>OY728122.1:555570337-556770337 GCA_963277665.1 Viscum album | reverse complement strand
CTCCGGCCGCAGTCGTCTTTGTCCCCGTGCGGTGCAACGACACCGCGCCGCCTTTGCCTCAAACATCAATAATGATCCACCAGAAAAGGGGGAAGAGAATCGTCCATGTTTGTGCGGTCCTATCTCTTCCCGTTATGATGATAACATTCAGCCAAAGTAAACGAGATGCTCAACGACAAAACAAGAACAATTTTAATTCATTAAAATTGAACTTAACCCCTACCTTGAAGGAAGTTCGCATTTACCATTGTAGAGACCCGTATCTTGACGTACATGGACATTACATTACTTTTGCGGAATACTTAGTACATAACAAAAACACACACACAAGGATCGTAATAGTTTAGTGTCTTTGGAAACTCGGAACGTAATCTTCTAATCGTGGTGAAAGATCTTCAATATCTCCCATAAAGATCTTCCCTTTTTTTTATACCTAAAACCTTTCTTTATATCCTGTGGAAAAGAAAACATAAAAGGGTGAGCTCAAATGCTCAGTAAGGGTAAACAAAAGAAATATCAATCACATCATATACATAAGAACATAGCTTTTGGAAATCTTAACCTGCAAAAGAGATCATAATATCTTATCATGGGATAAATCATAGAAGTGAAAATGAGATCCCCATAATCATAAAATAAAACTTGAAACTTTGTGGCATGCACACATAATCATGGAAAATCATTTCTTGTTAGTCATGACTCATTGCCAAGACTATCTTAGTGGACAAAGTCCCTTTCTGAACCGAGTTCACTCCTCGTTTCAGTCCTGTATCACTGAACCGAAATAACCTTCCGTTCCAGCCATGTCTATCTCATGAGATATAAAATCTTTACCCAATGCATTGGAGGGAGATATAGGTCCCACCCATCTTATAATGAATCCTTTCTTATGTGTGCCACATAATCATAAAACATACATCATCGCATAACACATGTAACAAAAATGGGATTCTTAAAACATCATGACATCATAAATCAATTCATATAAGATAAAGGAATTCATAAACATAATTCCATCACAAAATAGTCAAATAAATGTAAAAATATGGATATAAACAGAACCCTTTATTATCTTAGATGGAAAATAATTTTGATAAAACACTTGAATTGAATTCTTGAGGAAAATATCCTTTCTTCTTCAAAATCAATTTCTTTTCCCAAAACATCATGCAATTTTAAAAGAAAGAGATTTTATTGAAAATAGTCATGAAATCTTTTAGAGGAAGCTTCATGAAAATAAGGCTTTATAAAACAGTAGAAATCCGTTCGTGCCGTATAAGTTAAAAAAAACATTCTTCGTACTTTTGTCGGAAAAGTCAAAAAGTACCTCGTACGAAAAACATCAAAAGATTCCTTTCATTTCTTTTACTAAAAACTCACCGAAGGGTAAAAATGGATTTAAACAATTGTATGTGGATGGAAATAATATTACATTTTGATGAAACATGGATGTGGATGATAAAATACACCCCAGTAAGTACTTACGAATAAACAATCTCGGATAAAAATGAGATTGTGATATTTCCCTTACCTTATGTCCGACTTGCTTTGTAAGTGTCCAAACCTCCTGTATAATGATTTAAATCATGTTATTGACTTATTCCAGAATCATATTCATTGTTATGATATCATATATGGTTCACTTATGACATTATATTACCCGTTCTTTTGTAAATTCCATGTTAAAGAAGCGTTTTGGGTAAAATCGTTTCATTTATCTTAGGTGTTTTGACTTGTTGTTCTTGACATCACTATTACTTATATCATGATTTACTTACTTCCAGAATATAAAATATGATTTATATATCATATATATTCATTATATATATATATATATAATATATAGATAAATAAAATGAAAAACACCGTTCATGGAGACGGTAGTCCGTACGTACGCATGAACGCTGTTTTCCTTTCCTTATTGTCTTGAAATGGAAGTAAGTAGATGACATACATATGTATATATATACATAAATCTAGTAGCTTTATAATGTCATATATTTCATTATTATTTCTTATATATATATTATAATCATTCTTAAATGGTTAACATGGAGAATGAATCTCATCGCGTCGTGGAGACGGTATTCCGTACGTACGCACGAGCGATGATATCATTTCTATAAATATTGAATTGAATTGGAGTGGATTATACAATATATCAGAATAAATATGATGTTGTAATAACTATGTATAGTTATTCTTTACACCATTATACCCATCCATGTAAGGTGGTGGTGGAAAATAGATTACACCACGGCGTGGAGACGGTATTCCGTACGTACGCACGCGCGGTGATTTCTTTTTCCGTAGGATGGATAGATGGTGAAATAGGTTTGTTTGATACTTATAATAACATATCAGTATATGAGTGATACTGATGTTATTACTTCATAATGAAACAACCTAAGAAGAAGAAGTGGAATAAGAAATAAAGATGAAAGAATTGGTAACGGTAATTACCTCTTCTTTGAAGCGCCTCTTTGAGACCTCCTCTTAGGGCACTAAAATTGGACTTTGAGGAAGACCAGAACCTCTAGGATGTTGCTAGGGAAGTGGAGAAGAGATTTTGGCAGGGTTTGGCCGAGCTTGAGTGCTCAAATTGGTGTGAGGAGGAGGGGGAGGAGGTGTCCTTTTATAGGGGAGGAGAGGGGCACCTTAGGAATTCTTAAAAATATTAATTTATAATAAATCTAACCCCACTTAAAAACCTCCAAAAATGACTCATATTCGAATCTTAGATGAGATAGGGTTGTAATCTCATCAACCAATCAAATTTAGACATGTTTGGATCTTATTTTAAACCTTATCAATTAGATTTAACTCTAAGTTAAATAATTTAACTTTTACCGTGTCTTTTTGTTTTCTTTCACTATATTGTTAATACAATTACTATAACATGCCAATCGAACCCCAAATTGTTTATTATTAATATATATATCCTTATCTAAGTCATTTGGCCGAACCTTAGATTTTTAGGAATAAAATAACAATTAATAATATAATATTTGATTTAAAAACTATTTTGTGTCAATTTTGACACTATTTGATATATGATTTTTGTGAAAGTCATAACAGAATTAAATGTTCGAACCAAGTTGATTAAATCAACATTAATATATCATAGTAACCTAGAAAATTAGTGGAATTCATAAAAATTCTCAAATTACATTTATTTTGGTGTTTATAACATCAATTATGTCAATATTTCATAAATAAGATAATTACTGCATCATCTTTGTGTCATAAATTAATTAAATTATTTGATGTCTAAAATTTACAAATAAAATACCATTATGTAGGAAATATTTTTATCTTTCTAATGAATATTTATAGTCGAATTTATCTTATGT
Source organism: Viscum album (assembly GCA_963277665.1). Lineage (NCBI taxonomy): Eukaryota > Viridiplantae > Streptophyta > Magnoliopsida > Santalales > Viscaceae > Viscum > Viscum album. The sequence continues at coordinate 556,766,984 of OY728122.1, read as the reverse complement.
ATAACCCCATATTAAAAATGATTTACTTATTAAACTTTGATTTTAACTATTTTAACCCTTCATTAAATAAATTAATAATAAATGTCCTAATCTAATCCAAGTGGGCCTAAATGGTCATATTTTATTCCTAAGTTTGTTTTTGGTCGAATTACACTTGTCCAATAGGATTAGGACATGTGTTAGGGTAATAGTAATATCATATTTACCCTTAGTTACCCTATTTACTATTAACCGTGGTAAAAAAGGTAAAAAGTTACTATTCACCAAAAATTTATTTTCATCTCATTGAACCACATTTTAGTCCTTGATATTAACCGTGTCTCTCGGATTTTCGAAATTCCATTCACATAAGCGGTAAAATTAAGTTTTATGCAAAATTCAGTTTTTAACCTACCACTTAGTGGTTTCACTATTCATCAAAAATTGAAGTTTTTCAGAAAAATGCCAAAATTTCACCCTAAGCTATAATTGATATTCCGAATTCAAAAATGATTTCTATTTTACAAAATTCCCAACATATAAGTTGCATTAATTAATTTTATAATTAAATCCCGCTGTTAAAACAAATAGCGTGTTTTTAAGAAACAATATCTTTCAAAAGATTGACACTTGTTTATGTCTAGTTTAAATGTGAAATTACATCCAATGACCAACATTGTATTAAATTGTAAAAATATATTCTAAATATACTTTAAAACCACTAAAATTAATAATTTATCACTATTAATTATTTCGATTAAAAAAGTTGTTTTTAATTATAATTTAGTAATTTTTCACTATTCATCAGAATATGAAAGTTATCCGAAAAGTACCAAAATTTCACCTTAGGCTAAATTCGATACTCCGAATCCAAGAATGAAGTTCATTTTGAAAAATAAGATTTACTGGATTTCAAAAAGTGGTTATTACTATTCATAACGGCTAGTTTTAATAATATTTTTATAGCACATCGTTGTTTAGTGAAACTCGGTATTGCGTACAACACACGCTATCGAGGACGGTCGCGATTGAGTGTAATGCAAGGCAAGTCAAGGATGTGTGTTGTGCAAGCTCCTTTTGTTGTAGCGTACAACACAAGACTTTAATAAAATTAAAAAGAATATTTTTTTATAAAATCTTGGGCTGTTACATTCTACCCCCCTTAAAATGAATTTCGCCCTCGAAATTCGTCGGGGTTATAAATGGTTTATTATTCGAAAGTTTCTTTAATAGAAACCCACATCGTAAAAAGGAATATCAAAACCAATCTTTAAAAACAAAAGTATGAAACGTAACGGTTACCCAAATAAACTAATCATTGGGTTTCCACATAGGTGAAAATATGGATATGGAAGAGAAATCTAACCATCATGTTCTGATGGAGAGTGGTAGAGAACATGGCTATGGAAAATCTAGCAATCACAAAGCCATAAATTTGTGACGATCTAAGGTACCATCCGATTCATCAGATATAAGATCACTAGGACAACATTTTTGGTTTTCAAGATCGCTTCCCTAAAGTTGAAAATTTGAATTAGAATAAATACTTACTTTATTTTGGTACAATCTCACTGTTGTTCGTGCCTTTAACAATTTCCACTTCATCTCTTAAATAAATGGAGTTGAATTTGTTATTCGTGAAGTGTTAGCAGATCATGTGATAGAATGACGGGTCATTCCATCTGTCTCAAAAGGTTAGCAAAATTTATATACATAAGTCGATCTATAGTGAGATTAATCATATATGGTTCCTAAAATGGACTTATACTTCATATATCATACTGCTTAATATAATAAAACTAGTTTCTACTAAACAGGGACTTCCTGTAGGCCAGTGGTAGGCGATAAAGGCCAGTCGCACTTCGGTTGTGGGTTCGATTCCTACAGCCTTGTCCGACGCGATGGGCTGTCGCCCGTCCTGCAGGTTGTCCTTTTTCTAAAACTATATTACTATAACATCCCATCAATAATATCGAGAAAACTTCTATCCTTAAACAATACTAACTTATGTCCAACATAATCCATTCCAATCTTTAGGATTATCCATAATACTGCAGTCCACTCTCATAACATAGTGAAAACGATTACCAGAGATTTAACACCATCGTCGATCCCCATAAGATATGTCTTGTTGGTCACATTCTAAACATTCAAAGTCCTTAATCTTGTACTCTCTTGAATACCCATTGAACCTTAGTGAAAACTTGAATGCAGTTAAAAGTAAACACTTTCCACATACCAAAATCCTCAAAATTCTATATACTCAAACCATGATATCACTTAGTCCTTATATCAATCATGAGCTCATGAATACTATTAAACATTTCATTTTCTCGTCTTCATTATGCGCATATCATCTTATTTCCAAAAAATATCTCAATCACTTTGAATACCACATCAATAAATATTTCAATACTCAATGATACAACATTATTTTGGAATCCCATTACATAAACACTTAATCATTCCACCACATCGTTGTCATATTCAACATTGCCAATAGTGATCGCATGTGATTTCCCTTTGTCCTTTGCCTTCAGTGGTTGCTCATGTTGATCATCACTAACCCTTGGATTTGGGCAATTATTAGCATAATGCCCCATTTCCTTGCACTTGAAGCATTGAAGTGTTGGCGGTGCATTCACTGCAGTGTTTGCTTTATTCACATCATTAGAAACCCTTTTTCCATCACTTCGACACTCAGCTGCTCGATGACCTTCTTTTCCACACTTAAAACATTTTCTAGTCCCTTTAAGACAATCTCCACCATGCTTCTTTCCACACTTTGTGCATAAGGAAACATTCATCTTCTTTTCACCATTATTCTGAGATTTCTCCTTGAACTCCATCTTTCGTTTCTTGTCAAAACCATGAGATGGATATGTAACACCAACTTCCATTTCTACCTTGATAGCACAACGCACAATTTCTTCATAGCTACTGAAGTCTCTTATAGATAATGCCCTTCGAAGACTTGGTTTTAAGCAACTGAAAAATCGATCAACTTTACTTTCAGGTTGGATGATAATTCCAGAAGCATACCTTGCAAGTCTTGTAAAATTTTCTTCATAGGTACCAACAGATTCATCGTCCCTTTGCTTCAGTTCAAGAAACTCTTTCTCCATCTTTGTTCGAAGAATACGAGGGAAGTACTTACTGAAAAACAAGTTCTTGAACTCGTCCCATTCCATGGACTCAATTTCATATCTTGGCCTCGTATTCTTGATAAGATTCCACCATTGATCAGCTTCACCTTCCAAACGATATACTGCTAAGATGACTTTATCATGTTCAGAACATTGAAGAACTGAAAATATCTTTTCAGTAGTACTGATCCATTGTTCAGCCACAAGTGGATCAGAAGACCCACTGAAAGAAGGTGGACGTTGCCTAATGAAGGACTCAATAGAATATTGTTCCCTTCTCTGCTCATTTGGAAGTCCAGAATGATTCATAGCTTGTGTAAGTATAGCAATAAGATTTTGCACTCCATCTCCCATAACATTTGTTTGTTTAGGAGGGCAATCATTGCATTGTCCATTGCATTGATCAACACGGTTCCTTCGGGTTCCAGCCATCGTCTAAAACCCAAAAAGAATAGTGTGAGAGGCAAAAATCGTAATAAAGGGGGAGTAACTTAAATATCTATCATCTTTGGTTTAATCTAATATCGTTACCATAGTTCTAGAACTATATCCTATACGTATACTTATCCTTAGGGGCATCCCTAGACATACCTTAGAAATATCTCTAGGTATCTCACTAACGTTTTCGCATCCTAGTTTCCAAAGGTTGACTAAACCTTTCCTCTGATACCAACTGTAGAGACCCGTATCTTGACGTACATGGACATTACATTACTTTTGCGGAATACTTAGTACATAACAAAAACACACACACAAGGATCGTAATAGTTTAGTGTCTTTGGAAACTCGGAATGTAATCTTCTAATCGTGGTGAAAGATCTTCAATATCTCCCATAAAGATCTTCCCTTTTTTTTATACCTAAAACCTTTCTTTATATCCTGGGGAAAAGAAAACATAAAAGGGTGAGCTCAAATGCTCAGTAAGGGTAAACAAAAGAAATATCAATCACATCATATACATAAGAACATAGCTTTTGGAAATCTTAACCTGCAAAAGAGATCATAATATCTTATCATGGGATAAATCATAGAAGTGAAAATGAGATCCCCATAATCATAACATAAAACTTGAAACTTTGTGGCATGCACACATAATCATGGAAAATCATTTCTTGTTAGTCATGACTCATTGCCAAGACTATCTTAGTGGACAAAGTCCCTTTCTGAACCGAGTTCACTCCTCGTTTCAGTCCTGTATCACTGAACCGAAATAACCTTCCGTTCCATCCATGTCTATCTCATGAGATATAAAATCTTTACCCAATGCATTGGAGGTAGATATAGGTCCCACCCATCTTATAATGAATCCTTTCTTATGTGTGCCACATAATCATAAAACATACATCATCGCATAACACATGTAACAAAAATGGGATTCTTGAAACATCATGACATCATAAATCAATTCATATAAGATAAAGGAATTCATAAACATAATTCCATCACAACATAGTCAAATAAATGTAAAAATATGGATATAAACAGAACCCTTTATTATCTTAGATGGAAAATAATTTTGATAAAACACTTGAATTGAATTCTTGAGGAAAATATCCTTTCTTCTTCAAAATCAATTTCTTTTCACAAAACATCATGCAATTTTAAAAGAAAGAGATTTTATTTAAAATAGTCATGAAATCTTTTAGAGGAAGATTCATGAAAATAAGGCTTTATAAAACAGTAGAAATCCGTTCGTGCCGTATAAGTTAAAAAAAACATTCTTCGTACTTTTGTCGGAAAAGTCAAAAAGTACCTCGTACGAAAAACATCAAAAGATTCCTTTCATTTCTTTTACTAAAAACTCACCGAAGGGTAAAAATGGATTTAAACAATTGGAGGTGGATGGAAATAATATTACATTTTGATGAAACAGGGATGTGGATGATAAAATACACCCCAGTAAATACTTACGAATAAACAATCTCGGATAAAAATGAGATTGTGATATTTCCCTTACCTTATGTCCGACTTGCTTTGTAAGTGTCCAAACCTCCTGTATAATGATTTAAATCATGTTATTGACTTATTCCAGAATCATATTCATTGTTATGATATCATATATGGTTCACTTATGACATTATATTACCCGTTCTTTTGTAAATTCCATGTTAAAGAAGCGTTTTGGGTAAAATCGTTTCATTTATCTTAGGTGTTTTGACTTGTTGTTCTTGACATCACTATTACTTATATCATGATTTAATTACTTCCAGAATATAAAATATGATTTATATATCATATATATATTCAGTATATATATATATATATAATAGATAGATAAATAAAATGAAAAACACCGTTCATGGAGACGGTAGTCCGTACGTACGCATGAACGCTGTTTTCCTTTCCTTATTGTCTTGAAATGGAAGTAAGTAGATGACATACATATGTATATATATAAATAAATCCAGTAGCTTTATAATGTCATATATTTCATTATTATTTCTTATATATATATTATAATCATTCTTAAATGGTTAACATGGAGAATGAATCTCATCGCGTCGTGGAGACGGTATTCCGTACGTACGCACGAGCGATGATATCATTTCTATAAATATTGAATTGAATTGGAGTGGATTATACAATATATCAGAATAAATATTATGTTGTAATAACTATGTATAGTTATTCTTTACACCATTATACCCATCCATGTAAGGTGGTGGTGGAAAATAGATTACACCACGGCGTGGAGACGGTATTCCGTACGTACGCACGCGCGGTGATTTCTTTTTCCGTAGGATGGATAGATGGTGAAATAGGTTTGTTTCATACTTATAATAACATATCAGTATATGAGTGATACTGATGTTATTACTTCATAATGAAACAACCTAAGAAGAAGAAGTGGAATAAGAAATAAAGATGAAAGAATTGGTAACGGTAATTACCTCTTCTTTGAAGCGCCTCTTTGAGACCTCCACATAGGGCACTAAAATTAGACTTTGAGGAAGACCAGAACCTCTAGGATGTTGCTAGGGAAGTGGAGAAGAGATTTTGGCAGGGTTTGGCCGAGCTTGAGTGCTCAAATTGGTGTGAGGAGGAGGGGGAGGAGGTGTCCTTTTATAGGGGAGGAGAGGGGCACCTTAGGAATTCTTAAAAATATTAATTTATAATAAATCTAACCCCACTTAAAAACCTCCAAAAATGACTCATATTCGAATCTTAGATGAGATAGGGTTGTAATCTCATCAACCAATCAAATTCAGACATGTTTGTATCTTATTTTAAACCTTATCAATTAGATTTAACTCTAAGTTAAATAATTTAACTTTTACCGTGTCTTTTTGTTTTCTTTCACTATATGGTTAATACACTTACTATAACATGCCAAACGAACCCCAAATTGTTTATTATTAATATATATATCCTTATCTAAGTCATTTGGCCGAACCTTAGATTTTTAGGAATAAAATAACAATTAATAATATAATATTTGATTTAAAAACTATTTTGTGTCAATTTTGACACTATTTGATATATGATTTTTGTGAAAGTCATAACAGAATTAAATGTTAGAACCAAGTTGATTAAATCAACATTAATATATCATAGTAACCTAGAAAATTAGTGGAATTCATAAAAATTCTCAAATTACATTTATTTTGGTGTTTATAACATCAATTATGTCAATATTTCATAAATAAGATAATTACTGCATCATCTTTGTGTCATAAATTAATTAAATTATTTGATGTCTAAAATTTACAAATAAAATACCATTATGTAGGAAATATTTTTATCTTTCTAATGAATATTTATAGTCGAATTTATCTTATGTATAACCCCATATTAAAAATGATTTACTTATTAAACTTTGATTTTAACTATTTTAACCCTTCATTAAATAAATTAATAATAAATGTCCTAATCTAATCCAAGTGGGCCTAAATGGTCATATTTTATTCCTAAGTTTGTTTTTGGTCGAATTACACTTGTCCAATAGGATTAGGACATGTGTTAGGGTAATAGTAATATCATATTTACCCTTAGTTACCCTATTTACTATTAACCGTGGTAAAAAAGGTAAAAAGTTACTATTCACCAAAAATTTATTTTCATCTCATTGAACCACATTTTAGTCCTTGATATTAACCGTGTCTCTCGGATTTTCGAAATTCCATTTACATAAGCGGTAAAATTAAGTTTTATGCAAAATTCAGTTTTTAACCTACCACTTAGTGGTTTCACTATTCATCAAAAATTGAAGTTTTTCAGAAAAATGCCAAAATTTCACCCTAAGCTATAATTGATATTCCGAATTCAAAAATGATTTCTATTTTACAAAATTCCCAACATATAAGTTGCATTAATTAATTTTATAATTAAATCCCGCTGTTAAAACAAATAGCGTGTTTTTAAGAAACAATATCTATCAAAAGATTGACACTTGTTTATGTCTAGTTTAAATGTGAAATTACATCCAATGACCAACATTGTATTAAATTGTAAAAATATATTCTAAATATACTTTAAAACCACTAAAATTAATAATTTATCACTATTAATTATTTCTATTAAAAATAGTTGTTTTTAATTATAATTTAGTAATTTTTCACTATTCATCAGAATATGAAAGTTATCCGAAAAGTACCAAAATTTCACCTTAGGCTAAATTCGATACTCCGAATCCAAGAATGAAGTTCATTTTGAAAAATAAGATTTACTGGATTTCAAAAAGTGGTTATTACTATTCATAACGGCTAGTTTTAATAATATTTTTATAGCACATCGTTGTTTAGTGAAACTCGGTATTGCGTACAACACACGCTATCGAGGAAGGTCGCGATTGCGTGTAATGCAAGGCAAGTCAAGGATGCGTGTTGTGCAATCTCCTTTTGGTGTAGCGTACAACACAATACTTTAATAAAATTAAAAAGAATATTTTTTTATAAAATCTTGGGCTGTTACAGCCATGTGCCGCGGATGATGGCGTCATTTCCGTCGTCGATGGTGTCTCCTACCTTGTCACGGAGGATGAAGAGGATGGAGAAACTGGGGCCGCCAAATCAACGTTCTTCGTCGGAGATTTGTCATTCTTCGTTGAAGATGAAGTTCTTCAAAATAAACTAGAGCTCTTTCTCCTCCAATTCTCAACACAACAATCCAACCAACAAATAAAATAACTTTCCTCCTTATTTTATTAAATCATTCCATGCATTAAAAAATAAAAATTCAAATACTTAATTCAATTAATTGACAATGTTCAATTAATTAAATTAATATGTGTTGCCATGAATTAAATTGGAAGAGTGGGGAGAGGAGGAGTTACCCAATTAAATACAAGGGGTTTAATGGGGGGGGGGGGGTTAAGGGGTTATGGGGTTATGGAAAGTGAAAAGGTTGGGGCTCATGTGGGCCCAACCTTACATTTATCCTCACATGGGTAGTTAGAATGTTAGTGGGTCCCACCCTAACTCCCCCATGTAGGATAAAACCACCTTAGAACTATAAATAAAATTTTTACAAAATTTTATTCACTTTTTATTTAATCCACATTTTTTAACAACTCCTCCAATGCAAATGCATCTTCGGTAAAGGTCCTCTTAAGCAATTACTGGCGTTGCGGTTTCATTGGTGCCCTCGGATTTTAATTCTGAGCACTGGTTGAAAAGATAGAAAAACATGCTCGTTCATTCACTGAATGTACCAGGGCTAAACTTCGGAAATTGATTCTGGGCACACCGGGCCTCAGAATCAGGTGCCATCAGAAACTGCGTACTCATAAAATCCCAAAGAATTTAAGAAAAAAATTTCCTTGAAATTTACAAGTCTTTAAAAAAAACATCTACATATCCATATTGATTTAATATATTAAAATTATTTTTATTTAAATTATATATCAAGTGATTCCAATGTTGGGTGTTGTATAAGTCATGTGTACTAGTTTCTCTAACAATTTCCATTACATAGTTCAGATAATCAAACCCATAAATGAAATTATTTAAATTTCTATTCCCATAAAAATTATATAATTATTAATAATGAAGCATTTATTCACACATTTTGAAAATAAATCCATATGTATAATTTCTGGATATATAAAGAATGATTTTAAAAGAAATAGCACTAAGTATCGAATTTTTAAAACTAAGATTATTTCCTTTGGGAATGTTTGGTCATAGTCTCCAATGGTAATGATAGTAATTTATTAACCATTTTCTATTCTCAAATCTACATCAACTCATGTAATATACCATAATATACTTGGTTATTATATTTTAATAAATTTGTATGCTCCAAATACAATATATAATGCCCAATTTGTAGAAAAATATAAATTGAAATAGATTACAAAAAAACAGAAATATTCTTATTTTTTTTAAAGTAGGTTTATTTATTCTCCTAGTGTCCCTTTATTCTAGAATAAAAAAAGATAATATCATACTCCCTTTCTTTCTCCTTTATCTTTTATATCTTAGATGTGAATTGCAATGAATCTGAGGGATTAGATATTTTTAGTGGGCCATTACTTATTTCATCATAGCAATGGATTATTTTTAAAATTCATGTCCTAAAAAAGTATAATTAAAATAAGCAAATCTTTTAAAGACTTATCCATTTTGTTCATATTTAAATTGAAGATAATGTTATGGAATCCCTAATATAATGATGCAAGAATGAGATCAGTGTGTTGTTCATCAGGAAAGTTGGACCCTAGAGAAACTATTAACTGAACATAACCAATTAATTTGACTAGGAGAGGATGATATGTAACACCTTCTACAAGATAATAAGAAAAGAGAACATTTTTTATATCAAACTATACTTTTTTAGCTCCCTCCTGATAAAGACGACAAAGATTTTAGAGTATGTTATAAGCATCCAAGTCTTGATGAGATATCATGAGTTCGCTATACCTGGATGAAATAATTTAAAACTGAAAATTTTACACATTTATCATTTTTTATAGTATAAAATTATCTCCTCATCACTCACATCCTTTTTTTGGAAGACTATAATATGAGTATTCTAAAACATACATTTACTTTCATAGTGTAACACACCTTGTAGGTGTCTTAAACATTTTGAGAATTCACTTCCAGTGAGGAGATGGTCATTATCCAATATTCATGACAAGAATAAGGTTGATAATGAATATTCAATTACTCTATAATTATAAAATATTATAATATTAGTACATATATTGATTTCAATTTATTTGAGATATAATGGAAAATTTAATTTTTATTTTGTTTATAAATATTTAATCATTTATCTATAGCCCTCACCATAGTACTAGTAATGTCCCATCACTCAATGAATCGTATGACAAGGATCCATATTTCCATTATTTATTGTCAAGACTATGTCTATGGAAACCATAAAAAGTTATTTAGTTAGGAATTCTTTCCAACAGAAAGCTTTAACCTCCTTGAACCATGGAGTGGTTGCATGAATCCACAAATCCTTACTGGGATTTCCTCAACACTTTCCTATAGATTTAAATTGAAGAAACTAAGTCTATTATAATCAATACATGTTTAGTTATGTTATCCCATAATCCTCGTTAATAGTCCCCAGTAATTAAAAGTCTACATACTATGATCTTAATAGAAACATTAATAATGGTTTCATTTTAATTTAGATGATATAAGGTGTAATAAAAAAATATTAAGGTAATTTATTTCATTCTATTATGAATAATAATTTATTTTTTATCCTTTACATTCATTGTTAAATTTAATTGGATTTATATAAGTATCAATTTTTTTGGTAAAAAATTTATTCCTCATCCATTTATAAAAATTATATCACTAAGATTAGTATATTTATTTATGTGATCACAATCTTGCATTATTAAAATAAATAATTCATATGGAATAAATAAATAAATTTCTCAATAATGAGATTATCTAATGTTTAATTTTTTTATAAGATAATAAATGACCCTATAACCTAGGATAAAATCATTTTGTTGACCATGGAATGAGTTGAAATATTCCACTTGTCCTCCTATGTAATACCATGGTTGTCATCATCTCACTTTTAGCCTATAAATTATCTATAATCCTCGGGATACTTATTTTTTACATGAATTTAAAATTAACAGGAAGGTAAGGGGATCCAAATGATTGGATAAGGGTAATTTCATACACAACCATGGAAATGTGGGTATTATACAATAAAGGATTGAGGGATGCATCATAGGACATAATATTCAATTTAATTTTAAATAACAGAGAACCATTATTAAAATAAAAAAATCCACACATGCATAACTCTTAGTCATTCTCTTAAGTAGTAATATACATGCAATGAATTTGAAAACGTACACTAGCTATCATTAAATTTTATTCACTCGTTATTATTATTATTATCAAACTTGTATTGTTAATTTACTAATTAGTTCCCTTTAATCTTAATGACCATCCAATATCACTTGGAGACACCTATAAATAATGCATTCATGATAAATGAAATGGTATAAATAATAATTATATATATTTAAATGAATTAATATGGTGTTTTTAATACTTTTAAAAACATAATTATATATTCCAACACATGTGGTTCCAATAGTTCAATTATGATTTAGTGGCTCAATTAATAATTTTAATTTAATTTAAAATTTTCAATTATTTGGAGACTACATGGAGTTTAATTATAAGTAATATTCCATGATGCTCAATTTTTGTATACTTGGGATAAACTCCAAGGGCCTCGTTGTGTACCTTGGTCAAACTACACATTATGCACTACCCAACTACACCCTATGTTGTCTGATTTACGTGTGTCCATGTAAACTATTAATTAATATGGCTTGTTCTATTGATGTAATTGCATTACATGTACTTTGGTTAGAGGTCATGTGTTTCTCTTTTCCATGAGTTTGTGTAAAGAGTTGATCGAATCGGCATATACATTGGACATTGGAATTAATGTGTTACATGATGTGTATGTCATCCAAATTGCTTGTTTCCCATTAATTATTCAATATTTTGGTCTAAATTAGTTTTAAATTTTGTATATGGACATGTTATAAGAATGAATTTTCCTTCAAAATAGTGTAGAATACACAATGTGTATGATGGATACACATTATGTAATCAATAAACTACATTTCAGGTTGGCTTGGTCTGGATGTTATGTGAAATAAATTCACAATGTATAGTATCTTTGCAATATTCCATCTATTTTGAGACACATATAGGTGAAGTGAACATGGGTACATGACATGTACTATTGCTACAGTTCATGTAACCCAATCAACAATTCAAATACTTTAGCACCCCTAGATGGTGTCTTTGATAATTTTTCATCTGTTCTTGGGACATAAAACATCAAATGATTAAAAATTAAAAATTATATTTAAATAATAAATAACTTGTAAATGAAATACCTAACCACCATTGTTCATAATTTATCAATAATCAATTAAATCATTTTAAATTTAAAACGAGTCTTATCTAAAACCAGTTTAAGGTTCCCTACATAGTAGAAGCACTTGGTGGGAGAATAACCATTAAGGGTATTTTCAGATTCAATGGATCATAGTATAATTTTTTAATACATAATTGTCAGGTCCAATGGTATTTTTCCATTGAATATTGAGTTTGGAAGCTCAGAATCCAAAGGTTTCCTATTGAACATTAAATTTATAAATAATTTAGAGCAGATCTGATGAATGATTACCTCATCAAAGGATCATTATTTTATGAAGATGTTTATCATCCAAAATATATTTCATATTACCTACATTGCTTATGGGGGAACAAAACTAAATACCCTCCTTTAGTGATTTAACATGGCCTTTTGAGCTCCAAACAACATCAATGGATTGTGATTTTCTAGAAAATGTATCAATCGTGTTGTGTTATTCTTCTAAATCACTTGTTTATTCTTCTCTTATTAAGGATTATCCATTGTTCTTTCCCTTCTAAAGATGATATTAAAGGTTGGAATCTATAGAGATTCCTATTGTTCACAATTACTCTTAATTATTATTAAAACATACATAGTATAACTAAATATCTATTTATAAATTTAGTTTTTATGTTAAAATATTACTTCATTACATAACATCCCTAAAATAATATAATAATAAATATCTAACCACATTCCAAATAAAAATATTAGTATTATAAATTTTATTCTTGCGTTATTTGGTACAATGATAAATATTATTTTACCAGCATAAAAACTAATATTTATCATCAAACATGATAATTTTATATTCATCCTCCTTAAAATTTAATGAGTACCTGAATAAATATTATTAAAAAATATATCCATAATTAAATATTCTATTCATATTATTGAGAGTATATATTTATTAAATATTAAAAAAAATATAATATTTACATTATGGTGAATAAATAATTATTTAATTTTCACAGAATTAAATAAATTATTTATCAAGGTATAAAAAATTAGTTATTACCATGAAAATATTTTCGATCAGAAAATCTACAATAAAATTCTTCCTTGATATTGAGAATAATATTGAGTTCAATATATAAATTCATATAAAATTTAATTATGTTCATGGAAATACTTAGTGTGTTACCCTCTAGGCTTCATTCCTGTTGGCATTAGGTGGGCATGCCTAATGTCCAAGATTAATCTCTAGAAATGGGCCAAAGTACATAAGGGAAATAACTTAGTGTCCCAATGTTGGAAAGAACATAAGATCACTTATAGTGTAATAAAATACCATTATCACATTATCTCGTCAAGTAGGTTACACTATTGTGTCATGAACCAATAATTTTTATGTGTTTTCATTATCTATTTGAAATAAAATCATCTTTACAACAATGAAATGGTATTTAAGGAAATGGTTAAATTTTAGTAAATGGTTCAAAATATTAGAATCCACAAATATATGAGGGAAAAATTTCTTCCTCGACATATCCATTGATTTTATATCTCTCATAAATCACCAAATGTATCAAATATCACCATAAACTATATCATCATGAATTAAAAAATTATTATAAGTGAATGAGTCACAAAATATATTAATAAAAATCTCAATGTCTAAGGGACATTATACACACTCAAATATTGGAATATATGATGAGACATTAACATGAATAATTTTGTTTAGTGGGTTTGTTCTCATAATACCTAATCTTCTAGATTACAAAGTTAAAAAATATGAAGACGATGCCTCACGTGGTAATCATTACTCACACTTAATAGTAAGAAAAATCCATGTGTCCCACCATAGTTTGATATTCATTCTAAAAACTATATTTAAGAATTTCTTCATGTAATTTCAAGGTTCTCATCTTATTGGGGACTGATATAACCTTATCTCTGAGACATATACTCTTGGCCATTTTTAATTTAATTTAATGCATAAAAATAAACAATGTGTTATAAAATATTTTATTAAAATTCAAATCCTAAAATAAACATGTAAGTCATAGTAAAATAAGTTGGTTCTAGGACACCAAATCCAATATCTTGTTGTTGTTTTCTAGACAAGGAACTTTTTACCCTAAATCTAAAAGTAATATTTTTTTAATGTACCTAGATATAACAGAATTTTCAACCACTTTGACCACTCAATGCATTGAAAATCCCTTTACATAATTCCAATGCTCTTTTTAAACATTGTTTTTTCCTTAATATTTTTTAAAATTTTAGATTTTTAGAAGGAATATCAATGTAAAAATGATTTTTTACACAAGAAATAATCCAATAATATTTAATAGGTAGTATTAACTATGATAACACCCATTTATGTTACTAGAGATATGATCTAGTGATACCATCTATATTAATTATTTGGATCATTTATGTTGATGATGTTTTGATTTTCCATATTCCCAATTCAATACATATAATTTTTAATTTCTAAGACACTTGGAGAAAGAATTTTAATGATCATTAAATTATAAGGAATGATTAATAATTGAAAGTGAATGATGGAGATTAGTTATAGATATATCCTATAACACCACAATATTTCATAGTATGTACTTCTTCAAAACAATTCAATAACTTGCACTACACGCAACACCGAGTTCAAGCGCACCATGACATACCAAACAAGCCATTCAAAAGAGGTTATGAATAGTATTAACTAAATTTTGAACATTATATAATACTTATAATTTTAAAATCCATATTATGAGTTTCTTAGAAATAATGTAAGAACAAATTCATTTTTTTCAGATAAAAGAAGTATTTTTCAAAAATGCACTTTTACCAACTTTTAAAAGTGAACACTTTTTAAATCCAATATTTTAAACTTATATATATTTGACTAAATAAATTTATTCTTTAGAATGGGGATATCAAAATTTTAAAATTTTACACCCCAAGCTTCCACGGTACGCTTCTCATTGAATAATACTGTAGCGTGTGGTGTATGCAACTTCAAGTTCTAACACACACCACAACCAATCAATGTAGCCGTTATGAATAGTAATACCACATTTTAAAATTTTATAAATTTTTACTCTCAAAATCGACTTTATTTTTGGATTTGTAAAATAAAATTTATCCTATGGTGAAATTTTGGTACTTTTCGGATAACTTTTAAATTTTGATGAATAGTGAAAATTACTAAATTTTAATTAAAAAATATTTTTTAATCAAAATAATTAGTAGTGATAAATTATGAATTTGAGTGGTTTTAAAGTATATTTAGAATATATTTTTACCATTTAATAAAATTTTGGTCATTGGACATAATTTCACAATTAAACCAGACATAAACAAGTATCAATCTTTTGATAGCTATTATATCTTAAAAACACGCTTTTTGTTTTGACAACGGGAATTAATTTTAAATTAATTTATGCCACTTCTGTGTTTTGAATTTGGAAAAATGGATTCCATATTTGGAATCAGGATGTCTAAATTGTGTAAATAGGTAACTTTTATTTTTATACATTTTGAATAATTACTTCGGTAAATATTTTATTTACCATGGTTAAAGGGTAAATCCGGTAAATAAAAGTTAAAAAATAATATTATAATAATAATAAATTACCCTAAAACGTGTCCTAACCTTATTGGTGGATACAGTTCCGACCATGGGCATCTTTGGGTTGATTTTGGGACCCCATGGAGCCACTTGTAGGTGATAGGGACATTTTATATTAATTAAGTTAAAGTAAATACAAAAATGACATAAGCTTATATCTTTTAGAAAAATAGATTTTATATAGGGTTATATATGTTATAGTTTCGATTATAAATATTCATTAGAAAGATAAAAACATTTCATACGTAATGGTATTTTATTTATAATTTTTAGACGTTAAAAAAGTAAAAATATATATGACAACATAATCATGTAGTGTTTTCCTTATTAATGAAATAATCAAATAATTGGTATTATATATGTTAAAATAAATATAATTTGAAAGTTTTGATGGCATACACGAATTTTATTGGTTAATATGACATATTAGGTTTTCTTAAATAAATTTTTTTCGAA
Source organism: Viscum album (assembly GCA_963277665.1). Taxonomy (NCBI): domain Eukaryota; kingdom Viridiplantae; phylum Streptophyta; class Magnoliopsida; order Santalales; family Viscaceae; genus Viscum; species Viscum album. The sequence goes on along the minus strand of OY728122.1, from coordinate 556,750,457 downwards.
TTAATAATGTTGTTAAGACTTTATAAAAAATCAATTATTGAGTATTGTCAAAATTGACATAAACGAGTTTTTTAAAAAAAAATTATATTATTAATTTATATTCTATTCCTAAAAATATAAGGTTCGGCCAAAGGACTTATATAATTAATTTTATATCATTAATGGACCACTTTGTTGTTTCTATGATGTGTATAGTAAGTTTATTAACTATATATTATTAAATTTCAAAGTGACATGGTAAGTGTTAAACTAATTAACCAAGAGTTAAAACTAAAAGATAAGGTTAATATAATGACTCAAACCTGTCTCAAATCTATTGGTTGATATTATTTCGACCCATACCCACCTTATACATTGAATAATAAACTTTTGAGCCATTATAAACCGAATATGAATTTATTATAAATTAATAATGTATTTTTTTTCCTAAAGAGCCCCTCCTCCCCTTATAAAAGGACTCAACTTCTAACCAATTCTTCACACCATCAAAGCCTTTTGGTTCAGCCAGACTATGGCCAAATGCTCTCTCAACTTCCCTCAATTCAACCTAGATGCCTTAGTTTGATCATAAAGCCAACCTATGGAGCCCTTTTGATCAAATCAAAAGGAAGAACCGGAAGAAGAGGTAATGTTTTCACCACCCTCTTTCAAGATACATTGTTCTTCAACTTCTTCTTTCTTTGTTATTTCTATTCTAAAATAATAAATCCAGAATATCCTATATACTTTTATGTTATTATAAATATGTTACATCCATATTAATTATTCTACCCATCCTTTGAATGACATGTCACCATACGTGAGTACGTACGACTTACCGTCTCCACGTCATGGTGTAATTGTTATTCAATACATTATTATTTGGATAGGAATAATAATGATGTGTATTTGTTGTAAATAATAAATATAACATTATAAGTATTATGTATATATGATATACCATCCAATTAAATATTATTATCAAAATAATGATATTTTCGCTCGTGCGTACGTACAGATTACCGTCTCCACGACGCGATGAGATTCATTTCCAAGTTCACCATTCATCGACGATTATAAAAATATATATTACTAATAAGTATGTAATATATGAGATAATAATTATATTGGAGATATATATATATATATATAAGTATTTATGTACTTACATATATCTTATTCACTTACATCCGTTCAATACTATATGAAAACAGAAACAACATTTATGCGTATGTACGGACTACCGTCTCCATAAACGGTATTTTCCATTTCATATATATGTCAATTATACATATTTATATTCTAAATATTTATGATATATTTATCATGTTCTATATTCTGGAAGTATTTAAATCATGATCTAAGTGATACAATCAAGAGTAACAAGTTAAAACACATATGATAAAGAAAGCGATTATTACCCGAAATGTTAATTTAACATGGAAATTATTATTAAATGGGGAGTATAAAGTCATAAATGAATCTTCTATAATATAATAAATATTAATATGGTTCTGGTATAATTTAGTAACATACTACGATCTTCGTACAAGAGGTTAAACGTACTCTCGACTAAAGGAAAGTGCAAGGTAAGGGGTTATTGTCTCACTCATTATTCCCGTGAGATTCATGCCATATTGCCACTATTACCTTTTGTCTGGTGTATGTACTGCCCATAATTGTATTCTTTGGGCAGTAAAATTTAATTTTATTTTTATTTAAATATTCATTGTATGATACCACTTTCATGGGTTTTATGTTTCGTAAGTTACCAAATTGGTAAGGGTTTATTTCGCAATCTCTTCATTATCCGAGGTTGTTTATACGTAATAATCTACTGGGACTTCTTTATCATCCACATCCATGTTTTATAAAAATTTCTTTCAAAACATTATTAATATTTAATAAACAGTGGGTTAAAGCCATTTATATTCTTATTTGACCTTATATGTTTTTGAAAGGAATCTTTCCTTCGTTTTCCAAACCAGTTAATTTTTGACCTTTTCGACAAAACTAAGGTAAGAGTGTTTTTTAACTTATACGGAATGTGAGATAATTCTCCACCATTATTACACCTTGGAAGCATCTATTACACTCTTATAAGGATATTTTGAAAATAATGTTTTTCTTTTATAATTATGTTATTTTTAAATGATTTCAAAAAAAGAGGGAGATATTCCTCTCAAATATATGAAAATATAGTGAAAATGTATACGTATTTAATGCAAGATTGAAAATGTTTTCAGAAAACCCGCTTCTCAAGTGTGGTAGATAAGAATGGATTGGGAGTGGACCCATTATGGTCTGTAATTAGTCGAGCAGTCTCAGAATTAGTTATTTTGTTTTCATAAGCTTGTATAATGTTTTCAGAAAAACACTGGAGTATATTTGAGAAATTTTAAACGTAAGTATTTTATAAAACAACTGCATCGATAGGTCTCATGAAACAAACTTGTGTCTTGGAACAAGGCCTTGACAAAATCTTATTTGTATTCTTAGAACGAGGCCTTGGATATGTGGTTATGATAGTCTGGCGTTATGCTTTCCATCATTATTAATGTGGTTATTGAAATTTTATGTGATTATTTGACTAGTAGAATATCCTTGTGAATAAGTAAAAGGAATTATTTCATTTTTTCTTTTCCATATTATGCTGAAGTTCATGTTTAAAAGGATTTTGTTTTAGTTATACATTCCCTTAAATGTTTATGCTTACTTATGAAAGTTTCTGCTGTATTGCTTACCCTTACTGAGCGTTTGAGCTCACCCCTTTCTATGTTTTATTTTCCCCAGGATTCCAAGAAGTGTGTTGTGATTGATATGCAGGGTTAAGACAAGGGAATAACAGCATTCATAAAGGATTATATATGTTGTTTTGTATATTATGAAGTGTAATGTAACATTTATGTATGTAATCTATTTTCCAAGACTGCTAAACTAATCGGTCCTTCGGAACTTGATTCCTTGTAATCATGCCAATGTATTAATATAATGCACCGACTCTGGGTAATTGGGGTCGGAGCGTTACAGTTGGTATCCGAGGAATTATAACAATAACCTTGGAAACTAGATTTAGATAGACTCTGATTAGAGAACATAACCCTAAGATAGACTTTGAGGATTAGTATAGAAGAACTTCCTATAATTTTGGTATTGTAGAGATTTTGTGAGTTTTCCGAGCAATACATCCCTGTCTGGATACAAGAAGGTTGAGGCGGCTCTGGCACAGATGTACCTAGGGGTAAAATACAAAAACACCGCTTTGAGATAGACTCGAACGGGAACTAGTTCACGACAATGGGCCTTGTTGCACTCTTGGTTACGACACTCCTGGGGGATATGCTTAGGATAATTGTCATTTTCTTTACAAAACATTATGAAGGGCTCATGAGTATATAATTACTCAAAGAAAACATTTTTATGATTATGGATTATATCCATAGACTGTTCAATTTTCATTAGGAATTTTAAAATTTGGAATTATTCATTGCAATTCATAAACTGGCCTAGTTTATGCTATTATATAGAAATGGCGCCCAGTAGAAGGAATGTGAACTCCAGTAATACGTATGATCCAAAGAATAATAAGAATCATATCTTTCATGGTATTGATCTATAATTTAGAAGGGAAATAGTCTCCCATGTATTATCATCATATGAAGTAATAGTATCACGTGTTGATAAGATAAGTAAAGAGTTTAATGAGTCTTATGGATTTGAAGGGAAGAAAGAGAAGAAAAGGATGGAAGAGAGAAATATGGATAAAGGGAAGAGGGAAAAGAAGAATTTTTCCATATGTGATAACTGTGGGACGAAACTCCCTAGAACTTTCCTAAAAGGAATGGGAGTTTGTTAAAAGTGTGGAGAAAAATGACACCATGTACGTGACTGTAATGGTAAGAAAAGGGTTTCAAATGTACAATGCTTCATCTGCAAGGAGTTGGGACACAAAGAAAACCAATGTACAAATCATCAGAGTATGCAACAAATGATGCTATTGGATAATAATCAAGTTATTATACTACCACAGATGAATAGGAATTACTAGTGTTCTTATGTTGTTATTATAGAAATATTTTATTTGAGTGTTGTATCACCAATATACTGGTAACATGAATTATTGAGATAAATAAGGATTGTACTGATGTACTATTTTATTGAGGATTTGAAATTATATGGTTCTATGAAAAGTGACTTTATAGTAAGCTACACTTTTTTTGAAAATACATTGTTGAAGTAAAGGTAATCCTTAATATTGTCCCAATGATGAGGTAGTGATTTTGGAAAAAGAGATGATTGATTTGAATAAATTATATCGGATATTCTTGACTACCATGAAACTGATTAATGATTTTTCATTGTTGGAGTTTACAACATTTTTGTATAGAAGGAGTATATCCATTATTATATAAGGAATAAGGGATCATGAATGTAATCAGTAAGGTTTTATGGTAATTCAGGATGTCGCAGTGTTTTAAAAATAATACATGATGAAGGTGTTCACATGTTATTACATGGAAAAATGATCTTCATTGTGTTTACCTTCCTTATAAATGCTGGACTGTGAGTTTGGACAAAAGTATTTTGGATAATTCTAGTTTGAGATTAATTTTTGATTGCCATAAAAGGACAACCCGGAGGTCGGGTGGCAACCCATCATGACTAGCAAGGTCGCGAGACTTGAACCCGCAACCAAAGGGCGACAAGTGTGTGTCACCTACCACTGGCCCCTGAGATGTCCTGGATTAAATAATGTAGTTTATTTTAATATGTTCAAGTAGTTGAACTATAAATTCATTTTTTTACACCAAACGAATAGGATAAATAGAATTTTGTTTAAATTTTATCATCTCTTAGAGTGAAAGATGAGTTTGTGGAAGAAATTAGATAAAAGATGGAACTCTAATTTTCAAGTATATATTTTTCTTCTCCACTTATTCTATGAATAAATTAATTCTTATACTTTATTGAAGGGATCTTAAAACCCAAAATATGTTATTCTAATACCTTATGTTTTGTTGAACCGATGGCATTTTAAATCATCATAGATTGATGAATTTAAGGACCTCAATTTTAAAATAGTTTGTGATTGATGACCTCAATAACTACCTATAAATATTTATGTTTTTCCTCCAATTATATGACTCTAATATCCACCAATGTTCTCCTAATCGAGATCATAATTTGTTGGTGACCCTTTCATTTATCTTTTCCTTTTATTAAGACTAAATTTTATTAACCAAATTTCTGATGTGGGTTTTCCCACAAAGATATTTTCTATTTTCAACCTTTATTTTCGATGAAAAATATAAAATTGTGAGGAATAAATTTATTGGAGGGAAGAATGTAACACCCCAAGATTTCATAGTATGTACTTCTTCAAAACAATTCAATAACTTGCACTACACGCAACATCAAGTTCAAGCGCACCATGACTTACCAAACAAGTCGTTCAAAAGAGGTTATGAATAGTATTAACTAAATTTTGAACATTATATAATACTTATAATTTTAGAATCCATTTTATTAGTTTTTTAGAAATAATGTAAGAACAAATTCATTTTTTTCAGATAAAAGAAGTATTTTTCAAAAATGCACTTTTACCAACTTTTAAAAGTGAACACTTTTTAAATCTAATATTTTAAACTTTTACATATTTGACTAAATAAATTTATTCTTTAGAATGGGGACATCAAAAATTTACAATGCAACATCCCAAGATTCCACGGTACACTTCTCTTGGAATAATACAGTAGCATGTGGTGTACGCAACTTCGAGTTCTAACACACACCACAACCAATCAAAGTAGCCGTTATGAATAGTAATACCAAATTTTTAAAATTTAATAAATTTTATCTCTCAAAATGGACTTAATTTTTGGATTTGTAATATCTAATTTATACTAAGGTGAAATTTTGGTAATTTTCGGATAACTTTTATATTTTGATGAATTGTGAAAATTACTAAATTTTAATTAAACACAACTTTTTAAATCAAAATAATTAGTAGTGATAAATTATGAATTTGAGTGGTTTTAAAGTATATTTAGAATATATTTTTAACATTTAATAAAATTTTGTTCATTGGACATAATTTCACAATTAAACCAGTCATAAACAAGTATCAATCATTTGATAGTTATTATATCTTAAAAACACACTTTTTGTTTTGACAGCAGGAATTAATTTTAAATTAATTTATGCCACTTCTGTGTTTTGAATTTGGAAAAATGGATTCCATATTTGGAATCAGGATTTCCAAATTCTTTAAATAGGTAAATTTTATTTTTAGAAATTTTGAATAATTATTTCTGTAAATATTTTATTTACCATGGTTAAAGGGTAAATCTGGTAAATAAGGGTTAAAAAATAATATTATTATAATAATAAATTACCCTAAAACGTGTCCTAACCTTATTGGTGGATACATTTCCGACCATGAACATATTTGGGTCGATTTTCGGACCCCATGGAGCGAATTTTAGGTGATAGGGACACATTATATTAATTAAGTTAAAGTAAATACAAAAATTACATAAGCTTATATCTTTTAGAAAAAAAATTTTTACATAGGGTTATATATGTTATATTTTCTATTATAAATATTCATTATAAATATAAAACTATTTAATACATAATATTATTTTCTTTATAATTTTTAGACATTATAAAAGTAAAAATATATATGACACAATAATGATGCAGTATTTCCCTTATTAATGAAAGAATCAAATAATTGGTATTATAAATGTTAAAATAAATATAATTTGAAAGTTTTTATGCCATACAAGAATTTTATTGCTTAATATGACATATTAGGATTTCTTAAATGAATTTATTTCGAATTAATAAATTTATTAAGACTTTATAAAAAATTAATTATTGAGTAGTGTCAAAATTGACATAAATGAGTTTTTAAAACAAATATTATATTATTAATTTATATTCTATTCCTAAAAATCTATAGTTCGGACAAAGGACTTATATAATTATTGGTGGTTAATTAATGGACCACTTTGGGGTCTCTTGGATGTATATAGTATGTTTATTAACTATATATTTTAAAAATACAAAGTGACATGGTATGTGTTAAACTAATTAACCAAGAGTTAAAACTAAAAGATAAGGTTAATATAATGAGGCAAACCTATCTAAAATATATTGGTTGAAATTATTTAGACCTATCCCAAACTTATACTTTTAATAATAAACTTTTGAGACATTAGAAACCGAATATGAATTTATTATAAATTTATACTTTAAGTTTTTCTTAAAGAGCCCCTCCTCCCCCTTATAAAAGGACTCAACTTCTAACCAATTCTTCACACCATCAAAGCCTTTTGGTTCTTCCAAACTATGCCCAAATTATCTCTCAACTTCCCTCACTTCATCCTAGAGACATTATATTGATCAGAAAGCCAACCTAGGGAGCCCTTTTGATCAAATCAAAAGGAAGAACCCAAAGAAGAGGTAATGTTTTCACCACCCTCTTTCAATATCCTTTCTTCTTCAAATTATTCTTTCTTTGTTATTTATATTCTAAAATAATAAATCCAGTATATCCTATATAATGTGATGTTATTATAAATATGGTACAACCATATTAATTATTCTATCCATCCTTTGAATGACATGTCATCATACGTGCGTACGTACGACTTACCATCTCCACGTCGTGGTGTAATTGTTATTCAATACATTATTATTTGGATGGGTATAATAATGATGTGTATTTGATGTAAATAATAAATATAACATTATAAGGATTCTTTATATATGATATACCATCCAATTATATATTATTATCAAAATAATGATATTTTCGCTCGTGCGTACGTACGGATTACTATCTCCACGACGCGATGAGATTCATTTCCAAGTTCACCATTCATCGACGATTATAAAAATATATATTACTAATTATTATGTAATATATTAAATAATAATTCTACTAGAGATATATATTTATTTATATATATAATTATTTATGTACTTACATATTTCTTATTCACTTACTTCTGTTCAATACTATATGAAAACAGAAACATCATTTATGCGTACGTACAGACTACCGTCTCCATAAACGGTGTTTTCCATTTCATATATATGTATATTATAAATATTTATATTCAAAATATTTATTATATATTTATCAATTTTTATATTCTGGAAGTATTTAAATCATGATCTATGTGATACAATCAAGAGTAACAAGTTAAAACACGTACGCTAAAGAAAGCGATTATTACCCGAAATGTTAATTTAACATGGAATTTATTATTAAATTGGTAGTATAAAGTCATAAATGAATCATGTATGATATCATAAATATTAATATGGTTATGTTATAATTTAATAACATACTACGATCTTCGTATAGGAGGTTAAACGTACTCTCGACTAAAGGAAAGTACAAGGTTAGGGGTTTTCGTCTCACTCCTTATTCTCGTGAGATTCATGCCATATTTCCACTATTACCTTTTGTGTGGAGTATGTACTGCCCATAATTGTATTCTTTGGGTAATACATTTTAATTTATGTCAATTTACATATTCATTGTATGATACCACTTTCATGGGTTGTATGTTTCGTAAGTTACCAAATTGGTAAGGGTTTATTTCATAATCTCTTCATTATCCGAGGTTGTTTATACATAATAATCTACTTAGACTTATTTATCATCCTCATCCATGTTTCTTAATAATGTATTTCAAAACATTTATAATATTTAATAAATAATGTTTTAAAGTCATTTATATCCTTATTTGACCATATATGTTTTTTAAAGTAATCTTTCCGTCGTTTTCCAAACAAGTTAATTTTTGACCTTTTCGACAAAACTAAGGTAAGATTGTTTTTTTAACTTATACAGCAAGTGTGATAATTCTCCACCGTTATTGCACCTTTGAAGCTTCCCTTACATGATAACAAGGATATTTTAAAAATAAAGTTTTTCTTTTATAGTTATGTTATTTTTAAATGATTTCAAAAAAAGAGAGAGATATTCCTCTCAAATATATGAAAATCCAGTGCAAATGTATACGTATTTAATGCAAGATTAAAAATGATTTCATAAAACCAGACTCTCGAGTGTGGTAGATAGGAAGGGATTGGGATTGGACCCATCATGGCCTATAATTCGTCGAGAAGTCTCAGAATTAGTTATTTTGTTTTCATAAGCTTGCATAATGTTTTCAGAAAAACACTGGAGTATATTTGAGCAATTTTAAATGTAAGTATCTTCTAAAACAATTGCATATGTAGGTCTAATGAAACAAACTATTTTCTTGGAACAAGGCCTTGAAAAAATCTTATTTGTAGTCTTGGCACGAGGCCTTGGCTATGTGGTTATGATAGTCTGGCATTATGCATTCCATAATTATGAATGTGGTTATTGATATTGCATGTGATTATTCGACTAGTAGAATATCAATGTGAACAAGTAAAAGGAGTTATTTCATTTTATCTTTTCCATATTATGCTGAAATTCATTTTTAAAAGGCTTTTGTTTTTGTTTTACATTGACTTAAATGATTATTCTTATTTATGAAAGTTTCTGCTATATTTCATACCCTTACTAAGCGTTTGAGCTCACCCCTTTTTATGTTTTATTTTTCCCAGGATTCCATGAAGTGTACTTTGATTGATATGAAGGGTTAAGAAAAGGGAATAACGACATTCATAATGGATTATTTATTTTGTTTTGTATGTTATGAAGTGTAATGTAACATTTATGCATGTAATCTATTTTCCAAGACTGCTAAACTGATCGGTCCTTCGTGAATTGATTCCTTGTAATCATGCCAATGTATTAAAATAATGCACCTACTTTGGGTAACTGGGTTCAGAGCGTTACAGATCCCCAACACATCAATAGGTATCATGAGGTGACATATCTACCATGCCTTAATATATTTGTATTTGGTTTTCCATCACCCATTAATTCATAATTATTTTTTGATTGAGATGCCTTGATGGTAAGATTAATGATATTTTAGTTGAGAGTACTTGATCATGAGTGTCTAGAATTAGTCAGTTCCTTTATTAAGGATTCATTTTTTATAATCCATGTACGTTTTGTCATGATATTAGATTTAGATAATCACTAAACTTAAGTATCTAATTAATGGAATGTGTTTTTATTAACCACAACCCATGTTGATTATTCCTTATTTAAACATGATAAAATCCATTTTATATAACCCTTACAAATCATATGACATATACCTTTATCTATTTTCCTTTCAATATGATTCGAAGATGGATATTATTAATGATATTAATGATGAAATAATGTTTCCTATGCTTTGTTTTTTTATTTCAAATGTAGTATGAGAATAATGATAGTATCTGGTTTTCTAATAGTGGTAAACTAATCAATCCTACATAGTGCAATTACTTATATCCAATACCTCTATAATAGAGAAAATAGTGGCTTTGGGTTGCTAGAGTTTGAGTTTTTACAAACACCATCGGTGTTGTATTTACAATAATTTAAATCCTTATATTGATATATGGTGTTGATAAAATTTCCATTCCTTCCTTAATGATTTTTATCCAATAAATTGAATACACATAATTATCCCATAAAACTATTGATATTGATCCACAACATAAGAAATATTACTATGGTAATAGTTTTTAAGCATTATAATGGTTTTTCATAATGCCTATTATAGCTATGTTCTTCTAAAAACTAGTTTCCAAGGTTCCAAATAAACATGATCTAATACCACTTACAATGACACCAACACAAGTAACCTAAATCCAATTCTTTCGTTATTAAAAAAATATATAACACAAGAGTTCACATACCACATGACGGAGAAGTTTAATATTCTTAGGTGAAAAAATAAATATATTTATTTCATAATACATTAGAAAAAAAATAAATCATAAAAAATAATTGAATAAATTATTATTCGTCATTAAAATTATTCAAATATTTCTTATTGGTACTTTAGAGAAGGGACCAAAAAATAAATGGTGATATCAAATGCCCATTAAGGTATTCAATATACCAAAATATATCTGGAATACATGAGGAATAAATTATATGGTAGAGTGAAAAATCAATAGGCATTAAACATAATAAAAATATGAGTATGAAATATATCCAACAATAACAAAAAATTAGTAATCACATGGAAAATAATAAATGATTTATTAATAATGGAATGCATAATTCCATGCCTCTAAATATTACCATTAAGGCCTCATGCTAAAGCATCATAAATGTATCCAACACCCCATGTCAAATCATTATCATTACATGGGAATAAACACAAAAATATAATATTTATTTTTTAACTCATGAGACCTTCCTTATAAATTGATTGTCCATATAAATTCAAGATACACCCACCAAAAAACCATTATGTTCATGTCATAAAAAATATATGGGTAGAAACAAACCATATAATACCCATTCCTTGTCTCATGATACATATCGATGCATTGAGGGGAAACCTAATTATTGACCCTTCCCATAACTAAATAATTAATAATGAATTCTTCATATATTAAATAATGAATACAGTAAATAATAAACATTAATTATTATTCAATACATATCCATACTGAATCAAGTATATGAAATGAAAATATTCCATAGTCAATAGACTATCATTCATAGATCATTCCATTTTCAAGATATTTTATGAAAATTTAACACTTTAATATTGATAGAAAAAAAAGAAAAAATATACTAATACTTTAAATATTTATTAAATTGTAAAAATATAAATATTTTAAAAATAAAATTGATAATTAATAATGACCATGATGGTGGGAAAATCTGTTTGTGAAGAAAATTTTAACAAAAGATATTCATTTCTATATTCTGTAAATAAATTCAAAACAATTTATACTGAAAATTTTCAAATTATAACTTTTTAAACTATTTTAAAGAACTCATATATAATTTAAATTTACCAAAAAATATTATAATTATATTTAAGAGCATTTATGACTTAATAAGAAGATCTTTTACATAAAGGGAAAGATCCCTAACTAACTGGAAAATGACATCATCTCCTCGTATTAAAATTATTATTTTTTATTTTGAGTACTAGAGAGAGTAAAAATAGAAAAAATGATTTAAAACCCCATAAATAACTAGTTTAGAAAAAATTTGTGGGTTTTAGGAGGTATGTAACATATAATTCCACCAATGTAAATTGATATATAAACAATCCGGATAAAAGTTCAATGTAAAATAAACCCTTACCTTTGATTCTTACCTATTTAGAAAAGTTTATTCCTTCTGAATAAATAAATTAAATCTATTAAATAATATATTGAGATCCTTTTCATGTATATTTTAATTTTTATATATCAATTATTCTCATATTATATTAATTTGTTTTATAGTTTTTCATTATGACGACCACTTGAGGTTGTTCATTCAATTACTCTAAAACTACTTCAGTACATTGACCATGGTGAAATGTGTAAAATATTATTCCATTATAAATATATAAATATATAGGTTTTTTATTACACCATTGCCAAAAAAAATTCAATTCAATAGGTTTTCAAAAAATAAAATCAAATAATGAAAAATATCTTGGTATGCTCATTTTTAGACTAAATTTACAGTCATCATTTTTTATAAACAATGTTAAGAAAGGGAATAATTTACCTTTATATAATACTTATAATTTCATAAATATAATAATTATACATTAATAACACTTTTATATTCATCCCTATAATGAGGTTAGGAAAAATGAAATATTTCTTTCCTAAAGGTGGTAGCTCTTATATATGCATGAGTGACATTTTTGTGTTTTATAGATTGAAAAAAGGGATAGTGATTTATTTATGATTCCAAAACCATAAATATTTCTTATAGAACCTATTTATTCTTTAAATAATTTTTTTCAACCATATAGTTTTTGTATTTATGAAATATAAAACACATCCTGCTTAGTGGTGGCATTCTGTGTATATGCGCAAGTGATTTTTTCATATCCAAAAAGATTGAAATAAGAAATATGATGGTTATTCAATACAAATAATATAATTTTCATAAAATAAATATAAATGTTTTATTATTTAGGCTCAGTTATTGAATATTTTTATTATTTTTAAGAATAATGAGACATGAAATAACTCAGTTAAGATAATTTCCCCTTTCATGCATATCCTCCCTTATATAAATCCATAAACATTCTTAAATTGGTCTTTTCATAAGAAAGTAACCAATAGTAAGTGAAAAAATATTTCTATGGGGGAATTATTGATGTTAAAAGTTAAACTACTGTTATCAAAAAATGTGGATAAGTGAGGAGAGGAGGGGTCATTTTATAGGTTAGTGGGTGAGACCCTTGAAAATAATGTTATCTTTAAAATAATAGAAATTTATTTCTATGGTAAAGAAGAACCAAAAAAATCAAAATTAGAAGATTTTATATAAAAATTTGAAATCCACTCATCGAATAAAATTAAATGTACAATTTATATTTATTTAGAGGACTATCTCTTATTCTAACCTCATCATTTACTCTTTTTAATCATTACCTCAGTGAAATTTTTTTACTATTGTAACAAAATTTTATTAAAAAAACATAAATAAAACATTTTATATAAATTGAGATTTATTTTTTAAAAAATGAAATCCATTTTAAATGATTAAATTTATATAGGATGTAAGAAATAATAATTTTAATATAAGTACATTAAATGTAATGAAAAACAATTTTTATAGAAATTTATTTTATGAATAAAAGTGAATTTTCTCCAAAATCATGTAGAGAAATTATCCCCATGAAATTAATTGGTAATTTAATAAAAAAGTATATACCAATGATTATAAAACCAATATATTACTAAATGAACCTTATGAATACAAAATTAAATGAATAGTACTAAAACAATTTTCTTTTATTAAAATAAAATATAACTTAAGTTCCCTAAAGACCAACGTAGATTTATAATATTAAAATTTTAATATTAAATTAAATATTTAACTCATTATATTTTATTTTTTATAAAATGGTCGTGAATATTTTTATTCCATTTTTATAATACAAGGATTTCATAACAGTTATGGTATATTTTAAAATGGCATTTTTATTATTAGCCTTGAAAAATCATGTCAAAAAAACCAAAAAATATTCACTATAACTTAATTTGGACATGAGATATCAAAAAATGATATCCATATAATCAAATTATAACAATCAAATATATTAATATTTCTTTGAACACAGTATTCAATAAATCAATGTTTATTTTACTGTAATAGTGAGATAATAAAATGACCATTGTTCTATCATGTATGGATTAAATAGTTACCTATTATTTTTAACACTAGGTATTATAATATATGATGAATCTATATTCATTAAAACAAGATTTCTATTGGAAAATAATAATGAAGGTAATATGTTTAAAACATTGTTTTTTTACCTGTAGTTACTAATCAATACTAATGTTAACAAGTTACACTTTAAAAATAGTTTTGGGACATTTATCATTAGAGGATCCTGTGTATTATATAACATATCCTTCAACAAAATAAAATAAATAAATTATTTATGTGAAGTCTGATGTTTGAGATAATAAAGTGGTATATAACTTAGTGAGTAATTAATTCCAACATATCTTAATTATCCAAGATTTTGACCATATTTATGAGAAATGATTCAATATTTGTGATAAAGTGACAATAAATATAGTATAGAATGATCATAAAATAAAAATTTAATAGAAAATCTCTTAGTAAAAAAATATGAGACTATATTTCTATTTTAAACAAGTGAAAACTATTTTTTATGGCTTTCTGTGTATTCTATAACACCATTATTAAAATATTCCTTCTTTTTGATGATATATTTACATCCCCTATATAATGGAAAAACCTTCCAAGTGTATGAGGTGATTCAACCTTTTTCATTTGGGTATGAACTAATTATTTTGTAGGGTAAATAGGTGATGTTATCTATATTATAAAGGGTTAAATCAACTATATTCACTGGCCTATATGAATAAAAAAGGAACAATAACCCATAAGATTCTTCCAAACTACACTACTTAAAAGGGCACCAAGGTAGAGAATATTGGAAAAATTATGAGTGAAGGTAAATATCAATGAATTTTCCTCTCAAGAATAATACTATTATCAATAACATAACCATTTAATTATTATTTTGAAGTGATATTACCCTTTATATTCATATAATATGGTCTATATACTATGATCCTAGAACAATTAGTTGATAGAATAAATCCCTAGATTCTCAAGGAACCAATATTTATTATTTCTATGATTGAACAAAATCATTCTTTATGTTGTAATATGTTAGGACCTAGCTGATAAATAAGATTATAGTATTCAAGAGTTCTCCTTTTTTGTTATGGAATTTTAAGAATAAAAAATCACTTCACTTTGTAGAAGAGGGTAATAGGATTCACAATCATATTCATTAAATCATACTTGCAATTCTTAATAAATTCCATCATATTGGGATGGATTTTTATGGAAGAAAAGGTTCATTAGACTCACCTTGGTTCTAGAATGTATGGAAGATCATAAGAAGGAAGGGAATCTGATTTTGTATGGAACTAATTTAAATTTGATTAAGATTTTCTATTTTTTATTCCCCACAAATCATAAATAAGTTTTAAAACTTGTTATGCTATCCAAATTAAGGAAAGGAGGAGAAAAGGTGCCTCCAATTGTATTTAGGTGGTTGGAAAAAATTATATTGTTGGAATAGTAGAATATTACAGAACATTCTGTTGATTATTAGATGATGCTAAATCTAATCTTAAATGTTTTCAATGTCATGAAGAATTCATTATTACAAATCATGAAGTTAAAGAAGGGGAAATATTGTGAATCAAAATCATTCTAGTCTAATTCCATTGGTATGTGATTAAAATAAACATATTTGTGTAAATAAGTTTTTGAGTGTCATATTCCAATAAGAAAGAAGTTTCTGAAGAAAAATATATTGATATTGGTCGATTGGAATATTTATTAAATCATAATCAATAGAGGTAGATTTTTTTCAATGGGATTCATTTGGACCAATAAAAAAGAAAAGAAGTAAATTTTTTAGGGGTCAATAAGAATATAAAGTTGGATACAGATCAATAAAACAATCAACCATTTTAATCATGATTATTTATTGGTTTAATTTTTTGGTTTATTGTCATGTTAGTTAAGATAAAAGAAACATAAGTATTCTGTTTTTCTATGATATGTTTAAAATTTTGTCGAAGATCCATCAGATTGGAAGAGACAATGATTCATCTGAGTGAAGATGATACTGATAACTAGATGTAACCTCATAATGATAGCTTCATTGGATTTTGGATTTTCAGTCTAAATAAAAGAAAAATAAGAATTTTATTTGGATATTTTTGGAAGTTATATCAAGTGGGTATAGAAATTTTGAAGAGTTTTAAGAAGAATATGTTTGTTTTCATCAATTACCATGGAGAATCATAATGGGAAGACATCTATTTTACATTTTTCCCTTATGGTACAAGAGATGTGTATTGATTAATATGTTGTCTTCATCGTAATGAGGAAATTAGAATGGTCAGATTATACTTTCAATTAGTGTAGATCAACGTAATTGAATATCTTTAGTTCTATTTTTTCAAATGGGTCACGAAAATTAGAATGACTAAAGTCCTTTATCTTAATGAAGAAATATTATTTGGAAATAAAAATTGGAATCAGTAATGCCTGATATTTATGAAGAAGTTTTAAGTGAGATGAAGTTAAGAGAAGGTTTTAAAAGAATCAATATGAGTTGAGAAGCTTTGAGGATTTCAAGAATATTTCTTAAATTTAAGGGAAATCAAGATTTTGGGAAATTCAGTTGAGTGGGAAAACTTTTATAGAATAATGAATAAATATTTTTTAGATCCCCTATAAAAGTGTAAAGTAATTTTTACTTTCTGAGATATGGATTATTTATAGGTGAAGAGAGAGAATCTATGAATTTCTATGCATATGAAGTTTCCTGAATTGATTTTATTGAGAAATTTATCTCAGAAGAAGAATAATAGTGAATAGAAAAGGTGATATTCAGGGTTTTTGTACAGGAATTAGAAATCCAAATGGGATTTTTGAATTCAGACTGAAGCAATTAAAAATTATCTAAGTGATATTATGATAGATCTATATTTTCATATTTAGAAATCAGGAATCATAATTATACTGGGAAATTGGATTGAGTATCATAAAAAATCTAGGAAGTTATTTCCAATTACTGGGTAAGAATGTGATGAGTTTTTTTGAATCATATATTTTGTGAAATTTAATGAAGAAACACTATAACATACTTAATTCAAAAAATTGTAATTACATATTTTTTCTACTTGAACCACATGCACTGTTCTACTATACATAGTGATACACAAGTGTATAGCCATATCCTACTTGTTGTATTCAGCACAAAAGGATTGTTTTCCAGTGGATTTTGTGGAATTAGATTATTTAAAAACCACACCAAGGATGTAGCTACTATTGTTGAGTATAGAACCTTATAAATTATTATATTCATGTGGATGTGTGTTTATTCTTATCAGTAGGTAAATAAATCATTAATAGTAGGTGAAAATGTTTTCATTAGTAAGGAATCATAAAAGAATAAGATTTCACTAATTCACCCCTCCCACTGTCAGCAATACAACAATCTTAATTGGGAAATTACATGTGGAATCAGATTTGAAGGCCCTTTTTATTTATTCTTTATTTATGTATTGAAGGGAAATTGATGGAGAATTTGAATTGTGTTAATAGAAAATGTATACTCATATTCGATGTTATGAACTATCATATCTAGAAAGATATAATGTTAAATGATCTTAAATATCTTTGGTATGATGTTATTGAAGTTTCCACTAATGGATTTCATCCTATTGGTGATAAATTTCCTCTAAAATATATTGGCAATTAGAATCTTGAGAATTATGGATAGGATAAGAATTAATTATTCTCATCACATTAGTGAAAGTGTGTTTTTAAGGGTGAAAGGTGTTTCTACTTCCAAATGTATCTTGATAAAGATGAATACATTTATTAAGGAAAAACAAAAGTGAAGAATGAAAAATTAAAAATCATGAGGCTGAAGTATGAATATCTAAAAATAGGTGAGTATAATCCCATTGGGGACATCTTTTCCAGGGTAAATGATATTATCATCACTATTAGAGGGCTGGTGAAAAGTTTGAGGATTCTATTATTGTTGGAAATATCTTAAGATATTTTTTCGTGATGTTTGATTCTATTTTCTCGACATTGGAAGATAGATATCCTAAAATTCTCTCTCCAGATGATATTCAAAGCAATCTCATTACATATTAAATGGGAAGTGATAACATCATTAAGGAAAAAACAAAAGATGAAAAATAAATAACATCCAAGGTGGCTAAGAAAGAAAAGTATTAGATTGTTCTTGATTAAGATTATGTGGTTGACTCTTTCTCCAAAAATTTTGTATATAAAATCCTTGATGAAATTTATCTGATTACTCTAAAAAATTGAGAATAGGTATAGGTAAATAAATGGAAAATTCCCTTGATGTGTTTTTATTGTGGAGATGTTGGTAACTTTCTAGCTAATTTTCCTTAATAGATGAAAGAAAAAGATAACGATTGAGAAGAAAAATGACCAAGATGGTCATTTAAGAAAGTGGAGATAAAGATAAATATAATATTATAGGAAAGGATAGAAAATTATCTAAATCTAGATGGATAAGTTTCTTATTTAAAGACGATAAAGATGAGGATTGTGAGGATGAATCCAATAATAATAATTTGGGAAGGTTGTAGAAAATACATTCATTATAATAGTAAGTAATGGAGATTTTAGATGAATATGTTCAAAATATGATGAAACTCATTTATAATTTCTTTTTAAAGAAGAATTAAAAGCATGTGTGAGAAGTATTGTGAGATGTGAAAAGAAAATCGAGAGGCTGAAAAGTGAAGAATCTTACACAAAAAATAATGAATATATTCATGATAAAAAGTTTATGTTGCTAAAAGATATTGATGATTTAAGTAAATATAATTATAGATAAAAGAATCATAATTGACATATTGAAGTTAAGTTAAAGGAAAAAAGTACAATACTTGGAAATTATCGAACAAAAAAGTTATAATGATGAATAGAGGGTTACATGTTTCACTAATTCTATCTATGAATTAATTGAAATCTCTAGAAATGGTAAACCTTATAAGGATACAAAATTTCCTAGAATGTTTTATAAGAAAGTGGAAATTTTTCTTAAGAAGAAGAAATTTGGTAATTTTATGTATATGGGAAAGACCAAAATAGTAGCGACGTTAGAAGTATCTAAAAACCCTAATTCTAACAATGATTCTATAAATTCATATTTCTATAAGAAAAAAAGATAACCGAGTAATAGAAAAATATTTTATTTGATAACATAATGGTTTGTGCTTGACAATGATTATATAATAATGATGAGAAAGTTATTGAGAAACATAATCACAATTTTTATTAGTATGGAAGTTTCAGAAGAAAATATTGTATCCAAGTATACTATAGGTGTTGTTTTTAATTCATGCATATATGAAATTTGTGTTTTCTCAACCATTTTTATAATATTCCACAAATTAGAGAAGGAAATTTTTGGGGGAGAGTCAATACCCTTAATGGAAGAAGTTTTAGAAGGGTGTTTTGAAGAACCCTGAGAAGTTTGGTGTGAAAATTGAAAATAGTTTTGACCCCCAAAAAACTATTTGTAAAAAGAGTAAGAAACCTAGAAATTTTGAAAAATTATTTCCTCTTCTGTTATCAGAACAAAACAAATTATGAAAAGCACTCTAAATATGGAAGATAATAAAGATAAATAGAAAAAAAGTATTAATGTAGAAACTTATATGAAAGATTCAAAAGGATAATGACCTTAGATATTGGATATTGGATGATATTCTCAAATGACAGGACACATAAGGTTTATAAATAATGTGAATGAATTCAAATAAAGAATGGTGAAATTAGGAAATGACAAATCTCTAAGAATCAAAGGTGATCGATAAAAAATCATAGAGAAATATAAATTGATGTCTAATGAAGCTTTCTAGGTTGTTGGGATGAATAAAATCTAAGTATTTTAGAACATTTTGATAAAGTAAAAAAATTTATTTTTTAAAAAGATGGGTTTTTTTGTGAAGAGTGAATAAGATGGAAATAGAGTTATAAGAGGACATTATACGAAAGGAAACATAATTCACGCTAGTGAAATATAAAAATATTGTTACATTGGAATGGTAAAAGATAATCAGTTATTGAATAAATGGTTGGGAAACATGTATCAAAGAAACATGAGAAAGTGATAAAATAGATACGGTGTTCGAGATATTACTGATATATTAAGAATATTATATTGTAGTTGCATTATTTTTTAGAAATGAAAAATTAATAATTTAGTGCATAAGAAAGTTTATATTTTTTCAAAACAACCCTATTGAAATATCCATTATAACATATATGGTATGATGATAAACAATAAACAAATAAAGATAAGTATTTTATCACTTTCATTTATGGATTTACTTGAATTATTGGTTTTTCATATGAAACATAATTTAGATTATATGAATGTGTTTAAATGTGTCAGGATGACAGATGAGAGGGAATGTGAGTATATATTGAAGAAGATAAGAAAATTTAATGGTGGTGAGTATAGAAATGATGAATTCAAAAATTATATTCAGAAGCATATAATTTGGAATTATTTCATTTCAGTATAGACCACTTACAAATTCTGTTGTTGAAATAAATAATAGTTGTTTTGTGTGAATATAGAGAACTATGTTGGTTGAACATAGACATTCTCATTACATTTTGAGGAAATCCATGAGCACTGTTGTGTATAAAAAAAACTTTGTTTCAATAGTAAAAGTTCATATATGAATCCATATAAACTTTTTTATGGAAAAACATCATGTTTGAAACACTTAATAGTTTTTGGAAGTCCATTCCCCAAAAATAAGAAAGGTGTAAATATTGGAAAGTTTGAGAACATACTAGAAGATGTAATTTTTGTTTACTATACTTCTGAAGGAAGAGGATAACTGTGTTCCAATAATGAAATGGGAAGAATATTAGATTATATTGATAGGAAATTTATTGAAAAGGTTGAGGAAGTTAAATAGACATGGGTTGATATATAATTTTAGTGGGATAACTAAAAATTTTATTAACTATTCTGATAAGAATAATGACAATAGTGATCCCACACAAGAAGAAAAATCAAACTCAACTATTTCATGTAATGAGGAAGAAATTATAAAATCTCATCATAGGATACGAGATCAAGTTAAAGCATAGAATATTATTGGTGAATAACATAATAAGGTTAAAAAGGACATAATAAGTTGTTACAAACACTTCTCTTTATTCAAAAGTCAAGACTAATGATGTGAATGAATATTTTTGAGCAACTAGTATTAGTTGAGGCTATGAATTAAGAGATTGATTAGATAGAAATTAATGATACATGGTAACTTGTACAAATGCTGGATAATAAAATTTTATTGGTAAAAAATTAGTTTCAATAACATGATGAAAGAAGAAGATAAAGTGATAAGGAAAATAAATATTAGTGTGAAAAGGTTACTCAAAAATTTATGGAGTTTATTCTATTGACAATTTTTCTCTGGTGGAATGTTTGTAATAAATAAGAGTCTTTCTTACTATTTTTTAACAATTATGTTAAATTTTTCAAATGTATGAGATGACTTCACATTTGAATGGGGATCTTGATGAGGATGTTTACATTAATATGTGTGGCACTATTGTTGATAAAGATAACTATTTTGGGAGTCAACTGAAGAAATCCTTTTATGGATGAAAACCAGCCCTAAGGGAATGGTATTACAAATTGGACACATTATATTTTAAAATGAATTTTATGAAAGGACGTGTTGATAGAAATATTTACATCATGGAAATTCAGAAGTATTCCATCATTATAGATGTTTATATTTATGAAATTACCTTTGATGGGAATGATGAAAGAATATTTTAAATATTTTTTTAATAGATGAAAATATTTTTTGATATTTCCATTTTACGGGAAATGAAATATATTATTAGGATACAAATTTTTAAAAAATAAGAAACAAATTTTTTTCTCAAGAAATGTATGCTGAGGAACTTCTCAATAAATTCAGCATAGAAAACTCAAAACTAGTTTCCACACAGATTTTAATGGGAACAAAGCTGAGTAAAGATAGATAGGGTGAGAAATGTTGATAATAGAAGATCCACAACTGGTCGAGTTTATATTTTGGGAAAGAGTTGACTTATTAGGCATAAAATGTATCAAAATAAATTTTATATTTTATGGATGAATCTTAGTATGTTTCTACTACTCAATCCCCTTCCCAACTTATGTTCATGAAGAAACAATTAGAAGATTTACTTGCTGATGTGAAGTTACCCATACTATTGGGTTGTGAAAATCAAGGTCCAATAAGCCTATTCTGAAATATGAGAAAATATTATCTTTTGAAACATGTTGATATCAAATAAAATTTCTATATAGATCATGTGGAGAAGAATTAATTAATTATTGAGTATGTTCCTTCATCAAAACAAGTTGCTGAAATTTTCCAAAAACCATTACTGAAGTATCCTTTATCTAAATTGTGGTAGAAAATTGGTGTCTAAACTCTTTCTTATCAGTGTATAGGTATTTTATTTAGACCCATCTATCATCTTTCCTTTGGATATTGTTTTCAATGTTGCATAATTCTTCATGAATCTAGCTATTGTTATATGCTAAATAATTTAAGGAAGAACTTTTAAAGGGGGATCTAGGGGTAATATGTTATTTCAACATTTCAAATGTGTGAAATATTCTAAATATTTTTTTGAGTGTTTATAAAAAATTATTAAAAAGGTAAGTGAATAATTGAAGAATGATGTGAAGAAAATATATGGAGGTTCTCATGATCCCTATTTTTGGGCAAAATGGTTTTTTTATCTATAATTTCTGTTTCTGAAAATGAGTTAACTCATTTTGGATTATAATTGTTAATATATAATCCATATATTGAGGTTATAATATTGAGTGATTTATGAACCTTGGTTGACCAAAAAATACATAGGTGGGGATTATTATTACCAGGATTTTAAAGAATATGATCATATTCAAGAGTTGTCTTTTCTTTCCCTGGATGTTTAAGAGGAAAAAAACTTCACTTTTTAAATAGGTTAATTGGATTCACAATCATATTCAGTAAATTAGACTCATGATTCAAAAAAAAATTCAGTTGTATTGGGAAGTTTTTTTCTTGAATAAAAGGTTTATCAGACTCACCTTGGTTCTGGAATGTAAGGGTTATCATAATAAGTAAGAGAATCTGAGTCTCTATGGATCCGATGTAAATCTGATGATGCTTCGTTATTTTGTATTTCTCACAAATAATATAAGTTATAAAACATGATATACTATATTGATGAAGGAAATGATGAGAAAATCTCCATCCAATAATATTTACGTAGTTGGAAAGAAATATGTTAATGGAACAGTAGGAAGTTACAAAAAATTCCATTATATATCAAGCGATGGTAAAGCTAATATTAAATATTTTCAAAGTCCTAAAAAATTCATGAATACAATGAAAGAAGTTGAATAAGAAGATCATTTTTACAAAAAAATATTTGCAGTCTTAGTCCACTGGTATGGGATTACCGAAAATGGATATTTTATAAAGAAACTAATGATTATTGTATAAGGAAAATAAAGAAGTTACTGAAGTCAAAGCTGCTGATAGAGATCCATCAGAATCGGTATTCCATCATAAATTTCAAAGTTATAATAATTTTATTTGTTATTTTTTGAGACCAATTAAAATAAAAATAAGTAATGTTGTTGGGGTTTAATATGAAAATAAACTCACAGACTGATCAATTATGTCGTTAACCATTTTAATCAAGATGAATTGTTTGTTGAATCAATTTTTTAATATCTAGTGTTTAAAGAGAAAACAAAAAGAAGTATTTATTGTTTCTATGATATGTTTAAAATTGGGTCATGATCCATTAGATTGTAGGAGGCATGATTCATAATAGTGAATACGAGACCGATAATCAAATGTATCTAGACACTGGTAACTTCCTTGGATTCAGGATCACCGGTCTTATGAAATGAAGAAGGAAATTTATTCCTGGAGATTTTTGGATGTTTTGTTAAATGGGGATGATAATATTAAAGAGTTTGAAGAAGAATTTTTTTTTCATTAGTTGGTACAGAGAATCATAATGGTAATAAATAATTTTAACATTTTTCACTGAAAATACGAATGGGAAAACTATTATTTCAATTGGTATCGAAAAATGTGATTGAATATATTTAGTTATATTTAAATTTTAAATGGATCATGAAATTCAAAATTACCACATGGATTTATCATGATGAAGGAATCAGATTTGGAAACTAGAATTAGAATCAAAATCAGACTAAACATTGTTAAGATTTTTGAAGTAAGTTTAAGTTAATAGAGGATTTGAGAAGATCTGAGAAGTATAGATTATGTTGTTAATGAATCCTACATTAAAGGGAAATCATGATTTTGGGAAATTTGGTTGAGTGATAATTTTTTGAGAATCCTTCCTAAACCTTATTTTTCAAACCAATAAAAGGAGGAAGTACCTTTTTAATTTGTGATAAAATTACTATTCACATGAGATGAAAGAGAAAATACAAATTTATAGAGATAAGAAGATTCTATATTGGACATTATATGGAAAGTTAGCTAGACAGAAGAAGAAGAATATATAAGAGAGAAGTTAATATTCATGGATTTTTTGGACCGGAATGGGATATCATACTCGGATTTATGGATTCTAATTAAAGCTATTTAGAATTTCCTCAGTGGTATTATAAAAGTGTTATACATATGTATTGAGAAATAAGACTCGGGAATTTTATTGGGAAATTAGATTGATTATTATTACAATATCTAGGAATATCTTTCTTACTTCTGGGTAATAAAGTGAATTTTTTTAAGCTTATATTTTTTGAAAGTTGATCAAGTCACACAGTAACATGCTTATTAAAAATATTTTTATGATATCTTCTTGGTACTTGAATCAGATGCCACATTTTATTGAACATAGTAATAAATAAGTGTAATGGAATAACCCACTCATTCTCTTCCACACATAAGGATTTTTTTTATAGTGGATTGTGTGGTATTGGACTATTTACAACCCATACCATGGATGTAGCTACTCTTTTCAAGTAGAAATTCCAATAAATTATAATATTTCTCAAAATGTGTGTCTGTTTTTTAATCCAATAATGAAATCATTAAAAAGAGGTAAAAATGTTTTAGATGTAAGGAAACATAAAAGGAAAATATATCAATGATTTACCCATCCTAATCTCTGCGATACAACTATCTTGATTGGGAAATTATATAACATTCCCCATTCAAGGACAATTGGATATTGTCTAGATCAGAGGTCTTATGTGACACCAAACATGCCTCACCGTATCCCTAAGGATACTTACTAAAAATTAGAGTTATAGGGATAATTTGGGGAGATTATACCCATATATCTGAGTACCATAATAGTGAAAAAACAATAATTTCATACATCAAATCTCCAGTGAATGAAAACATCATTTAAAGTTACAAAAACATTAAACACTTCCCATGAAATAAAAACTTTCGGGCTGAATTGGTCCTAAAATGCATACATAACATATCAGGATACCCTTGTGGAGGATTGTATACAACTAGTTCAAAAAATAATAAAAAAATAAACAACAAAAAAATTGAAAAATTGCACACAATACCCTTCCCGATCCCATTTCCCTCACTACATTCTCAATAATAGATCAGCCATCAGTATTAGGGTTATTTTATTTATCCTATAATGTAACTATTATGTCTACTCTTGTATCCATGTTGGAAAAAGAAATGTGTGAGTGAAACTCATTAGGCCACCACCACCACCATCTAAAAACATATCAAGTCTAGGAAAAGGTTCAAATTGTTGTAAAAGTAAATAAAAAGAACATAAAAAACCACCATAAATCGATATATTTCTTCTCTAAATAATCTATCCTCATCAAGAATCTATTGAAGTACACACATCATAAAACTAAACAACAAACATCCACCTTGGACTTTGTGGTAGGAACACCACACAATGAAACAAGATCCTATCATACAGAACTCATGGGAAAATTCTCCCCCACATTTTCTCAACTGAAAACATAGTATGGATCTATTAGAAATGTGACTTGTAATTTACATAATAATTGATCACCTATGTTGTATCACTACCACATATTTCCCTCAATATCCTTTTTATGAAATACAGTTTCATCTCATTCCACTTCCACATAGGAATGGAAAGTGTTTGCAAAAGGCTAACATATCATTGGAGCATGGCATTCAGTTGCAGGTAAGTGGATCCCAATCTAAAAAACTGATTATTTTATTATTAATCCTAGTACCCTAGTATATCCAATGTGTGTTTCAATATATCATAGTCCAATATATATTTAGAAACCACTTTGATTCATGAAATTCCTTCATCATCTTCTCACACATTCTTCTATGGACCACAAAATGAACTTTGACATATAGAATCTCATCTATGTAAAGACACCAATTCGATTGAGGAACCGTAATATCTCATGAAAATATGATATAAAAAATATTATCCATTATTTTATTCATAATTTCAATTTTTTAAATCCCACCAATGTGTTATTTAAAGGTAAATTGTCACATTTTACGTTTTAAGAATATTTTTGAGCTTAATTGAAAAAATGGCTTATTTTGGATTTAAATAATTTTAAATTATTTTAATGTTTCAGGAAAAATATTTTCTACACTGATCAAAATTAAAACATAAATATTCTATTGTATTGTATGTTCTATATTATTCATTTTATATTTTTGGACCCAAAGCTCAATCAATCATTTGGAAGCTCAAATCCATCTTATAAGTCAGGCCTCGAAAACTATGCACAGATCTGACAAATTTTATTATTGGGCCCATATATCATCAATGAACGACCCGAATGAGCTTTTATTTTAAATGGAGAAATAATACATCTATAAGAACAACTTTAATTAATATTGGATCACCAGATTATTTCATTATCATGTCCGTTAATGCGTTGTAACTCGCAGTATTGGAATACGAATAGTCAACATGACAAGATTAAATGTCATGATTAAATTGACCATATCTATCTCTAAAATTTTTCAATAAAGCTTTAATTTTGTGGGAAGCAATAGGGGATATATAGGGACAACCCTTAAGAAGGTACAATTCCCAAATTATTTCATTAATGAGGTCATCCATGCACCTAAATTCAGAGATGATTTTGGGCCCAAATTTTCACCCCATCTCTATAGAAAAAAGTGTTTCTTCTTCATTTAAATGAGTTAGCCACTTATTGGTATCCTATGTTGGCCATTTTAAATATTTTATTATTTTATTATATTTTAATTTCATTATGTAATATCATTTCATATTTTTATTTAAGTGTTTTTATTTCTCTCTCTTTTTTCTCTCTTTTCTTTTCTTCCACCGTTTTCTCTTTTCTATGGTCTCTTATACTCATGATCATGAGTAACTAACCAAAGGAAATTCCCAGGAGATCTATTCAGTGGTGAACCCAATTCATTTAAAATTATTTAATATTTTTTCTTCTTTACATAGAGTTAGGATAAGGGGGATCTTAGTGGGAAAGGAGCCTTTTTGTCTCCACTTGCCACCCGAGGCTTAACTTTCACTTCTGTCGCATTCTCTATCAATAGAGGAGGGGGATGTGAGGTCTCTCGGTGATCGTTGTGTGTACAAAATGTTCAAAACCCTAGGAAGAAGGGGATGTTCATGAATATTATGGATCATGTTCATTAAGTAAATTTTAAACTAAAAAAAGAGATGATGAAGGTTCACTCTGGATAATCTCTTGGGAGGATCTCATTTCTATCTAACATCATTCTGTTGGCATTCACTCTGTTTGCATTTCATCTGAATATTTAATTTTAGTATTTCATTTTCATTTACGAAACCTACATTTCTGGTAATTTTATTTCATATATTTATAAATATTTAATTAGAATTAGTGATTGATTGACCGCCATATCTCCTCAAGAGATTGACCTAGGTTAAAAACAATGCTGCACTTTGATATACATATTTTTGAGAGCGTTCTCAAAAACACTTCATCAAATTGGGGCCATTTATGGGGAGCCAAGTGGTATTCACTCACAATTTTTATTTTAATTTTTTAAATTATTTTTCTTCATTTCATTTAAAAAAACACAAAAAAATAATAAATTTCAAAAACACTAAAAAAACCTTTTTTCATGATGTCTTTCAATTCAAATTTTTATGCATAGAATGATGAATCACAGGTGCCAGAAGAATTTTTAAATGATTTTTATGCTAATTTTCAAAGGATTAGTGATGTAGTGGAAAATTTGGAGATCGAAATAGAGCTGATATCTGAATACGTAAATACATTGTCAAGAGCAACCCGAACTTGATCCTGAGATAGAACCTGAACAAAAATGTGTGGTGGAAGTGATTTCACTTATCATTGTTTATGTCAAAGAACCTGAGGTGGGTGATAAGGAGATACTAAAAGAGTTAATCATATAATCTGGTACTCATCCATTTCTCTAGGTGGCCCCCGGTATACATATTCTAGCTAATGCACTTATGGGAGATCAACAGGTTTTTTGGAAGAATCTGGTTATCACATTGTTGAAGATAACCCAAAACACGATCTTCACATCATTGATATTGAAAAATCAGTACCTTTTGACCTCTCTCTTTCTTTGTAATATAATGAATAATATACACATACTGATATAGAGTTTCCAGTGGTCTTTCCTAAAGAGATAAATTTCCAAGATAACTTACTTGAAATGGAGTATTTCTTAATTGAGTAATCATGATTTAATCTTATTCAAACATAATTGTTTTCTGACTTATCCTTTCCTTAAATTTCTTACATAGAACAAATGGATGAGGCCATGGATGTTGAATAAGAGACCACCCAAGTGGTGGTGATTGATGATGATTAACTAGAAAATATGGTGGTGGTGTGACTACCTCCTCTACAATAGCTTTCATACCATTTGGAGGAGGACACCACAAAAGTTCACAGGGAGCGCCCCTATATTATATTCCCTCCCACCCTAGACCATAAATTCTCTTTTTATTCTTTCTTGGGTTTTGGGAACATTCTAATATTATTTTGGGTTCTCCATTCTTGGTGTCTACCTATGGACACCTGGAAAAGTCATATATGGGGGTTTATCTCAAAAAACACATCCACCTTCGGATTGGGGGTAATCTACTGCAACTGCCTAGCTAGGGGTAGTAAAAACTTATCACCTCTTGGGGGTCCAAACCAATAATAATCCATTTATATCCCCTTAATATTTATTTTTACTTATTTTTCTTATTTATTTTCTTTTCATTCTTGTAGTTTTAAAGCAGTTGCAGCTAGGAGATTAACTCAAGGCTTCCACTTAAAAATAAATCAGGTTGTGTCTTTCTTTTTCATTATTTTATTTACTACCCAATATAAATTCTGTGTGAAAATATAATGATCTAATTTGAGATAAAATGGGGTTATTAAATAGAATAAGTTTTTGGGATGGATTTCAACTTGTTTTTAGTAATTTTTTGTGTGCCTTCATTTTAATTTTTATATTTTTTTTGATTTTTTTGTTTTCATTTTTCATTTTTTCAGTGTGTTTTTAGGAATTTTGAGCTGAATCGAATACTTTGGAAAATTAAAACCATCTTGGAATTTTTTAAAAATTTCTTGATTTGAGTATTTTAGTATTTAAATGATTGGTGAATGGATTTAGTTTCCTGATTTCAAATCATTTCATTTGATGAAGTTTTGTTGATTGTAAAACTCATGTGCATTAGTGTTGTCCGAACTGAAAATCTTTCCCAACCTTAGATGTTTCTAAACCTGTTTGGAATCTTATTACATTTCTTATATTTTAGAGTCTTGAGACATGTGTTTTGATCCAGAACATTCTATTTTTGTTCTTTTTCAAATCTTTTAGAGTTCAGGGAATGTGTCAAATATGATTGAGGCACCACTTTGAAGGACCTTTTTCATTGAACTCTTATTTTAGCCTACCTTTTAATTTCAAATTAATTAAGCACAAAGTAACCATGAAATAACTTATTATGATGCCACATTACAATCCATATATCCCTTTTCAACCTACTCTAGAAGTTAAATGCATGATTATTGTTGATCTCAATATGGGAGGGCGATAGTATGGGCTTTGGTTTTCTTTCTTGAAGAATCTATTTGAGCTGAATTGAAAGTGATTCCATATTTATTGATGATTTGGTGGATGAAATTTCATGATGTAAATATGGATGGGTGGCCTGAAATATAATTAAACATTTGGGCCGGGTGTTCATCAATTTATTGAGATCAAAAACTACCTCCCTTTTCCTCAAAAACATGATGCTAAAGAGAAATCTAGATCTGAATTCAAGCTGAAACAATGCTTCAATTAAGGAAAATGGGGAAGAAATTCATTTATGAGGAAATTCCATGTGTGAAATTCCAAAAGGAAGAGGTTTTTTGAGGTGATTAATTTTTGAGATGATTGAGGAGCACACCATTCTTGAGAAAAATTTTTTTAATTCAGTTACTTCACTTTAGAGATTAACCCTAATCATTCTACCTCAGTTATTTTTAAATTTAGACCTTCCTAAACCTCATACTCAGAACAACCAATGAGAATTACCTTATTATTGACACATATTAGACTCCGTGAAGTGGAGATACTATGAGGATATCAAGCCTATAGAGATCACACATGTTTTGAGAATGAGAAAAACTACACATTGAAATCCTTGAGTGAAAAGAGAAATATTTTGATGGGATGGTAGGTACGAAATGCATGTGGGGATTAACATGAAATTAAATGTTTTTATTAGATTTTTTTTTGGAGTTCTGAAATTTTGATCCATGTATGAGGCATGCTATTTTCTCTGATATGTTAATTGATTTGTGTCGTCATTTATGCTTTAAGACGTTTGTTTCGACCATGGTATTAGATAATTTCCCAGGAGTGCAATGTTTAAGTGTGGGGTAATTCATAGAACAAATATTTTAATTTTTTTTAAATTTTAATTTCATTTTTTTAATCCCAAAAATGTGTTATTTAAAGGGAAATTGTCACATTTTATGATTTAGGAGTATTTTGGAGCTTAATTGGAAAAATGGCTTATTTTTTATTTAAACATTTTTTATTTATTTTAATGGTTCGACCATAATGTTTTCTACACTGATAAATTATAAAGATCTTATTTTATAGTTTTTTATGTTCTATGGGATTCATTTTATCATTCTGTATCAAATGCTCAATCCATCATTTGGAAGTTGAAACCCAGCTCACAAGTCAGGCCTCTAAAACTGTGCACAGATTTGACTAAGTTTATTGTTTGGCCCATATATCATAAATGAAATACACAAATGAGTTGATATTTTACATGGAGCCGTAAGATATAAAATTTAACAACCTTAATTATTATTAGTATGCCTGATTATTTCATTATCAATACCATTAATGTGTTGGAACATGCTACATTGGAATACGAACAGTCAGTATGGCCAGATTAAATGTCATGCACAAATCAACCATATCTATCTCCAATAATTTCCAATAAAGCTTAAATATCATTGGTAGATAGAGGAGTGGTAGGGTAAAAACATTAAAGAAGGATCAATTCCAAAATTCAGTCATTAATGAGTTCATACACACGCCTACATTCAGAGACGATTTTTGGAGCCAAATTTTCACCCCTTCTCCCAATAAAAGGGAATTTATTATTCATTTCAAAGGGTTGGAAACATAGGGGTATCCTTTTTTGAACATTTAATGTAGTTTATTATTGTATTTTACTTTAATTTCATCATGTAATATAATTTCATATTTTTATTTAATTGTTCTTCTTTCTCTCTTTTTCTTTCTCCCTTTTGTTTTCTCCACCCATTTTCTCTTCACTGTCATCTCTTATACTCATGATCATGAGTAAATAACATGAGGAAATTCCTAGGAGATATATTCCATGGTGAACCTATGTCATTGAACATTGATTAATATTGTTTCGTATTTACATAGTGTTAGGCTATGGGGGATCTAAGTGGGCTAGGTGCCTTTTTGTCTCCACTTGCCACCCGAGGCATAACTTTCTCTTCTATCACATTCTCCCTTGATCGAGGAGGTGGATGTGCGGTCTCTCTACCATCATTGAGTATACTGAATGTTCACAACCATAGGAAAAATGAGATTTTCATGCATACGATGGTGAATTTTAATTATGATAATTTGAAACTAAAAAAGTGATGATGAAGGTTCACTCTGGATAATCTCCCGAGAGGATCTCCATTCTGTATAACATCATTATATTCGCATTCATTCTGTTTTCATTGCATCTTCATATTAAATTTTAGTATTTCATTTTCATTTAACAAACCTACATTTCTGGTCATTTTATTTCATATATATATATACAGTGAATTAGAATTACTGAGTGATTGACTGCAACAGCTCCTGAAGAGATCGACCTTGGTCAACCACTGTGTTTCACTTAGTTATAAATATTTTTGAGAGAACTCACAACAAAACTTCATCAATAGACTTTAATGAAGGGTTTAATAAACTTGATACTACTAAATGTCATGATATATATTAGTAATGATATTTATTAGCAATCACTCTCATTAAGAATCTCAGGCTACCTGAATCCAGTTATTTTTTCAAAGTGAACCTGAAAATAAATTACTCTCTCTAAGTGAATTTTCTAACTCCAAATTAATGGAATATAACTAATGAACCCACCTCTATTATTGAATGTTTTGGCCCTGCCATCAAAATATGTATATCAAGCTTTTACATTTAGCGTACACCATAAACCTATAACCCAAAATGTAATACCATCCACATCTCAATGAATATACCACTAATTACGGATATATATAATATATTACATTTTTTAATCCCTTGGATTAAACATCCTATAGTTATAATTGACCATATAATCTACTCAGATGGAGACTTCTCCTATCCTTTTTATGATGAATTAAAAAATAATTTATACTCTATACTATGCTATTTTATGTTTAGAATTGATTTTTAATTAAATATTCAATTTAGAGTTTGAACAAAACACTCTTAATAATTTTACCATAATAACATCACACTATTATTATCCAGGCTATTCATCATCACTAAAAAGTGGGTGAAGTCATGAAATGATCATTGGTTGCAACACACCACTTACAATAATTCTTTGAATATTAAAAAAACTCAAGGGTTTATCCAATGACACTACATATCTAGACTTATTGCAGTTTAGAAAGTATCTCGCCTTAGATATAACATGACCGAATAAGTGCACTTGGTTAATCCAAAAATGGAACTTT
This sequence comes from Viscum album, assembly GCA_963277665.1. Taxonomy (NCBI): domain Eukaryota; kingdom Viridiplantae; phylum Streptophyta; class Magnoliopsida; order Santalales; family Viscaceae; genus Viscum; species Viscum album. Next base: position 556,717,017 of record OY728122.1, on the reverse strand, counting down.
AAAATCCCAACATACAGCTAATGGTCATAAAGTGTTCCCAAAATAATCTCTAGATTTCACATCTACTCCTCCCATGACATAGAGGGAATTATAAAATCATCAAAACACTACCAAAAAAGTATTCAAATGTTGGTGGAGAAACCAATTCATCAATTTCATAAATACCACTTGTACATTGGTAAACCAAATGATAACACTAGGTACTCATATAGACTATACATATTCCTAAAGGTTCTATGAGGTATATGTAAAGATCTCACCCTTTATTGGTGATAACCCAACATCAAATAAATCATAGATAAAAAATTGGATTCTATATGATGATCAAATCAACCATTGATCTATGAGAGTGAATATCAGTTCTTAACTAACATTTATTTATACCTTTGATAGTCCACACATAGACATAATGTGACATATACATTCCTAGTGAAATTCACTACAACACTCCAAAGGTGATGTACTTGTTCATGTTAAACCCTTGCCCGCCCACACTTCTATCTAATCCTCTGGCTCCCAAATATCCATAGAGTAAATTTGATAAGGTGAAATGAAAATTGGATCTACAAGTGGCAAGATCTCAATAGATAATTTAAACTATATATTGGGTGGAAATCCAGAGAAATAATTGGGAAAATTCATAGAACTAATCAATTTTTGGATGATAAATTCCATTATTTATTCCATTATGATCTAGTATAAGTCTAGTAACCTGGGTTCTCATCTCACCCAGCTTCAAACTATAATGCATTCCACAATCCTATTATAAGCATAACTCTAATCATGGAAAAAATTACCATATTCAAAATATCTAAATGACACTTGATGATGGTAATAATAGATATGGGCCTAATAAAGTCTTATATAATCCATCACAATGATAAGATCAAAACCAATCATCTTTGCACACAGATGCCCCATAGAAATTTGTAACCATAAATCACAATGGTGTTTTCACTATACTAGATAATTCCCTCAGATCCCACCATTAATGAAATTTTAATCGATATCACTCTATATAAATAATCTATGGATAATGAAAATAAATATATAAACTAAGTAGAAATGAAAGGCTGTGATGATAATGTGTCAAATAAAGAAACTGATAAACTAAATTCAACTCAAATCATACACCATACATTAGGGGATCCAATATCCTTCTCATTTGGAGTGGGATAGATGACATGAAACTACCAGGAGCCTCACCTTAGAGCTTATGACTATGTCCCCTGTGATGAATAAATTTATTAGAACTATTTCCCCTTCCCCTAGGAGCCACATCCTCCACCCCTACTAGAATGATTAGTGGATCTCCAACTACAAGCATGAGATGCCAACTATAATTATTCCATAGGGCATAATATTGACCCTATCCCATAGAAAAATTTTAGGATGGAAATAAATAATCACAATAGATTTCCCGTACGACCACATGATCAATAATAAATAGGCCTTTAGCCACACAGAGTGTGGCATTGATCTGTTTTACACAGTGTTAGAAATTTCATACCCATGGAAAATGATTTTTTCCATACCCCCGTCTAATTTTCCCATTTCCACTCTATTTTGAATGATACATTTGATGTTTCTTTCCACACAAAGACTCAATACCATTCCTCTCTACTAATTTCATCATCCTAAATATTCTATATTCTCCAACGATTCTATCATTGATAATGGCTATGTTAAGAAATTATGAAAATCATTGAAGGTTAAAACATTCACTTGTGATTAAACCTTATACACTAGAGTATACTAAAAATATCATAATCTGGTAACCTCACCCCCTTCCAGAATAATGGAAAAATTTTGCAGGTCCATATAGGGTTCAATTTAACCCATCACTGAAATTCATCCCTATATAAGGTTAATGAAATCAATAGAATTTTTCTCTCTATGAATCTACAAATAATTGATGGTGAAGTTGATTATAGAACCCCTTTCAAGAAAACACACATATTCTAGTCTAGCAAGACAAAAATATCCCACTAGGGATTCACTAGGCCCCATAGAATATACACCAGTAGCCTCACCCTCGAAAGAAAATGTGTGTATATATGGTGAATGATTTTGTTAATAGAATCAATCAGGATATCATAATCCAAGGGACTTCCCTTAAAATCAAGCAAAATAGGATTCTACATCTGAAACACCCAAGTCAAATTAAAAATGGTCTGTGTAACTTTTGGATCATATCTCTATATTGACTATAAAACTCACTGTAAACAATTACAATGACTTTAATACATTTCCTAACTTGGTATCATAGGAGGAAGTAGTCCAAATACATGTGGTTTGTGCACATTCCCACACTCCCAACACTCTCTTTGAGTCCATAATTTATCCATACCTCTATAATACTAGAAACACAACTCAAAATGCATTGAAATTTCAATTTTCAATCTCATTTTTTTATAATGTAATGAATGGAATTGTGTCGCACAATTCATTACACTAAACATAATAGAAAGAAATTAAATTTTTCACTCACTATAGCCACATCTTTCCATACTCAATATCAATTTAATATACATACAATATCTACATCATCACATTTTCTATTCATTAAACATTCATCATAAGTTTCTTATATGGGGGTCAATTAAATGAAATTTCATTTGAAATTTATTGAGGGAAACACTTTTTAGGATACTTTTGGAATTTTAGTTAACTGAAACTGTAGATAAAAAAGAACACATAGTCATTAATAACGTTTTAAATAATTTATAGATTCAGATAGACAAGATGATGTTATTATGATATATGGAAAAAATAGTATTAGTTGATGTAAATAGCATAAATAACAATACCATATAAACTATAATAAATTTGACTAATAGAGGTAGTTTAAACCATCTCCATATGGTTTCATGACTGTTTTGAAATACAAATAAAAAATTTTACATCATCATATGACTCATGTGCATTATATCCACTTAGTGGGGGTTTTGGGGAACCACTATGAAACATATTTTATTCTGTGGTTTTTTTCAATTTGTGAAGTAGTTTCCCCTCTCAAAAAATACTAAAGGGATATAAGATATTCAATCTGCTGGTAAATGTTTTTTCAATCTTACATAGTGGTGGTTTAAACAAACTCTGAACAACAGTTTTTCATTTATAGAGGATGATTAAACCTCTACTATATAACGCTATTAAAAAAATACATGTGTAGAAATGGCAGACCTCGAAAAAAAACAGATATAACATTATGAAAGTTTTAAAAAATATATTCCAGTATAATAAAAATATAATTAGAACATGTCAAGTTAAATTAATACAAAACCATAATTCAAAAAATCATTAATATAAAAATAATAATTACCAAAAATTAATTATCATGAATAATATTATTTAATATTTATATGGAGTTTATATTGATGGCTAGGTCATAGATTACCATTAATTTGACCCTCATGAAACATATATGATATAAATAAAACCAATTTGGGAATTTTCAAGTATGTCATGGACTAGTGAATAATGTTATAATCCTTGTATCCCACAATGATAAATTAAAAAATTTTAAGGTACATAAAAATGGGTGGTATCATTATGAATTAGTGGGAATTTGAAAGAGGTCAGGTAGGTGATAGTAGCTACCCTATCTTTTGTAGCATTTAGTGTTGGGTGTTTTTCTAAAATGTCAAAACTCTAGGACTTTTATATTTTTTCTTGATAGGTTTTATATTTTCATTTTGAATTGATTGTTATGAATTTTTTTATAAGATAATCTATGCTTGGATTTTATGTGGGTGGCCTATAACATGAGTAGGGTGAGCATGAAAACCATTGGAATGTGATTTTATATAATGGTTATGTGGATTGGGTGGGATGATGATTCCAACTATGTTGGAGATATTTTATAAATGTGGGTTTGGTGTTCATTTAGTACATAGACATGTGAAAGTGTATGAAACATATTATGTGATTTGGTTTTGGAATTAGTTCCCACCATGTATATGAAAATTTTGATGGAAATGGTTATATTTAAAGTGTAGTTAAAGCATGAAACCCATGGATGTGAGTTATGTATCCTTCCATATGAGTATGTGCATTTATATTTTATGTTAATGCATTTGATCTAATTTTATTATAATATCATTTTTATATAAGTATAAAGGTTTTATTTAGATGTTATGGAAGTGATAAATTAGATATAATAGGAAATAGGATGTGAAGATAAATGAAAAATGGGTAAAATTGATATATTACTTAAAAATAAGAACATTTATTTCCCACTTCCAAACCTTCCTTGTTTAAAGGACATATATTTTCTTCTTAAAATAAAGAGATTTGAAACATGAGTTTTCATTTTTAGGGATTGAATATGGACAATGCACTTCTAAATAACAAAATGTAAGTAGTTTAATTCAATAGGTGGAATAATTACCCTTTTATAGATTATAATGAATAGAATTTTTGAAAATACCCATTACATACAGTATAAGGATTATAATTTTATAGGGAATGTTAGAGAAAAAGAGACAAAGGATAATGAAGTTCCATGAATTCCTTCACCCAAACACTTATGTGACTAGGTTATAATATAATTCGAATATAATTTATCACCTTAAAATATATATATTATAACATCTTAATGTGTACATTAAAATCCCAAAAATACCTTCAAAAAATCACTATGGTTGGGATAAAAAAATTAGAGTTGTGGGTGGTGATTCATCAAGTATAAATTCTCAACCCACTTGTTTTTTCTTTTATTTGTCATACATGAAGATGAATTTAATATTAAAGAACTCAATATGTAATGTGGAATACATTTTTAAAGTTTTTTGGAGTTCCCAAGCATGTTCATGACGATAGAGTTGTATATTATCTGATGGTTATCCATACTAAAAAATAGTAAATATAATAGAACAAGTTTCAGCCATTAATAATAAAAAATGAATAATAACAATTTGGAAAAAAGCTTAAAGATGATGTATATGTTTCATATTATAGAGTAATGATTTTATAGATACACAATATGCATAATTATTGGGCTATATTATAGATACAACTTATTTTTAAGGTAATATTACAATTAGAGAATAATTTTTTGGATTGTAGAGACTGATGAACATTTTATCTCTACGAATAAACACATTTAAGGTCCATTGTGTGCTATTTTACATGGACAATATTTTTAATAAGATATTAAAAGTTTGAGTAAGAAATTAATATTTTATGGTAGCCTCATGGATGATAAGTTATATTTTATATTAATTTTGTCCATATATAACGATCTTGAGATAGCCCTAAGAGCAGAGTGAATCTAAAAAACAAATTATTTCACAGAAAATAAAAATTCTAGTGTGATGTCCATATGAAACTTGGACAGTAGGTTTAGTTATCCATGTAGTACATGATGAATTACCATTTTGAAGTAGAACATGATAATGTGCATAAATGGGTGAAAGGGACTATAGATTTTGAAAAGAAAAATAAGAGGTGGAATTTACAGGGGAGCTAAAACAAAACAAAACATGCAGAGCATAAGAATGTTGAATATATGGTAAAATTTGAAATATAAAATATAAAATTAACCAAGAATATATATATTCATTAAGAGATGGGAAATAGATATATCCCCTACTAGAAACCGCAACATGGTTTCTAAATCACCATGTTATTGTCAGTCCCTCATAAGTTTAGTTACATGTCATCATTGAATCCCAAGACAATTTTAATCACTACTCGATGAAAATTCATCAACACTATCTCTGTCACTGTCTCCACTCCTTATTACTGGAACCTGTATAAAAATGTTCCTGAAAAATAAGCAGTGTTATTTAATGAAATTTGACATTAATAACAATGAAACTTTGTGTAATAAATGATTATGAAGTTTTTTGATTTACTGAATAATTCAAACTATCTATCAACACAATCTCATCAGGGAAAAATCCAATCATCGTATGGTATAATTTTTTCAATACATTCTCAAATTAACATCCTTTAAATAGTGCATCATTATATGATTTTATTGTTCTTGAATTGTCCTTTTCATGGAAATAAACTCCTTATGAACATCTCAAGGTAGGGAGTAAGTACAGCCAGGGGTAGTTTTTTACTTCAATCTATGTTGTCCTTCCAAATACCTCATATTGTAATGGTCCCAAACCCATCTCGGGCCCATGACATAGATACTTCTTCTCAAGGACATGACCGATTGGATCATCCCGAGATAGCATGAAGGACTATGCCGGATTGACTTCCCATAGTTATTTTATTTTTAACTATAAATAAAATAAAAATAATATTTATATAAATAACTATTAATATAGTTAAAAATGAAAATAATTTCCTCGAATAAAAAATAAATTCATACCCCAGATTCTTTGGAAGAAACATTCACATAACTCCAATAAAATTTTGTTTAAACATCCAACTGAAGTTCTGTTTGGGAGACTTCATGCCCTAAATAATTTGACTACTGTAAAACAAGATAAATAAAAAATTTAATATATGAAATAGATAATATTATCTTATAAATATTTAAACTAATTAAAGTACTACCAAAGTTGATATTTTATGGAAAACCTATTTGAATCATAATTGTTGGGGATGATTTTTTTAGCTTGACTTAGGCATTTTCTGAGAAGCATCCAGAAATACATAAAATTTCATTTAATAGAAATGTATGAAATGAACACTACTGGAAATGCTGTTTTTCCCAACGGGTGTTTACCAACGGTTTTCTAAAACCGTTGGGCTTGAAGGATTAAGAAAGCCTTTCCCAACGGTTCATTGAAACCGTTGGGAAAAGCCTCCCCTTTTCCAATGGTTTGAAGAAACCGTTGGGAAAGGGGTGTGTTAAATACCTTTTGCCAACGGTTCTTTTGAACCATTGGGAAAGGGTCACCCCTTTGCCAACGGTTTCCTCAAACCATTGGCAAAGGGGTCCTTAGCATCTCTTTCCCTACGGTTCTTTAAAACCGTTGGGAATTATTAACCCCAAATCCAGCCGCGAGGCTGCTCTCCCCCATTCGCACAGAACCTAATTTCATCCACTCCACCGCTCTCCTCTCATGAAATACCCTATCTGAAGAGGTGAAAACCATCTGAAATCAGGTATCTTTTCATTTATACACATATACTTCCTTATTTTTATTGTTATTGCTTTAGTATTTTAGTTTTAAGTTATCAATCCACCTCCAGCTCTCTGCTGCTCTCCAAATCCCCCATCCGAATAGGTGAAAACCCATTTGAATCATCTCAAATCAAGTAAATTTTTCTTTATATACATATGGTACCTTGTTTTTATTATTATTGATATAATATTTTAGTTTTAAGTTTGGATTTTGATTTGATTTCACCGTATAAAATAGGGAAATGAATAAATATTTTGTTAATTAATTAGTTTCCCCTGGAATATCATTTGTGTTATAATGTCCATGCTAAATAAAGGGGTAATGTTACAAAAGACCTTGAATAAATAAATTTTGGAAGTTGGGGTATGTTGCCTCTATGAGAGGTTTTTTGTTGTGTTTCATTGTATGTTGTAGGCTGTTTTATGGGGATTGAGGTGACCAGTTGGGCTTTGTGATATGTGGGGTTGTAATGTGATGGTTAGTGGGAATGGATGTGTCATGTGAAGTTTTATGATATTGATGATGTGTGGTGGTGTTGTGTCATGTGGAGGTGTTGTGTGATGAAGTTGTGGTGTATAATGTGGTGAGGTGGTTTTGGTTGTGCGGTGGTTTGTGATGTGCAATATTTTTATTGTGATATGTGGTTGTTTTGGTGAGATGGTTGGTTGATGTAACATGGTGTCGATGGTTTTTGTGAGATGGTGAGTTGTTGTGTGGTGGTTTTATTAGTTTCCTGGTTATCTATGGAATAAATTATGCTGTTAAAACAAAAAAAACAAGATATTAAATAAATGAGATGGAATAGAAATGGATGTGTGGTAAATGGATTTAATTAATTTAACATTAAATGAATGGACAATGTAAGTGTGAATGAAGTGGCTTATAAATGAATGTGAGAAATGCTATGCGTCTTGTGTGGTGGTGGTGTGGTTTATGTGTTTTATGGTATTAGTGAAGTGTGTGATTATGTATTTAATGTGAACTCATAGGTTGAGTATTTTGTGCTATCTATGTATCATGTATTTTTATGTTATTTCTACACATTCCAGGGGGGTGGTATGTCTAGGTGGTGGTGGTGGGGTTGCAGGGGAGGGGGTGTGGGCTGTTTGGGAGGGTGGGCGTGGCTATCCAGTGGGGGTACGGAGTGTCTAGGGGGGTACGGGGGTGGGCGGGCTGTCCACAAGGGTGGACGAGCTGTCCACGGGGGTGGCCGGGCTGTTAAGGAGGGGTGGGCGGGCTGTCCAGGGGGGTGGGTGGGCTGGCCACGGGGGGGTAGGGGTGTCCAGGGGGGTGGGCGGTCTATCCAAGGGGGTGGGAGGCTGTCCATAGGGAGAAGGGGTGTCGAGGGGGGTGGGTGGGCTGTCCATGGGGGTGGTTGGGTTGTCTAGGGGGTAGGGGATGTCCACGGGGGTGGGCGGGGCTGTCCAGGGGGTGTGGGCTGTCCTGGGGGTCTGGGTGGGGTGTCCTGGTGGGGGAGGGGTGTGTGGGGTGTCCAGGTGGGGTGGTATGTCTAGGTGGTGGTGGTGGGGTTGCAGGGAAGGGGGGTGTGGGCTGTTTGGGAGGGTGGGCGGGGCTATCTAGGGGGTACGGGGTGTCCAGGGGGGTACGAGGGTGGGCGGGCTGTCCACAAGGGTGGACGGGCTGTCCACGGGGGTGGACGGGCTGTCAAGGAGGGGTGGGCGGGCTGTCCAGGGGGGGTGGGTGGGCTGGCCACAGGGGTAGGGGTGTCCAGGGGGTGGGCGGGCTATCCAAGGGGGTGGGGGCTGTCCATAGGGAGAAGGGGTGTCGAGGGGGGTGGGTGGGCTGTCCACGGGGGTGGTTGGGCTGTCTAGGGGGTAGGTGGCATCCACGGGGGTGGGTGGGTTGTCCACGGGGGTGGGTGGGGCTATCCACGGGGGTGGGAAAGGATGTCCACGGGGGTGGGCGGGGCTTTCCAAGGGGTGTGGGCTGTCCTGGGGGTCTGGGTGGGGTGTCCTGGTGGGGGAGGGGTGTGTGGGGTGTCCAGGGGGGTTGGAATGTCTAGGTGGTGGTGGTGGGGTTGCAGGGGAGGGGGGTGTGGGCTGTTTGGGAGGGTGGGCGGGGCTATCCCGGGGGGGGGGGGTACGGGGTGTCCAGGGGGGTACGGGGGTGGGCGGGCTGTCCACAAGGGTGGACGGGCTGTCCACGGGGGTGGTCGGGCTGTCAAGGAGGGGTGGGCGGGCTGTCCAGGGGGGGTGGGTGGGCTGGCCACAGGGGGTAGGGGTGTCCAGGGGGTGGGCGGGCTATCCAAGGGGGTGGGGGCTATCCATAGGGAGAAGGGGTGTCGAGGGGGGTGGGTGGGCTGTCCACGGGGGTGGTTGGGCTGTCTAGGGGGTAGGGGGTGTCCACGGGGGTGGGTGGGTTGTCCACGGGGGTGGGCGGGGCTGTCCACGAGGGTACCCTACTAATATGGTTATGGGATGAGGAATGCTCTGATGTGATAACAGATTAAGTTCTTGTTGGTTTTACATTTTTTCAATAACACATTAGTATGTTTTTTTCACATGTGTAGTTGATACGATGATTATTTTCTTCCCTTATCGTTTACTTAAATGTATTTTCTATTAAATTTCAATCCTATTGAATTGTTTATGACAAAATGACTTATATGAATTTTTTTACAGAATGGACAGAAGTTGGATGTATGAAACCGATCGTATCTCATGTGATTTTCAAAACAATTTGGATAGCTTCATAGATTTTGCATTTCACAATGCTTCAGATAGTGGTCGCATACACTTCCAATGTTCCAATTGTGTTGGTAGACCTTGGTTGAGTCGTGAAGAAGTCAGCTACCACATAACCAAAAATGGTTTTCAAGCAAACTACTTTGTGTGGTATCACAATGGGGAGAAAATGAAATCTCAAATTGGTGATGATCGAAATGAAAGGACTGGAATGGAGAATTTCTTAGATGATCGGTTTCCGTTTATTCGTCATCATGAAAAATAAAGGATTTCGACTCAAGAAGATGTTGATATGAGGACAACTGATGCATCTAGTGAAAATGATGATATTGATAGGGTGAAAAAATTGAATGATGCTGCCACGACTCCAGTATATCGACAATGCGATAAAATGAAAAAGCTGGAATTTTTAATCCGATTGTTTCATGGAAAAACAATGTATGGGATTTCTAATACAGCAATCGATTACATTCTTACCCTCTTGAAGGATTTACTTCCAGATGATGCAGATATTCCCTCAAACCACTATATGTCATGGATGTTGGTTGAAGAACTTGGATTTTCCAGAAACAAAATTCATGCTTGCCCGAAAGATTGCAGTTTATTCTGGGAAGAAACCGCTGAACGAAATGAATGTATAAAATGTGGCACATCCCGCTGGAAGTCAAAATCTGATGGAACACCATCCCGCATTCCATAGAAAGTAATGTGGCACTTTCCATTGATCCCAGACTCCAGAATATTTTTATGTCTGATGACATATCAATAAAAATGAGATGTCATGATACCGAGAGAAAGAAGACTAATGATGAGTTGGTTCATCCTGCAGATGGATTTGCATGGCAGAGATTTGATGCTCGACATCCTGATTTTGCAGCTGACGTGCGTAATGTGAGGCTGGGTCTTTCATGCGACGGTTTTAATCCGTTTGGGCAGATTCTTACTTCGCACAGCACATGGCCAATTTTTATACACATTTATAATCTTCCCCCATGGTTGTGTATGAAAAAATCTTTCACTTTCATGAGTATACTCATATCTGGTCCTTCTGATCCCGACATTGATATTGATGTATACATGAAACCTTTAATAAAAGAGTTGAAACTTCTTTGGGATGTGGGTGTGCGCACATACGATGCATGTTCGAAAGACATATTTCAGATGCGTGCTGCGCTTATGTGGGCGATCAATGCTTTTCTGGCTTATGCAATGATGTCTGGATGGAGCACGAAGGGAAAACTTTCATGTCCAGTTTGTATGAAATATACACGATCCAGAAGACTGAAACATCGTTGTAGTTTTAGTTTTATGGGACATCGACGATTTTTTCCAAAGGATCATCCATATAGAATGAATCGTCGAAGATTTGATAATACTATAGAGACCGATGATCCACCTCAGCGTATGTCTGGAACTGATGTGCTTAATGAATTGAAAGATTTCAGTTTTTCGTTCGGGAAGGGTCAAATGAAATCTGTAAAGAGAAAGAATGTTTCCACAGAAACCTGTTACAATTGGAGGAAGAGGAGTATCTTTTTTGATTTTCCTTATTGGTCAACCAATTTGCTACGTCATTGCTTAGACGTAATGCATATTGAAAAGAATATATGTGAAATTTTGCTTTCAGTTCTTCTAAATGTCAAGGGGAAGACAAAAGATGATTTACGATCTCGACGTGACTTGGTGGATTGGGGAATCAGACCAGAATTGCATCCTGTGCATATCAGTGAAAATAAATGGCAACTTCCATGTGCTTCTTATGTGATGACACCTACTGAAAAAAAAACAATTTTTGGAAGTATTAGAGACTATTAGAGTTCCTAATGGATATTCAAGCAACATATCTAAACGGGTCAACAGAAGAGAGTTGAAGCTAAAATCTTTGAAGACTCATGATTATCACGTTCTACTGCATGAGTTTCTTCCAATAGCAATCCATCATCTTTTGTCTAATAATGTAAGGGTGGGTGTTATTCGGTTGTGCCATTTGTTTAGAGATATTTGTGCTAAGAAGTTGTCCAAGTCTCTCTTGAAAAAAATGTTGACAGATGCCCCATTAATTTTGTGTGAGTTGGAAAAAATATTTCCCCCTTCATTTTTTACATGCATGCTGCATCTGACTGTCCATATTCCAACTGAAATACTTCTCGGAGGACCTGTTTCTTTTTGTTGGATGTATCCAACTGAAAGAAATATGTTCACATTAAAGTCTTATATTCGAAACAAGAATCATCCCGAAGGTTCTATCGTGAACGGTTACTTAGCTCAAGAATGTATGGATTTATATTCAATGTATTTGTCTGATCTTACTACAAGAATGAACAGACCAATGAGAAATGAAGAATAACAATATGAGAAAATTGAAACCAGTTTTCCATCACTTCCTCAAACAGGAGGAATTCCTGGATCATATACATTGAAGACATTATGCCTTGAAGAGCGGGAGATGGCACATCGCACAGTTTTGTTCAACTGTGATTTGTTCGATGACTATATCATGTAACAAAATTGAATATGTATATCTTACATATATATCTGTTAAACTGTTCATATTTTTTTATCTACAGGGAACATAAAACAATGATAAATAGGAAGCATCGTTCTTTATCTTTGAGAAGGAGAGAGACTTTTCATAGCAAAGAGTTTTCTGCTTGGTTAAAATTGAAGGTAAAAATATTACTGTTTAAATTAATTATTTCAATATTTACTTAAGTTTAACTGTCATTTATATTGCAGGTATTGATTTAGTCTGCTGACTCTGTCTCAAAGGAAATAAGAGCTTTGGCTTTTGGTCCTAATACCGTGGTTCATGACTGTAAATCAATTGTTATCAATGGGTACAAATTTATTATCACTGAACGAGCCAAAAACATGAGAACACAACATGATGGTATTATGGTTACTGCCACAACAGATTATTATGCCAGTACATTAGATAGTAGACTGCGACTTGAAAATGTGGGTTATTATGGAGTCATTGAGAATATAATAATATTGGATTATTACTCTCATGGACGAGTCACAATGATGAAATTCCATTGGTTTGATTCGATGACGAGACATGGCACATTTATTATTGATTGTGGATTTCGAGTAATTAATATGACCCGCACTCTTGCAACCGAAGAACCATATGTGTTGGTATCAATGGATAAACAAGTTTTTTATGTCAATGATCAACTTCAACATGAATTTGGTGTCATAGTTGAAGTAATTCGATAACATATTTTTGATGATGCTGATGATGGAATTGACACTGTCCCTATTTCCATTGGAACCAATCCATTTCTTTCTTTTGATGACTCCAATAGCTCAACTGTCAGAGTTGATTGTGAACCTGAAGTTGTGGTTGGAAATATATAGAATCATTCATCCATGTTCTCAATTCTTTTGGTTTACCTCGAGTTGGGTTGTTAAGGTTGGTAATATTCATATTTATTTAGTATTGATCACAAATATGTTTTAGCTGACTTGACCATTATGTGAATTTTCAATGTTTATTGGTTGCTATTTTATTTGAATTGCATTTTCTAATTTGGAATTGAACTGTATTCAAACCAAATCAAACAATATTTCTAACTTGGTGAACATTTCAACTTGTATGTTTTATTAAATTCATTCAATCTCTTCTAAAACAATTGATAGCTAAATTACCAATAAATCCCACATTCCCTCATATATTTAGTTTTTTGGTTTACACATTAATTTTCTTTTTCTAATTAATTACATATTTGTTTTCAAATGCAGGAAATACAGCCAATTGAAGAGAGACGGAGAAAAAAAATGGCGGAGAACAATCGTCGGATGGAGGAGATGGGCATTCCACCATTAGTGCCTACAGTGAGTACTTTATTTCAAATATATATATATATATATATATATATATATATATATATATATTTACAGAATATATAATGTCATGTGATTAATTTTTTTGTAAGATTTTTTGTAGGATCCACCATTACGTCGACAGTTATTCGACGAGGAGCCTAGTACTGGTCCTAGTACTCAGGCCGGTGGCACGAGGAGGGTTCGTACCATAGGTGGACGTAGAGCTGCGCGTGCCCAACTAGACCCTGCCCCTCCCACTAACATTTCAGCCTTCCCACATTCTGATCCCGGTGTGTCGTTAGGGACACACGGGGTATTTAGGCCTCCCATGTTTTCGCTACCTTCTGCATCTTCTGCCCCATCATTTTCACATCCCATGATGATTCCCACTCCCCAGTCAGCATCAGGTAATACAGCTGTTCCATCTTCTTTTCCTTCTACTTCTGTCTCTCTGAGCTTTTATATTCCATCGTCTTCGAATCCTGTTCCACCAGAGGGTGTTCCATCAGGTTCTGTGGATCCGGCGCCACTCATTGATCAGACTAGCGCATGTATATTTATAAAACCCTAATAAATTTTTATAGCAATATTTATTTTCATTATAACATGTTTTGATAAAATATTTGTTTTTCTTTCATGACAGATACAGCTACTGACAGGAGGCGAGGGCGGGGCCATACACGCATGCGTTCGGTGTGGAACCATCGCACACAGGTTATGGTGGAATATAATGAAGACAATCAGATGGTTGAGAACACAGGGAAGCAATGTCAGAGTTTTCTGGCGACGCTTGCCAAATACTCCGACATCATTCCCGTCAGCCCGCTGTCGTGGAGACATTTGCCACATGAGGTCAAAGATAGAGCTTGGGCAGAGATATGGGTAAAAAATCTATTGTATTTAATGCCATGAATTATTTTTGTATTTATATGAATTAATATATTGATTTCAGCTTCAATTTAATTTTCTTGATGGTGAGGGTGCATGACTGGAACGTCTAAAGGATTTAGGCGAGCTTTGGAGAGCCTAAAAGCATGAGCTGTATATTGGCTTGCGTGCTAGAGTTGGCACTGAGTTAGAGGCGGTACCAGTCATGGATGATTGTCCTATAGAGCAGTATCGTCAGATGATTACTCATTGGACGAGTACCCAGTTTAAGGTATGAATTACATTTGAGGTATTTAAATAATAACATTCAAGTTTTTCATTAATATTATATTTTTCATTATTGAATTTTATTTAGGAATCATCTGGAAAAAATAAAAAAAACATTGATGCAAAAAAATACCTCCATACACTAGGACGCACGACGATGCCAGATCATGAGAGGCAGCAGGTATGACAATTGTTTATAAGTTTTCTTTACGACCATTTTCTTTTGTTTCCTCAATTATTTAATCATTTGTTAATGTTTTTATATAACTTTTTTTTAATGTCATTGTAGAGGCAAGTACAAAATATTGAAGGACGTGTGCCTCGAGCAAAACTGTTTTGCTCGAGTAGACGAAAAAAGGATGGAAGTGCTGTCAACGAAGCGACTCAGCAGTAGATTGTAAGTTTTAATCTATTGATTTTATATTTTAATATCTATTTGGTAAATTAATAATATATTTATATTTGTAACTGGATGCTTTAGAGGCCCTCGATGCCCAAGAAGCAGACAATTTTGGGCCATTTGATCACTTACATCAGGTGTTGGGAGAGGATCATTCTGGCAGAGTACGTTGCCGACCTAGGATAGCCCCGACGAGGTATTGGCCTGCCTCAGGTACGAGTTGTAGTGCCACCGAGCTGTAGCAAGTTAGGGCACAGGCAGAACAGGCTGAGAAAAGGGCCACAGAGATGGCAGAACAGTCTACTAGGGCAAACAGTGCATTTATGATATTTATTGAAGTTCTACGTCCAACACTTCCAACAGAGGCTAGCCCAGTGATTGATGAATACATTTCGTCGATACATTCTATATATGGTGCACCAGGTGGCGGTTCCAGTGGTGGTCAGGCCGATGTCCAGCTTGAAGATGATGATGACGAGGAGTCTGATGCGGAAGAGGAGGGAGATGAGGAGGGCGAGGAGGAGGGCGAAGGCGAGGAGGAAGGCGCTGTGGAGGGTGAGGACGATGAGGAGGACGATGACGAGGGTGATAATGATGATGATGATGGTGATGGTGATGCTGATGTGGGACATATTGATCCATTACATTTTTGACTTATATTACAGAGATTTGATATTTAATCTATTCTAGTTGTTGGTTTTATCTAGACTCGTAATATATTATTGGAGTTGAGTTATTTTTATATATTATCTGTTTTTATGGATGTTGTTGTCTTTTAGTGGTTGTGTGTTTGTGAACTCCCTGGAAAACCCCCTCATTATTGGACCCTGGACAACCCCCCTCCCCCTTGGACCCCGAACACCCCCCAAACACCCCCCGGACAGCCCCGCGGACAGCCCCCCGTACAGCCCCCAACCCTCCACCCTGGACCGCGGATAGCCCCCCGGACAGCCCCTCGGACAACCCCCCCCACCCTCCCCCTTGGACCCCGGACAACCCCCACCCCCCAAACACCCTCCAGACAACCCCCTGAACAACCCCAGACAACCCCCTGAACAACCCCTGAAAAACCCCTGAACAACCCCCTGAACAACCCCCGGACAGCCCCCTGAACAACCCCGGACAACCCCCTGAAGAACCCCAAAACACCCCTCGGACAGACCCCGCACAACCCCCCCACCCTCCTCCTTGGTCCCCGGATAGCCCCCCCGGACACCCACCAGACAGCCCCCCCCCCCACCCCCCCCCCCGGACAGCCCCCGCGGACAGCCCCCTGGACAGCCCCCCGTACAGCCCCCAACCCTCCACCCTGGACCCCGGATAGCCCCCCGGACAGCCACCCGGACAGCCCCCTGGACAACCCCCCCACCCTCCCCCTTGGACCCCGGACAACCCCCCAAACACCCCTTGGACAGTCCCCTGAACAACCCCGGAAAACCCCCTGATCAACCCCTCAACAACCCATGAACAACCCCTGAACAACCCCCCTGAACAACCCCCGGACAGCCCCCTGAACAACCCCGGACAACCCCCTGAACAACCCCCAAACACACCCCCCCCCCCCGGACAGACCCCGCACAGCCCCCCCACGCTCCTCCTTGGTCCCCGGACAGCCCCCCGGACACCCACCGGACAGCCCCCCCGGACAGCCCCCCGGACAGCCCCTCCACCTTCCGTAATTTCATTAGCTCTGAAATGTTTCATAGCACGATCAACTAAAATCTAATCCATACTAAATATGATATAAAAATATTCTATATCAATTTCCATAAGTTTTTAAGTGAAAACAAAAAGTGAAATACGAAAAACTGACCAAACTCATTCGAAATGTGTTGGACGCCCGTTTTGGCCGTTTGTGACACCAGAACTGCGTTGTCGGTCACCGCGGGCACACGGCACGTCCGATTGACGTTCCGTCTGCTCTACCACTTCATAAATCACTCACCCGTATTTGTCGTCTGATTTCAGGCCATTCCGAAATCGTTCGGCCCGTTTGGACCACCCTCACGCGCGTTTACGAAGCGCGCGCATCACTTAAAACACGAATATTGAGCCGTACCACGCAAACCGCACGTCCTATTGATGTGATGTTTGCGCGTACATGTCACGAATAATAATGAGAATTTTTCAAGGTGGTTTCAGCTCAATCCAAGGTCGTCCGCTATGAATTTGACCGTTTGACGCCCGTTTTGGCCGTTTATGACACCAGAACTGCGTTGTCGGTCACCGCGGGCACAGGGCACGTCCAATTGACATGGCGTCTGCTCGACCACTTCAAAAATCACTCACCCGTATTTTTCGTCTGATTTCAGGCCATTCCGACTTCGTTTGGCCCATTTGGACCCCCTCACGCGCATTTACGAAGCGCGCGCATCACTTAAAATACGAATATTGAGCCGTACCGCGCAAACCGCACGTCCGATTGATGTGCCGTATACGCGTACACTTCAAGAATAATAATTAGAATGTTGCACGGTGGTTTCAGCTCAATCTGAGTTCGTCCGCTATGAATTTGACCGTTGGACGCCCGTTTTGGCCGTTTATGACACAAGAACTACTTTGTCAGTCACCGCGGGCACACGGCACGTCCGATTGACGTGCCGTCTACTCGACCACTTCATAAATCACTCTCCCGTATTTTTCGTCTGATTTCAGGCCATTCCGATATCGTTCGGCCCGTTTGGACCCCCCTCACGTGCGTTTACAAAGCGCACACATCACTTAAAACACGAATATTGAGTCGTACCGCGCAAACCGCACTTCCAATTGACGTGCCGTCTGCGCGTACATGTCACGAATAATAATTATAATGTTGCACGGTGGTTTCAGCTCAATATGAGGTCGTCCGCTATGAATTTGACCGTTTGACGCCCGTTTTGGCCGTTTATGACACCAGAACTGCGTTGTCGGTCACCGTGGGCACATGGCACGTCCGATTGACATGTCGTCTGCTTGACCACTTCAGAAATCACTGTCCCGTATTTGTCTTTTGATTTTAGTCCATTCTGACTTCGTTCGGCCCATTTGGACCCCCCCCACACGCGTTTACGAAGCGCGCGCATCACTTAAAACACGAATATTGAGCCGTACCGCGCAAACCACACGTCCGATTGACGTTCCATCTACACGCACACGTCACAAATAATAATTAAATGTTGCACGGTGGTTTCAGGTCAATCTGAGGTCGTCCGCTATGAATTTGACCGTTTGACGCCCGTTTTGGCCGTTTATGACACCAGAACAGCGTTGTCGGTCACCGAGGGCACACGACATGTCCAATTGATGTGCCGTCTGCTCGACCACTTCATAAATCACTCACCCATATTTTTCGTCTGATTTCAGGCCATTACAAAATCGTTCGGCCCGTTTGGACCACCCTCACCCGCGTTTACGAAGCGCGCACATCACTTAAAACACGAATATTGAGCCGTACCGCGCAAACCGCACATCCGATTGACGTGCAGTCTGCGCCTACACGTCACGAATAATAATTAGAATGTTGCACGGTAGTTTCAGCTCAATCTGAGGTTGTCCTCTATGAATTTGACCGTTTGACGCCCGTTTTGGCCGTTTATGACACCAGAACTGTGTTGTCGGTCACCACGGGCACATGGGACGTCCAATTGACGTGCCGTCTACTCGACCACTTCAGAAATCACTCACCCGTATTTTTCGTCTGATTTCAGGTCATTCCGACTTCGTTCGGCCCATTTGACCCCCCTCACGCGCGTTTACGAAGCGCGTGCATCACTTAAAATATGAATATTGAGCCGTACCATGCAAACCGCACGTCCGATTGATGTTCCTTCTGTGCGTACACGTCACGAATAATAATTAGAATGTTTCATGGTGGTTTCAGATCAATTTGAGTTCGTCCGCTATAAATTTGACCATTGGACGCCCGTTTTGGCCGTTTGTGACACCAGAACTGCGTTTTCGGGCACCGCGGGCAGACGGCACGTCTGATTGATGTGTCGTCTGCTCGACCACTTCATAAATCACTCACCCGTATTTTTTGTCGGATTTAAGGCCATTCCGACTTCGTTCGGCCCGTTTGGACCCCCCTCACACGCGTTTACGAAGCGCGCGCATCACTTAAAACACGAATATTGAGCCGTACCACGCAAACTGCACGTCCGATTGGCATGCCGTCTGCGCGTACACGTCCCGAATAATAATTAGAATGTTGCACGGTGTTTTCAGGTCAATCCGAGGTCGTCCGCTATGAATTTGACAGTTGGACGCCCGTTTTGGCCGTTTATGACACCAGAACTGCGTTGTCGGTCACCTCGGGCACACGGCACGTCCGATTGACGTGTCGTCTGCTCGACCACTTCAGAAATCACTCACCCATATTTGTCATCCGATTTCAGGCCATTCCGACTTCGTTCGGCCCATTTGGACCCCCCTCACGCGCGTTTACGAAGCGCACACATCACTTTAAACACGAATATTGAGCCGTACCGCGCAAACCACACGTCCGATTGGCGTTCCGTCTGCGCGTACACGTCACGAATAATAATTAGAATGTTTCACGGTGCTTTCAGGTCAATCTGAGGTCGTCCGCTATGAATTTGACCGTTTGACGCCCATTTTGGCCATTTATGACACCAGAACTGCGTTGTTGGTCACCGCTGGCACACGGCACATATGATTGACGTGCCGTCTGCTCGAACACTTCATAAATCACTCACCCTTATTTGTCATCTGATTTCAGGCCATTCCGAAATCGTTCGGCCTGTTTGGACCACCCTCACGCGCGTTTACGAAGCGCGCGCATCTCTTAAAACACGAATATTGAGCCGTACCGCACAAACCGCACGTCCGATTGACGTGCCGTCTACGCGTACACGTCACGAATAATAATGAGAATGTTTCACGGTGGTTTCAACTCAATACGAGGTCGTCCTCTATGAATTTGACCGTTTGATGCCCGTTTTGGCCGTTTATGACACCAGAACTGCGTTGTCGGTCCCCGCGGGCACAGGGCACGTCCAATTGACGTGCCGTCTGCTCGACCACTTCAGAAATCACTCACCCGTATTTTTCGTCTGATTTCAGGCCATTCCGACTTTGTTTGGCCCGTTTGGACCCCCCTCACGCGCGTTTATGAAGCGCGCGCATCACTTAAAATACGAATATTGAGTCGTACCGCGCAAACCACACGTCCTATTGATGTGCCGTCTGCGCGTACACATCACTAATAATAATTAGAATGTTGCACGGTGGTTTCAGCTCAATATGAGGTCGTCCGCAATGAATTTGACCGTTGGACGCCCGTTTTTGCCGTTTATGACACCAGAACTGCGTTGTCGGTCACCGCGGGCACACGGCACGTCCGATTGACGTGTCGTCTGCTCGAACACTTCATAAATCACTCTCCCGTATTTTTCATCTGATTTCAGGCCATTACGACTTCGTTCGGACCGTTTGGACCCCCCTTACGTGCGTTTACGAAGCACACACATCACTTAAAACATGAATATTGAGTCGTACCGCGCAAACCGCACGTCCGATTGACGTGACGTCTTCGCGTACACGTCACGAATAATAATTAGAATGTTGCACGGTGGTTTCAGCTCAATCCAGAGATGTGGTGTGGCCGGCAGCACTCAAAGTGTCCGTCTTTTGTTTCAAAAGGACGTCATTTTAAGTGAAAAGCATCAACTGACATACGGAAAACCGACCAAACGCATTCCGAATCTGTTGATAATTTATCCCAACAATCCATGGGTCATATGTGACGTGTATGAGACAACCCGGGATGAATATGAGTCGCGGTGTGGCCAGGATAAGTCTAAGTGACTCTCTTTTGTTTAAAATGGACAGCATTTTAAGTACATACGGAAAAATGACCAAACGGATTCGGTTTCCGTTTAAACTTTAGGAGAACGATCCATGGGTCTTATGTGACGTGTAAGAATCATCCCCGCTTCAATCCGACATGCGGTGCGGCTGCCACCACTCAAAGTGTCTGTCTTTTGTTTCAAAAGGACGTCATTTTAAGTGAAAGGCATCAACTGACATATGGAAGAACGACCAAACGCATTCTGATTCTATCGATACTTTAGCACAATGATCCATGAGTCATATGTGACGTGTAAAAGTCAACCCCGTCTTAATCCAAGACGCGGTGTGGCCGACACCGCTCTAACTCTATCTCTTTTGTTTAAAATGGACATGAATATAAATGAAAAGAACAACCGACATACGTAAAACCAACCAAACGCATTCGTAATCTTTTGATAATTTATCACAACGATCCATGGGTCATATGTGACATGTACGAGCTAACCCGGGATGAATTTGAGTCGCGGTGTGGTCAGGATTAGTCTAAGTGTCACTCTTTTGTTTAAAATGGACAACATTTTAAGTACATACGGAAAACCGACCAAACGCATTAGGTTTCCATTTAAACTTTAGGAGAACGATCCATGGGTCATATGTGACGTGTACGAATCAACACCGCCTCAATTGGAGATGCGGTGTGGTCGGAACCACTCATAGTGTCCGTCTTTTGTTTCAAAAGGACGTCATTTTAAGTGAAAAACATCAACTAGCATACGAAAAACCGACCAAACGTATTCGGATTGTGTCGATACATTAGCACAACGATCCATGGGTCAAATGTGACGTGTAAGAGTCAACCCCGCCTCAATCTGAGGTGCGGTGTGGCCGGTATCACTTCAGGTGTATGTATTTTGTTTAAAATGGACATCATTTGAGGTAAAAATATATGGTGTAGAAAAAACTGATCAAATTATGAATTGAAATTCGGATTCCACATATAATTGTCATCTAAATTTTAAAATGAATTCTAAATGAATTATGTATGTTTATAATTATGTTATGAATTCTACTTTAATTATGGATGTGTATATTTTCAGGATGCATTATATGTGTTGGTTGGTTGGTTTTCATTATTTGTATGTGTTGGTTTGTTCTCTATATGTATGCATTATATGTGTTACAGGTACAATAATTGGATTGAAAAATGAATTGAAAACGAGGGAATAATTGGATTGAAAATTGAATTGAAAATGCCCAAAAACCAGACCTGCTGTGCAAATTGCAGGCTGCTGTGCAATTTGCACAGCAAAGCCTATGCCAACGGTTTTCAAACCGTTGGCATAGGCTCTATGTAGCTGTTTTTACCAACGGTTGCTTGAACCGTTGGTAAAAACACCCTATCCCAACAGTTTGAAACCGTTGGGATACCCTGTTGCATGGTTGTTTTTACCAACGGTTCTATGAACCATTTGTAAAAACCTTTCCCAATGGTTTGTAAACTGTTGGGAAAGAAAATTATCTATTGATTTACCAATGGGCCAAACCGTTGGGATAGGTTGATTTTTCTGACCTATCCCAACGGTTCTGTGTAATCCATTGGGAAAAGCCTTTCCCAAGGGCTAACTTCCCCACGGTTTGCAGAACCGTTGGTATAACATATACCAACGGTTCTGCAGCCTTTCCCAACGGTTCTAAACCGTTGGGAAATGCTGGATTTCCAGTAGTGGAAGTCTCCTTTTAATATTAATATATAAATATATAACTAAAACGATACTAATAAAATAATATATATTTCAACACAACATGATTATCATGATGATGGATATAAAAAAACACATTCAAATACTCTCTAGGTACCCCTTAAATTACCTTTTAATATTACTACTGAGTGTCCAATAATGTATCATTTAATGGATTCCATTATTTCAATTTAAAACCTTTCCATTTCTTATGAAGAAATATTAAATTTCCACTTTTTTGTGATAAGATCATCCACAATAATGGTAAATAACATCTGTATAACGAGATTCAATTCAAAAATATTATAAATTAATTGAATAATGTAATTTATTTATTAAAAATGTATTAAAATTAACATTTTATAGTAATAAAAGGCTTAATTATTCCTTGATTATGGATCATGCCTCTAATTAGAATAGGTAATCATATTCATGACCATCTCCTCCACCAACTAGCTTTGAATATGACCAAACAGTCCTACAACATCATATGTGGGGACCCCATAATAGTAAAATGTGACAACTCTCATTAATCTGTTCATATTCTAGATAGCTTAACTATTCATATTTGTATCTATAGTAATTTTTTTATATTTTATGAATGAATATTTAGTAGTATGAAAATGTACAATAATTTTTTCACATTAAAATTCATACATAAAATTTTCACCCTATTATTTCATTGGGAAGTAAAAGGAGTGATGACATGTTCACCGAATGCTAAACCTACAGAATGGCGAGTCTATGTCATATATGTTTATGAGACAAAGAAGAAGAGTGTTATAGATGCGAATGGAGTGGAGGAGTCTATGAGCGACACTGATGTGTGGTAAACGGAGGGTGTCCCAATTGTTTTAGGGAGGGGGACTAATGTATAATGAGTCATATGTGTGGTTGAGGGAATGTTAACTATGAGTCAACTGGGATAAGTGAAACACTTCTTCGTCAATATTATGTCATTTAATCTAATAAAATTAACATCAGAACATATAATTCTAAAAAATTCATGAAAAAAATTTTAAACGATAACACATGCACCGTACTAACTGAGAAAATATATATATCTATGATTATGAATAACCTCACATATGACATTAGTGGTTGAAAATTTAATGGATGATTTCACATAAAATAATTTGGTCATTTAATCATTTAATTTTTCTAGTCAATCATTACTCCATCAACTTAATCCACCATTGAAAGACAAATATTTTAAATATCATGATATAAATATATGTTCTTTTCTTTCTTTTTATGAGATTTAATGACAGAGGTCAAATGATAAACTTCATCACTGAAATCATAAAAGTAGCATTGATTTATGATAACAACTGAACTCCACCATTTATCTATGAAATCTTCCAAAAATTGTAATTTTTTCACTTGTTATGAGAAGATATACTAATCATGTAACTCAAGGTCACCAATATCCATCAATAAAGAGATGTTCATAGATGTAAATTGCAAATAATCTATTTAAATACCCATATTAATATTGACCCACTTTTATTTGAATAAAAATATTGAAAAATGCTATTTGTATTTTAATTCAATAAAATAAGTAAACATTATATTCTATACCTATTTAGAAACTATAAATATACTTATATTATATTTTTTCAAACTCTCTTCCCAATCAACTATACAAAATTCAAATCGATTTACATTCTAAGAAATAGATTTTCTAGTCTATTTTACTGGTCATAATTCCATAAAATTAAAATATTCTAACAACTCAGACCAAGTATCAATAATCAAGATCGAAAAAGGTTATGTAAATTATTAGGTTTACAAAATATTTTTGTGAACCCAATATCCATATTGATTGCAATATTTATGAACTTACATGATGTCCAAACCATTTTAAAAGCACTTTATTAATTGAATTTTTTTCTATCTCATTTCATATTGAGATTATCATAATCCTCTTTGTGTTTTATCCCATTATCATAAATAAATGGATCTAAAAGTTAACTACTTAGTAGCACAATTCTATAATCCTGTAAAAATTCAATTTCTATTAGTGTAACATTTTGGATCCTCCAAACTAATCAAAAAATAGTAAAAAAATTGATATCCCATATACTTGAGAATGATTTCAATTATCATAAAAATGTCTAAATTGATTGAATATTGTATTAATATCATCAATGTATCTGGAAATTATGTAATAAACTCCTATACTAAATAAAATATTGAAATAAAGCCTCTAGTTTGAACTTTTTTTCACATATGATTTTAAATGACGGAGATATCTATGAAATAGAATAAATAGAACATAATAATATATTTAATTAAGTTCCAATAATTGTTTAATTATGATTATAAAAAAAAATTAACGAGCCTATCAATTGGATACATCCATCTATAATGTATGAGGCCTCTTAATTTGGTTTCATTGTACAAATGTATAGAAAATGAATCATGATAGTAAAAAATGATGGAGTAATGATCAAAAGTGTCAATAGTAATCTATCCAGAAGGTGATCATGATAATCTAGTTATATATTTTTATCACATAGTAGTCTGAATAATGTTCAAAATAAAAGTACAAGTAAACTATCCTTTTTTAAATAATTTATGCAATTCCAATGGTATTAACTATTGTAAAAAATTATGTGAATATTTGTCACACCCGGTTTTTTTTTCTTTTCATATCTTCATTTTGATCCGGTTCATTAGAAACCCTAATACATTTCTTGGGTTTTGGGTGAGATTAATTTTGATATTTTTACTTCCAAATATTTCTAATTATCCTACCATTGGTTCCCCATATCTTGTTTGAGTGTTTTGGAGAAAAAGGTGGTTACTTCATGATTTGGGCCAACTGTGAGACAATTTCCTGATTTAAAAACCAAATTTGATTCTTTTATAAATCCTTTATTTTTCAACATTTTTCACACATTCAAATTCCCACTTGTCCTCCAATGACATATTAAAACAAAAATATCCTTTTTACCCCTTATAAATTCATAAGAATGGTGAATTTGGGTTATTTATTTAGGTATTGTGCCAGCCCGAGGGCCCATTTCACGTTTTTAAAAAATAATTTGTTTCTTTTATATATTATTAATTTTTTTTATAATTTTTGGTTATTCTACCTCCCACTCAAGAAAAACAATCCTAGTCTCACCCTCATGTTCCATTTTATCTCTTTGGACCTCATTTTATTGCTTAATAGGGAAAATATTCTCAATGGTTCTCAAATCGTCCATATTTGACAAAGTTATGTTGTTTCATTCATAAATCATTCAATTAATTATCTTTTTGAGACTAATTTTCCCACCCTATTTCTTCAGGAACATATGATCCTATACCAGGAGTTTCAATCCATTCCATTTTCTTTATGGGTGCAGATATAAGGGAAGACGAAGAGTTTTCTGATTTCTAAGGTGTGATTCCTTCTCATTTCTCCTCCCTCTTCTTCATCCTTTCATTATTTCATGGTTTTATATTCTCTTATCGTAATTGTATACCTAGGGTTCTTTTATCCCATGATTTTTATGGTTTTTTTGTTCGTTTGGGGCTGGTAGTCATAGGTTTAGAGTTTATAAACCCTCAAATGGTGATATCGGGTGTGTGTTTCAATTACGCTAATGATTTGAGATAGGATATCCCTTTCACATTACCTTATCATTTAAGATTAATAATTTTCTTATTTTTTCACCATATATATATTGTTATTATTTTTTTCATTCTTTGGATAATTTTGTTGTTGTGGAAATTGTTGCTTATGCCTTGTTTTATGAAACATAGTGTTGTTTTGTCATAATAGTGCACACCAAGTGTTTGTTTAAATGTTTCACTATCTATCGATTTTTTGAGGATTAAAACTAGGTTTATTTTATTTTAAACATTTTCTAGTATCTTGAATAAGATATGGCACTAAATTTTTGTCTTATTCCTTTTCATGTTCATAAAATAAATTGTTTTTTTAAAAGGGAATGTCATGTGTTCTGTAAATTGCACGACTGGCCTTTATGTGTTAAGTGTAACTTAACAATTATTTTTTGGGCTTATAAATGAATTAGAAGAATTAAAAATGGTTTTTTGAGTCTTTATATGACGTTTCAATTTGTATTTGGTTTTATAGACAAATGGGTTTTGGTTTAAATTTTTTTTGGCCCGATTTGCTGGAAAATGTCATGTTTCACATCCTTATGAAAATGTTTCTGTTCTGAATATGTAACGTGATTGTTTAAGGGATTTATAAATTTGGTTTTATTATTTAAATGGTGTTTATAAACCTCCTCAATATAATTTAAATGCATACCTTTGTCAAATTTTTGTTTTGGGAAAGGCTTAAAGGACAATTTGGCATTTTTTTTGTAAAAATAGATTCCATCTGTTTTTCATATTCTATCATTTGGGTCCATTTTATGGACCCTGAAATTGATTTATGAATTGTGTCTAGTTCTAAGAAATCTTGGTTGATATATTATTGATGGGGTTGTGGCCTTAAAATAGCATTTTTTAATGGATTTTGTAGAATGTTTTCATACTAGGGAGAATTGTCACATCCATGGTTTCATTATGAGGTATCTTCCTTTTTATGCTTGTATTTTCTTTATTATGTAGCATTTCATAGATTGTTTTGGAAAAAATAGAGTTTTTGGTTCCCTCATTAGGTGGTTAATAGTTGGTTCATGGTAATTAGAAATAGTTCTCTAGAACAGGAGAGATTGTGCGTGCTAGATAATGGCAATGTCTATGCCGCATGACCTTCTGCATGGGCATGCAGCTAACTGTGGACTCTGATGAGTTGGTATGTCTTAGGAACATGATCAAATTACAGGTATGATCCCCCAATAAGGAACTTTGTGGCCTTATCCCACTTTTTAAAGAGGGGGATACTTGGTTGCAACATGATTTAGAAAACCGTGTGGCGAAACCGTGTGGCCTACAAGGGCCATAAAAATGTTTAATTTCAACATTTCCCTCCCAGTATTTTAACCCAAATCCACCCATTTCCTCCACATTTCAAGATCTTCATCCCTATATGTGCCTTCCCCCTCTCTCATGGATCCCTTGTAATTCATTTTCATGGTGTATTGGGTGTGGATTCTTCATAGAATCATCAATTAATCCCCTCCTCTTTTGTTTTATTCCTCATTCTTGGTTCATCTTTTAGTTTTGGGTTATTCTTTCTACAATGGATGAGTTGAGAAAGTGAGGGTTCAATATTTATTTATGGGTAAAATCTTGAGTTTTTTGGTATGCTATTCCTTTATATGGTCTCCTTATGGTGTTGTTGTAGTTTTCCACGAGATTCCACAAGTGTCCAAGATTGAGGTATGTTATTCCATGCTTGAGCATTTTCTGGTATTTTTTTTCTTTCTATACATCAAATTTTTTTTAAGGATTGCATGTGTGGTAAAAAACATGCTTCCAAATTATTTTGGAATGCGTATGGGTTTAAGGATGATTTTTTCCAAATGAAAATGGTTGGTTTTCATATATGATTGTAATATTGTATATGTTTTTGTGAATAGGGTTTTAAAAAAGGGTTTCCTATTGAAAATAGTTGATTGTCTTAGTGGTTTTCAAAGATGGAAATGTGTTTGTGTAAGTGGTGGTTCATCTAACATGATATGTGAAGATTGAGCACCAAGAAAATCCAAGGTATCTAGTTGGATGTACTAGGACTAGTTTACTAGTAAGATATACGAGGCTGAGGCCTAGTTCCCTATAGTAGGACTAACACTACAAATCTAACTAAACTATGATGATTATTGGAGACTAATAGAAATTTATATGTAATTATTTATAGTTGATATTGCATATGGATGATGTGGGTCAAGGTTTCAATACCATATCACAAATGTATGATGTTCCTAATATCCTATCATTTCTAGTTCTTTTGGGGGTTACCCATGGTGTTCATGTGATATTATTCTTATCATCGTCATATGGAATACTTTCCCTTCCATTTTAATTTCAAGAATGTTACTTTCAGAAATGTTTTCCCCTATATTCCTTTCCTCTTTAAAAAACTATCATTTTACTTTTTCATATAGTTTTATATCATAGAATCTCTTTTTATTGGAATCATACTGGGAATTATATCAAACCCTCTATACACGCTTGGGTGTATATATACCTTGTTATGTTTGACACACAAAAAATAAAGATGTTCCATGGTGGTGATGGGGGTACATTTTCTAGTCAAAAATGTCATGTAGGTGTTGGTGAAGATGGATTGATGGTGTTTCACTATTGTGTCATGGTGATTTTGGTTGTGTCTTTGGTTTCCCTTTTAATTTGTGTATTTTGGATTTTTTTTAAATGGGAAATTATTATCTTCTAAAATTCCCCGTCCCTTTTTATGGTTATTTATGAATTGGAGATGTTTTATTCTTGGGGGATGTTTATCATTAATTCTCATGGTTGAAATAATTCCCAAAATAAATTTTCATTGCCCAGGCACTAGTTTCCAGCCTTTGGGGATCAAGATTTCCATTCGAGCCAGGTCTTAGTCTGAGTCTACTGTCATGTTTGATGGAACCCCGGCTTGCATCATGACATTATGTATTTGGTTATTGGACTAAAATTCCACTTGTGAACTAATGATTTAAAAATGAAGTGGATTATCACAAATTTGTTGCACCAATATTGAATATTTTATAGAGGAAAAGTTATATTTCATTATTACAAAAGACCAAGGATCATGGGTTATCCTTATGTTCACCAAGATTATGAAATCCTATATGTATATTGAAAATATATTTATAGTGATTAATTTTGAAATTCATCTTAGGACTCTTGCTCGAAAAAATCCATTAGCTCCTCTAGTTCCTTCCCCAGTAACACCTACCTCTAATAATGATCAGTTATCTTCTTATCGGGTATCAAAACAGATCATACTTATAGGAATTATTATTATTATTGGGGAAACTTTTTCCACTACCACAATCCAACTCCTAGATCTCATATAGAAAAGGAAATAAATCATATTGATATAATTCCCCCATTATGTAATGCCTTTTATTATCATTTGGGTGCCTGATAGGTAACCATTTTTAGTTTTTTATTTGAATTAATCTTACATCAATGGATGTTATTTTTTATATTTATTAATTTGTATTTAATTAATGATATTTATTTTCCACTATATTCTTATTTATCTTTAATCATTTTATTTTATCATATAATATCAGTATATTTAGTAATATGATTGGCTATATCCTAATTATGTTTTATGTAAATTCTAATTTAGTTTAAAGATTTATCTTTCCATGATTTTTGATCATAAAAAAAGGGATATTATTGTCTAAGTACAAAAAATATATATTTCAATGATCCAAAATCACATTTATTGTGATTCTAATGAAATATATTTTTTATGTTTGTAAAAGGTTTTTTCATGAAATGATGATTAATTCTGAAATCCACTGTTGGGTTTAATAAATGGACCAAATGAAGTATGTATTTAACACATGAACAATCCAATCAACCTCAAGTCAACCAATCAACTGCATAGCCTATATAACATTACACAAGTCCTCCTTCTATATTTATGTTTTTTTATTTAATGGTTTACCTAGACATAGCATGTGTGGAAGATACCACATGTTTAAGACAAGTTTACATGTGGTAAGATATTGATCGTGAGGAAGTTAGATATTTTTTTTCAATGTGTTGGACCTATCATAAGAAGAAATTCAACATACCATTTAGGCAAGGGACCTTAGTTGATTGACCAGAATTTATATTTCAACTGATTCTGGTAGGTAATAAGATTTTTTCTAACTATTGGATTGACATCAGAAATACCTTCAATTGACCATGATTATAAATTCAAACACAAGAACATTGTGATAAAATATTAGGATCTATGTATTGTTAGTACTACCACATACTAATATTTTAAATTTTAATGCTTCTATAGACCTATATAAGATTGTATCAAGACTTTCTACATAAGGGTACTACTTCCACATGAAAGGAGTTTGCACGAACCATGAGTATTCAAATTTAGTATAATTTAGTATAAAATTCAAATGGTTATTTTTTATATTTAACAAGACCTCCTAATATAGTTGAGATTTGTCAGTCTGAGGATGATTATGTTTCAATGTCTACTTGGAGAAGAAGCCTAAAAAATTATAGGACAACCAACACATGCATGGCTTGTCAATGCTTCTTTTGTGATCTTTGAACACATATTACCCTACACAACAATACTTTGTTTTCCTATGAAATATTTTGGAAACCAAGAATATGGTTGAATTGAAAATTAATCATGATTCATACCTAAATAGATAATAATTCAAGGATAAGAACCTTACTGATCAACCAAACACAATTAGAGATTGAGCAGCATCAAAATTAATACGATTTTTTCTCTCTCTATTTTTCATTACATTTTGAGTGGTGGTTGTTTATGTTGTATATTTTATATTACATATCCAAATATGAAATAATAGTACTCAGATATTCTCTCAGTTCATTTATTTACTTTTCTACACATATATCTATGGAAGATTCTTGGTTTATCCTAGACTACCCTATGTGTAGTTGTTTGTATCAAACCCCGATCCATATTGGGGATTTTTTTATTACATTTATGTAAATGTTTATAGGATTAGATTACAATCAATTGAAGAGGATTAATATCCAACAACGATCTGAACTCTTTTTTTATGTTAGGAATGTTTTTTTATTGTTTCATTAATGCTTTATTTTCCCTATGTATTTTTAAAAGTATACAAGAACAATAAAACATTGATAGTTTTCATTTATGTGGGATGTAAAATATATATTTTATGTAATTATAATATTTTTAAATTTATGATAGTATCAATTTTTAAGTAAGATTTGAATGTGAATTTGTCAAATTATTTTAAAATATCAAATTTTATATACCTACTTTATGTTTTTACTAATATCCTTTAAATTTGATTGGATTTTAAATTTATAATATTCCAAATGAAAAATTTTATAATGGAAGCTCCAAAAAACCCCTCTTAAGTATTTCACTAAGACCAAAAATGAATTTTAAAATAATAATTTCTTTAATAAGATTCCTAACATTTTTTATATCCAAATTAGATTTTTAATTTTTATTAAATGTAAAAAAATATAGTATCATGGAAACCACATGAAATAAACAAATATACAAAAGGGGGTTAATACTACCTAATAATGAAAACTATTGGAAATGTATTCAAAGATAAGAGACCATAAAATAACATCATGGAGTAAAAAAACCATGTTATATATACAAATAAATTAAAATAAATAAATTCTATAAATGGATAATTGAGATAGAAATAAAAAAACTCTATAGACAACTTAATGTAGTCTCTTTCCCCATAAAACATAAAAATAAAAATTGCATACCTTAAAAACTCAAATTTAAATAAAATAAACGAAATTCCTTGGGATTCCTACTAGACACATTTGAGATGAAAAAATAATGATCAATAATATATTAATGTTATTTTTATACCTTTTTTACCAAGAAAAATAAAACTCCCATCATCTTAGACAATGTTTACCCTGATCTATTGAATTCTTCATGAAATACCTAATGAGTTCAATGTAATCTAGAGAAGAAAAGGGAAATATGGAAAAGTAAAAGAATGAGATAGGACAAACTAAAATTAGTGAGAACAACATTTATGGGATATAATGGATAAAATGACATTTATAGATGGAAAGAGGAGTTCCGCAGGGGAGGTTCCCACACTCATTTATGTGACTATAATATAATTTGGCTAAAAGGAACCCTGTGAGGGTCAAAAATAAAGATAATAAAAGACTATTAAATTCTAATATTAAATAATCTCCATGAGATCCTCATGATGCCTAGTGAACCCCCATATCAACCCGGTGGAAAAATATTAGGGCCTTCTTTACTTGTTAACCCACTTAGCACCTGATGGTAATATATTATGTTCCAAATTTCCACAAAAACCCCACTAATTCAGTTTTTTACATCAAAAACTCAAAAACCATAAATCTGAGCTTCACTATATAACCTTACAAATCTAATAAATTTATTTATAATTTTTATAGACCCACTAAATAATCATGTTTCACTCATAATATATAAATTTCAACAAGTACAAAATTTTAATTATTTTTTCTTTATATAGAATATAAAATATATTCTCTAATAATTAAATAAGGACATGGGTCATTACAATAATGTACCACATTTTTGGAATTATCTTTTTTAGAATAATTTCATCTCCCATATGTAAATACTTGTCATTCTATTACTGTTCATATAGGTTATAATGCCTCGAATCAATACACTCATATCCACTGCTAAGAAGAAACCTTTTATGTACTTGATTTGATAACAATTGATGTGACCCAAATTTAACAACCCTCAATTATAATTATAATAATAAATAAAGATTCACTTACATCCTGAATATAATTTAGTTTTATAATTTTATTGGATTTGGAAAAACCCAGTAATATAAGAAACCCCTTTTCTTTCTCATCAAAATTCTCTTTTTCCATTATACTAAGATCATTTTATTTTAACTAATATCTTAAATATATCCAAAAAATATAAAAAAGTGATAAATTAAAGACATATGATATGTAATACTATTCTTCATAACCTTGGGAAATTGAAATATAAAATTGGTGAGCTCAAACATTGAGTAAATTAAAACATAGGAATTTACAATCAAAGATCATAAGTGAGAATTTGATGATCAAGTGTGTATGATAGCATAATCAATGTAGATACCCAAAAAACCCAGATCCTAAACCATGAATCATGGAATAAATAATTGGCATAACACATGATATGAATTATAAGATAGTCATCAACTATTATCCATAAGAGCAAATATAGGGAAATGAATATGGCGTAAGAGTGTCATATAAAAATAATCATATACAATATTGTCATTTTTAACATAGATTAATATAATCATGTCCACCAATAAACCTCATAACATGGATACCCAATATCATGTCCAACCATTAACTTATAAATGCAGCTAACCCAATTATGTCTATTCACAAACATGTGAATATTACAACTCATAATCTGTTCCATGAAAAAACATCATTATATCAGGGGATATAAAATTTTACCCAATTAATTGAAGGTCTATAATAGACAGACACATCATATAATGATATAACATACTTAGTTAATCCACTATAATAGGATATTATTCATCATTATTTCATAGCTTTGTTAACATATGAAAAAAAACAGCTTTTATGAAATTTTCCTTATAAAATATCATAAGACATCCCATGAAAGAAGGTGGATGTTATCTATAATCCCCTAAAACTTTTGACATATTTTTTCGAATAAATATAAATTCATTGATATATTGTGTTACACATAACACCGAGTTTTAATGAACCACAATATACTATTAAAATTTTATAATTTAATGTGATAGTTATAACATTGTCATTAAATTGGTGGGAATGAAAAAGAATAACTAAATTATTAAAATTTTATGTTTTACAAATGAATTAGATTAATTATTTTGTTATTAATTTATTTAATATAAAAATAAAAAACATTTAAAAGTAAATGAAATGTTTTTCTGAAAAAACTATTTTTATGAACGCAATGTGTTTTTATCTTAATAAATTAAAATATTCACTATTTATGAATGAATTTAATAATATATGTATATATATTATCTATTAAATTAAATTTTTTATCCTTAATCTAATATTTCTTTTAATCATGGGATAATAATGAATCCAGTTGAATGCTTAAAAACTATATTTTTATTAAAAGTGGTTCTGTCACACACTTATTTTAAAATAAATTATTAAAAATAATATAAAATTTATTTGGAAAATTTAAATTTATTTCTGGAATGAAAATTTAAAAATTATCATAGGGTTAATTTTTTTTTGAATTTTATAAAATGTTTATTTTGTAATGAATAGTGAAAATACTTATTATTATAAAAAACAACCTTTTTTGTTTAAAGAATTTTAAAAGTATCTTCATGGTTTAAAATCCTTCAAATGTAGAATTAATTAATAAGTATTATTATTATTATTATTTATATCACTGTATTAAATTTCAAGTAGATTTTTATATAAAAACATTGTATTCTTTTGAAACCTTTTTTGGAAAACCATTTTTCCATCACGTTTGCTGGTTTAATTTTAAATTATATTCAGCCACTTCTCTTAATTTAATTTGTAATAATGGATTCCATATTTGGAATATTTATAATTTATATAATATAATAATTTAAATATAATTTTTTATCACATTTAATAGTGAAAAAAATAAAAATTAATTACCACAGTTAAGGTTAAAACTGATTTACTAGGTGGGGAAAACTAAAATGAAAAGGGGTAAATTGACCTAAAAACTTATGAAATTCATATTATACAGCCATATTTAGACCTTAAATTAACTATTAATATATAATTATACATTTTTATCCTTTGTATTGTGTAAAATGTGGATGTAACTTTATCTTTTAAAATAATATATGTGTGTCATCTCCACCACTTATATAAGGGTACCCCCTCTCCTCTCCTATTCACACTTGTAAATCTTTTTTTGGCCAATCACTAAAAACATATATTACATAATTCCATCCATATACTTTAGGCATTACATTTATTATGAAACCCTCATAAAAAGGATTTTGGTGAAATCCTAAAGTGGATGTATAAAGAAGAGGTATCGTTATTAACCGAGAATTTTTATTTTATTTCTTCATCCATCAGCTTCAAATATTCATAAAATATTATTATATGGTAAAACAATTATATACCATAAAATTATATAATATTATGTTAAAAACGTATCCCATATTAATTTCCTCTTCCATCAAATGGGAAACACAACCACTGATCATGTGTACAATGGACTACTGCCTTGCGAACTGATGTAATTCATTTTCCATCATCTCCCAAAATAAGTGTATATAATTATCAATTTAACACATGAATATTATATTTATTTCATAATTATAATCCTATAAATATAATATCATGCCAATCTTCATTCCTTTTAATCTTCTATAAAATAGTAACCTTGCTCATGTGTACGTGTGGAAAATCGCCTCTACGATGAAATGTGATACATTTTTCATTTTTTTAACATTAATGGTGGTAAATATAGGTTTAATGAAATATATTATATCTATTATAAAAAAATATTCTATAATGATTAATTAATATTTTACTATATTTAATTCCGTCCATCGTGAAAATGGAAACAACATTATTGATATAATGTATATCCTACCGTCTCTATAAATGGTGTAATTCATTTTCATATATCTAAATTTTATGGATAACTATAAACATATATATAATGAATATATATTATTTTTATATAATTATTGACATTATGGATATTATGGATCCATAATCAATATATAAGGATAAAATCTTCCAAACCAAAACATACATGAGAAATGAAGTAGTTATCACCAAGTATAGTGACTTCGGAAAACAATTATTAAAAAATGGGTAGTAAAAGGTTATAAGAAAATAATATATGTTATGATATATATTGTTATGGTTATTTAATTTATTTATTATAAAAATATATTTATTATAATGTTTTTTAGAACATGTATGATGAAATTTTTTTCTTGAGGTAAGTGATTTTCATCTCACATTTATTTCTGTGAGACATATATCATGTTCATAACTTGCCTCATTTCAGTGGTGTATATTATGATCATTAATTTATTATATGATTATTATTATGAAAATTATATGGATTTAGATATCTATATTAGTTTATTTCTTTCATGGTGGTTATGATTCAAAAGTCACCAAAGTGATAAGGGTTTTATGATAAAATATCATCGTTTATCGTGCCTATTTATGATTATGCTTCCAATGGTGAAATATAATTATCCATATCTCAAAAAACCCAATAATTTTATTCTCATATGGTTATCTCCAGAAATTAAAATTTTCTATATAATTTTTATACCTTTATGTACTCAGGATTCCTAAATATTTGTTTAAGGAAAAATAGACTTTATTTCACTCTTTTGGTATAATGTAACTTTTCTTCCAGGACTATGTTTTTTTAAAATGATTTTATAATTATATAAATATTGTTTAAATTTATTTTTTACCATTATTTGATTTTTAAAAAAATTTCTAAAATTAATCTAATTTTCATTTTCCGAATGTGTTACTTTTATATTTTTTCAACAAATATGAAATGAATATTATGTTTAATGTGTACCATACGAACAAAATTTCCTAACACTATGAAAACTCAATTAAATAGAGATTCCATGATATGTTTCAAAGGTTGTTTAAAAAAAATTACACTATATTTTGTGAATTTTTAGTTTTTCAATGGTCAATGTATAAAGGATAATTTCATCAATAATTATATAATTATCAATTTTTTGGAATTTTTTATCACTAACGAAAAAAACTTTTATATTTCTTACGTTTTACTGGCGATATGATCCAATGTTACCATCCTTATTATTTATCTGGAATACTTATGATTAGTTATTATGGGAAGTTTATTAATCCCATTTATATTCCACGAGTTATTTATAATTTATTGACTAAAGGTTTATGAAACCCATTTTATTTTCACGAGTTATGACATGATGATAAGATGAATGTTAAATGATCTTCTGGAAAACATGTATTCGATTTTAATTCTGAGATTGGTTGGCCTAGAATTATATATCCCTCCAATGAATTGTTTAATGTTTTATCTCACATGAGAAAAATATGGTAAATAGGTGGATGGGCTTGAACCGTTATGGGAAACCAACCGATGAGATTGATCTATTATGGGAAACATGTTGATGTTCTTGATATAGTAATGGAATCATGTTGATGTGATTGATATACTATGGGAAATAAGTGATTATTCCTGATCCATTTGTATATTTAAATAGTTTTTCATGCATGACCCATTATTATTTGATGTTCTCAATAGTTAACCTTGAAATATGAAATATTTTCTACACTTATGGTGGTACCACACTTATATGACACAAAATTATAGTTCATGACTGATTTATGAATATTTATCACACTTAAGATTACTATATTTTTAAATGATAATGATTTATTACATGACCCAAGTTTATGATCTTTGATAGATTGGTTATAAACATTATGAGTTATAGTTATGATCTCATGCAATATTACATATCTTTGATATAATATAATCATCGAATGATATCTCTAATGTTTAACCTTTATGAGAATTTGAGATCACATTTTCTTGTGTTTCATTTCCCTGTGTTATAAATAATTTTTTAATGTAGGGCATGTTTTGTAGTTGTACAAAATGGTTACCTATTCATATGATATATTTGATATCTTTTATGAAATAAGATGATTTTTTATCTTGTCTCCAAATACAATAATTCTTTATAGACCTTTGGTGAGTAATATTGAAATTCATTGAATATTAACCTCTTAAGATGAAATATAAATTTTTTAAAAGACTGGTTTTTCATAGTTAGTATTAGATAAAGGTCCAGATAACCTTTTGAAAATTTGATTAGAAAGCATTATTGGGAAATCTAGAGATAAGTCAAAGTATAGGAAAATATTCTGGAATATTGGTGAATGATAGAGTGATGGGATCTCAAGAAAATATATCCATTTCCAGATCATACAAGTTGTTGTGGCTATAGAACAGTTGTACCTACATGTAATAAATAAAAATTGTGCATTTGGATTTGACTTGATCATCACCTAAAGTATGATAACGAGCCTTGCTACACAAATGGTTTGACACCACCATAGGATATGTTTTGAAATTCACGAAATCCTTATGGACCATCCAGAAAGAATTACATAGATGATGACCAAGAATGACCTTCGTAATACCTATGGTGTCATAGATTGAAAATAATGTGTTATTATTTAGGCATCCTTTAAATTGTTTTTCATAATTATATGGCTTCCCACTATGATTATTATTTCTCACAGTATGTTTTTTTGTTTTAGTAAATATATGAAACCTAAAATAACCATGTGAACAATGAATATAATGACTAATTCAATGACCAAATTATTGAGGAGAAATATTGATTAGAAGATGGGATATAATATATTTTCATTATGACCACTCAACTCTCTTAAGCTATAAGTATTAGAATGGGCTATGTTTAGCTTCTAAATTTACTAAGGTGGGATACAAATGCCATTAAATATTTTATGATGCATCATATAACCTATTCATATAAGAATTATTATGCACTGGTTTCTATGAAATGTATTAATTTTATGGAAAATATATTTTACATTATTCAGTGCTCGAACGATGAAAAAGATTTCATAGTAATTTATTAATTGGATTGAGAAAGAAATCTATAGTGGAATCTTATTAATAATTTGAGGTAAGAGGATGAAATTGAATCTATGGGACGGGAGGAGTTTAAGGGAATATTTTTCAATAATTACTTCTCTCAAATTTTATATGAAAAGGTATAGAAGGAATTCCATATTCTAAAGTAGTAGGATGATGAATCCACTGGTATATATGAGGAAAATTTTACAATAATTTAATGCTATTCCTTTTGTATAATAATTAGATACGAAAGAAAAATTGGTTCATTATTTAGTGTTTTTAAACCATGTCATTAAAATGAATTAGCACTAAATTATTTTGGATTAAATGCATAAAACATTCATTGTGCACTAAAAGTGTAAATGGAAGCTAGAAACCACACGGTCTTGATGGTGAGAAATGGAAGATTAAGTTTCATGGAATCTCTTGTGACAAATCACATGGAGGTAATAAAACATTTCAACCTCATATTCCCAAACAAATGTGGGAATGAACAATCATGTGAATTAATGAAAGGAACATAAATATGTTTCATCTGTGGGAAACCAATCTATTGTGGAAGGACTATAAAAGTAATTTTAATAATAAATTCTATGAGATGAATGGAGAAAGTGTTGAACAAAATACACCACCCAAACTCTAGTGCAATAGATGTAATGAGATAGGACATTATTGTTATCAATTCCCTATTCTATGGGATAATGAGGATAATAATCCACAAAAACCCTTGAATACAAAGGATAAAGAGATATTTTATGCAATTAATATAGATGAATTGAATCTTGATAATCCAGACATGCTTATCCTCCACTCCAATGTTGGGAATTTCATATTGGAGATTGTATAAAAGAGTCTTACGAAAATATTAATATCTATACTTTATTAAAATTTTATTTGATTCAAAGAATTTATTATCTCTCTCTACATAGATTCTAGATTAATAGAATCACATTTGAGGTTTTGAATCAAACCATGATCATTTATCTGTGAAAGGATGGACCCAAGAGTATAGGGGAATTTGTTTTATGTATAATAGAAGGAGATTTATAATTTCTCACTTGGAACTCCCCTCCCACTCTCTACTCTCCTCCATATAGGGATTCTTCCTATAAACCATCTCTATGGGGTTCACCATGCTTCTGAACTCTGCTCTTCTTCACTCATGTCACCTCTTCCTACCTTCTCCCCGCTCTAACAAAAACGATCTTTTATTCTCCTCCCTTTCCACATTCTCCTCCCCTAATTGAATAGTGATGTTAAATAGTGGAATATCGGCCACCATTCTCATACCCTCTTTCTTCCTACACCTACACATCAGATGTTTTATTGTGTGTTTTGTTATGAGGTTTTTTGTTGTTGTATGATTTTCATGATTATAAGATGAAGATGATACAAGGATGTATGCAGATCTTGTCGATAGATCAGTTTTGTTTTAGTTTGCCCTAGACATTTATCTTGAATAGTTTAACTCTGAAGGCCAGCTCTCTTTATGTAATTTGGTTCAATTTGATGATAATATGAATATTGACTAGCTGATGGTTTTCTGGTGATACTATTTTGAAGAATCTTTTGGTCGATGGTCAGTGGGTTTTGTCGATATCTTGGAAATCTTTCCTTAGTTATTGACTCTCACAGTTTTAATGTGATTGTGGCTACTAGTGGGAATAAATTTTCTAGGATGTGTTTTTCATCACGAAGGATATTCATGTTAGGCACCTAGGAAGCATAGACTAAGGATCAAGTATCACACTGCTTGAGGTGTTTTGGTGGTATCAATGTTGTATTTTCAAATTTTGAATTTGGTACGGCTATGAATCTTGAATATGGTTTAATGTTATGTTGTTTTATGGTTTTTATTTGGAAATGTATACTTACCATTTTATATTAAAAATTAATTTTTAAAATATAGATATATGTATTTGTGGATTATAATAAAAGAGATTATTTATGGAATAATGGGAGAATTATATTTTAAGATTATATCTGATTTTAATTTGGAAAATTATTAGGTGATATACATTTTGTTAGGATACTTTACAAATTATAAAAATGATTTCAGTATAATCATAAATTTTATCATAGAAGGACATGAGATCAAATCATTCTAATATTTGGGATTAAATTTTGGTGAAAAATAATTTGGACCAGCCTTATGTTTAAATATTTATTTAATGGTTTACAATGAACTTTGTTTATTATTATTGAAGTTTGATAACTTAATTCTTTTTATTTTTTCATATGGTATAACTTTTGATACCCTTTTTTGGTAAATATTTAGAGACATAAGAAATGGATTTTAACTATCTTATGTGTTTTATGATATGATTAATGATTAATATAGTGTTTTAGTAATAAAATATTATCAGGGACATTCATTTAATTCTATAAGAAATGAATTGTAAATTGATAAAAGCATTACCAAATCATAATTTCTCTACCCCTTGAACACATCATCTAAATGATATTATTTCTACTATGTTTGTCTGTTTGAGATAACGTTAATGCGAGTATGGATGGGATGGTGGGTTAGCAACCCGAGGTTTCTTAGTACCCAATGAGTTGACAAAAGTCATTTGGCTCGATGCCAGATATTTCAATCTAAATGGTATTATTTAATAGAGATAAAAACATCTCCAAGAAATTTCCCAGACATTACTTAGTGAATATGACTTACCTATTTTTTGATAAAATATATAAATATAGATTTATATGTAATTATAAGGGCCCAGATAAGAACACTCTTAAATA
The DNA here is from genome assembly GCA_963277665.1 of Viscum album. Lineage (NCBI taxonomy): Eukaryota > Viridiplantae > Streptophyta > Magnoliopsida > Santalales > Viscaceae > Viscum > Viscum album. Next base: position 556,675,291 of record OY728122.1, on the reverse strand, counting down.
AGGACCCATATAAGTTATGGAATGGTTTACAAAGAAAATTTACTTTAATGTTTTTGGTTGTTAAGTTTGGATTCTCAATAAAAAAATCTAGAAATGCATTCACCAAGCAGATGGGAAGAATTTATTTGGGTAATTAAAAATCAAGTAAATAATATATATTCATTAATAAGATAATAAAATATTTTGGAAGAATCTATAAATTTTAAATTTGATGAGATAGATCCATATGAACCTAAAATTTATTTATAGAACCCTGAAGATTCTATATCTGATATGAATATCAATAATACCTTCAAAACCATAACCATAATGCTTATTTATATGATGAATCAAATAGTATATGCCAAAAAAACCATATCATACTTGAAGAAGACTTGGAAAAAACATGAAATTCAATTCATAGAATTGTTACAACTCATAGGAACATTCTGTTAGATGATGTAATAGGTAATGTTGATAGAGGATCAAAAACCCAAGACTTTCTTAGAAAATAGTTTTAGCATCAATACTTTTTATCTCAGTTAGGGTTAGTGAACATTAAAAAATAAATCGATGATTAACATTTGTAAATTTATATACAAGAAGATTTTAATTAGTTTTAATGGATTAAATTCATTGAATTATTTGAGAGACTCAAGGAATGTCAATCTATTGACACTAAATAGGTGCATAGTGAAATGTTTTATGAGTATGGAATACAATTTATAAATAATCCTATTTTGGTTTCAAAAGTTTATTATCAAGAGGATGGTATTGATTGTGTGGATACCTTTATAAAATTAAATAGACTTGAATCCATTAGAATACTTCTAGCTTATGAAGCTTATTTTAATTTTAAACTATATAAATTTATGTAAAGAGTGAATTACATAATTGTTATATTTTTAAGAATTTTCTTCCTTAACACTCCACAAGAATTTAAAATCCTTATTTACCAAATAAGTTTCTTAATATTTCAAAATAAATTTATGTTTTAAAATAGTACCATAAGACTTGTATGTCTGGTTCAATTCTTTCTTGAATTCAAATGGGTTTTGAAAATGTATATGTGATACTTTATTATTTATTAAATGAATTTAATTTTTTTAGTTGTATAGATTTATGTTGATGAGATTATTTTCAGTTCATCTAAAGTATATTTATGTATTTAGTTTTATAAAATTATGAAAAATTAATTTTAAATGATTTCAAAGGGTGAGAAAAAATTCTTATTGGTTTTAAAAAAACTCAAAAATATTATGGAATTATTTTGAATAATTTAAAATACAAAAGAGATATTTTAAAACATTTCCAATTTGATAAAACTAAAGGCCCTAATTATTTAATGAGTACTGCCTATCAATTAAACATTAATCAAACTAGGAAACAAGTAAACTATACTATTTATAGAGTTATGATTATGATTTTATTATACGGAAGTTCTAGAAAAACAGATATTATGTTTTGTGAGTGTATATGTACAATTTTTCAATTAAATTATATGGAGTCATATTTTAATTCTATTAAAATAAGTTTCAAATATAAAAACCAATTTTGATTATATTAAATTAGTGAAATTTATTTTTAATTAGTTTGTTGTAATGATTCTGTTTTTTAGTTGAAATTTTGATAGAATGAGTACCTTAAGATCATGTCACATTTTGGACAAGTATTTAGTGTCATCATATTGTAAAAAGAGGAATTTTCCTATATTATCTACTACCAAAGTTGAGTACATAGATGCAAGAATGTTTTGTGCATAGATTGTGTGGGTGAAATAAAAATTTATAAAACATGGGTATAAATTTTTAAATTTCCCTATAAATTGTGAGAACAAAAGTGATATAAGTGCTTTTAATAATACATTATCTATTTCTGGGAGAAAAAAAATGGATATGATACATCATTTCTGTAATACAATTTTAAAAATAGGGGAATCACTATTGATTTCATTAGCATTAGACAACAACTAGGTAATATTTTCCCAAATCATTGGAATATAGAGATATTAAGTTACGTCAAACATGATTTAGGTAAAATTAAATTTTCTTAATTATTATTTCATGTTCAGGTTTAAATATGTAGTAAATTATTCGATCTTCATAAGTAACCATAAGGCTCGAGTGATGTAAGCTTGGTCATGTTGTAGGTCAACTAACCCTGAATCTCTAGAGGAACCATAAGGAAATTCATGTGGTAGGTAAATCTTATTTGGATCCCCCAAGCTACTATGATTATTTGACTTAATTTCACCATGTTCTCTGTAATATTTTTATTTTATAATTTTTATGTCATAAGAGTTCTAAATACAACTGAATTATAATTAAAATAATTTTATTTATATGTATTTAACCCTCTTAAACCTATTATTCCTCTAAAAACCAAACTATATATTACCTTTAATAGTTTTGAGCCTCTCAAAACCCAATACAATTTTACTGTTCTCGATGCAATCATTTGGTTTGTATCCTACTAATTATCAACCTCCATTGAAGAAGATTAATGTGATCTCAAGTAATTCTACCATAACATAAAATCCACATTTTTAATATTTGTTTATGATGCTATGAAATTAATTTGATATGGACTAGTTGTAATTGAGAAATTCATTACCTTGAAATGATATCCAAAAGAAAGGTTGGAATAACTGGTTTTGGAAACATAGATGGTCGTTCTACACAAGGATAGTGAAAGAGTTCTATTTCAATGTGGTGTTTGAATCCTATGATAATAAATATCATATAAAAAAATGTGTGAATGGAGAAATGATAGTTTTATAAAAAAATAAATGGGAAATATGTCTAGAGGCCCCTCACAAAGTTATTTTTGAGAATTTCCAGAGCTACTATATATTTGGTTATATAGATTTAACATTTTAGAATTATCATGAGGAGCTAACTGGGGATGTGATCCCAAGAATAATAATTTCTATAGAGCTAGATAATTAGTGTATGTTATTGGTCTAGTTTATACAACACCTATTTTTTGCTCAGAAAGGGGAATTTATCATACTAAGGAACTGATATATAATTTTATTTCAATATGATGAAGTATCAATTAAAGTTAAATTTTCTATATTTGTAATAATGTGTATAAAAGATATTTATAATTCCTCATAGAGGTTTAATTACATGGAATATGACAATTTTATATCTTCATTTCATAGGTCAAAGGGTTCTATTCATTGGGGAGTGGGAATGTATCTATCTTTAGGTGGGATATGTTTGACCCAAAATATCTATAAGAGGATGGGAGTTAATAGGAATATGTGGTTGAAATAATGGGTGGTTGATACTGAAAATGTTTAAGAGAAAAAGTTGTGTATACCAGGAGGTTGAAATATAAAGATACTCTAGTTATATTACCTAATGAAATTTCATAATATTCTTTTTTAGAAGAGTTAATCATAGAATGGGATAAGTCTATAATTGTGTCTAAAGAATAAATTAATGATTAGGGTGTTGAATCTATTATATTTTAAGAATGAAATGGCCAATTTAATTAATGAATCTATGATTTCTTATGAGGAAGAAAAAAGCTCCTCTCCTAAGTATTTAGATGTTCTATGGCTGAGACCTCTGGATATAGTAGAAGCTTCCCCTTCTATAGCAGTACTAAGACCTAGAGCTTAAAATATTATATATGGATATACTAAGACTCATGAGTCTCTTTCCTCAACTAAAGAATAGGGTGATTTTAATAATGAAGGAATTGAACCTCCCATGTAATAACATTATGAAACAACAATTTCAGATTTTTAAGATAATGTTGAATCTAGTAAAAACGAGTATAGATTTTGATGAAATAATGGATTATTGTAAGTAAGAGTATAATTACAATCATAAAGGGACTCCTACAATGTAAATTAAAGGGGGATACATAGCTATATTTTGTAATTTATTTTATAAGGGGTAGAAGTAAACATAATCTTTTATTGGAAAAGAGTACCCAAACATGAAAAATGGAGAAGATAATATTGATACATGTCATCCACTTAAGCATGTTGAATTTTCCATCCTTGATACACATTCCATCACATATAGTCCATAAATTATTGAAGGATCCGTAGTGGACTATATAGATATCCGAAAAATATTGAGGAACAATATTCTTGATATGGATGTTATGATGAAGAGGTCTGGAATCAAACTGCCTAACAAGTTCCATATGGAATGTTTATATTCACTCTAGTGAATTAAACAAAAGATGAAAAATTAGGACTAATTCAAGATGGTAAATAAGATCTTTTTAACCTTGATGACATACCTCTTTTTGATACCCTTTCTTTGATATTGAAAAGATATTTAATAGATAATGTGGAAAATATTGTTGACATATGACCTCTTGAAAGGTTTTCTTTATCCCCATTTAACAAAGATTCCTCTTCAACACATGATACATCATATTCTGATTTTACAAGAGATGACTTGGATGAGTTTAAGGATTATTTTATGAATGTGATAAATCTTTTATTTCTACAATTTGTAATTAATTTTGAGTTTACTAGGGAATAAATCCTATGGGTGGAAATTTATCCATTGTATGTGACATCCAACCTAGATTATTTAGTAAGTTGTATTTCATGAATGGTGATTTTCAATGTCTACAAAGGTAAATATTAGTTCTCTTGGAAGATCTATAAGAAATGATGACTGGTCCTTGGAATATTATGTGACATTGGTAGGTATTCATGTTTTTTATACCTCCACCTCCTCCTCCTGCAACAACTTATTATACTAGTGATGATATTTTGATAAGGGAGATTATTTTTGAAGAGATCAAAGTTGTTTGGAATAATTATTCATACAGTAGGGAGATGATGTTTTCTTATTTCCAAAATGAGGTTTATATGACTCTTTATCTAGTCATTGGAGGTACTAAGCAACTGGAAAGAATAAAGAAATAATCAATAAATCCATCAAAATTTACATGGCATAGATTTGTACAATGAATGGCGTACAATAATTGTTTATGTGTCATATCCATAGTTTCATTTTGAAGTATTCCCCTTGTTACCTTATATTTGTTTTTTATCTTTTACAAAGAGTTTTTTGTGAAAATGGTGTTATTTGGTCAGGAAGTAAGTTTGTCATGGTCAGAACAAAATTAGTACAGGTTGTGCGCTAGGCCATGAAACACCATTTACCCAGGACAATGTCATTATCCATGCCGAATGGCTTGCCACATGGGCATAATGATAACCATGTTCTCAGACTATTGGGTCTTCTTTAGGAACATGTTAAACCATACGGACATCTGTCATTCCCCATGAACCATGTGGTATCATCCCTCTTTAGAAATTTGGGGGCACATGGTTTCTATATGGTTTGTAAACCATTTGGCCAAGAAATTCATCTTTTTTAGGTCATTAGAAATATTGTATTTACACTTTCCCCTTCCCCACTTTTAACCCAACTCACCCATTTCCTCCCCCATTTGGGATTTTCATCCCTTGGTGCACCTCCCTTTCCATTATAGAACCCCTGTACTACATTTTATTGGTGTTTTGGTGTGGATTATTTAAGGAATCACCAAGTAATCACATCATATTTTATTTTCTTTCCCCTTCTTAGTTCTCCCTTCATTATTTTTATGTTCTTCTTTATCCAAGGGATGGGTTGACATATTAAGGGTTCAGTATTGATTTCTTGGGTTAAAAATTGATTTTTTTGGGAATTATATTTCCATTATAGTGTCTCCTTATTTTTAATTTGTGGGTTCCCACTGGATTTTAGAAGATTCCATTATTGAGGTATGTGATTCAACGATTTATCATTTTTAGATGATTTTGGTATGCCTTCTTTGCTTTCTAAATTGGTTTTGTGGATTGTGTTGGTGGTGAGGAAGACATTTTGAAACAATTTTGGTGTGCATATAGGTTGATTTATGATTTTTTACAAATGAAAATGGTTGATTTTTCAGGATATTTATAACATTGGATATGTTTGTGAATAAGGGGTTTTGAAAATGGTTTTCCTGGTGAAAATGATTCATTGGATTGGTTTTTTCAATATTGAAAGTGTGTTTGTGTAAGTGTTTGTTCTTGTAACATGAGAAGTTGGTATTGATGATAAAAGGAATCCTTGGTATCTAGGTGGCGGACTAGAACAAGTAATCTAGTCGGATCAACATGGTTGAGGCTCGGTTCCCTCTAGCCAAATTGATTCTACAATAATAACTCAACTATGATGATTATAAGAGACTACTATAAATTTTGATGTAATCCCTTCCAGTGACTCATGCATGATGACACTGTGTGTCATGATTTCAATACAATATCCCCGAGGTACGAGGTCCAAGGGTACCAATATTTCAATTTCCATTAGGGATTACTCGTGGTACTCATGTGATTCTATTCTTACAATCACCATATCGTGGACTTTACCATCCACTTTAATTTGAATCATGCTCCTTTTAAAAAATCATTAATTTTATTTTCCAATTTTGAATACTATCTTTTTAATTTTCTAATAATATTATTACATGTAATATCTTTTTTTTGGAAACATATTGGGCATTGGATAACACCCAACATACACCTCCATTGTACATAGACTATGTTATATTTGACCTAGGTAAAGGAAAGATGTACCGTGGTAGGGATGGTGGATCCAGTTGATAGTGAACCCTTTCTTATTGGTGTTAGTGGAGATGGATTGAGGGTTTCTCACTCTTGTAGAATGGATATTTCAGTTGTGTATTTGGTTTCCCTCCATATTTATCTATCTTTAGTTTTTTTAAAACAAATAACTATTAACTTGTGATAGTTTTGTTCCATTTAATATGGTTATTGATTATGTGGTGATGTTTTATTCCAATTGGATATTTATCATTAATTCAAATGGGTTAAAACATTTATAAAAGAAATGTTCAATGCCCAAAAACTATTTTCTAGCCCATGGGGATCAAGAAATCCCTTCAGACCATGTCATTGGATAGGTTGGGTGTCAGGTTGGATGGAACCCCAAGATGGTTCTAGAATAAACTGTTACAAAAATAGGTTTTTCAACTTCCTTGGGTCCTATTATTTAGGAGAGTTTGGATAGAGAGGATCTTGCATAGTTTGGGCTTGAGGTTCTAGTTTTGAGTGGATTTTGTGGCCAACACACCTTGTGATATACCTGGAGTCACCATGGGATATTGGTTATTGGTTAGATTTATCCTCCAGGTGAGATGTTTAGGCTATTGATAATTCATGCATATAGATCGTAGATGGAATGGTTTGACTTTTGATTGTTCTGTTATGGTTTTGGTTTTGATTTATAATGATGTTTACATGTTATTGTTGCTGAATATTTATCAATGTAGTGTTTATGAGGGATTTATTCTATTTTTTAATTATTGTAGAAAACATTCTCACCATAGAATTCATTTGATACCATGTGAAGTGTTCGGAAAGTGTTTTCCCTCACCATATGATCCGAGGAAAGTGTAAGTGATGGTTTACCATATCCAAGCAATGGATCAAGGAGAGGTCCTTTGTACTAATTAGGTTTGGGATGATGAACTAGTATTGGGAAAGTAAAAGGCTCAGGATTTCCTCAAGAAAAACATCATTCTTTTAGGGCTACCATGAATCCCACATATACATAGGAATGTATTAAGAAAATAGAAATGATGTTTGGGTTTCTTGATACTCAAGTGGTAGTTAGGATGAATTATAATTCATTATTTATGAATGGTCCTAGTTGTAGGTTGTTGGAATCAATGGTTTAGGTTGTAGAGAACGAGCAGACAAGTTATAAGGAATTCAGTGTCATCTTTAATGAGTAGTATTTCCTTAAGACATTCTCCTTCTCCAAGACCTTATAGTTTTTGGATCTACACCCAAGGGATCTGACCGTGTTGGAGTATGCCTATCATTTTGTTGAGTTATCCTATTTTTTCACCTGAGGTAGTTTACAATAATTAGCTGAAGGATCAATAGTTTTAGCAATGGTTGTGACTAGATATTCTATCCTAGGACTTCTTGTTCAAGTTGGAGACATATACTGAGGTGGTTATTGTTTCTTGATGGTGGAGATGGACTATTATAACAAGTATGGATATTATGGGGTTGTTTTATTTGTGGTATAGGGAAGTTAAATTTTGTTTCATAAGAATGGGAAGTGAGTTGAGCATGAAAATATTGGAGGTGGTAGTTCAAGACATCAGTCATGACCTCCAACGACTGTGACTTTTGATGTTGGATAAGTACTATTCCATGACTGTGGGAAGGTGGGGAATATGCGGTCCTTGTGACCATCCCCACCAATACCGTGTCATTGATGTGGAAATATAGGGAACCTATAGTGGGTTTTTATATTGAAACACCAATATCAGGGTGGAGTATGTTTCGCCGACTTCTATAGAATTTCAGCCTAGTCAGAAACGTCTGGGACCGAAAGATCTCGGTTTGGGGGCCATGGAGGTGGGGATGGATTTTGTTTAGGTAAAAATAATGTCTTAGAAGATCAACTTGTGAGTAGTCTTCATTAGGATCTGAAAAAGTTGAATCCCTATCATGATATAGAACAATCAGTAGTGCAGAAAATGTTTTTTATAGTGATTATTTATTATTTTTTACGTCAGATTTTGGCCAACGGTTTTTTAGGATACATTATAAATATTGTTTTTTACAGCAGTTATTTTAAAACTGACATAAAAAAACAATAATCTAAAGTGTTTTTCATGTCAGTTAATCAAAAACCGACATGGAAAATGCTTCAGAGTCATGATTCATTACAGCGGATTTTAAATAACCGATGTGGTATCTACTTTTTCATGTCTATTATAGAATAACTAACATAATAAACATCACCTCCGAGGAGTTTATCACATCAGTTATGTTCATAATTGACACGAGAAATAGGTCTGCCCAGGGTTTTTTATGTCGATTAAATGATAACCGACGTGAAAAAATATATACTACGTCGGTTATTAAATAACTGACCTCAAAAACCTATTTCATTCCATTTGTTACATCAGTTATCAAATAACAGACATAAAAACTTATTTTTTTCTCCATTTGTTATGTATGTTATGAAATAACTGATGTAAAAACCCATTCCCATGCATTTTTTATGTCGATTTTCAAATAACCGACCTTAAACCCCATAATTATGCATTTTTTACATCGGTTATAAAATAACCTACTTCAAAACCATTTTTTTTAAAAAACCATTATACCACAACTTTGTCGTGCATATTAAAACCTTAAAGAGGTTAGAAATAGACCAAAAATAGAATAAAACCAGACCAAAACTAGCCCACCCAACTGGACCCCCCCCCCCCCCCACACCCTTGGAAGCCCCCCACCCTCCTGGACAAACCCCACCCCACTTGATGACCCTACCAAACCCCTGGAAACCCCCCGAAACCACTGGATACCTCCCACACCCTTTGATATCCCCTAGACTTCCCCCCTCCTGGACAGCTCCCACTCCCCTGGAAAACCCTCCCACCATCCTGGACACCCTCCCATCCCCCATGGCCACCCTGGACACCCCCACCCCACTTGACAGCCCTCCCACACCCATGGAACCCCCCCCCCTATGGGAAACCCCCGCACACCCCTCGACATCCCCTGGAAATCCCCCCACCCTCTTAGAGATCCCCTACCCTTGTAGACACCCTCCCACCCCCATGGACACCCCAGACACGCCCACCACACTAGACAACCCTCACACACCCCTGGAACCCCCCCCCCCCACCCCACTAACACCCCTAGATACACCCTGGAAAGCCCCCACCCCTCCTGGACAACCCCCACTCCCCTGGACAACCCTCCCACCCTCCTGGACACCCTCCCTCCCCTATAGACACCCTATACACCCCCACCCCACTATACATCCATCCCACACCCCTAAGAAACCCCCACCCCAGTGGACACCACCCCGCAACCCTTGACACCGCCTGGATAGCCCCCCACCCCACTGGACAGCCCAACCACTACCCGGTAAACCATCCCTCCCCCACCCACCCCTAGACACCCTTGGACAGCCCCCCCCCCCTCTCCCGGACGACCCCATACTCATGGACACCCTCCCACCCCCGTGGACACCCATGACACGCCCCCACCCCACTAGACACCCCTCTTATATCCCTGGAAACCCCCCACACCACTGGACACCCCCACACACCCTTGATACCCCTTGGACACCCCCCTGGATAGCCCCCACTCCCCTGGACAACCCTCCCACCATCCTGCACACCCACCCACCCCCATAGACACCCTGGACACCCCCCACCCCACTGGATAGCCCTTCGACACCACTAAACCCCCCCCCCCCACACACACACCCTGGACACCCTCTGGATAGCCCCCACCCTCTTGGAGAGCCCTCCACCCTTCTGGACACCCTCCCACCCACATGGATACCCCCCCCCCCACTAGACAACCCTCCCACACCACTGGAAACCCCCACCCCAGTAGAAACCCCCCACACCCCTGGATACCCCCTTGACATCCCCCCCCCCCCCACCCCTCTTGGATAACCCGAACTCCCCTAGATAGACCTCACACCCTCCTGGAAAACCTCCCACCTAAATGCACACCCTATACACCCCCACCCCACTGAACATCCCTCCCACAGCCCTAGAATCCCCCCACCCCACTGGACACCTCCATGCACCCCTGGACACCCCCTAGACATCCCCCACCCCTTGATATCCCCCACCCTCCTAGACACCCTCCCACCCCCATGGACACCCTCCCACCCCTATAGACACCCTCCCACCCCCATAGACACTCTGGACACCCGCACCATGCTGGAAAGCCGTCCCACACCCCTAGAAACCCCACACCCCACTGGACACCCCCTGGACAGCACCCACCCTCCTAGATAGCCCCCACCCTCTTGGACACCCTCCCACATCCATGGACACCCCCACCCCACTTGACACCCCTCCCACACCCCTAGTAACCCCCACCCCACTGGACACCCCACACACCCCTGGATACCCCCCAAACAACCCCCCCCCCCCCCCACACACACACACCCTACCTGGACATCCCCCACTCCCCTGGACAGCCCCCCACCCTCCTAGACATCCTCCCACCCCCAATAGACATCCCTCCCACACCCCTGGATAACCCCCCCCCCCCCCCCCCCCCCACTGGACACCTCCCCACACCCATGGACACCCCCTGGGAAGACCCCCCTGGACAGCCCCCATCTCTTAGACACCCTCTATCCTCCATGGACACCCTCCCACCCCCATGGACACCATGGACACCCCCACCCCACTGCACAACACTCCCACACCCCTGACACCCCCCACACCACTGGACACCCCCACCCCTAGACACCCCCTAGACAACCCCCCCCCCCCCTCCTGGATAGCCCCTCACCCTCCTGGACACCCCCACCCCCACAGACACCCCAGACCCCCCCTCCACCCCTCCTGGACAACCCCCCACTCACTTGGACAACCCTCCCACCCTCCTGGACACGTTCCCACCCCCATGGACACCTTAGACACCCCCACCCCACTGTACATCACTCCCACACCCATGTAACCCCTCCCCCCAACCCACTGGACACCCCCACACCCCTGGACAACCTCCCCCCCCCCAATACCAGAATCCATACCAGAAAAAACATCAGAAGTAAACTAAAAATTGAAGTATACCGAAATTAAACAATCACATATATAACATTCGAAGCAGACAATGTCAACTAATAAAAACCTAAATCCAACCTAAATGACTACCAAATACACAATTATAATGACAATATTCCAAATTACATTTTACACAACAAACAAACTAAAATCCAATAAAACCTGTAAAATAATTTGAACATTCTACTTTTAAGTGTTTGAAATCATGAGCAGTATAGGGTTGAGGGTCATCAAATATCAACTAAGTAAGAGGATAGTAGTTTACATTTATAATGATTAAATCAAATGAAATATTATAGAAATGTTTAAAAGTAAATCTTACCAGGTCAAAGTGCACAAGTGTTCCAGTTGTAATTATTTCACACATAAATCTTAACATATAATATCTACATCCGATGAAGCCTTGTTGTTCATGCCAATTCTATTTAAATGATTGTAAATTCAAAAAAAAATTTATGTAAAACATCAAAAAGGAAAAATTATAAATAGATATTTACCTTTACTTTTACATATTTGATATTGTCAATCCTTTTCATGGTGTTTTTTTGAAATTAGACCATCCCCTGTTAGAAAATAATATGAATGGGATAAATTTAAAATGCATTACAATATATAAAACTATTAAAAAATTGAAACTTACATTTCCAGCATACTCTTAAAACTTTCCTGCACATGGCTATGGACAATGCATATCCAATAAAGTGTTTTATCCCTTGGGAAAAACACCTAACATCCAATGATCAGTGATAAAAAAAAGTTTAGGTTAATGGTTTTTTATGATAAAAGATGATGAACCTTTTTCACAAGATATGTTTCGTACCTATCACAAAAAGGAATCATCCAACATTGTGTGATTATATTCTGTTCCAATCTTTTAGAAATATAAAGAATTATTTGTCCCTTATCGAATGCATGTGCTTCAAGGGAAATCAAATACGGGTCCATGAATCCATATACATCTTTCCGCTCATTCTTCTCACACATGTTATAAAGATACCTAATACAAAAAAGAAATAATTATACATTTTTAATAAATAAAACATATGAAAAAGGTGTTAAGAGTTACATGGAAAAAATTTGCACCACATTGTTGCCCAACTTTTCTCTAGTAACAAGCTCCATGATATCATTTTTCAGAATACCCACATTTATTGCACGTCGACAAACAAGAGCTTCCATCGGAAACTCATAATGATCTGCCAACAAATTTTAATATCATGAAAATCTATTAGGACTACTAGAATCTATATCTGATGTCAGAGCCATTTGGTTTTGTTGTTGTCTATACAATATTTCTTTACCTTTGAACTATTCCTGTAAAAATAAATAGAAAAATATATTAGTTTTCAAATGTTACAATAACAATAATAAAAAAACATAAGATATAACATACATACCTCTATGGTAATGAGACACAGAAGTCTGGATGGAAAAATTAAAAAATGGCTGATACTATATCCAACTGTTGTCAACTCATCTATAGGTAATGTTACATAAGATTATCTATCTATAATATCATGTATAGTGACTCTATGATGCTCTACCTCTATCTATTAATGATGTACTGTATCTTCTATACAATATACCAGCCCATATGCAACTATATGATGTTGAGGATCATCAATATATAACTCGTAATAAGTAGGAAGCTGTGACGCAGGAGTAGGATAAAAAAATGGGGTCTGCAAGCTGAGGTGCGGGAGTGGGAGCTACTTCCGGAGGTGGAGGATAAATAATGGTGTCTACAGGGGGAGGTGGAGGAGTGGGAGTTGCAGTCTGAAATTGTCTTTTCATGTCTGCAAACATAGATTATACCAATTCTCTAATCTTTTCCTCCATCATCAAATTAATATTATGAACTTCAACCTCCAAGGATTCTATTTGTTTTTATACACCATCAACTTAAGAAGTTGAATAATGTAGAAAAAAATTCCTTACTGATACACCTGTCGGATATCCTCATCCACAACCAGGACGTTCGGGCTTTCCAAATGCTGAAGATAAAATATCTTGCCTCCCAGCAGCTATAAATGCCCCATGTGAGCTCTGATCATCAAGAAAATATTGTATTAATTAATTAAACATTTCTATAATGATTAAAATTATATAAAGAATATAGTTAACTTAAATAAATTAAATAAATATCTTACAATCCTCTCAGCTACGATTCTCGAATTTTATGAAAGATATTTCCCCTTTTTTCCCATCTGATCTCTCTTACATTTTTCATGTCTAGATAGAGGGGATGGAGGGAATCCTCTCCAGAGATTGAAGACTCAGCTATCTGATTTGGTAATTTTTCATCCATCATTATTTCTTTCAATAATGTATACCCTCTCCGAGATAAAATATGAGGGAATACATTTTTGGATTGGATATACTGATGATATGTCATTTTTTGATTTAAATTAAGAATAATAAATCATTAAAAAATCATTAATAAGATCATTTATAGATGAAATCTTATAAAATTTTACATTTCCCTTACCAAAAAAGAAAATGTTTTTCTACATTCAACAATTTGTTTCTATGTATCTTCATATATGAATGGATATATATGACATGGATTGTGATGAATCCTATGACCAAAAATGAAATCAGATGTGAGGGTTGATTTGAAATCCCTCCATCTCCCAACAGCCATCGATAAGCATTTCTTCCTAACTCCTCCAGTGTCAGGAATATCAAATGTCATCGTATAGAAATGTGGTAAAACATTTTATACTAGAAAAATATAAAGAATAGGAAAACAAAAGAAAAATATCTTACCAAAATAGTCTCCCACAACAGAGATATTATCACTTTGTCCACTCTTCTCCAATCATCATACAAAATGATTACTTTTCTCTTACCCTGAGTTGATACAAAACACTTAAAATCATTTGATTTGGACATCTAGGAATATCATTATCATCAAACTCAATGGGTATACTCTGGTCCAACATACGAGCAAGTGATAATTTTGGTAAACGTGTGCACCCACGTTCACCAAATCATGAACTCTTCTTTTTCATTTTTGGGAGAACATGAGGAATATCGGGGAACATCAAGAGGAGCATGTGAATGTTCTTACCTATAGGTATAATCATTATGCTCATCTCCAGAATTATGTGGTTGATCAACTGGTTTATCTATCATTATCCTTCAAATAAAAGAACGTACATTAGTTCCCAAATATACAAATTCAAATACTACAATACCAGTATAAACAGAAAATGGAAAATTGAACTAAGATACATTATAGTAAACATGGTTAATATGGTAAGAAGGTTAAAAAAATGGTAAACAAGGTAATCTATAGTAAACATGGTAGTATTATTTTCATTCAAAAAATCAATAAATATATATGTTACTTAATGGTAACCTATGGTAAACTATGGTAAAAATGGTAATCATGGTAGACATGGTAGACATGGTAGACATGGTAGACATTTTAAACATGGTAAACATGGTAAACATGGGAATATAATTGTCATTTAACAAAAATAAAAGATATATAATTAACATAATGGTAAACATGATAAACCAAATTGAAAAAAAACAAAATGAACAAAAACATCTTCTTATTTGTTTTAATATGCAGTATAATATATAATAAATTTACAATATATAATGTTTTATGAAAATAATAAGTGTAAACAAGTAATAAATATATGATACCATTAATATTGGAAATGTACAAATGGATTGTTTTCCCAAATTCCTTCGTTATGATCATTCTTTATGGAACAAACCATGTCTTCAACATGCTCATCATTATGTTCTACTAATATTTTAATGGAAGTAGTGATCACACATGAATCAGCATCTTCATCAAGTTGATCCTCACCAACATATTGTTTTTCCCTTGTAAAGAAAAATACTACTACATATCTGATTGATCAACTAAATAGAATTCTTGTTTGGTATGTGCTACCATTATAAAAGAATCTTTTGTGTCTTTCAATATTTTCAGATTAACAACTGTCATTCTGAATTAATAATGTATTACACTATTGTTACTGATAAAATATTTGTAGATAAAAAAGGAACATTAATGTTAAATTAATCAACCTCCCATATTTCTTCAATGACTCCAAAATATGAAGTTGATGCAGAAATTGGGTTAATGTCTTTAGAACTCGAAAAAATGCATAGCTTCGGCAAACACCAATACACAACTATTCTAAAATGTACTTCTATTATTCAGAGCATTCGTATGAAATGTATAGCCATTAATGTGGGAACCGGGTCATGTTAGGACATTTAAACATGGACCACCCACTAACTATCTTAATATCTCTAATACATCTGATCTACCAATCAACGCCTTTTTAAACCATGACAAAAAAAATTTGTTGTGCTCATTAAAAATCCACATTTCTTTCTTCTTTGGATTACATTGTTTCAACTCATTAATATGAAATGTGATATATAGTTGATCATCATCTATGTTATTCGAGATGTATAATTCTCCCTTATTCATCTGTTCTGTTGAAAATGATTTGAATTTCAAGCCACAAATCCCTTTTCCCTCACTATTAACTCATTCATGGAGAGATGGAGGCAAACCATTGTGCTCTGCCACTGCCACGTAGCTCTTATAAAACTCTGAAACCTCCTCAAAAATATACTTTTCAATAATGTATGCTTCATGTCGATGTGGATTATTAACATACCACTTCAATATTTTCATATACCATTCAGAAGGATACATCCAACGAAGATATACAGGTCAACATAGCATTATTTCTCAAACCAAATGAATCATTAAATGCACCATTATATCAAAAAAAGAGGGAGGAAAATACATTTCTAATTGAAAAATTATAGAAATTGCATCCTTTACCAAAATGTAAAAATCATTCACATAAATCACATTATTTCAAATTGAATTGAAAAAATAACACAAATTCATTATATCCTTTCTAACATGTATTGAAATTATTCCATGCAATGAAACTGATAGAAGTTGTTGCATCATGACATGACAATCATGAGATTTCATACCTATCAACATCATATCCTTCAAAGAGAATTGTTTTTTTACATTTGGAGAATAACCTTGAGGCACTTTGATATCATGAAGACACTGACAAAAGCTAATTTGCTTCCTCTTGGATAATGTATGAAAATCCAGGGGAAGAAATGTTCATCTTCCATTAGGAGTGGGAGTTAACTCCAAACATATTGTCATTGATAGTAATTCTAATCTTGCATTCAACCCATCTTTTTCCCTTCCTTTAATATCTAGAAATGTTCCAATCAAACTATCATATATATTCTTCACCACGTGCATGGCATCAAAATTATGCTTCACATCATGACATCTCCAATATGGTATCTCAAATAATATTTACATTTTCTTCCAAATATGTCTATCAATGACAGATTTCTGTGTCTTTCCCAATGTAACATCAAGGTTTTATACCCTCTAAAAATACACATCAGGGGATAAAGGTTTTGGAGAAATATCATATTCTTGTGAGCTATTGAATGACTTTTTTTAGTCTTGTATAAGAGTAATCCATAGGCAAAAACTTTCGATGACCCATGTAAACTGTTTTCCTCCCATGATGCAATTGACAATATGAAGTCTGTTGTTCGCAAATTGGACATGCTTTATGCACCTTAACAGTGTCTCTAGACAAATTTCCATATGCGGGAAAATCATTTATAGTGAACATACGAAGTGTATGTAGTTGAAAATATTCTATTTTATAAGAATCGTACACACTAATACCATCTTCCCATAAAAGTTTCAAATCATCAATCAATGGTGACAAGAAAACATTAATATCATTTTTAGGTTGCTTCAGATCAGATATCATAATACTCAACATGACATATTTTCACTCCATACAAATTTTAGGAGGGAGGACATAAATTACCAATAAAACATTCCATGAACTATGTGTGCTACTAAGGGTTCGGTATAGATTCATTCCATCTGTGCACTACCCTAGTCTGAGATTTCTAATTTAATTTCTTAATGAAGGATAATGCTCATCAATTTTCTTACATTATGGATAATCAACTGGATGACATATTTTTCCATCACATATCTTCTCATCAGCATGTCAACTTAACCTTTTTTAATCATGTGAATAATTAAATAAAAATTTCAAATAATGAATTATAGGAAGATACCAAAATACCTTGGAAGTGATCTTTGTTATCTCTACATCAAACTGTGATTTTTCTTTCAACTTATACTGTGATGTACCATATTTCGGACACTCTGATAGAAATTCATATTCCTTCCTATATATCATATAGTCATTCTGATAGACATGTATTTTCTTGTATCCCAATCCCACCAGGCATAATATTTTCTTAGACATATAATGTGAATCTAGAATATCATTGTATTTTGGAAGAATGTATTTCAACAATTATAGCATCTCTATAAAACTTCTGTCACTCCATCCATGTTTCACCATTATGATAATCAATCTTAACACCGCCAAAAAAATCGTAAAATCCATAAAACCAGGATACAATGGGTTTTCAGCATCACCATATAGACGTGCAACTGTCGGTTCTATCTCAATTTGTTCTTCTGCAATATCACGGATCATTTATTCAATTCCATTGAAGTTACCATCTTACAAATCATCATCATTAGTAGATCTAACATTCTGTTTAATTTCACCATGCCAAATCCAAGGGTTGTACCTCAGATTAAAACCATGACAAATCAGATGATCTTTGATCTCTCTACTTTTCAACTTATTTATATTAAAACATTTCAGTCATGGATAGAAAAAATGTCACTGCTTGGAAGATTTAGTTTAGAAAATTACAAAAAGGAATCAACACCTTCCTCATATTCATTACTCATTTGATGTCTCATAACTGAACTTCAACTCATTATTACCTATAACAAATATCAAAATTATTCAACTTGTTAAGATAAGACAAATATATATTTATATGAATATTATCAAAATTTGAATGTAATAAAATTTTGAAAAATAAAACAAATATATGCATATTTGAAAAATATATGAATGAATATTATTTTAAAAAGAAAATATAGTTAGATATAACAATTTTATATTCATCTTGGATCCTTTTTTATTAAGGTATACAATGAATACATCCTGATGCAATTAGATTCTTAATTCACCCATTCGTAAAAAATAATTATGTAGTGTAAATATTAAAATATATATAAATTCACTAATAAAAATTACACATATCCCAACGATTTGAAACCAATGAGATATCCCTTGAAACCATTGTGATAGAATACCCCAACAGTTTCACACACCATTGACATGATAGTTGTTGCTATAGCCCTATACCAACTATTATATAGGAACCATTAGTATAGACTGCCTAAAGATAAAATATTCCAACATTTTCAGTGAAACCATTGGGATATATATATATATACCATGGTGGTGTCCAAGGGGGTAGGGGCTGTTCAGGGGGCGGTGGGGGTTGTCCAAGGGGGTAAGGACTGTCCATAGGGTTAGAGGATGTCCATGGTGTCCTAGGGGGTAGGGGTGTCCAGAAGGTAGGGGCTATCCCTATGCATTTTATTTAAATAAAAATATTCATTTACAGCTAGTTTGAAATACAGGAAAATAAACATATTTTTTCTAAAAATAATCCTCATGAAAAAATGTAAAACCAAGCATTACATTTTACCAAAGATACACACCACAATTAGGGATCATAATCAATAATGACATAATGAGGGAAATGGGTAAGCAGTATTCAGGTAACCATACCAGATGAGACACCTAGATTACCCTCCATGAATAAAAAAGTGTCAGAGAACATGGTAATACCTAGGACATTAGGGGAAAATCTAGAAAATATTGTAACATATTCCATCATTTTGGTGTGCCTGATGCAATCAAATAGTCATAACGCACGAGGGGAACCATACCCAAAGGAGAGGGTGTTTATAATAAGGGTCTATTATCCAGAGAATAATATTAAACTAGTGCAGTAAGCATTCTCGAATAATCCAATACCAATTATTGGTTACCATGTTATGTCTAAAATGGGGGTGATCCAAGGATTATCAAACATTCAATAGGGGAAATGGTAAAAATTACATTTTTAAAGAACTCGGGCACTGTGCACGGTTAGGAAGCACCCCTGGACACCCCACCCCCTAAACAGCACCCTGACCCACTATGGACAGCCCCAACCCCCATGGACACCCCCTTGATACATCTACCCCCTTGGACATCCCACTCACCCCCTGGACAACACCCCACCCCCTGGACACCCCCCCACCACACTTCCCCTAGACACTACCCCCACTGGCTACCCACTTGGAAACACCCTAAACACCCTACCCCCTTGGAAAACCCCCTAACCCCCTGGACACCACCCCCCACCCACAACCCCATTGGACACCCCTGGACACCCCCCACACCGCCCCGAACACCCCCACCCCCTCGACAACCCCATCACCCCTTAAAACCACCACCACCCCATGGAAACCTCAACCCCCTTGGAAAGCACCTTCACCCCCCCCCAGAACACCACCCCCACCCCCTTGGACAACCCCCAACCCCCTGGACATCCCCCTAACCCCTATAGACAACCCCACCCCCTGGACACCCCACCCCCCTAGACACCCCATACCCCCTCTGGACAACCCACTCACCACCCTGGACACTGCCCCCACCCCAGACACCCCCACCCCCTAGACAGCCCCAAACCCTTGGACATCCCCTTCACCCCCTGGACATGACCCCCACCCCCTGGAAACCCCTACACCATTGCAAATCCCCCCTCACCCCCCGAACACCACCCCCACCCCCTTGGACACCCCTGGACACCACCACCCCCTTGGACGCCCCCCCCCCCTCAAGACAGCCCCCACCACCGGAGAACCCCAACCTTTTAGACATCCCCCCTACCCTGGATATCCCCCCATCTCTCTGGACATCCCCCTCCCCCATGGACACCCCCACCCCCTGGACACCCCTACCCCCTTGGACAGCCCACTCACCCCCTAGACACCACCGCCCACACCCCTGGACACCTCTAACCCCTTAGACAATCCCCTAACCAATAAGACACCACCCACACTACATTGGACACCCACTAGGCACCACCACCCCCTTGGAGAGCCCCCACCCTTCTGGACAGCCCACCCCCCCCACCCCTGGATAACAACCCAACACTCAAGACAACCCCCACCCCCTTGGACAACCCTGATCCATCTAAAAAGCCCCCCCCCATGGATACCCCCACCACCTGGACACCCCCACCCCCTTGGACATCCCAATCACCACCATAGACACTCCTAATAACCCCAGACACCCCTATCCCCTTGGAAATCCCCCTCACCCCCTGGACACCACCCACCCACCCCCTTTGACACCCCATCCCCCTTGGATAGCCCCCATACCACCTGGACACCACCCCCACCACCATTGACACCCCCTGGACACTCCCACCCCACTGGATAGCCCCCAACCCCCTGGACACCCTCACCAACATGCACAACCCCAACCCCCTTGGAAACCCTGTGTACGCACACACACATTTGACAGAACACACAAAAATCATAAATTTCCAGGATATCTCTTCCATAGGTTTATTTTTCCAGAAAATTATTTTGCATGGTATAAATAAACACTATGAAACCTACCATGACAACAAGAACAAAGAAAAATTACATCTCAAACAAATAGTTTAGGGCATCGTGGAAAATAAAAACAGAAACCGAGCCATGTGAGGATTAATTGAGTTTTTTGATTCGACCTGATAGATATGGTAAAAATAAATATGAAGAATGATGTTGGAAAATGAGGCTGGAGGGAACAAATTCAAAGAATCGTTTCTAGGTTTTCTTCATGAGAGAGACGATTCATAGGTCACCCAATCCAAAAAACATAATGACTGAATACGGGGTAGGATAAATCATTTAAAAGATTTATTACATCAATTATTTAATAACCAACTTCATAAACTATTTTTTTATGATTATAACATAGGTTACTTAATAACTGACATAGAAAAAAAATTATCACGTCAGTTATAAAATAACTGACAAGAGAAATGTCACTTTATCATGTTGGTTCTTTTGATAACCGATGTGATAAATTGTTGATATTAGCTTTATCACATTGTTTATTTTATAAAAAACATGATAATGATTTATGATTCGATATATCATGTCGGTTATAAAATAGATGATGTAAAAATGATTCTTGCTGATTTATCACGTCGAATATAAAATAACTGACGTGATAAATCATTTTTTTACATCTTTTCACGTCAGTTGTATAGAATTGATGTGAAAAATACCGACGTGTTAAAAAATGTACCACTAGTAAATCTTTCATGGAATCCAAAATATGACCTAAAATGGTTTGAGGTATGATTCTTATTGCATTGTCCATATTTGGTGTTCTATTTGAAATAGGTTCCTTTGATTATTTTATTTCCACCCATCTTGGGGTGTGTGTGGAAATTTCTAAATGAGATCATACCTTATGTTATGGAGTTTATGAAACCACAAGGTAAGAATAGAGATCAGGGTTCTAGATGATGATTATGCTCACTCACTCTATTAGGTGTATATTAGATAGAATTGGATTTACTAGTTTTGGAAATGGACAACCTCTATGTGATACTTAATATGTATTGGACAGTGCATTTCTTGGAACACATCAATTGCTATAATTGGTGGGTGAATTTTTTTTGGAATTTAATGAGTGTTATTAGATTTTTTAAGGAGAATGGAATCCACATTTAGGACGTTTTAGACCTTGAATTATGAATTTGGGAAGTCTTATCTTTCATATCTAGTTGATCATATTGGAGGAAGATGAAAAAGGTTCTGTTGATGGATTACCTCATGTGGTGGTTGAGTTTCCCGGGGTATTCCCAGATGATTTATTAGGGTTTTTTTCTAGAGAAGGATGGGGAACTCACTAATGATCTAGCATCAAGAACCTAACCAATATCTCTTCTCTCATACCATATAACCCCGACTGATTTGAGGTTTTTAAAGATTGAGTTTGATGTTTTGGAATCTAAAGGGTTCATTGAATTGTGTTTCTAACATAGGGTATCCCAAGTCCTATTTTCAATGAATGATGATGGATCTCTTCAGTTTTTTATTGATTATTGGAAGATAAATAAGGCGAAGATGATGAAAAAATACCAGATTCATCATATTGATGAACTATTCGATCATCTTACGGGGTAATATTGGTTCTCCAAGATCTATATTCATTCTTGGTATCATCAGGTCAGAGTTAGATAGATAGATGTTCCAAAAACAGCTTGTAGAAGTAGGTATGACTAAGTTGGGTATTTGTTTTCTTTCATGTATAATAATTCACCAACAATCTTTATGGTGATCATGAAAAATGTTTTCCATAAGTACCTTAACTCATTTTTATGGTATTTTTGGACGACATATTTGTCTACTCTTAAATTGAGGAATATCATGAGAGACACTTTAAGACTTTGTTAGTTACTCTTCGACATCACTATCTCTATGCTATGTTTTCAATGTGTACCATAGGAAAAAGGGATGTGAAGTTTATGGGTCATGTGATCTTGGAACGTGGGGTTTAGGTGGACCCTATGAAGATTGAAGTGGTGATTTTGTGGGAGTAGCTGAATAATGTCTTCAAGATTAAGATATTTTTGGGACTGGAAAAGTATTTAAGGTAGGTTTTTAGATTTCTTGGAGCTTTCTTCACCCATGATCACACTTACCCAGAAGGGGGTAAATTTTGAATGGAGCTTGACAAATCAGGTTTGCATCATGGATCATAAGAGGCTATTTAACACATCCCCTATTTTAATCTCTTTTGAATTTGGGAATGGATATTCGGTCTATTGTGATGCTTCAGGTATGTGGATTGGATGTTTGTTGATGAAGTATGACCATGTGTCAGTGTGTGGTTCTCGACAAATCCAACCACATAAATATAATTACCCAATCCTAGACCTAGAATTTGAGGCATTGATTCATGTAATAAATTAATTATGTCATTACCTATTCAGGGAGAAGTTTGTGGTCAAATAAAATACTAAGATCTTTTCCTAAATTATCAATGAAATAAATTTGAAGAGGTAGTTCCATTGGTTGGAGTACCTCCATGGATTTTATTATGATATCATGAACTCCTTGGAAATGGAAACATTGTGGAATATTCATTGAGAAGAAATATTCTAGTGCATGCTTTGAATGATTTTAGTGGTGAATTCACCTTGATGGGTGTTTTTACCAAATGCATCCAGAGGCCAAGGAGCCTAGTGAATGAATGTTCTTGGATATTATTCAGATGACACTCATTCTTATTGATCTAATTCAAGAAGATAATCTTGGTGATAAGCTATTTCAGTGATCTATACAGTTTCTAAATGGTTGGGAGAACTCAATGAATGGTTTTTGTCTTATGAGGGAGTTATATGCTTCAAGGGTCATTTAATGGTGATGTTATTATTATAGAAGTTGGTGATGAAGTATACCCACCCATATCAGTGGTTATTTCTTCCCTATAAAACTAACTTGTACTACATTGTGCATCATCAATTTTGGTGGCTAGGTATTAGATGATATATAGATGACTTTGTATCCAGGTGTTAAACCTGCCAACAGGTTAAATAAGGGAACCTAAGCCCTATTATTTTCTTAATACACTACCGATGCTTACCTAGATGTGGGATGAGTTCATCCTATAATTTGTTATTGTATTAACTCATACACCTTGGGGAAATAATGTGATTTTTGTTTTCATTGACCATCTAACCAAATCAGCCGATTCCATTCTAATCAGAGATTCATCCAAATGGGATGAGTTGGGTCGATTGTATTCTCAGAAGATATTGAGGCTTAATAGTGTGCTATGAGCCATCATTTTACCTATAGAACCCCAATTTTACGTCTATGTTCTAGGAATTAATTCATAAGGAAATGGGGTCATAGATTAAATTGACGACAACATACCATATGGAATGGGAGAACCAGATAAAGTGGGTGGAACTGATATTATAAAACATGCTCCAGGTATGTGTGTTGGACTTTAGAGTCCATTTTGGATACCCACTTGGGGTTGTTTGAGTTTTCATATAAAAATATTCAACAATTGTCAATAATGATGGAACCCTTTAGGGTCTCTAAGCTCGTCCATTTCCGTCACATATGTGATGTGAAAAAAGTGAGTGAGACCTCATTGTTGGGACTGAACCTGGCACAAGAGACTCCCAAAAAAACCTAGTTGATCATACATCATGTGTTCTTAGTGAAAATTCACCAAAATCTTATACCGATTAGAAATGATGATAATTTGAATTCTCATTGTTTGTGAGATATTTCTGAAGGTGGCTTCTCTCTTAAGTCACCATCATCATAGTAAGAAAGGGAAGCTGACGACGAGGATATTATATAACTTTTGTGATTATTTAATGAGTTGTTATGGTGGAATAACAGATATCTTTTCCATATTATTTGAGGTTAATTACTGACATTTTTCTCTTCTCTTAGTTAAATAATTATAATCTAGACCCGTCTGACATGCTGAATTCGAAATAATTAGAGCTAAAATCTAATGTTTATTTATTTTAGTGAGTCTTAAATATTTCATATTCTGAGGATAATGTTATTTTAGGGAATTTTATACTGTTGGTTTGGGTTATTTGGTGGCACAAAATTGATAAAAATGAGACATGGGAGAGAAAATATTGGGTAGAGGAGGAATATCTATCAATGTTTTCTAATCAGAATTTGAGTTGAATTTTTGAGGGCACACTACTACAATTTGAGGTATTTGTGATAGGCAAATCATTAAAGGATCCTGTAGCAAATACGCTTTAGTGATGGTGTCCCGTCACAAATAGCCCATTGTAGAAGATGGGGTCGCAAAAACTATTTTTTTCAATGGGCCTGTTGCAAAAAATAGTATTTGTGACTGGGAACATCACTAACACAAATATGTCTCTGATTGTATACATTTTATATATAAATAAAGCTTTTGCGAGGGGCTCGTCGCAAAAAAAAATAGTTTTGGGATAGGGAAGTTCTCCGTCCCAAATAATCCTCCGATTATATACATTATATATAAATAAACCTTTTGCGACGAGCCCATCATAAATAGTATCCGGGATGGTCCTTTGTGCCCGTTGCACATACTATTTTAAAAATATATATTTAAACTATTTGCAACATGACCCCGTCACAAAAGGTCCCATCACAAATAATAAACAAAGTAAAAAAAAATTATTAAAAAAATTAATAATGAAAAAATAATATTAATGTTATTAAAATAATAATAAAATAATAAATATCAAAAATCTAAATATTGTCAAAAAAATATAAAAAAATCATCATATATTATTATTATTATTAGTAGTAAAATAAAAAAAAATTGAAAAATATAATACTAAAAAAATTTATTTAATAAAATTATGATTATTGGAAAAATAATAATATTATTATTAAAATAATAAAAAAATATTAAAATACTCAATATTAACCAAAAAATATAAAATATCATAAAATAATAATAATATTATTATTATTAAAATAAACAAACATTAACAAAAATAAAACTAATAATAAATAATAAAATATTAAAAATAAAAAAAATGCAATATTTGCACCAATATAAAAGACAGAAACTATAAATAGTTCATATTACAAAAAATAACGAATTCAAATGTTTTTAACAAAAAAATCACAGGGGGTTATCTTATGAAGGAGATGGAGGAGCTGTAGGAGTTGGTAATGGAAACTCCATCCATAAACTACGAGTCAGACAACACATGTACTCTATCTGCTCATGATGTTGCTGTTGCTGCTGCCATTGATGCATTTCCTCCTCGTACTGCTACTGCTGCTGATGCATCTCTTCATACTGCTTCTGCAAACTCTCTATAAGCTCAGTCTGAGTTCGCAACTCCTCCCGATATTGTGAGGTAGAAGATGATGCATATCTATGATATCATCTTGAGATGGATGTTGACAACATAGTAGTACCATAATAAGTACCTGGAGTCAAATGAGAGTCAATACCAACTACTCATCCCTTCTCAAATCCATACTGAGTAACCAGCATCCCTGCCGCCTCATTGAAATGGTGGCCACTGGTCTGATCAGTCATCTCGTCCTGACTCTCATCCTATGTTTGAGAGGTCACAGCCTCATATTACTCACTCAATTCCAATTTGAAATTAAAATTGTGAAAATATTATATGCAGTTAATTGTCAAATAGAAAAAATGATTCAAACCACAATCTGACTCTAGCGATGACATCTAATCTCTCCAGTGGCCGGATCACTGTACATCCTCTGATAAACTTCGTACTCCATAATATCGGGATGCTCGACTCCCTATAGAAATATAAAATAAAATGTTTATATTTAATGTTATATAAAATATTTAAAAAATAAACTTACCATATGCTCTCTATGCATACTGAATGTATGACTACCAGCTCAATGCATCACCTAGTATCTCCCCCAGTTCTGCCGACCCACTGAAGATCTTCTTTGAAATCCACCACTCAACCAGTGTAAACATAATCCAACCCAAATGTGTGATGAAATGTACTTTGGTCAGTAGTCTCTACACGACTCATCAAATTCTTTCACTCCTGCTTTATTAATGGTCATCCATCACAAATTGTGTAAAAAATGATGGAAATGATCATGCATAGACACCTTCCATGCCGCATGGATAGCTTCACCCATGCTGTCATCGATGGGATACCATATACCCTATAAATAATTTATAAAATCAAGTTATTTAAAAAATAAATTTCAAAATAAATATTATCTATTTAAGTATCATCCAGTGATTGAACCTGCTGAGCCGCACATTAATATGAATCTGTTCCCATGTGATCCATGTCTGAGAAAAATAATCACGCAAGATAGTGTTCCCCTGTCCAAGAGCAACATGCACAAAACTATGAAAAAAACAATAAATAATCAAACCATTATTATATATATAAATAAATTAATGAATGAATACTAAAATATATACATTCCCATACCTCTGTGTGCATGGATCGAAGCCAAGACATGGACGTCACTCATGGATAGGGTCAGGAATCATCAGTCGTGCAAGACCGCACCCCCTCCGCATACCCCCTGAACTGCCAGTAGGCTGAGGGTTAGATTATCCAAAATCCCCCTAATCCAAAGGTAGCTCAGCCTCCTCCAACTCACAAAATATATCAGGGTCCATCTGACATACAAAATAATTTTTCATAGCAGATTTTTGAAAATAACTATTATATATAGATCTATATTAGTTATTATTATAATAAGCATTTAACTATGTCAATGTTCACCTTCATCATCATATTCATATATGACGATGTCAATGTATTCATATTTCTCCTGAGCATCATCAATATCTATATATGATTTTGTTTCATCATCTCTTTTCATTTCAAATTCATTTGTAACATCATTAACATCTTGTCACATCGACCTATAATTATGGGGTGTCATCATCGATATTAATGTATCTTAGTGAAAAAGAGGGATTTTGAGTAGTCTCTTTAATAAGTTCAATTCCTTCCACTTTAGTGGAACCACATTCCGTTTGTGTAAACTGATTTTCCTAAGACTTCATTTTTTTTATTCTCCACCAATCACTAAGGTCTCTTAAGAATCACCGTACTTTGCGTAATAAATTTTATGTGCCTATTGAGCTATTAAAAATGGTTCATTTACTGCAAGAAAGCTGTTATATTTAATATAAATGATTCCATGAGTCAGATGAACATGCATTCCTCTCTTAGTATCCTACCACTGACATTTAAACATCATTATATATTATTTTCCTAGATAACACAGCACAATAATTTCATCAAGAATGCCATAAAAGTCAAAATCAGTTTCTTTAGGATGTGATCCTCTCAATAAAACTCCAATGTTCATTGTTTTTTATTATTCCCCATATGCACGTGTATGAAATCGAAAACCATTCACCACATATGCATTATAATATTTATCCATTTTGGATGGTGGGTTAATTGTTATAAACAGTCACTTATCAATTTTTTTAGCATGTTGAGACACCTAAAAATTTGTAAAACCATTATCAATATAATAAATAATAAACTAAATTGATATTAAAACATCAATAATTTATGTTACTAGTTTTTAAAACCATGGAGAATTTTTTTTTGTCTGTTTTCTTCAAGAGTAGCTGTTGTAATTTGTGGAAGTTTTTTCTTGATATGATTATCATATTACCTACAAATAAAATAAATTTACATACTATAATATAAATTATAGAATAAGTGATAGAAGAACTTATAGTAAAAATGATTTCATTTCGTCATAGTTGAGCAAGACATATGTATGAGCTCTATAATGTTAATCAGTTAAAATACATCATTCATGAACTCCACCGAAGCCAGGATTTGGCTTATTAAAACTGATAATTGATTATCCATTTCTTTATTAACATTCCCCTTATTCCATCCCATCCATTTGTTTTTTGAGGGATATTCATATTCAAAATAATGAGAGCTGAAAAAAAAATAAATTTCCTCTTACAAACAAGCTTCAGAAATTGAGCCTTCAACTGCTGCTTCGTTACATACTTTTTTCATCAATTTCTACATGCATCTCTCAAATGGGAACATCCATCAAAACTGCACTAGACCTACACATTTAGCTTCATGTGGAAAATGTAATATCATATGTTCTATTGAGTCATAGAAAGTTGGCGGAATGATTTTTTCCAGTTTAAATATAATTACATCAACATCATTTTCCAGTTATCTTATCACATCGTAGTCTGTTGTCACTGCACAAATGTCTCAAAAAATTATTATATGTATGTTATCGAATCCCAAATCATAGAATTCATCAAGCCTCAGAATCCAATTTCCAAGAGTCTATCCATTATAACATGACAATCATGACATTTTAATCTGATAATATGACCTTCTTAACACATCTTCCCCAACTGAAAGCATAGAAATTTGGAAGTCTCAAATCTTCAATCCACAGATAAAATAAGAAGAGACTCACTTTGGAAAGTGTATAAGCTACTTTTGGCTTCATTATCCTCTGTGATCTGATTTTCTCAAAAAGTTCATGTTTAGGTCTCTTGTAAATTTGTGAAAAATCTAATTTTTCCTTTACAGTATCTTTATTATTACCTGGTGTATCCAAAATAGTATGAAATAAATTATCAAAATAGTTATTCTCAATATGCATGACATCCAACATGTGGAAGACCAACAAATCAGACCAATATGGAATATCCCAAAAAATTCTCTATTTTATCCAATAATATTCTTTCCAAAAGCCATGAATTGTCTATTGGTTTATTATTGGCCAAAATGTTATGAGAGGTAATGAAAATACAACTGATTTCAACTCTGTACATGAGATCATTTTTAGAGGTTCCACCCTTTCAATTGTGCCATTTCTGAATTGAGATTTCTTCCTCCGAAAAAGATGATCTGTAGGAAGAAATCTGCGATGATAGTCAAAATAGAATTTTTTTTGCATCGATGATCATAAAGGATTTGTTTTCTTTCATATAGTAAGGAAATGATTTTGGACCATGTGTACTCCAACTAGATAACATGCCATATGACGGAAAGTCACTAATTTTTCACATCAACGCAGCTTTTAATATAAAATTCTTTTTCAAAGGAACATCATATGTACGAACACCATTACTCCACAATGAATTTAACTCATTAATCAATGGTTCAAATAAAGATCAATATTTTTCGGATGTCCTGGGATTTATATGCTCAAAAAGATATAGGTATCCTTAATCAAAATCCATGGAGGTAAATTGTATAGAGTTATAAAGACATTCCAAAATGAATACTGACAACCATAAGAACCAAACAGAGAGAAACCGTTAGTAGAAATACCCAATCACACGTTTTAGGCTTCTAAAGAAAAAGAAATAATAATATGGGAAAAATGTTTCCATGAATCACCATCAGATGGATTATTCAAGATTTTATCGGTTGAAATCATGGTTTTGTGCCATGACATCATTGAAACTATATTCAGAGACATAAATAAATGCTGCAACCTAGGTGTAAGGTGGAAATATCTCAACTATATTACCGAAATCGATCCAGACTTCCATGGATGATCATCTTTATACCTCGATTTTCCACATGTGGGAAAACTATCCAATGAATCATTTTTACCAGAATATAAGATGCAATCATTTGGACATTCATGAATCTTCCGATAAATAAGGCCCAAATTATGAACCAGCTGCTTTCCCTCATAATAATTTACAGGTAACACATTTTCTTCAGGTAACAGTGTTTTAACCAAAGAAAATATCTGATCAAAATAGTTGTTTGACATTGAATTATCTAATTTAAGAGCCATAAATTTTGCAATTGCTTCTAATTTTCTTATATTGAAACTATGATATAATGCATCCTCAGCAGACCTCAACAACTCATAAAATATGGATGGTTCCAACTTAGGAGTTAAATCAATATCATCTTGAGTTTCATTTTGTTGAATAAATGGACCTGCAACATCATGTAATAAATTTTAACACCACGATGGATCTGGAGTCAAGTTGGTAGTATCTTTTCTGGAACTACATTCACCATGTTGATACCAAAAATCATAATCTGGTTGAAAACCAAACAGCAAGAGATGTCCCCCAACCTTTTCAAATATGTCAATCATTCTCAGAGAACAGTTTTTACAAGGACACATTATTTTGTCTTCTTAAACATATTCTTATTTTGATGATGCAAATGATAAGAAAGCTTCAACACCCTCAATATATATTAGATCTAAACAAGAACCATTTGGATTTCTACATTGATTTATCCAAGTGCGATCTTCTAATAATGACTATTGTCGACTTCCTTATTCCTTATTTTTCTAAAAAATAAAAAATCATTACTGTTTTTGAATAATTTGAAATTATAAAAAACCTATCTGAAAAAAAAGATAAAAAATTATTACTACTTATTAAAAATTATCATTACTTATGGGTGACATAATATCCATGGGATTTATGACTACTCTTTTTAGAATATTTTTAGTCGGTGAAAGTTGGAAGGAGAAGAGTCATTGAAAAAAAGGAGTACTGCCAATCCACTGGAAATTGTGCGAATTTATTACAAGTTATTACAATTTATTACAATTGATTTTCTTACTAATTATTTTTTTTTCTTACTAATTGTTCTTATTCGTTACTATTAGTTACTAATTGTTCCTATTTGCTACTATTTGTTACTAATTATTCCTATTTGTTACTATTTGTTACTAATTATTCTTATTTGTCACTATTTATAACTATTTGTTACAAATTATTCTTATTTGTTACTATTTATTACAAATTATTACTATTTATAACAAATTATTACAAATCATTAGTATTTAGTACAATTTATTACAAATCATTAGTATTTATTACAATTTATTACAAATCATTAGAATTTATAACAATTTATTACAAATCATTAGTATTTATTACAATTTATTACTAAACTTATTAGTATTATTACTAATTGGTACAAATTATTACTAATTATTACTAATTATAACTAATTATTACTAATTATAACTAATTATTACTATTTATAACTAATTATTACTAATTATTACTAATTATTACTAATTATTACCAATTATTACTAATTATTACTAATTATTTTTAATTATTACTAATTATTACAAATTATTACTAATTATTACTACTTGTAACTATTTATTACTATTTATTACTATTTATTATGATTTATTACTATTTATTGCTATTTATTACTAATTACTACTAGTTATTACTAATTATTACTAATTATTACTATTTAATACTGTTTATTACTATTTATTAATATTTATTACAATTATTACTATTATTACCTATTATTTTATTTACTAATTATTACTAATTATTACTATTTATTACTAATTATGACTAATTATTACTAATTATTAATAATTATTACTAATTATTACTATTTATTACTAATTATTACAATTTATTACTATTTATTACTTATTATTACTATTTATTACTATTTATTACTATTTATTATTATTTATTACTAATTATTACTAATGATTACTAATGATTACTTATTATTAACTATTTATTACTATGTATTACTATTTATTGCTATTTATAACTATTTATTACTATTTATTACCGTGTATTCCTATTTATTACTATTTATTACTATTTGTTATTAATTATTATTAATTATTACTAATTATTACTAATTATTACTATTTATTCCTATTTATTCCTATTTATTACTATTTATTTCTATTTATTCCAATTTATTCCTATTTAGTACTATTTATTACTAATTACCCTTAATTATTAGTAATTACCCCTAATTATTACTAATTTGCATTAATTACAACTAATAACTAAAAATTACAGCTACTAATTACTAATTACTGCTAATTATTTATATACAGTACTAATTATCTTTAAAAATTATTAATTATTACTAATTATTATGAATTAGTACTAATAATTTCAATTTATTATTATAAATAAATACTGATAACAAAACAATTTAAATCTAATCTAATTACAACTAATCAAAAATAATTAAAATTAACATAAAAATTTGAAATAAATAATAAATTAAATAAAATATAAACACCTCTATACTTGATCTCCTGTTGATGTAGACGAATTCATAACTTCTTCAGAAAAAAACTAACACATGAAAATTTTCAATCAAAAAATAGAGTTTAGAGAGAGAGAGGAAGGGAGAATTCAAGGGAAGAGAAGGAATAACAGATGGGGTATATATAGGATTGATTAGTTGGGATGGTACTATTTGCGATGTGATTCCCATCACAAATACCTTTGACCGTATTAATTATTGTTAGCGGTTAAAAGGGTATTTGCGACGGGACTTGTCGCAAATAGTTGCATGCCGACACACTTTTTTGCAACGGGACAACATCCCATCGCAAAAACCTATTTACCGCCGCCGATATTTACAACACGTCCTGTCGCAAATACCATTCGACCGACACACTATTTACGACGGGGGAATCACCCCGTCGCAAATAACCTTCTGGTAGTTTGGCACACAAACTGCACCAAACCGCGCCTTATTTTTTGTGACGAGACCCCAAATCTCGTCGCAAATAATCAATTAATTGTGACGGGTCGAACCTCTCATCGCAAATAACCTCTAGGATAGAGTATTTGTGACAGGAATAATTCCCCTCACAAATAGCTAGTCGCAAAAAGCTATTTTTCCCATAGTGCATGTGAAAGGCCTCGTTATTCTAATTTTAATTGTTTTATGAAACTTTTTAGTGGTTTATTGATTGGTGAAAGAAATTTTATGCATGTTTGCTGGCTGTTTTTGTGATAATAGTTTGGTAGTAGAATTTTGATTTGAAAAGTTTATTTGATAATTTGTGTAACTTGATTGAGCTCTGAAGGGAATCTCGAGTATCTAGGTGAGCGAATGTGTACTAGTATTCTTGGGATCCCATGGGGTTTTGCCCCTGTTTCACGTAGCAAGTTTAACTATGACAACACTTACTAAACTATGAGTATGATGTTGTTGGGGGACCACTAGGTTATGGGTATGCCTCCAAGTAGTGGCTCATGTGCACAAGAACAGATATTTATTATGGTTACTTTCCCTGAGATATGAGGTACCTAGGGCTCATAACTAAAAAGTTCCTAGGGGTGTTTATGTGACTTGTGAAAATTGCCTATTTTGTATTCACTGTTGGCATACGGTGTGCTTAGTTGGAAAATTCAGCTGTGTGTGTGTCTTATTTAATATTTTACCTTCTTAAAAGCATCCCTCTTGAAAACTATTTTCATTTTGAAGTTTCACCACTTTTAAAATTGTTAATAAAATTCTTGTTTATAAAACTTGCAAGTTTTAGTTTGGTACTTTTTATAGCATGGAACCTCATTTGGAAAACATACAATTATATCTTGTATTTATAACTTGAAATTGATGTTTCTTTTATTTTAAAGGAAGTGTATTGGGAAAAGAATTTCAGACTAACCTACTGAGTTTTAAAACTCATGCCTATAGTCTTTTACTGTTTCTTTCCCTTGTGTGGGTTTTAGCTTGAGTTTGATCGCCTAGGGCGACATGTGATCATTATGTTGGAGAGTGACCATAGGGGTCACATTGAGTTAGTTGGTTATCAAGTTTTGTCGGTTGAGTTTTTGGTTTTGTTGTAATTTATGTTTCTTGAACAAATAATGATCAATTTAATTTTTATGTAAATGTATTTTGGGATGTCTGTTTCTTTTTGTTGTTTGTTTGATTTTTATATTTGGTAGAAATCATTCCCGTGTGTACTCTATTGATGCCCCTAGTTCTTGTCTCCATCCCGAGATGATTAGGAATGCCTCTCAGGACTTTTCGCGAGCTTTCCTGGGTGACCGATTCAGTGTT
This sequence comes from Viscum album, assembly GCA_963277665.1. NCBI lineage: Eukaryota > Viridiplantae > Streptophyta > Magnoliopsida > Santalales > Viscaceae > Viscum > Viscum album. The sequence goes on along the minus strand of OY728122.1, from coordinate 556,640,356 downwards.
GACTCGGGCTGGTTCATGATAAAATGTTATCAAAGGAGGTCAGCTCTCATCAAACCTTTATTTTTATTAAGCCCTTTTTATTTTGGGGATCTCAAGGTAGATGGATCGGGATTTTTGGGACATGAGGGGTAAGTGAGGGAAGAGCATCGTGAACTCTTCCTCGTTCGAATCATTTAGTTTCCACGATAAGTCCAATTTTATTAGTGACCTTTATTCTTGATGATTGTTTGGTGTTGGGATATGACTATAGGAGTCTGACTAATGGCCTCCATGAGCTCATAGGGTCAGGAAATCCATGTGGAATCGAAGGCATGGTCATAATGAGTCTCTATGTGTTGGTGTTTTTTTGACATATGGCAGCCTGCCATATGGTCAACTCGCCCACTGACACTAGTCCCCTTTTGTTGGTCTCTTGGACCTTTCTTGAAATCTGAATTTTTATATTGAAAATTCTTGTGTGAGAATTGTGGAAATGGGTTTTAAAGGAAGGAATAGATGTTTAAAAGTGTAAAAGGGGTTTTCAAAAATTAAATATAAGAATGGTTTTGGAAGGTTTTGTTTTTGTGTAACAATTTTGGGGAAGAAGTGGAAATGATTTAATGAGATTGGATTTTCCCTAATCTAAACATGTGGTTTATTGAAATAAAATGTTTTGAAATTATGAATCATTTTAAGGTGATTCTGAATATTAGTTTTAAATGGGGAGTTTTTGGATGTTGAAAAGTGTTAGAATATAATGAATTGGATTTGGAAATTGGTTTTAAGGGGTTGGTGCTTTCCTAGAAAGGGTATTGGTCTCAATGGAAAAAGGATTATGAAAAATACCTTGCTGAATTTCAGAAAATGGGAAGTGGTTATTTGTAGTAGCTTGGTTGTTTTAAATGTTTTAAAAATGAAAATGGATAGGTTTTTAAGAGAATGGTTCTTGATGAAAAGTGGTTTTTTAGTGAAATATTAAAAGGGTTTTGACTTGGTGGTTAGAGTTCATTTGGAAGGTACATGATTTTTGGAATGATGTTACTTTGTTTGGGCCTTTAGTGTTTTCATGGGTGCTCACATGCATGGTTTTACTAATATCTGGAAGGATGTCCTATATGGCATAGTGGTTGGGTACATGGATGGCATGGAAATGTGCATGTGAGTGAGACTTGATGAATCACCATTGGTGAATGTGGAAATCCACCAAGTTTGATTGTTTTTTTTCGCAACAACGTTTTGAGATGAAATATTACTGCATTTGTTTATGAATTGATGGTTTTGTGGCTATTTGTTTCAATCTCTTAAATTTTTTCTTTTTTCAGTATCATTCCTTCTGATCTAGATGTAATAATCGTGTTGTGTCATGATACAGAATCTTGTTGGTGTCTTGGTTTTGGAGTATTGTTCAGTGGGTTTCTAAAGATGGGTTAGATGTAGTGATGTGGACATGGTAGTTCTCCATTGGGAAACCATCCTATTGATCAACCTAGAGATTCATTTCAAATGTTAAATCTACATATTCAGATGATGATTCATCCTGTTTTTTGGAATAGAGAGTTATTTGGGATTTATTTAATGTGATTCCAAGACATGATAATTTTTTTGGATATAGAATTTATGTTCATTGATGTTTATGTGTTTTTTCGTATTCCTTGTCCATTATGCTTATAATTTGGAGTGAGAGAGAATTTTGATATGTATCTATGAGTTCTTATTTAGACGATGGTGTATTGTTGAGAAAGTTAGTTTATTTTGAGTATTTTGATCCTTATCACCTGACTGTGGTGCAACATATGCTTCATGAATTAGGGCTCTAGCCATAGGCCTCAGAGTGAAGCTTTTCACACAGTCAAAAAAAATAGTGGTTTGGAGTGATCGACTAGGCTCCTACCACCACCGTTTTGGTCAGGTAGTTTCTACTATATTGTGGTTCCTCATCACTGGGAATTCCCTATTATCGCAATGCGCGTGGTGGACTTTCCCCTCACACAGTGTCTATGATTATGCCTTCAAAGATGTGGTTTTCTGATCAATGTCACTTTGTGGGCCACCTCGGTAAATCAGGTGCAGTATTGGTTTTACCTATTCATAGGTGGATAGTGTTGGTTATTTCCTTTGTTTATTTTGTGGGTTCAGTGGCCTAATGTTTGGATCCCATTCCCTCCCCTCCCTAAGTTTTGGAGGTCTGATCTGTGCAGAAATTGTGGCCCATGTTCTTGTCCCCTCCATTAGAGAGTGGGTGCTTTAGATGTTCATGTTTTAACCATATTAACTTGGGTATTTAGGTGGTTGTGGGAGAGTTTTTGTGGGCCTATGCTGGTGATCCCTAATTTTATTTCATGTTGAATTATTTTTTTCTCATTTATAGTTGGTCGTTAATGTTGGGGAGACCCACTATGGGTCTCCAAGATCTTTCCTTTAAGGATTTGTCAAATGGTAGTTGTGATTTAATGGTGGGGAGCCTGTTACAGCCCCCCCAATTCATTGGGTTTTATGAGTGAAATTTTGTTTGGGTGATCTTTGGGTTCATTGGGAGAATGCCCAACAATCGGGTTCTTGGCTTGGTTGTGGAGGTGGGGGCTTGATCTTTCCGTTGATTTGCAGGAAGTTATTGTGAGTTGGTGATTTGTTTGGGGAATATGATTATGTTCTATTGATGTTAATTGATATTTAATTGGCCCGATATTATGGATCATTTTGATAAGGAATCCTTAGGTGTTGTTTTTTAATCTAAAAGCTTTATAGCTTTCCGGGGGTGGAATGTTTTAATAGTGGGGAGAATTGTCACACCCTGTTTCATTTTTTCTTTTCATGTTTTGGTTTTGATCCAGTTCATTGGAATTATTGATATTTTTACTCGGTATTCAGTGATATTAATTTTGATTTTTGGACTTCCATATATTTCTAATCATCCTACCATTGTTTCCCCATAGTTTCTTTGGGAGTTTTGGAGAAAAGGGTGGTTTCTTCATGATTTGGGCCAACAGTGAGCCCATTTCTAGATATAAAAACATTTTTTTCTTTTATAACTACTTCATTTTTCAACATTTTTCACTCATTCAACTTTTAAATTATCCTTCACTGATATATTAAAACTACCATATCCATTTTTACCCCTTATAAATTCATAATAATGGCGAATTTTGGTTATTTATTCAGGTATTGGGCCAACCTCAAGGCCGATTACTAGTTTTAAAAAAATAATTTGTCTCTTTTATATATTATTAATTGTTTTATAATTTTCAGTGATTCTACCTCCCACTAGAGTCCAAGAACCCTATTCGCACCACCATGTTCCGTTTAATCAATTTGTATCTTATCTTGTCACGCATTAGGGGAAATATTCTCAATGGGTCTCAAATCTCCCAAATTTTCCAAAGGTATTTTGTCTCATTCATAAATCATTCAATTCATTCTTTTTTTGAAAAAAATATTCTTCCCCTAGTTCATCCATACCTTAGGAGCCTCTACAAGGTGTTTCATGCCATTCCCTTTCTTCTATGAGTGCATATTTAAGGGAAGACAAAAAGTTTTCTTCTTTCCAAGGAGAGATTCCATCTCATTTCTCCTCCCTCTTCTTCATACATTCATTATTTCATGGTTTTATATTCTTCTATAGTCATGATCAACCTAGGGTTCTTTTATCCCCAGATTCATGATGTTTTTTTTCATTTGGGGTTGTTCGTCATAGGTTTAGGGATTGTAAACCCTCAGATGGTGATATCGGGTGTGCGCTTCCATTACGCCAAGGATTTGAGGTAGGATATCCCTTGAACATGCCTATATCATTTATGTTTAATCATTTTATAATTTTTTATAACCTTATATTTATGTTTATTATTGTTTGTCATCCTTTGTATAATTTTCTTGGTGTGAAAAATGGTTGTTTAAGCCTTGTTTTGTAAAAGGTATTGTTGTTTTCTCATAAAAGTGCACACCAAGTGTTTGTTAAAATGTTATACTATATTTTTCAATTATTCTGTGAGGTTTAGAACCTATTTTATGGTATTTTAAAAATTTAAGATTAGATTAAATAAAATATTTCTTGAAATTGGTGTTTTATTCTTTATCATGTCCTTAAAATAATTTTTTTTGTTTAAAAGGGAATGTCAGGTCTTTGGTAAATTTCCCAGTTGGATTTTATGAGTTTTGTGTGATTTAATTTATTTTTTGATTTATAAATGCATTGGAATAATGAAAAATTTTATTTTTGGGTCCTTCTATATATTTCGAATTTGTATTTGGTTTTATAAACAAATGGGTTTGGTTAACAATATGTTTTGGCCTGAGTTGCCCAAAAATGACCCATTTCACATCCTCGTGAAAAAGGTTGTGTTTTTAATATGTAACTTGATTATTTTAAGGGATTTTTAATGTGTTTTTCTACTATAAATGGTGTTTATACACCTCTTTAATATAAGTGAAATACATACGTTTGTCAAATATTTGTTCTGAGAAACACTAAATGGCTCGTTTGGCATTTTTTTTGTAAAAATGGTTTCATTGTGTATTTCATATTTTATCATTTGGGGCCATTATATGGTCCATGAAATTGATTTATTATTTGGTTTCTAGGCTTCCAAATATATTTTGATAAGTTATTGATGGTTTTTTGGCCTTAATAGAGCATTTTTAATGGATTTTATGTGAAAGGCCTTGTTATACTACTTAAAATTGTTTTACAAAACTTTTTTAGTGGTTTACTGATTTGTGAATGAAACATGAAGCGTGTTTTTGGGATGTTAGTGTGTTTATGGTTTTGTAATATAATTTTGATTTGAAAATTTTATTTGATAATATGTGTAACTTTATTGTGCACTAATGGGAATCCCGATTATCTAGGTGGGTGGATGTGTACTAGTATGCTAGTGACCCCGTGGGGTTTGGCCCCTCTTTCAAGTATCATGATTGACGATGATAACACTAACTAAACTATGTTGATGATGTTGTTTGTGGAACACTAGGTTATGGGTATTCTCCCTACTAATGGGTCGTGTGCACGAGAATAGATATTTATTATGGTTACTTTCATCGAGATACGAGGTACCTGGGGCTCACAACTATCTAGTGCCTAGGGGTGTTCCCGTGACTTGTGCTCATTAGGTATTTTGTACTAACCGTCAGCATACGGTGTGATTAGTTGGTAAATTCAGTAGTGCATGTGTATTATTTAATTTTTTTACCTTCTTTAAATCATCCATCATGAAAAATATTATCATTTTGAAGTTGCACCACTTTGAATTTTTTTACTACCATTCTTCTTTATAAAACATGGAAGTTTTTGTTTGGTAATTTTTATAGAATGAAACCTCATTTGGAAAACATAAATTTATATATTTTATTCAAAATATGAAATTGATGTTTATTTTATTTTAAATGATGTGTATTTGGAATATAATATCAGGCTAACCTACTGAGTTTTAATACTCACGCCTATATTCTTCTTTTGTTTTTATCCCTTGTGCAGGTTTTATCTTGAGTTAGATCGCCTTAGATGACATGTTATCATTTTTTTGGAGAGTGACCATAGGGTTTACATGGATTTAGTTGGTTATCAGGATAGGTCAGTTGAGATTATGGTTTATTTGTACATTCGATTGCTTGTACAAATAATGTTTAGCTAAATTTCTATATAAATGTATTTTGGGCTGTCTGTTTCTTTCTACTATTTGTTTGATTAATTATATTAGGGTTAAATCCTTCCCTTGTGTACCCTATTGATATCCTTGGTTCTTTTTTCCATCTTGGGAGGATCTGGAATGCCACTCGGGACTTTTCAGGGGATGTCCTGGGTGACTGATTTAGGGTCGACCCGGGCTGCTTCGTGACAAAATGGTATCAAAGGAGTTCGGCTCTTAGATGAACATTATTTCTAGAGAACCTTCGTTATTTTAGAGATTTCAAGGTATATTGAGTAGTATTTTTCGGACATGAGGGGTAATTTATGGAATAGAGTCGTGAATTATTGCTCATTCTGATCCTCAGGTTTCCACAGGAAGTTTGGTTTTATTAGTGTCCTTTGTGCTTGCTAATTATTTGGTGTAGGGATATGACAAGGGAAGTATAACTAACAGACTAAGTGAGATTGTAGGGCCTAAAAAGCCATGTTTATATAGGGAATGGTTATAATAATTCTCTCTATGTTGGTGTTTTGTTTGACATAAGGCCGCCAACCATATGGTCAAGTCACCCACTGACACTAGTTCCCTTTTGTGGGTCTCTTGGACCTTTATTGAAATCTGAATTTTTGTTTTGAAAATTCTTGGTTTAGAATTATGGAAATGGGTTTTTAAGGAAGTATTGGATTTTGAAAAGTGGGAAAATTGGTTTTTATAAGTTAAATATAAGAATAGTATTGGAAGGTAGTGTTTTTTTAACAATGTTTGGGGAGGAAGTGGAAATGATTTAATGAGATTGGATTTTCCCTAATCTAAAAGTGTGGTTTTGGAAATAAAATGTTTTGAAAATTAGAATCATTTTAAGGTGATTTTGAATATTAGTTTTAAATGGGTCTTTTGGGATGTTGAAATGTGTTTGAATCTGAATAATTGGTTTTGGAAATTTGTTTTGAGAGGTTTGTGTTTTCCTCAAAAGGGTATTGGTCGCAATGGCCATAGGATTATGGAAAATACCTTGCTGAATTTTAGAAAATGGGAAGTGGTTATTTGGAGTAGGATGGTTGTTTTGAAAGTTGTAAACATGAAAAGGGGTAGGTTTTTAAGGTAACGGTTCATGATGAAGATTTTTTTTATTTTGAGAAATATTAAAAGTGTTTTGACTTGTTGGTTAGTGTTCCTTTGGAAGGTACATGATTTTTGGAATGATGTTACTTTGTTTTAGCCTTTGGTGTTTTCATGGGTTCCCACATGCACTGTTTTATTGATATCTAGAGTGATAGTCTATATGAGATGGTAGATAGGTGCCTCTGTGGCTTGGAAATGTACATGTGAGTGATACTTGATAAATAACCATTGGTTAATCTGGAAATCCACCATGTTAGACTTCTTTTTTGAAAAGTGTTTTGTGCTAAAAGATTATCGCATTTGTTTAGGACTTGATGGTTATGTGGTAGTTTTTTCTATCTCATAGAAGTGTTATTTATTCATTATGATTTCTTTTGTTCTAGATGTTATACTCTTTTTGTGTTGTGACATGGGATCTTGTTGGTGTCTCAGTTTCGGAGCAATGTTCACTGGGTTTCTAAAGATGTGTTGGATGTTGTGATGTGGCCATAGATTGTTCTCCATTGTAAAACCTTCCAATTGATCAACCTAGGGATTAATTACAAATGTTAAATCCACCTCTTCAGATGATGACTCAGCCAATATTTTGGAATAGGGAGCTGCTTGGGATGGATTTCAAGTGATTCCAGGTCGTGAAAATTCTTTTGGACAAAGCTGTTATGTTTGGTGATGTTGATGTGTTTCATTGTATTCTTGTTCCATTTTTCTCCTCATTTGTAGTGAGAGAGAATTGTGTGATTTATCTATGAGTTCCTATTTATATGAAGTTGTGTTGTTTAGATAGTGAGTTTTTTTAGTGGTGGGATCCTTAGCACCTGACTACAGTGCAACATGTGCTTCAAGAATCATGGCTCCAGCAATAGGCCTCAGAGTGAAACATTTCACGTAGTCAGAAAAATTTCAGAGGTGTGGATGGCTTGATTAGGATTCTTCTTCCACCATTTTGGTATGGTTGTTTCTACTATATTTTGGTTCCTCATCAATGTGAATTTACTTTTGTTTCAATGAGTGTGTTGGACTTACCTTTCACCTACTGTCTATGGTTATGCCTACATGGATGTGGGTTTCTGATCAATGTCCCTGTGTGGACCACCATTGTAAATCAGGTACAGTATTGGTTTTACCTTTTCATAGGTGGAGAGTTTTGGGTAGTTAATTTTTTTTCTTTTGTCTTTTTAGTGTCCTAATTATTGGGTCCCCTTCCCTCCCCACCCCAAGTTTTGGAGGTCTAGATCTGTGAAGAAAGTGTTGGCACAGTTATTGTCACCTCTATTCAAGAGTGGGTGGCTTAGATGTTCATGTTATAACCCTCTTAACATGTGTTCATAGGTTTTTGTGGGAGAGTTTTAGTGGGAATTTTACGATGATCGACAATTCTAGTTCATGTTAAATTACTTTTTGTTCATTTATAGTTGCTCTTTAATTGTGGGGAGACCCACTAAGGGTCTCGAAAGATCTTTCCTTTAAAGATTTTTCAGATGGTAGTTGTGATTTAACAATGGGGATCCCGTTACAGCCCCCCCCCCCTCCCAAGTCAATGGATTTCATGAATGAAATTTGGTTTGGTTGAGCATTGGGTTCATTGGGAGATGTCCCAACAATATGGTTCTTGGCTTGGTTGTGGAGGTGGTGGCTTGATCTTTCCGTTGATTCGTAGGAAGTGGTGGTTAGTAGGTGTTTTTTTGGGAATATGATTAAGTTATATTGATGTGAAATGATATTTAATTTTATTGATATGATGGACCAGGTTGATAAGGAATCCTTAGGTGTTTTTCTGTCATCTGTAAAGTGTTATTCTTTTCTGGGGGTGGAATGTTTTAATGGTGTGGAGAATTGTGACACCTGGTTTTTTTTCTTTTCATTTCATGTTTCTGATCCAGTTCATTGGAAATCACAATCCTTTTATTGTGTTTTGAGTGAAATTAATTTTGAGTTTTTAAATTCCATATTTTTTTAATCATCCTACCAGTTTCCCCCATATCTTGTTTGAGAGTTTTGGAGAAAATGGTGTTTACTTCATGATTTCATCCAACTGTGACCCCATTTCTAGATTTAAAAACCAAATTTGATTCTTTTATAAATACTTCATTTTTTAAAAAATTTCACTCACTTGACTTCCAACATGTCCTCCAATGGCATAGGAAAACTACCATATCCTTTGTGACCCCATATAAATTCATAAGAATGGTGAATTTGGGTTATTGATTAAGGTATTGGGCCAACCTGAGCACCCATTTCCAGTTTAAAAAAATTAATTTGTTTTTTATTTATTATTATTTTTTTTATAATTTTCAGAACTTCCACCTCCCACTCAAGTCCAAAAACCATAAGTGAACCCCCTTGTTACATTTTATCTCTTTGGATCTTATCTTTCATAGATTTGGGAAAATATTCTCCATGGTTCTCAAATAATCTAGATTTTCTAATGGTATTTTGTCTCATTAATAAATGACTCAATTCATTATCTTTTTGAAACAAATATTCTTACCCCGGTTGTTCCAGACCATAGGAGTCTCTAAAATGAGTTTTAATCCATTCCCCTTCCTCTATGGGTGCATATATAAGGGAAGACGAAGTGTTTTCTAGTTTCCAAGGTTTGATTCCTTCTCATATTTCCTCCCTCTTTTTCCTCCTTTTATTATTTATTGGTTTTATATTCTCCCATAATCATTAGAAACCTATGGCTCTGTTATACCATGATTTTTTAGGGTTGTTATGTTCATTTGGGGTAGGTCGTCAAAGGTTTAGGGTTTATAAACCCTCTGATGGTGATATCAGGTGTGCTTTCCATTACGCCAAGGATTTGAGATAGGATATCCCTTGCACATGACTTTATCAATTATGTTTAATCAATTTTTTATTTTTCTCAACATATATATTTGTTTATTATTGTTTTTAAGCCTTTGTATAATTTTTTTTGTAAATTTGTTTAAGGCTTGTTTTGTGAAAGGTAGTGTTGTTTTGTCATAACAGTGCACACAAATGGTTTGTTTAAATGTTCCGCTATCTTTCGCAACTATTTTGTGATTTTTAGAACCTGGTTTATGTTATTTTAAAAATTTTCTAGAATATTGAATAAAATATGTCCTGAAATTGGGGTTTTTATCATTATCATGTTCTTAAAATAAATTGTTTTGTTTAGAAGGGCATGTCATTTGTTCGGTAAATTGCCCAGTTGGATATAATGTGTTAAGTGTGATTCAAAAATGGGAACTTTTATTTTTGGTTCCTTATAGGTCTTTCCAATTTATATTTGGTTTTAAAAACTAATGGGTTTTGGTTTACACCATGTTTTGGCCCGAGTTTTCTAAAAATGGCCCATTTCACATCGTTATGAAAATGGTTGTGTTTTGAATATGTAAACTAGGTGTTTTAAGGGATTAATGAGTGTTTTTTAATATGTAAATTGTTTTTATAAATGTCCTTTATATAATTTAAATGAATACCTTCTTTAAATGTTTGTTTTGATAAAGTCTTAAAGGCCCGTTTGGCTTTTTTTGTAAAAATGGTTTCCATGTGTCTTTCATATTCCATCTTTTGGGCCATTTTATGGTCCATGAAATTGATTTATTAATTGGATTTGAGGATTCAAAATATGGGTTGATATTTTATTTATGGGTTTTTTTCCTCAAAAGAGCATTATGGAATGGATTTTATGTGCAGGGCCTCATTATACTCCTTGAAATTGTTTTACGAAACATTTAAGTGGTTTATTGATTTGTGAAAGAAATGTGAAGCATGTTTGCCATATTTTTATGTTTTTATGGTTTTGTAAATTAACTTTGATGTGAAAATTGTATTTTATTATATGTGTTACTTGACCAAGCACTAAAGGATCTTAGCTATCTAGGTGGGGGGATGTGTACTTGTATGCTAGTGATCCCTTGGGGTTTGGCCCCTATTTCACGTAGCAAGTTTGATGATGACAACAATAACTAAACTATGATAATGATGTTGTTGGGGGACCAATAGGTTATGTATATGATCCCTAATAGTGCCTCCTATGCATGAGAACTGATATTTTTTATGGTTACTTTCACTAAGATATGAGGTACCTGGGGCTCACAACTAACTAGTGCCTCAGGGTTTTCCCGTGACTTGTGCTCATTGGCTATTTTTTACTCACCATCGAAATACAATGTGTTTAGTTTGTAAATTAATCAGAGTGAATATCTAATTTAAAATTTTACCTTCTTTCAAGAATCCCTCTTGAAAAATATTTTCATTTTAAAGTTTCACCATTTTGAAAATTTTTACTAGCCTTCTTGTTTATAAAACATGCAAGTTTCTATTTGGTAATTTTTATAGCATGGAACCTCATTTGTAAGACATACATATATATATATTTTATGTAAAACTTGAAATTTATTTTTCTTTTATTTTAACGGAAGTGCATTAGTAATAGAATATTGGGAAAACCTACTCAGTTTTAATACTCACGCCTATAGTCTACTTCTATTTTTAGCCCTTGTGCAGGTTTCCGCTTGAGTTTGATCACATTGGGTGATGTGTGATATTTTTGTTAGAGAGTGACCAGAGGGGTAACATGGAGTTATTTTTTTATTAGTTTTGGTCAGATGATTTGTTGGTTTTTTTGTACATTTATTTTCTTGTACAAATAAATTTTAGTTCAATTTTTTTGTAAATGTATTTTGGGATGGCCTGGGTGACCGGTTCAAGGTCGACTCGAGCTGGTTTGTGATAATATTAAATTCTCAATCCATGTAATCTATGATGATTTAAGTCGACACACCATGATATGTTACATAAATACCCAGAAGATACAGTCACATGTTTTAAAAATATAAGGAATGTTTCTTTATCCCTATTTTCGATTGAAAAAATTATTGGATCATACTTTCCATTCTCATATGGATATAAATAACTCTTTCAATCCATTATTTTTATGTCCTTACATGAATTGAAACGGTCCTTCAAATTTAAATGATTATTAAGAAATTTTAATATCAATTTTTCAACAAAATTCATATCAATATTCATAACATACAGATTATATTGGGAAAAATTAAATTATCTAAACAAATTTTTAAATAATATACTTCCTTTATTCCATTATTTGCATTCTAATTTAACTTTAGGATGCTCATAAAACTTATTTCCCACTATCATTCAAGTGAAACACCTTCCCAATATTTGTTTCATCATTTCCATATTATGGAAATATTTTAGAAACTATAAAAAACTTTTGGTGGTGGTCTATGATAAATAGAACCACTGAATTTTGAATTTTTTGCCAAAATATATCTGATCCATTCAAGAAACGTCAATGAAACAAGAATTACTATTTTTTACAATAATTTAGTCTTTTAGGATCAAAACTCAATGTTACAAATCATAAAATTCCAAAAATATATAAGTATTCTAACAAAATATATTACCCTGTCCAGGGAAGTCACTTATGGTACACATTTGAGTTGCATGCACTTTGAACATCATTCTACATCATCTTTCTTAACACTATTTCTATATAAATCCTATAATTCTTCAATTAGAGGCTATAAGTATACATAAATATAATTTTTAGACATTTTCATCCATGAATAATCATTGAAATGATAAAATATTTTTTTTCATTCACATCCATGGAGGTATATTGTAAGGGATAAAAACAGTTGTCCAAATGCTATAACTGGTACTCAAAGTCCCAAATCGACAACCAATATCATTTTCACATAACTTGGATCATATGATAAATATTTATGTATGGAATCAATTTATGTCCATGATTTTGAATTTCTTGGATCTCGTATAAACCAATTATTGTTATTATCCATAGAATTTCACTTTATGTGAGAGAAAGTTTTTGATGGCATGAATAATGTTCAAAATTGAGGTTTTGAAGGTAAGTAATGAAAATCCTCAATATCTTTATTCTAATTATTCTTATTTATAGTAATATATTGATTTATACTTCCAACATCATCGATTGACTTACATCTTGGGGATGAACAGTTTTTGGAATCCTTTCTTCTTGAATCACCCCCCAATAAAGCATACAATATTTAGGAAAAACATACATTTTTTTATGATTTAGAACATTATTCTGTTTAAATCATATCATAAAAGGAATCAATTTTCATATATTCAAGAAATAAACCATGATAAAATGGAAATATAATAGGAGTAACATTATTTTAAAATCTTCATAGGCATTTGATATGATACGACGCAACAGAAAAAAATATTTTGAAAATTTTAGACATCCATCATAGAACTCTTGATTTACATCATAAACTAAATCAAAAAACACTTTTTTCTACTCAAGTAAGTTATATCTTATGTTATTATCCTCAAAAATATAGATTTTGATGTACTGATTTGTCATAATCTTGATCTGGTTTTCCTATAGTGCAAAAAACATCCCTTGTCAAGTTGCTATTTGTAGCACCTTAAACTATTTGATCTATATGTTTTTATGATTATTATGTTTTCATGAAATATAGAAATAATATTTTATAGGGATTTCCATTTCATTTTCCAATGTTTATGATGCATGGTGCTCATTGTGTTGATTCATATCAGCAAAAAATATTTCTATAATGTTCTATTCTTCATGCCATATCCAAAAAAATTGAGCCGGGAATTACATCAATATAAAGTGCTCCCAAACATTTTTATCTTCAAGCATCTTATAAATTTACATTTTTTACATGGAAATTTTATTTTCTATTCAACATATCGATTGGAAATAGAAAAATCTAACAACTCCTATGAAATCCTTAGCATATAGAGTTGTATTCCATTGTAATGTGATCCTGCTTTTTTGCATATATATCACAATGTGCCTACAATTTTTTTAAAACAAATTAAATAAAATAAGTGTTAATTGGTAGGAAAATAGATAAATAGAATTGAAAAAACATCTACCTATGTTTTTATAAGAATATTCATACTATTACAATAACGGTTAAAGTAAAAAAATGAATTCAATCATAGAGAGTATCGTGTAAAATAGGATCAAGAGAAATTTTTGTTTAGAAAAACACAAGTGTACATTAATAAGAATCATACCCTTAATGTATCAAAATCATCCGTAGTCATAAATAGAGTAATACAAGGCTCAAGAAGTCTTCACACATTTATAAAAACACTTTTCTTAAAGTGTCAAATGGGATTTCAGAATGAGCTTCAGAAGCTATGACATTTTCACACCATTTTAAAACTACATTTAAAATGTTCTTTGAAAATAATTATTTAATCCAAAAATTTGAAACCAATTTTAAATCTAACTATTTCCATAAAATCACCTTTTAAAGAAGTAAAATAGTCTTTTAAGGAAGTCAAATGGTGTCAAGAACCCATTTTTCAAGACCAAACATTCACATTTCCAAAACATTGTAGGCCATAATGAGACTTATGGTCTCGAAATAATTTAAGAAATATTAAATTTAAACCACCTAAAATCCTAAAACATTACTCTAAGAAACACACACACATTAAAAAGAAAAAACATATGCAAACCCCCTTTAAATAATTAATTACCATTAGAAAACCCATCAATAATTTAAACAACAACATGGAATGTGAAGTAGTTCTATAAAAAGTTTTAAAAAATTTGAAACCATTTACAGAAAAAAAAAATTACATTATAATACAAAAAATATTTCATGAGAAATCATTTTCAAGAGCTCTGCTCGATAATTTTCACAAGATCTAAACAGGTAAAATGTCTATGATAAGCACAAAATCCATTTTCAAATTTATTATATCGTACAAAGGGATTATAGAATTCTACAAAAATAGTAAAAAATCTATTTAAATAATTCAAGAAATATAAACCATGCATTAAAAGGGAATTTTTTATAAAATAATTCAAATGTAATTGACATGGTATTTGAGAAGATAACCTCATCACATTTTTAGTGTGTATATGAAAAACATACCCAATTTTAAATTTAAAATTAAATTTTATTTCCCATATAAATTCTCTAAAACAATATGACATATGAAAAAGGAAATTACATTAATGTTTTTAAAAAATATGATATTGTGAAATTATTATTTAAATGAGAAACTTGGGAAATTCCAGAAAACACAATTCTCTATTAAAAGGGAATACATAAATTGAATAAATATAAAAGAATAAAATTAATATTAACTGGATTCATATATAGAATATAATATAAAATATAAAAGAATATTTTTGAATATCTGGAAATAAATTATAATAATATAGGAAATCGAGAGATATTCTTGTTACCATAAGTATATGGATATTTAAGTACACTTAAACCACCTATAAAATATAACTATATTATTTTAAAAAAATACAATGAAAATATTTTATTTTTAATTTTATTATTTTTGACCATTTTTATAATTAATAATTATCTTCCCTTCATAAATAAAATACATAATGAAATGATAGTTCAAACAATTCCATGATTTTTTTGGAAATTATAGAATTGAATATTTTTTCTTTAAACATGAGTTATTTCGTCTTCAAAAGGATAAACATAAATAAATACATATTTTTAAGTATATATTCTAACATAATAATCAATTATGTTATTGATAATTAAAGAATGACAATCATTCCGTTAGACGGTGAAACATTATATGAATGGAATGGTTGACTGGGAGATATATATGATATATATACTATTTATTTTTATACTAATTTTATAAATAAATGATATATTTTATATATTTTTCAAATAATTCTATTATATATTGATAATGATATAGAATAGGTATTGAATTAATAATTAAAGTGAGTTTCTATGTCATATACAAAAATAACTCTTAACTAATGACCTTACTAATCTTTTTTGGGTAACACCCCAGCCTTAGTGACATGAATAGTAATAAAGTGAGGATATTAACACAACCTTACATACAACCACTTATATTCTTGTGGTTTTATACTACCAATTAGGGACTCAATAAGTCATTGAGAAACTATTCCCTCAATATAAGAAATAAATGGACATGAATAATTCAATAGAAAATTTCCATTGAACAATCTATGTAGTTGAGAAACTAAATATTTATAGTCATAAAATTGTGATCTAAGAGATCCCTCAGTATATAGAATATAAAAATAAAGAACCACCTACATGATTCATTAATTATAAATAGTAAAACAATAATAAAAAAGAAATATTAACTTCCCAAATTCCTAAAAATAACATACTTTACGATTGAAAAAAATATATTTAGCACAATTGAATATAATAATTTTTAATTTCATTTATATGGACTGAAAATGTAAATTTAATCAATTATCATCCTCTAATAACCAAGTAATCTTGAACCATAAGGTAGTCTAAATTCAATACATGAACCTAAAGTGAAAAGGGGAGATTAGCCTTAAAATTTGAGACCCAGGTGATGTATATAAGTTATAGAATGCACAAATGAGACAATAAACAACCTCCTAAACCTAGAAAACCCAAATCCACATCATTAGATATTCCTTTAAGATTAATATAAACCGAAACATTGGGTGGGGTTCATAATGGTTTGAAAATTGAGATAGTGGTAAAGGGAAGATGGGAGGATAATAAAAATTAAAGAAATTTGTGCTTAAAACTATTTCAAAGGAAAGGGATAAGGGGGAGTTGGTGGAGAAGGGGGATAACATGGGATATTGGGTATGTATCATGGAAGAAGGGTTGGAAGGTGGTGAGGTCTTGATATCTAGCTCAGGGGGGACTCAGGGGAAACCAGATCTCTGAAGAGGGTGAGGGTGATGGTGATTGATTAGGGAGTGTAGGGGTGACCAAAGTGCGGGATCTGGCTCAGAATTGGTGGGATCTGGATTAGGGGGTTCAGGGTAAACCAAAGAGCTTATGAAGTCTTGGTCTTGGGGTTATTGAGGGACATAATAGCACTACCCTGGGCTAGGGGATTAAGATAAATTAGAGAAAATTTGATGGGGAAACACATCGGTGGTGAGGGCTCGAGTTTCTATGGGGTGGCTTGGTGTAGAAGTGTAAGGAGCATGGAGAGTTGAATTTTTTAGTAAATGTATACCATTTAGTTGAGGTTTTTTTAAAACCACCACTAAATAATGTATTTGGTCTTGTAATACCAAGAAAATTATACAAATCATTTCCATGAACATAAATGGAATGTGAATACTACAATTCTAAACTTATGGATGAATTCATTCCTTCACGTAGTTCAAATACAAGAGTTGAAATCCAAAAAATCATGAATCAAGACCCATGTTCAATGCACTTGGTTAATTAACTGAACTATAAAATCCTAAACCATGAATGAAAACACTTATAGGATAACTTATATTTTCCACCATACATGGTTTATATAATCCAAGCATGATTTCCACATCATTTCTTAAAAACATAATTTATCCCATATAAAAACACAAATAGAATAGAAAAATAAATATTCACTAATACCACATTATAATTTTCCCCATGTAATAAAAAATTCATATTTAAATAGTTAAAAAATTATTAAATATGACATCAATATCCCCCATTATAGGATCATATAAAATCATTTCCAAAAATAATAAAGACATAAAAAATAAGGAATACCAAAAAAACTAGCCCTGAGTCATATCCTGGTCATATCTCCCATATTATACTATAACTAATAGATCATCTATCAGTTATATGGAACAAAAATTTTACTCTCTATAATCTATGAAGTCTTCTTGGGTATATAATGTGACCTCAAAAGGGTGTGAGTACAACTCAGTAGGACACACACAAAAATTTATATAAATATATTTTTCTGAGTAAAGGACCTGGTTAATGAGTAAATAAATAAACAAGAACATTAGAAATAACCACCATCTACCCTTATGATCTTAGGTTACATCCAAGATCAACCGTACAATATTTAACATGTCATGAAATTCTATAAACCAAGTAACTAGATATATATTATGCATGTGTACATACACCAATTTTTCAAATAAGAACTTTTCATCTATAAATCAATGGGAAGACAATGCCTACTAGAAAAACTATATTAAGTCATTTAGAATTTAAGGGTTGATAATCCCCACCAAGAAAGAGAAAAATGCATATAGAAGTAGTTGAAACACACTCCCTACTAAGAAACAAGATCCAATTATTTACAAAATGATTAAAAATCTATCCTATATAATACAACATCCAGTCATCTAGAATATGGGGGAAATCACTCCCCACTAGTAAATAAGAGCCATCCATCTAGATCTTGGGGAAAAAATCTCCATCATAATATAAGAAACAAAAATTTAGAACACATTGGTAGATAGAAATCACTATAAAACAAAAAAATTAACTTTTATCCACTTTACATTCACTGTAATAAAAAATATGACAAAAAATTATCATTTTTCTATTTTATAGAATAGGTACCTTCATTAAAAATAACATTTAAATTTACATTTTTTGGAAAACAATTCATGGAGGCTGAACATGGGGTCCTTCCATTTCATATTAAACCATTAGGACACATAAAATATGTTCTCCCTAAAAATTCATATATTGGCATTTATTTTATATTTTAGGCTAAAAACACAATAGTTTGATGAGACCACATTGTAGATGAACTAAAAAATAAGACATCCTATAAGTGATAGTTCATGCACCACCTACCATATACTAGGAAGTATATTCAATGATTATATTCCTCTTATTAAATCTCAAATTGATGGAATCAATGAAATAATAAATAATGATCATAAATGAAAAACCACTACCAGATAATGAATGAAACCATAAAAGATCAAAGAAATTTTCTTAGAACTACTCTTATGTCACTATTAGAATATATAGAATTTCATGTGATAGAGAATCGAATGATAAATCCACAAGGATTGGATGTGAGGAGGAGGGACATGACCAAGATGCAGCTGGTCATGTGGGGGAAGTAAAATATGGATTTTAGGGATTTATAATGATGCTCGGTATTTTAGAAATTTCAATAAAAAATTATATTTATCGACTAAATCATAATTATTTCTAAACAAAACACAAAATTTGTGGTTAAAAATATTTATTGATGATGTACCCCACATGGCTAGTATTCATAGATTTATAATTCAAGGGTTAACTATGCAGTTATGATTCAAAATAATTTTTGAGTTTTCATGGTTTCTTGTAATGCCCCACATAGTTTGAGGGGACTTGAACCAACTATGAAAGTATCACAGTGAAACCACTCATCCATAACAAATTTTGTTTTCATAATTATTTTTAATTAATCACTAACCATGCACCCAACTAGAAATATCTATTTCAATATTTTTGTCTCACCAAACCACTAAAACACCTTCACGATAAATCCATATCCCTTCCAAAACATTAAAACATTAATAATTATAGTAAAATACCAGACAAAGAAAAAAAATTGATTTTTACCTCAAGAAGGGTCATGTTTTTACATAAGTTATAATGACCTATTATAAAATTATGTTCTAAAATATAATGTTATGTTATTCCTCGAAGATACTAGGGAGAACTGGGTATGAGGATTGAGGGAATAGAACACCGTGAATGACCATATCACATAAACCACTACAGATGATATGGAAAATTTTATTGGTAAACATCACCACCATTTAATATTGCTATGTTTATACGGGATTTAATATAATACACAATAAACTATAATCAAAAACATGATTTTCTATGATGAGTAAATGGTAGCATTATTGATTACCTTGTAAAAGTATAAGATCAAAGGTGATATAACAAATCCAAAATTCTAGATGTATATATGGTAGCTTAGGATAAGTATGAACAAAAATATCTGTTAACTAATGTGATAGTTTTCAAAGAACAAAAATGATAAAAAGATAATGATTTCATGGACAATATAGTTTTGTTATCAAAAAATGATAGAGGATGTTATGAAAACATAGTAGTATTTGACAATAAAGTTTGTTTAGCTATACACATGAGAAAATTTTTAATCTATGTATTTTTTGAATCTATTATAGGATACTGAAATTTATTATCTATCATTTAACACTTTTGATCATTTAACTAAAAAAGAAATATCTTAATGGTTTAATACTTGAATTTTTCTATTACCCACAACACATGAAATCAAAGGATAATTTTTAGTAGTTGGGGTTTGGCATAGTGGTAAGCACCCCAAAATTATACATGAAAAATTTGGGTTCAAACCCCATTGGGTAAAGGTACTATAGCTGTACTATAGCATACTGTAGCAGTGGTGGTAGTGTAGCGGTGGAAGGCAGTGTAGCGGTGGCAGAGTACAGTAGCAATGGTGAGTACTGTGCAGTACTGTAGTAGGAAGGTATTGTATCAGTACTATTCACAGAATGGGATTTAAGCCAAACAATTGGTCCTATGGGCCATGTAATGGGCTAAATGCCCACTGGGCCTTTGGGCTCGGTAATGGGTCTTCCTCTACCCAATTAAAGAGGTATTTTCTTTTCTTTGATAATAAATGAGGCTTAGGCCCCAACCTTTTAAAAAATGGATAATTTTTTGTTTTGTATGTATCACTTTATTTAATGATCAATAATATAACCATTTTAAAAACATTATGGTATATTATTTCACTAGTAAATAGAAAATGTTATATCAAATATAGAACTAAATAAAATTTACTGATCAGAATAATTAATCCAAATGTGATGATTTTTTTGTTGTTGTGGAGCCTCCTTACACAAATTAATCACATGTTCAGAGAGTAATTAAATAGAGTTGAAGATTAACTCATACCTTTTCTATGATAAATTGGCATGATGAGCCTATGTTTAATTTTTGTTACAAAAAAACATAAAATATTTTTTCCTCTTTTAATATATCTCCAATGGTTTTATAATCCATTTTTTATAATCATGGTGACCATCTAATTTAAATTTTTATTCTTCAACTTATATGTTTTTATTCTGAATTTTTCTTGTCTTTGTATATATATTTTCAAATCATGGGATTTAGGCTAACATCATTTACACATTTTTATTTTCTGACATGGAGGATTATAAACACTACATGGAGATATGAAACAAAATTTTCATGTAAATGGAAAGAATATTTTTGTAAAACACTAACATGAATAGGAATTAGTAATGTGAACCTCAACAAGGAATAGATGAAAAGTTTACTTAGTATCTTGAGTAGTAATCATGGTCCTAAAAAGGAGGTTATTAAATATTTTCTGAACTAATAATCTATAAATTTATAAATCATATATTAATATAAATTAATAATGAATAATGAGATAATTATGGGTATTATTGGATTATATTGTCCCATGTTTGAATAATGGGTCTGTCAATATTAAATTAGGTAAGTAAAGTGATTAATTATTTTGGCCAGGTGTAAAATAAAGATTCCTCTAAAATGTTTTAAATGTTGTGTGGAGTTTGGGGATTTTATTTGGTATATAATTATATTCCCCTTATGGCCATTGGTAGGCCTTTTCATGGGTGGACCTATTATCACTATACTATAGGGGGGTTCATACCGGAAGGAAAAACTTATTACCAATATTCATGAAAAGTTTAACATGATTCAATAATTTATATAGTCATGTAGTTTGGATAAGAAAGTAAATTTTCAATAAAGGGTTGACAAACCTATGGTTATACAATAGTATATTGGGTAAATTTCTAGGTAGAGCAGTTGTAAAATTGGATGGTTAAAAAAATTCTATTAATGCTTGATTCTAATGATAAGTAAAACAATGTATAATAAAGGTGAAATTTACACCGACATAAATATAACGATGTGTTCATAATAAAAAAATAAATTAAAAAATTGAATATAGTAGGGTTTAAAAAATCTAAATAAGGGGGAATAGTGTGATTGGGAATAACCATGCTAACTCAATTAACTATGAAGGTTATGGAAAAATGGATCAGGACATGATTGAAAAAGGATAACAAGATGGAATTGAGATAAGATCCTGAATAATAGATCATATAAATCATTATATATCCTATGAATAATTTAATAATTAAATATATAGTTCATGATAATGTTTAACTGATAGGGGTTGAGGAGAACCAATTTGAATAAGGATATGGTGACCATAACATCATGAACCAACCAAGTATTTCATAAAATGATACCTAATCTGATCGGTGACATGTCCCAAACTGAATTCATGATCATCATGGTCTGACGTCTAGTGTTACGGAATCAAATAATACCCAATTGCTAATTATTTCATTATATATAACAAGATAAATTTAGAAGGTAATTCCACCATGAATTCTGCAATGACTATACTATAAGTCAGAGAGCTATGAATATGTGATAAATATATTGATATAAAAAAAGAAAATGTAATAAATATAAATAATGACTCATAATCCCTAAAAAGATAATAAATATTTATAATTTACCCAAAAATAATTCTATTAAAAAATAAAAATTAATTTAAATTATGATGTGGCTAGATATAACAAATGAATAAAGTACCAAAACAAAAAAACAACAATATAACTCCATACACTAAGTTAATAATATTCACTTGCCATCACAAAAAAAAAACAAATAAGGGCTCAAATAAAATATGTTACTTCTATGTTGAACCTATACAGAACATATTATATAATTTTTATAATCATTATTCCTAGTATGTTTCCTCCCCACACCCTATGTATTATCATTAAATATAAATATGTTTTTATACTAGTTTTAAATCCATAAAGAACATTAATAATTCCATTTTCAATTTTAAATAAGTCATATGGAGTAATAACTGGAATATATTTTTCAAAACAAAACTGTACTTCATATTTTAACATAAAAATAATTATGGTTGTATTAAAAAATGGCATTTGAAATAAGGGAAGAACAATTCTAAATAATGTTTCAAAAATATTAATTTTGGATTAATAAATACAAATATTTAAAGACCATTCATTTTAGATGATGTTAATTCAAATATAGTGCCTCAAAAATATTTAGAATAAAATAATCTATAAAATAATCACTAATATAATAATAACCAAATGAACTAGTATGAAAATAGTAAATATCACAATCATCATGGAGTAGTCCACACTAAGCATTCAATTTATAATTATAATACCATCATCATGGAAAAACCAAGGAATCCTAGAGATATTCTTCAATGACATAGACAACGAATCCATTTAATTTTAATAAAATGATAGGAATTACTAACACCCAGTTTTACCATGACTAACATAATCATTAAGAAAACGTTTTGGGTGGACTGTTGTACTAACATAGTGCCATTATCGAGTAGGAAATCATATCAAATTGTTATACAGATACATATATTTTTCACTTGAAAACTCATCCTTTACCATGATATCAAATATAGTAGACCAATAAAATTGAGATTTATAGAATGCACAATAATGAAAAATCATAATAAAACCTAAACATGAAGAACCATTCAATGAATTAGCCTCTTTTATCAAGAATAACTACTTGACATTTAATTCCTATAAAAGTAAAAACCTCATACTGTTATTAAATTATAAATATAACATTATATTTTTCAAAATAATATGAATGGATCACTCTAGTGGTATATTACATCAATAAATTAAATTTTATTATGTTTTAATTAGTCATTTGGAAGATGTTTAATGTAAATATGTTATAGAATCATATTTTATTACAAATAAAGGAAACACTATCAATTCATTTAAACAATCCAATGAAGAACAAAGAGAATTCTTTCTTTGTTAAAATTCCATTAATTTAAGCGTTTCTTCCTAGTAAATCATTTAAAAATTGCTTCCTCCCTTTTATTATCAATTTCCTTTTTAAATAACAAATAATAAAGTTAGTTGAACAATTTTATTTCATGGTAGAATGATTCCAAGTCAAGAAGTTAAAAAATACTAAATAACAATTGAGATATGTGAGATTATAGAGAATAACATAAATTTTTTTATTGGAAATCCAAAGATATACTCCTAACAACATTTATTTCGTTCCAAAAATGAAATATAAATTTGAAAGAAAACATGGTTTTAAATTGAATGATTTGGTAATAGAGAAAACTAACTCAAATGATTATATAGTCAGCCAAGATATTATTTCACTACTAAGGAGAAAGATAATAATGTAAATCCTGATATTAATCCTAAAATTAGAAAACACCCAATCAAATCAAAGAACACCAAATCAAATATCACTTAGATAAATTTAAGGGAATAAAATAAGAATATAAAAATGATAATATTAACGGAAAGATCTTATATTAAAAAATCATAAAGAATCCAGACCCTAAATTAAAATGAAACCATAGAGTATCCAAGAAAGGATAGAATGAGGATATGGATAACCACCTTGGTTACATAGACATTTAATGTGGGGAATGATAAAACTCTCTGCGTTAACTCAATGTAAGGGATATAAAGAAAATTCATTACAATTAAATCTGTATAGTAGTCCCCAAAAAATGACCCCCTAGTTCAGGATATGACTCCTCCTCTAGGAATACCAAATCATGTTACAATATGAACCTCCAATTCATGGTGTGACCATCCCTCCCAACCGACACACCCAAAAATACAGAAATATCTAGAACCAATATGAAACACCACAAAATATGCCTTATAGACTATCCAAGAGGCCCTCTACATATAAAATACATTACCAAAATTCAAACCCATATTAGTTAGAGTAGACCTTACACATCAGTTATCCAACCCAAATACATCCAATAGTTTATGGAATTTTAAAACATATTCATAAGAGTAAATATTACACATCACAAGGGTTACCTATAATTTCCTTTTTTCTAAATATATTGGTCACTTACATAAGTGTATAATTACACTTGAAAGTATTATAATTTTTCGTAAATTATTTAACCCTTACACATCTGAGGGGTCCCCAACACATTAGAAAATTATAATATTATTAGGGACCCTTATTCATCTAATTCACCTATAAAAATTTCACAATGACTCCCAAAACTATCTATTTTTTACAGTGGAGGACACCCCTTTGCTATATGAATTCTATATACTGGTTATAAAATATTTTCTGTAAAGGGAAAATCTAATGCTTGAGAACCTATGAAGGTAAGATATAACAATTTTCCAACCCAAAATCTTCTTTTTACCTACCATTCCATGTTTCCTTTAGGATAAAATGACATTCTAAAATACATCTATATTGACACATATCATACTTTGATGGAAATTTCTATAGTTTTATTCCCCTAGGACATTACATGACATAAATCCAACATAAAATCATGTTTTACTACACAGAACACTTCACAATGTTCTAGACCTAGGCTGTTGCATAAACTTGTTCTATCCCTAACCCAATCCCATATTTCATATATCATTATGTCGAGATGCATTTAGAAAATGGTGAAACCTATAAAAAAATTTCATAGATAAAATCTACTTAGATTTTTTTTATGTGGTTCCAAGTCCTCAAAAATAAGTAAAATTAAATTCTATCAACTATTAAAAAACCTAAAACACAACCAGACCTATAGAAACTCAAAACCGAATCAAGACTTGTGGGTAAAAATAAATAATTGTTAATGTAATAATAAAATATGAGGATGGGTTTCAGCATTTCTCTCCACAAATTCCTCTCTTATAAATTCCCCTTTACATCCCTTATAATAAAAACATAAAATAGATAACAAATAACTACATAATCCCAAAATCCCTGATTAAAAATTAACATAAAAAACTTTAACATAACTCTTAAAAATAAAATATCAATGAATCCAAAAAATTTAACTAAAGATGTCAATGTTAAGATTAATACATTCCTAAAACCAAAAATAATAAAAATTAATTTCCTTAATAGAAATTAATATATAACTAAACTAATAAAATCAATATGGACAATTTTTTAATTTGATCGAAAACACCCTAGAATGAATCGTTTATCACTCCTATCAAAATAATAATTTTTTAATAGTTCAAAAAAATATTTTAATTTATCACATAATTATATATATATATATATAAGATTTATGAAAAAACACATCAACTAAAAGAACATTTGTTTTCCCAAAATAATGTTCATAGAAAAAATAGTTGATCACTAGAAAGATGAGTTTCATTTATCATTGGAAACAAAAAAAATGAAATTAATGAACTACAGGACACTCCATTTTTTTTAAATATTAACCAAATATAATTCACAGTGAATATTATATTATGTAATAAAAAATAGATGCTTTATCATAAAAAATTTGGTTTAGTGTACAACCTCCACTCGACTATCTCATACATGGGTATCCTCAAGACACTATAAATAAAAATCCGAAAAGGAATCAAGGAATCAAGGAAACAATCATCTATGTTGGGATCCCAAGTATATTAATAGTATCACTAATGAACTACTTCAAAAAATTAATTTATAACTCCCATAGAATCATAAAAATTTAAATGAATTAATAATGTATTTTTATACATCACTTGGGTGAGAATCCATTAGCAACACATATATTTCCATAAAAAAGTATTAATTGTTAAAAATTACAATAATAAGGTGTTATCCACAACATGTTTTAAAAAAAATTATCTATTAAAAATTACTCAAAACACTCTAACATCAATTAAAAGATAGCTAGAATTAACTTTATGGGTGATGTGAAAATATTATGGCAATTACCACAAGCAGCATCAGGTTCAGTATGTTTAACTTGTGGATATTTTAATCGATTAGATCTAGATCTACCTATTATAATAGCTCCTCCCCAAAAACATTAATTTTGAACTAAGCATCCAAAAAATTATATTTTAGGGGATATTACTAACACAATGACTTCTTATAATATTTCTTACTTCACTAATGGTATACCAAGGATATACTCACCTAATTTGTGGGTGATAAGAAATGAGATGGTCTCTTAATAATACCACCTACCAAATAAAAATTATCTCTCTTCCATCCCCTACATTTGGACTGTGCATCACCATCTATAGGTATATAAGGAATACTTCTCACAAACAAACTACCCCGATGAATTTTGAATCCATGATTACACACTTCAAAAATTATACATAAGAGGTTTTTTCAAAATGGTCTCTCTCAATATAAGATCAGAATAATGAACACATCCAAAATACTACAATTTTAATGATTCATTTAACAATATCATATGTAACTGGGTTTATATATCAATGAATTGAAAATATTACTCAAAACCTAACTAGTAACTCTTCTCAAGGAAATACAACAATATATCACTATTCATTTTCATGGTTTTATGAATGTATTGTTGAATTAGAAATACATTGATGCCTTCCCAGGAACAGTAGTTCTATAGACTAGTCTGAAAGATGGAGTTCCACCTATTCTAAATAAAATCTTGAATCAGAAACTTATCAAATTTTAGTTTTAAATACTTTCAATGTATAACAACATTGAAGAACCTCTGTGATTTCTCAAACCTCTATTTCACTTTAAGGGAATGTGGACTCGCATTAACGAGACCACAATTTAATTTCTAAAATTCTTTAACACAGCTTCTAGGATAATTATTTTGAATATTTACTTGTGAATAATCCTTTATAACTCCCACTTAAGAATCCATAAGTACTTGGTGGTATTACACGTTAAATGAGTAAGAAACACAAACCGAATTCAAATAATCCTCATAATTCGAACATCATAAAACCAAAAACAATCAATTGTATCATTGTCAATTTTTCATGATGAATACAATTAGAGAACATTAAAATCCATCAATTTTCTTAAATTATTTTAATTACCCTATTGTAAAAAAGTATTCATGAGGGAACCTTTTAAAATAATTCACCATAGAAACCTCAAAAAACATAAAATATAAATTGAAATAATTTATGTATTAAATTATTTAACAGAACTAAAAAGGATTTTATTCAACCTTGTAGTGGAACCCAAAAAAACATTTTAAACCTTAATTTAAATGTAAATAATTTTAATTAATTATTAACAACTATGTTTCAATCTTTTTGTAAAAGAATAAATCTTTTTAAAATAATAATTATAATGTAAAAAATCCCCTGAATCACATGAATCTATCCCAATGTAATAGTATAAATTGTATTAAAATCAAGAATCTCAAGGAATATACCTTTAAAGGTATTATAAATTCCAAAAAAATACATGATTTAACATCATAGTTATGAGAACTATGTGATTTTCATAGAAATTTAACCAAATGATAACCATATCAGTTTTCCCACTCTATATACATTTTATATATCATGAATTTTATTTTTTCGAACCTAGGATAATTACCAATTTCAAATAACATGTTTTTTTTCTAATAAAAATCATAAATTATCAATAGAAAATAGAAATGCAAAAATAAGTACCACATCTAGGAAATAATTGAAAATCATGCTCAATTTTCAAATAAACACATCCCAAAAATCTCTAATAACTTGTGGGGTTATAGAAAAAAATTTCTAGACACTTAGTCTCATATAACACTTGATAAATTATAATATCATCTTCCATTATCCATTATATCATTAATAATAATAGGGCACACTAATACCATTTTTCCAAGAAAAATAACAAGTTATCCTACAAAAATAAATCAGCTACCATGTGGATATTCCCAATATGTGTTACTATTCACTATAGAATGATCACAAAACATGGGGAAAAGAATAAATAAGTGGGAATGATTGAAATGAATTAAACAAGGGTAAAAAATTTGTTATTCAACACAAATTTCTTTTCTGATAATTTCATAATTACTAGAGTCATGATAATTTTATCAAAACATTAATATTGAAAAATTACAAATATGAATAATTAGAAATAATATCTCCTACACTAAAAAATATAATAAAATTTCCAATACATCTCAAAAAATTAATTTAATGTCTTACCATTAAATAGAATGATAAAATGTAAAGATATATTAAATGAAACTATAAT
Organism: Viscum album; assembly: GCA_963277665.1. NCBI lineage: Eukaryota > Viridiplantae > Streptophyta > Magnoliopsida > Santalales > Viscaceae > Viscum > Viscum album. The sequence continues at coordinate 556,611,822 of OY728122.1, read as the reverse complement.
GGAAAATGATACCACAACCATCCAACTTCATGTGCCATGCGAATTATCTTCTTTTACCACCTCAAACATCCATGAAACTAATCCCAATAAGCACCCAACATATCCCAAAGAAACATGAATTGACCATATAATATAATATGTATGAAATAATATTCTCAAAATGTATCCTCACCAATCTCCATCGAAAATCATTAAATTTAAATAAAATTTATATTGATCTAAATAAAAATTGAAAATAAATATTTACTTTTTAATTCAAAATAATTCCAAGGGAGTCTTAACTTCATTCTATTTTACCAATTATAAATTAATTTAAAATTATTACATGAAAATTATGAATAGTTTTTTTTGAAAACAATGAATTTGAAATAATGGAAGGGAAGAAATAAAACTCAATTTTGGAACCCTTAATTTATAGAAATTTTTTAACATTTATAAACCTTTTAATGTGAATATTTTGAACTCATGTAGGGTGAATTTTAAATTTTTATATGAAATAAATCTATTAAATGAAAACTGAAATAAGAATCACATAATCAATCAGTATAGAAGTTTATAATATATTAACCATTATGAATTAATCATAAATGGACTATTAATGGATGATGAAAATTATAAACACAATGATCAAAATAATGTTAACTAGTGAAATTCTTGGACAAACTAATTATCGAATATAAAAAATTAAAACTTATTGATTAAAATACATAATAATGTAATTTAGCTGATCTTTCATGGTGGAATTTCAAACCCATATAGGTGTAATATTGTATTAACTTGGGGAAACCATTTATAGAAAAATCATAGACCAGTGTAGCATTCATAACAACATTTACAACATATTTACAAATGGGTTAAGATAATATAAAATAGAGCTAATAAATAAATAAGTTATAGATAACATGTATAATAAAACATAATCATAATACAGAATCAACTCTAACTACCCTTCATAGAAAAAATTCCTTTTCATCAAGAATAATTACATAATAAAAATGTCTATAACAAGGATAATCTCATACACTTCCCATAATATGATATTAATTTATCTATTATATAATAAAACATTGGGGATCACTTCATGTTTACATTTTTATTAATAATCCAGTTTTAATAAATGTCAGCTCAGGCTTTAGGAAATATTTAAAGAGACATGTTTAAAAACTGAAATTTGTAATAAGAATCAAGGAAACATAATTGAACCGATTAAATAACCCTTTTAAGAATCCAAGTAAATAAATATTTTCAAATGTTCCATTAATGCTTGAGTTTTTTATTACAAAATAATTTGAAAATATATTAAAATTTTTATTATCAATTATACTAGGAAATATAATTTAATTAATTTGGAAAAATATTTATCATTCACTATAAAATTATAAACATTTTATAGCTAGTAAAGTATGAAATCCCTTTGATTCCTAAGTGATTGAAGAGAAAAATGGAGATTTAATGAAGGAAATAAATTTACATACTTTTGGAAACAATTTTTTAATTTAAAAAATAGAAAAAAACAATAAATAATTCATGCTTTTGTGTTTTATGAGTTATTAATATTGAACACCATATCACATTATGAACTTACAGTCTGTAGTTTTATTCCACCACTAATGTGAAAGAGAGTCATTACAGGTTAATAAAAACAATAAAAAGTAGAAAAACCCGAAAAAAATTCTTATCACAAAAATCCTAGGTTGAAAATATTGTTTTAGGAAAGAAATGAAGTGAAAAGAAAGAAAGTGTTTCAGATCACTTAAACTTAAAGAATCAACCCACGAAATAGAGAAATCATGGGGAACCTGAGAAGGGATAGGAGAATGAGATATAGAACTTCCTAAGGTATCATTACATTTAATGAGAAGAAATAATTACCCCATGATTTAAATTTAATTTTGGTATGTGAGGAAAATTTGTTAAGTATAAATCTTGAAAAACATTCCCCATAACAATGACCCCCTTGTTTCATGGTGAGACTCATCTAGGCCTATCATAGAATTCCACGGTTTGAACCATTTTTTTATAGAGTGACTTCTCCAACAAATAAACTCCCCATGAAATAAACATATTTCTACAACCCATATGAAATAACACCATAGTGTCTTTACACACATTCTAAATATACCCCTATATTATAGATACATAAAAAAATTCTAGACCACTATGCATCAAAAAAATCCATACACATTAGAATTAAAACCAATATGCAACTGATAGTTTGAAAATTGAAAACTTTTGTGAATACGATTAACCATGATACATCACAAGGGCTTCTTATACATTACACAATTTCTAAAAAATGTGGAAATATTTTTAATATTTCACTTATTCATGAATATGTTTCTATTTTTACTAAATTATTTATCCCACATTCATTATAGAGACCACCAAAACATTATAGAATTATAATACCCCTTATTAAACTTTTGAATCCCTACAACCTTAAATATAACAAGGTGAATTCAAAAAAATAGCATATTTATATGAGATCATAACAACCCTATATAGGAGGGATTATATATACCAAACTAGTTTATGCACTAAAAAAGGGAATCCTCATGCTTGGGAACCCAAAAGTATTAGACTTATGCATTTATCCAAAAAAAATATACTCAATGCCTATCATTTCATGATCAACATTATCTTCTGTATGACATTTTATAACGTGGCCTAATGAACACTCATCATTCTATGATGACCCATGGATAGTATATGGTTCCCCTAGTCTAATACATTACTGAACACTATCCTAAAATCATTTCTTATCACCTAAAACTCTATAATAAATGATAACAGTAGGCCATCACATGGCCTACTGTAAACCACAACATTATATTACATGTATATAACTCATAAATGTTTTTATTGGTTCAGTCTATGGAGTGACCTGAAACTGATGTAAAACAGAATAGAATTAATCCTTAAAGAATTTCAATATTTTTTCATATGACTCAAAACTCATATCAATTAAATAGACACCAGCCTAATGAATATATAATCTATACCAGACCTGTTGGAACATGAACATGAATGAAGAAAAGTTACATATCAATAATGAATAATTAAATAAGGAAACATGAGGTTTTGGTATGTAATATAATGTGTTTCAATGGTGAGAATTAGCTAAAAATGTATGGGGATAAGAAAGGGGTTTCTCAGTGGATTAAGATCATAGGTGGACGAAATGGTTGTATATAGGTTAATGGAATGTGGTAAGGATAATATTTTACCTTACAGTATAATTTATCATTAAATATAATTTTTTGAGAATAAGACAACTCTATATAGATTCATGTATTCCAAGAAAGAAAATATATAAATATGTTATGGTTATATGGTAATAACCTATATCCTAAAAAAAATTATGAAAGTAATAAAGGGTTAATAGTATTGGCATGGTTAACCTAGAAACGTTTAGAATATTTATTAGAATCTACCAAAAAATATCTAGCATTCTTGTGTAAGGTTATCCAAAATAATACTATTTGTTATATCTTTGTAATAATTTATTCTGGTTTGTGATGACCCCTATTTGGAGTCTAATGATAAAATTCAACCATGATTGTAATCTCACTTTTGGATTCAAACTTCCACATAATCATATCCTTACACAACTTGAAAAGTAGTGGAATATCCTATAAGTTGTATTAAATATCTCTGAGAAATTTATTTCATTTCTCATATGAGAATTTGGTGTATATGACTTGAGTCACCTTGTAGTTATAAATATACTCATACCATGGTCTAGCTGTGAGATCTAATATAATGAGGATATCATCTAAAAATTCATCATGAATTTATACTGCATGCTCTCTGGAAATTTTAGGCAGTTTAATAGCTGAGAGATGGTATGAGACCACAATGTTGATCCTCTTTTCGTATATGATATTAATATCAAATTCTAATATTGATAAATTCTTTTTGATCAACCTAGGTTCATGATAATTCATTTGGAAGTAGTACCTTAACACAATGTAGTAAATATAGACCTCTCCATTAGAGAACACAAGATGCAACAAAACTGATTTTGAGGTATTTTCTAGCATTATTATATTTAGTTATATTATGGAACGTTTTATGGTACTACAATGAGTTTCATAGGGGGAGAAGCTTGTTTTAAATCTAGAATATGGGTAATGGTGCAAGATCAAAAATTGAGTATGTATTAAAAACGTGAAGAGATTTTCTAAACCTATTTTTTAAGAACATTGAATTTCGGTTGAAGTGGGAATACACATGTCTATGACATGACTTTTCATGTCACAACATCAATGACATTTTTTCAAGAATGGTTAATATACATAAGTTCCAATTCATTCCACATTTAATCCCCATCGTTCATCTTAATATTCACTTCTCCATTAGGAATTTTAAAGGATTCTAGTCCTTCTATGGGTTGATTTCATCAAATCATCAAATGTTAGACCTTGGAAATCAATAGTTAGGGTTCCATTAATATTCCTCATTGAATAATTGTTTCTCTTGATATGAACCCAAAAATTACGTTTTCATGCAAGGAACTATTGTTCATGTTATGATTTGATGTGGATATGGTTGTTATCCATCATAACAAGATCTTAAGATCCTTGAACAATGATGGGGTAGGGTGTTTTCACCTTGGAAACATTTTTCAAGGTTGGTAAATTCTCTTTAGCTCTTGCACTTTTAGAACTAGTGGTCATAGATTTTATAAATGAAAATATTATTTTTATAATTTAATTTACAAAAGAATTAGTTTTTTAAAACCCCATGTTTATGGAATTTTAATACTAAGGTTATGGGTATAACCCATGATATGTATGGTAAATGTTTTAATGAGGAGATTTTTTAAATAATTGGTTAGGTGTGTTAACATTGGAATAGAAAAGTGTGAGTTCATAATTCTCATGGAAAGTGACTCATCTGTCTAGAATTAGTCACAATGTAAATTTGTAATCAATCATTTTATAGACATCCAATGTATTTGGTTTGAATATATGGGTATAGTTCAAAAGTATGGTAGGTTCAGTCAGATTGATTTGTGAGAAAATGTATTGGGTGGCTGAGTTTTATGTGTATCCATTCCTGACATGGGATACCTTTTTGGCATTAGTATTTCCACATTTTATATATGCATATCTTTAATGGGTAGTTTATATTTCTTCTATATTATTTTATATTAAATGTTATCCATCATGTTATTGTATTAGTTTCATTTGTGGGAAGACTCTAGATGATTACCTAATGTGATTATGTACTCACCAAAAGCAAATGAGCTTTGTTTCAAATACATACCTTGTTCATCCAGATACAAATAAGGGGTAGATTACATACTTCACCAATGTAGCATGAACATTTAATTGTCTTGGGTGATGGTAGTTAGATCATGGGGATATTCATGTGATGGATTCTATGGTGCCGCCACCTTTCTTGTTTCTTTCATTTCATGGGATTATTTAATTATTTATTTTATAGTATCATGTTTCAATAATCTACTAGACCCAATTTTAATAATTTTTATTTATTATATCATCTTATATATATTCTTTTTCATAAAATGCATAATATAATGTCTATTAATTGTCATATATTTTTGGTTTTTTACATAAGTGAAAATCATCCCCCATGATTTAGTAGTGAACTTTTCATTTATTGTTATCATTTGGTATCTTGGGGATGCACATAGGGGTTGTAGCACTTAGATCCTTCCAAAGACAATGGGTCTAGAACGAGTGTTAAAATTGGGATCAGTATGGTTTTTTTTCTATCAATCATAATAGTAGGCTTAAATATTGAATATTTCAAAACATGAAATGTATAGAATATAAATATGTTTCTATCCTATTTATTATGAAGATCAAGATACTATAGTGTATTAGGTAAGAAATTTTATTGAGAACATATAGGCGTGAAGTTGTACTATCATCATGGGTTTAGATGGCTAACGTTTTGTACCCTTTATTAATAAAGATACTTCACACTATGATTCCATCATCTATAAAATATTTATTAGGTTGTGCTTTGGAAAATGGCTTAGTGGTCACAATATATCATAAAATTCATCACATGAACATATTAATTAAATTTATTGTTTCTTTGAAATGATTTTATAAATATGTGAAAAATATATTTTAGATATATCTTAAATATTAATTCTTATTAGTTTTAATTTGTTGATTATTGTAAAATTTTATTTATTTTCACACAACCATTAGTTTTTATTATTTAATGGAACATGATAATTTTACGAAATGGAAAATAAACTAATAATGACTCTAAATATAAGTAATTGATTAAATATTAATAAAACCCAATAATATTTTAATAAAATTTTTACAATTTTAGAATAAGTACTCTAATTAATATTAACTTTTTTGCTTACCTACTCTCTTAATTATTACTAATATGAATATATTGTAGGAAAACCATTATATAGGATTGAGTAATTTTGTTTTAACCTTACCTTTTATGATTCTAATGGTAGGTTATGTGTTGATTTGAATTCGATGATTTTTCTTGGTTAATATCTCCTTTGATTATAAAATGATTATCCCCGAACCTTGATATATTATTTACCTATTTTGATTCACGATATAGTAAAGGTTACAACATGAGTTACACCATGTTATCAATGTAGAGGGTGATGTGTGTTTTCAATAATGAGTTAGTAACATGTAAAAAATGTGGATATGTTAAAATGAACAGTTTTCTTTATTATTTAGCCTTCTTTTTAATTATTGAAATTTTTATGTTATTGATCATATGATCATGTTTAAATTTATTTCATTTTTTTATTTGGTTGTTAGTTTTCATTACATTAATTTAGAATTCTTGAATAGTAATAGAATATTTTTAAAAGAACGATTATCCTTGGAACATAATTACATAATACATAGATGAAAAATAGGGTTCATGTTATGTTATCTTAATTTTGGTTAAAATAATTTAACATGGTTAAAATTATTAGAACATGAAGTAACTAGAATTTCTCTTAAAATATTTTATTGATAATGCATTGAAATAAAATTTATTAATATTTTTTTTTATAATAAATTATTTGTGAAAATTATTCAATTTTTATCTCTTGTGGTTTTAGTATTTGGATTATATTGGTTATGTGGTCGGCTTTTATGATCTATATTTTGATGAAAAAATGGTTTTCAAATTAAGGAATTATGTTGAATACATTTATTGTAAGATGATAGATAGATTTCAACAATTTTTTGCTACCAGATTTCCATGAATTTTTGAATAGCATTCCTAAGTATTTTGAAATAAAAAAACATTAAATATTATTCTAAAAGAGACCTTCTTGAAAATGAAACATTAGTTAAAAATATTGTCTGAGGGAAACAATTTATTGTTTTGAAATTTAATATTGTGTCATTTATTGAATGTTTTGGTTATTAATGTGTAATTTTTTTAGTACAGTTTTTGAAAAACTTTAAGGAATGTGTTTTAAAATAATTTTAGTAGTTTTTAATCTCTAGGAATGATTTAATGTGTTTCTTTACCTTCTTCTTTTAAAGAAAAATATATATTTTCAATTTTATCATTGTTTTGGGAACATAAGAATAAAAAATGTGTTTTTGATACTATTATAAAATAATGAATTGGAGAATGAGAACCTCCTGGTCACTTTATGATATAGGCAGTATAGAGGAACGATTCCTAAAAAAGATGAATATAGATTTTCCCTTAAAAATGATGTCATACGTGTAGTTGTTGTTCTGTTATTTATTTTTGTATGCTAATTATTCTCATTTTATTTTCTATTTCTATACTTCTAGTTTTTGTTCTTCTGATTGTTCTTTCATGATTCCTTTTATTGTTGGGCTGGATATGTGTCACTGATTATATCCATTCCATATTAGTTTTTGTTGTTTCTCATTGATAGATTTAATTCATGTAAGGGACATAAATGCTAGTGGGATTTCATTCTCAACAAATTATCATCATGAGGCATTATGATTATCATAATATTATGGGATATAGATTGGATAACATTCTTAAGAACCATTGATAGGAAATTTAATTGGGGGAATTCCTTGTCTTCAAAGTGTCATAGTTGGAATCCACGGTACACCTTTATCCATAAAATTAAATTTCATATTGAATTCTATGATTTCTATGTCACTTCTTCTTGTTATGAATGAGAAGTTCTCATTTACAATGTATTTAGTACATGAATGGGGTAGGAGTAGTTGAGTCTTGTTAGGAAATATATCTTGTCTTCCACTAACCAATTTGGTTTGAATGTCTAAGTTAGGGGTGTGTAGTCGAGAGTAGTTCAATATGGGTAACATTATTCGAAGTTTTATTTGGTAGGGGTTTATTTGTGGTCTAGTCCCTGACTTTATAAATGCGTGATATTTTTTCTTAGATATCTCATGGACTCTTATTCCCTATGATTAATGGTTTATTATTAATTCCATAATTATGTCATCCCAACTCTATTCATAATGAGGACTTATTTACCTTTATCTTATAGTTCATGATTTATGGGGTGGTAGGTGTTTTAAATATCAATCCACCAGCCATCAGTTTAGTGTAATGCTAAATTAAAAATGACTAAGGGGATCATCCATCAACAAAAATATTGGTTTACAGACCCAGAAAATGTCAGGTATTTTTGTCAAATGACTCTTATTCTAGACTTACGTGACCAACTATTAGGATTTTCAGTATTTAAAATTTTCATTTACATAACATTATTATAAACCATAATAGTGTGAAGAAAGTATGTAATAAACACATGATGTAAATTTTCTATTCTGTATTTGGTTCAAAATTTTCTTTATACTTATGCTAGTGTAGTCTTACGTGGATTGACTATTTAGATATTGGATGGAACGTAAGGTAGAAAACATTGACCACCAATTATGGAACATGTTACAACTAAGACCATACTTTTACATTAGTTTGAGAAAATTATCTAGGTATTTGGTAGTGATTTTTAAATTTATTAATTAACATCATGTTATAATGGTTTGTGTTTATCAAATCATTTCATTGAAAATTTAAATTCTTATTAGGGGGATTGTATCTAAGAAGATTAGTTAGTGGGATGTATTTATTATGTTTTCAACATTAATCATGTGTTAACTATCATAATTTTGATTAATACATATTTACCTTTTTGAGTTAGTGATCAATGAGTTTACCTTAGGATTCAGGTTGGATATAGTTTCATCATACAACATTCTATAAATAGTTGAATTAATAAAAATTTTCCATCTAGGGAGAATGGTACAATGATCTTTGGTAGTGTAGGGAATGCCTTCTTTCAATTAATAGAGCATATATAGGTTCCTAGTTATCCATATATGATTCATAAGACCATATTTGGAACATCTTATCACCAACAGTGTTAAATTTTTTATTTTTCAGTTGGTATACCTTAGTTTCCTCTAATAGAATGAGAAGGATATTGTTATCTTTAAATATTTTCTAGATTTAAAGAGTTTAAACCTAGGTAAGAAAAACATGATAGTTATTTTGTGGCTAGGTACACTCTTATTTTTATACCATTTGAGTTGAGATTTGGTTGTGTAGAATTTCAATCCTAATTCAGGGTATTGTTTGTTTTTTTCTCAAATACTAGTTGTTGGGTAGTGAGTATGCTTCTAGTTACATATGAGTTCTGTTGAGAATGGTGTTGAATTTTTTTTTTCAATAAGATGTCTATATGGTGTCATGTTTCAATATGTGTATGGAAAGTGGTGGTGATAATGATTGAAGAGTGAAAGTTGTTCCAAATAAAATGCAATTTCTATTTGGAGAATCGCTATTTGAAATTGGATGTCATTCTGGGAATTTTTCCAAAGGAAATATGATGATTGTAGCTCTGGTCTTAAGTTTCGAGATTTGTATCAAGGTGATACATTTTCACAACAGTTGAAAAAGTCCATACAATAATCAATTGCATGTGGATAGATGTAATTATGATCCATCCATAGTCACTAAGTGAATGAAGTTTTGAAGATCCATACAATTAATTCTAATTGGATGAAGGTTGTGAATCAAATATTACCATGCATTATGTTTTAATGTATAAGGAATGAAAAAAAGATCCATGTACCATCCATGATTGGATTTAGGGAATGTTGACACTTTTGGAGTTGTTATTCCAAAAATAAAAATAAGGATGATGGTTGAAGATGAAGAAGAGGGGGGAAGGGATTAGTATGAAGTCTACTAAGTGCATTTCCCATGCTTGATCTTTGAATGAGGAAGGTGTCCATGAAATATTCTTTCCATGTCCACTTGGTTTTTAACCATGTATATGGCCTTATATAAAAAATGTAAGGGCCCAAACCATGGAGGGACAGTTGAGGACTTCACCTCAAGAACTTGCAGGACCTGAGGGGTCAACCGCGCCTAAGGTAAGCCCTCAAGTCCATACCTGCATGAGGAAGGGTGTGAACGGTCTGTGTATAGGCCCGCAGGTGTTCACATAGTGATCAACCCGTGAATTAGCATGAATTGTGGGTGGTATGTGCAAGCCCAAGGATTAGATTTGGCATTGCGAGCGCACCCACAGGGTGAACACATTACAAGATTGTACCATGGAGGGAGAGAGGATATTTCTGAGCAGTTTCCACCACAGCTTGATATTTTAACCATGAGAACTGGTGTTTTCATTTCGATGTGGGACAATATTTTAAAAATGCGGAACTAATCCTAGTCATCCATCTGATCTCACGCCTGATCTTAACCACAGACTCTATCCCACATCCCGTGTTCTAATCAAGTTCATACTTCTAATATATGAAGAGCATTTTGAACTAGTGTTGTCTGATCTCTCCACTAAGGTTGTCTTCAACCTCTAGACTCTCGAGCACCACCCGCGAACCAGTACTCAACCCGAATGAAGATCTCATCACTCCGGGCATCATATGATCTCATTTCAATCCCATAGTGATCGTTAGGATGTAACGAACACATGAATTCAATATTAATAGCATGAATTCACAGAAATAAAGAGATTGTTCGTGAATGAAGAAAACCGAGTTGTGAGGCCATGTCATGAAGTTTGGTGAATTTAGAAGATATTTTACATGCATTCGAAAAATCTAGCACATGAGGATAATAATCACCGAGAAATAAGGAATCCACTATTGAAAAGGAAACAACCAAGATTTACGCATATCTCTATACTGAGTATGAAAATATTGAAAGACGAAGATCTTGGCTACTAAACGTTTTGAATCCCATGGCATATCATGCGAATTTGAATGGTGATCCTTGCTTATAAATAGATATCTATCAACGGAGGCTCTAAGCTTGCAAACATTGAAAGAAGATATTGTTTTCTAGAAACAGAGCATCATACTAGAGAGGTTCCATACAGCCTTGCTATGTGAAGAAAAATAAGACCCCACAGACATTCAACAAGTTCAAAGCACTCTTGAAACGTCATTCTAAAGAAGAAGAGACCACACCTTTGTGTGATGAAAACCCCTCAACACCCGAATGGTTTTTTAAAACCCTCATGGTGCTTTGTGGAGGTGATCCCATAGGAAAAAATTGGGTGTTACACACCCTTTTTGTGCTTTTGTGAAGGCATAACCAAGAAGCGCTCTCAGTTTGTGAAGGAAGGAGTTGTGCACCATTTTTGGTTCGTGAAGAGAAGGACCGAGAACCATCCTAGTTCATGAAGGGAATCTACATACACCCTTTTCATAAGAAAAATAAAAGTATAGTGTACATATAAACTTACCTTGGAAAGGAATGATAACCCACACACATTCCCCATCTATTCGGTTTTGTTTACAAAGGAATTAGGATAATGCATGCATGAAGCACATGCATGCATATGAACGATTTGAGATACCCGGACAAGCCCAAGGGTGGATCAAACCCAGTAGGGTTGTGTGTGAAAGAATAAGAAAAGGGAGTCTGCTTTCATGGTTGAGTTCATTTGCATGAAAATTACCTGAAAGAAAAATTGTGAGTACATGTGATGAAATAAGAGGAATAGAGAATAATAACACATACAAGAGAGTACACCCATTTGGGTTTAAATAAACACACTCAAAATTGAACCTAAATTAAATAATAAGTGTGTATTTTTAAAGAACCAAAGACAAAATGTTTGTGTGATGTTATGTGAGGAAAATAAAGAATATGGGTGTGTGATTAAAGAATTATACCCATTGGGGTTTTAACACAAACAAAAAATAGGAAGTAGATTGTGCATGCATGCATGCACATGCACACGTGAATACACTCAAAAGGAAGAATCAAGATTGTTAGTGAAAATGTGTAAACAGGAAGAAGAAATGCCATAAAACCCTTGCATGAAGCTTAATAAATTCAGAAGATGCCATGTGATCTGATCTTCAGTGTTTAAATAATCACATAAGTGAATGTGATTCTTTTCAAGAAACAAAAAGAAATTTTATTACATTTTGATATTGCAGCACAGAATAAGAAATTGAGATATCTAAATAAAAGAGGTATTGGATCCCATGTAATCCATATATGAAGTGAATGAGTACTAAGACTGAAGACAAACAGAAATAAATAAGTTCTCATATCTGAGTATTCATTGATTTAGAGTCCATGAAGAAAGATTTCATTGATATTCTGAAGAATAAATCTAGAATTCTTGAAGAGGTTGTGTGAACCATTTTCACACACCTAAGTGAGGCTTTGTATTCATCCTAAGAAGAAATAATTTCTTGAGAATTGTTTATACTAAGAGCTGAACAACTAATATGATCAGATTTATTGAGCAAGGCCAACAGACCTTACCAGCAGGTGTTGAATATTCTTGAAGATATTCACGAGAAAGTGTAATTTAACAAGCTCATGAGGGAAGATCCAAAGATCCATCCACAGTGAATCAAGAAGCATATCTTGTGAAAGGAAGGAGGAAGAAATATTCAATGGGACTCTGAAGCAGGCCATTGGGACTCTGTAAACACTATGGGAAGTAGTATAAAGAACCTGTTGTGGGACTCAGGAGAGATAAAATGGGACTCTATATCAACCTTTGTAACTACTAACCAAATTATAGTGGAGAATATATGTTGGGGAGAATAACCAACACAGTAAGGAGTAGGTCTTTGAACCAAACCTTATAAATCCTAGTGTTCGGTGCCTTTACATTTATAGCATCATTCAAGGTATAGTTGAGATACACAAGAAGATTGGATCGAGGATTTAACCATCCATAGAGGTTAAATTGAAAAGAATCAATTAGTAAAAATATTTAAAGGGATCATTGATTCACCCATACCCCTCTCATTGATTCACACTAATCTAGGAACATAAGGTTACTCCCATCTCTCTCATGTGATAATGGTTCAAATTAATTGTCTTTACCTTTCATATATCATGATCAGCATGATGAGATCTCCCTAGTTAGTCTTATATTTTTTATAACTGATATAGTACAAATGGTTGGTCCCATCATGTTTCCTGAAAACTAGAAAATTTTTTGTTGGACAAGGGGTTTGATCTATTACCAAGACACTTTCAATATCATGATTTCTAGGTATGTAATTTCCAATGGTAGGGTGAATGTAAAACAACAAGTTTTTCGGTTTGGTCTTGTTTTAAAAAATTTAGTTAAGTTATGGAATGTTTTGATGGTGTCGCTGGGAGTGTTAGGAGGATGATATTATATTAAAGATAGAATATGGGGGTAGGAGCAATATCATTATGTGACTATGTATTCAAAAAATGAATATAGTTTCATAATTTAATGTTGACATGTCATGAATTTTATAAGAAGTATGCATATGAATTTTCCTGGTATTAATCCCTTAGTTAAACCGTGAATGATGATTATTCAATCATGATAAATTTATTTCATTTCTATTTCTTTCCCCATTATTTATCCATTATTCCTCTAAAAAAAGACTCCTTTAGAATATTTCATAGATTTCATTCCTTCTGTTGAATTATTTCATCATATCATCAGAGGTCACCACTACAAAAATAGCCTTTAACAGTGCTAGAAAAGGCCTTCACGAGTGCTAAAAAAGTGATGATTACCAATGCCCGATTAAAATCCCGAAACTTTTATTAGTGATAAGTTTAACAGATCTAAAAAAATCATTGTTTAAAGTGTCATTTTCTATGCTTTTTTGGAAATTTTAAATTCTTCCTTCATCAGTACAATTTTTAGCGCTATTAAAGGGGACCATTAGCATCACTTTTTTATACTGGATAAAGGTCCCGCTAATAAAGGGTATATAATTTTTTTCCATAGCCCACCCACCATTCTTTATCAGTGCTTACACCCTACCACCCCCTGTATTTTCACTTCCCACTCCCCTTCATTATCACATTAGATAATCACAGCCTCCTGCGCGCGCCCCTACCTCCAGTGAGTTTTGAACCCTAGACCTCCAAGTTATACACCAGTGACTTTACAACTCTACTATACTATTTGGTTTTTGATTTTAGCACATTTCACTATATTTTAATATATTACATCACATTTTTTATCCATATATTTATATATATGTTTATATATTAATAAATATATTTTATACTTAAATATATTTTATTATTTATTTATAATACTAATTTTTTTATGTGTGAATGTATAAAAATATGTATATATTGTATATATTTGATAATAAATAAAATTAAAATATGAAAAATGTTAAAATTTAAAATTCATATTATCCATATGAATAAATACTTAATAATAAATTCATTCCCCACTAAAAAAGGGAAAAAGACCGCATTAAACGAGGTTTAAAATCCATCAAAATTTAAAAAAATTTGGAACCCCAATTAAAAACTCATTTTTAGTGGCCTTAGGGGGTTTTTTCAACTCAAAAAAAAGGAAGGTTTACCTTGAGTCCCCAGTGTGTAGATCTCATCACAGGATTTGATATGATTTGTTGTAGAGCCCAAACGGGCACTCCGATCAAAATTTATGGTCGTTTGATGTATAAGTTATGTTTTCAACTTATTTTAGATCTTTTATTATACTTTTTAATTGTTTTTATCTTGAAATTTATATTAAATGACTATTAGTCGGCAATAATAAGATTATTATTGATTAAAAATATTTTTTTAGTGATTTTATAAGTTATTTTCATTGAATATCTTACATATTAAGTATAAATACCTCTTTACCTTATCTAAAACATATTTAAAAAAATATTTATTACATTTATATAAATAATAATTTATTTATATATTAATATATTATTTTTAATAAAATATAATTTTTTTGAAGTATACTTTTATCAGTGATTGAAAAAAATCACTGATAAAGTGGGACTTTATCAGCACTTCTAAAAAAGCACAGATAAACCCCCCACTTTATTAGTGCTTTTTTACAAGTGTAGATAAAAGGCCACATTTATTAGTGATTATATAAAAGTAATGATAAGGTTCCCCCATTAACAGCGCTAAAAAAATGATTCTAAATACCCCATTTTACAGTGCATTTTTTAGCACTGATAAAGGGGATCTTTAAAAGTGTTTTTAGATAGCGCTATTAAAGCCCTAGTGCTAGATAAACCCAGTTTTATAGTAATTTTTTTAACATTGGAAATAAGAGGTTATGGTTTTGTTCCTCTTTCTCTCCAGTTACCTCTTTTATTCCTCTTTGTATAGAACCTAGAATAGGTAATTAATTCCTAGATCTATTGTGGAATGTATGATTTTATGTAACAATGTTTTTAACTATTCATATGAGGAATATAAATTCCATTTTTAATGAATATGTTGTTTTTTTCACTTTACAAACATTATTTAAGGTGGGTGGACTTTCCTTAATTTAACGCATTCCTAAACTAAAAGTAATGGATTTTAAAAATCCAAATTAGGTTTAAAATTTTTATTTCCATCAAATTCATATTAGAAATACCTTGTTTTATAAAATTTGAAAATAAAGGTTGTGTGAATCGCCCACAATGTGTGTGATAGTTGATTAAAGGACGAAATAGTTTAATGAACGATTTGGCCATGTGAACATTATCAATCCATGGAATGAGTTTATAATGTACCCGGAAATTGTCTCATTAGAATATAATTTTCTACAAGGCAATTTGGACCTAAGGGATTTACCAATAACCGAAGGCTTGGGTCTAGAGTGATGGTTACCAATCATTAGTATGTTTCTATTATATGGTTCATCTTTGACACGATGTGAATTTGGATTGTAATTCCCATGGGTGTGCTTTCATGTCACGGGATACCATAATGGTGTGATTACAATTACTATGTAGGATTATGTAAATCTTGCAAGAATATTTTATATTTATAATTACTAATTTTAAATTAAATGATAGCTAGTATGTTTTTTCTTTAGTGGTGTGTGTGGGAAGCCCTATTGGATTGCCTACTGAGTCAACATACTCACCACCTATTTAAGAACATTTGTGCTTATACATTCTCTATTGTTAATGAAACAGGTAAGGGATATATTTCATACTTCAGAGGTGTATCATATAGATGAAAACATATTTTTTATTCGGTGTTGTATCTTTGCGATGGTTGTATGATTAAGGATAGGGTGGTACTACCCTAGTTCCTTTAGTCTTTCATGTATCAATATTGTAGACATATTTTATTTATAGTCCTATATTATCTTCTTCTACTGCACATAGATATTTATGACTATGTATTTTTTATCTTAGTGGAACTATATTGGGTTTTATAAAATTCTTTTTCAATTTTATCCCAATTTTCATCTATTTTATTTTGAATACATATGGGAAAATATTCACCCCAGATTTAGTAATTAATTTGGTATTTATTTTAATCCCTTAGAGTCCATATATTATCAACTATGGTTAATCTTACTTATTTCATTCTCAATACTATGGTTTTGGTCACTGTATTACACAAGGTATGATCTAAAATTGTGAAAATAAAAGAAATATATCTTTAATTATGTATCCTTATCGAGTTATTAGGATGTGACACTATTAATTTTAATCTAGAATAATAAATCAGATATAAAATTATATCCTTCTTATCTGAAATTCTACTCCTACTACATAATTATTGACATCATGGGTAATCTCAAATACATCTTCCTAGTGTGGATATAGAATGATTGAGGAAATGATCAATCACATATTAAATTCCTAAAATATTCTTAAATGTTTTTATCAAACATGAAATCAACATCCTTTTCCAATATGTTTTCAAGTGGGTGATGAATTTGTGAAAATCCTTAAATAAGCCACTATTAATACGCAACATTCCCCAAAAATATGTAGATCTCCTACAAGGTTTTAGGATAATGAAACTATTTAAAAAAATAATTATAGAAGAATCTAATTTTATTCAAAAATATAAATTTAGTGTCTAAGGACAATACCAATAATAACCATGAAATTTAACATTTCACAATTTTGTACAAGTCTTGTCGACTCTCATCATTTATGTACTAATTCCAATTTTTTTAGGCACACATCAATATAGTATACATAAATCTAAATATAAGAAACTAATATTTCTATTATTTCCTCATATATCAAGGGGGAAATTTATTATACAAACCACTTAATAATTGACTATTTATTTTACTTCCCATAATATATATTCCTATAGGAGAATCTTATATTGGGTCATGTGAATTATTTCTATTATTGCTATTATGAGGATATAAAAATTATATTATATATATAATAACCATTTACAAAATAGTATTACATGTGTCCCACCATCCACTCATTCATTTTCTAAATAAATTAAAGTGGAAAATATGATTTGTTTGGTTCCATTTAGATTCATATATTACAGAAAAATATGTAACCCATCACTGTTTAAGAGGACATAATCACATCATGTTTATTAACAAGGGACATGAGGAATTTCATTGGGAAAAAAGAATGATGGTACCACCCATTAAATATCTAAAATGGGTTAAAAAATATCATCATAAAGGATAATGAAGAATTAATTCTTTACATATTCATTCATTGGGGATGTCATCTACAATTAGGGATATCTTTTAGGATTATATTCTTCCTCCCACTGAACATTTTGGGTGAAAATGAACGGGATTATTCTATTTATGTTAGAAATACTCCATGTGATATCCTTCTTCCATTTTTTGGATACATCAACCAGAATCTTCTCTTCCTCCTTTGATAAATCTATATTGAAAATCATAAATATATCAACTCCAAGACATAGTAAAAATCAATAAATATTTCTTGGTAGTTGTTTGAGTTATAGCTTTGGTGACTTCAAAATTTAGTAGATCAATTTATGATATGTATTATTAGGAATCATATAAAAAACATGAAAAACGTACTCTACTTTCTACATACCATGAATATCTTTTTTTTCTACCAAATTAATCATTGGTAGGTAATTCTAGCTTAAAATGAACATGAATAAATATGTTTCATAATTCAGGATGGTCAAGAAATTTCAATCCACATGCTTGTAATAGGGACTCAATAATTTATTCATGTCCAATTAGAATTTTTATTCCCCCATATAGAAAATTAATTTTCCATGAATTATATCATTAATTGATTTATAATATGAAGGAATGACTACATAAATTTTATTTGTACTATACCATGTTATTCCTTTACCAAAATTTGAAAATAAGCTACAAAGGAAATCTTCTTTCCTTTTACAAGAGAATATACCAAAACACTATTTGAAATATATATTTATTTGTATTTAAATTATACTAATAAGATAATTTGATTCATCCCACTCAATTCAATTTTCTTTAATACATTAAGGAGAATCTATTTTAAACTTCTTCTAATATAAAAAATATCAATGCTTAAAGTGAGAGACCCAATAATACATTGGCTGAAAAAACTAACATGGTATTTGATTAGCCACTAAATGAGGCTAATATTAATTGGTAATATATATAATATTAATTTTCTTTATTATTAATAAACACCATTTTAGTGCATTTTACACTTTGAACATCATTTCACATTATGATTGAAATACCTTCTTAAAATGCAATATTATGTGGTACATTTTTTAGCATCATTTGAAGTACCCAATGATTCATATGATTATACATATTTTATTTTGATATTTTTGGAAATTTATCTACACTCCAATATTAACATGTTTCATTCAGGGATCAATGGAGAATTCATGGAAGAAGATGGAGATATTGTTTGATGAAAGGAAGCAATTCTAGAGAAGGCAGATTGGACACCAGTCCACTTATGAGATAGTGGGGACCCAAATACAGGCCCAAAGAATCCCAAATTTCGTGGGATGATAGAAGACATATATAGGAACAAATACATATTCAGGATGGAATGCTTATTCGGCATCCATGGTGTCCATTTAGGCGGCCCAAGGTAGAGATAAAATTCTGGGCCAGATTCTACGGCCCAGAAAAACATCCCACCAATTAAACCATATCTCGAAAACAATACCTCATTTGGGGCTGATATTTTACAGGATATTAGGGGACATCCGGATCTTAATTTAAGTATTCTATGCCCCACCCAAAATCGGCCATCTAGAAGGTTTTTAAAGCGCGTCTGTTCGGTGCATGGAAGCTGGATGCCTTTTCTTGTCAAGGGTGGAAAGTCTTCTTTCCACAAACTTTCCACCACCCTAGACCTACCATCATCAAGTGGGATTAATTGTACTGTTGGAGGATCTACCCAAGGACTCAAAAATTACTATTTAAGGCAGTGGTGGTGGAGGAGTTAAAAATCATTGGTGCTTGGTTTTATTGTAGTGTTATGCTGCCGCTTTGTGTTTGTAATCGCATTTCTTTCTCATGTAAGTTGTTTAATTCACCTTAGTTTCTTAATAAAAGTTCATTTTTTACTCTTATTATGTTCTTATACTTATCACATTGATACCGTTGGTTCAAGGTGTGAATTTATTCACACCATACTTTGTGATATTTATCACACAATGGAGGAGTGATCTTTTTTTTTGTTTTAACTTTTTCAATTACACCTTTGTAAGTCTACTTCCTGCTTCCGTTGAAGACATGTCATCAATGGAGGGATAACTATTTTATGGGTTGATCCAAGGGAGTATCAAGGGGATGGATTGGTTGTTATTTATCACTCCATTAATGGATAATCACTTCTTTTAAATGAGATTTTTATTTGATGATTTTAAAATATCTTCATCCTTATTGAATTTAAGGTCACACATTTCAAGTGCTAAAACGAACCTCTACATTGGAGTGCTCAAAACGTTGATCCTTCATGTGTATAGTTGATTAGTATTATGGTGTGTAGGAATTAAACCAGTATGTCATGATTTATTTTGATCTTGTTAAATTAATCAATCTCAATTATAAGAAATTGAAATCATTAAAAAAGTAATTCATCCAATCCACCCCGAGTGATAACCTAGGATCAACTCATTCTTTTAAATTGAATTAACTTAAATCTGTTAGTTATCCTTTAAACCCATATAAAATCAACCCAAGTTGGACACTTCATAGCCAAAAACAGGCCATAGAATATACGTGTCTATAGGTTTCTTCTTAGGTCTCTGAGGATTCGATAACCCAAGCTAAACTACAAGGACCGTCTTACCGTCTTCTCTTGGGTGAATTTGAGAGAGAATCAGTCTTCCAACATTTTTTTGGAGTTTCCATTATAATGAAACTAGACATTACTATCTATTAATATTAATCTAAATCCTCTAATTTCATATTACTAAAATGTATCTCTTAATTAAATTTATCATTAGTGGTATTTTGAAGGATATCTTATGTGAAGAGATCGTTTATATAATATTATTTAAGTATTTTTTGAAATTTCATATCATTCTCCTCTAATATTCCATGACACATTTTATCTGATAAGATAAGGAATATCTTATAGAGCTACACTTCTAGATTCTTTAAAGAATCATTGGTGTGAGTTCCTTATCTTTGACACTCAAATTCCATTATAATGATTGTTTCCACTTACTTCTCTTGTTGTTATTATTTTTTCATTATCCTTATCTCTAGGATGATTTTTTCCGTTACTTATTACATTATGTGCAATGTAATGTCTTTTTCATCTTATAGAGTGTCATTCAAATTTCTGGGAATAACTCCTAGTTATTATTTTATTAATTTTATGGTATGTTATTCAAGTTGAATCTCAATGTTCCTTAGAACAAATTGGTGAAATGATACTTAATTATTTTAATCATAGATAGTTGTTTCTACTTGAACCAGTCAAGAGTAATTTCATTATATTGTTTTTTCTAGATCCTTTAATGAGGGTTTGGATTTATTTTTGTGGATATAAAATGTAATCTTGTAGCTATTTGAATAGTGGAAGTGTTTTAAAAAAATAATTCCTTGTGGGTATCATTTGTAGTTTTTCATAGTGAAAACATGGAGAACGAAGATTTCTCGTGATGTTTTTTTTCTAAAAAAGTACATGGATCCATAATTGATTAAGAATGACCTAACAAACTACCCAATATGATTTGGGTAGTATGTTTTAGGTTAGTTTTAAATGAATAAATTAACTTAAACCAGGGAGGGGTCTTATACACCATCATGTATGTCCTGATTAAGGTGAGTAGCTATAGAAATATCACATGAAAGAACATAATCTTGTTCTGATGAAGATATAAGATAATTTAGTAAAAAGAATTACTCAATTGTATTTGACACAGCTTAAGTTTGGGTGGGAATCTTGCTGGTATCCTCAGCCTAATGAAATCCTCTCCTGGCTAAGACTCTCTAGCCTTGTTATTGAGAGAAATGTTTTATTAATTCAACATGGATGGGTTAGACATTAGTGAATATATTACTCATTTATCATCTTACTTATTTTGAATCAATGATGTACCTATATATTTTCTTCAACCTACAGTAGAATTATATTCATTTTTATCCACAAGGACTCTCTGTGATCTGGTAAAATTCATAGAATATCATTCAAACACTCTCATACCTCTTATGGGAAAATCCCATATTATTGTAAGAAATTTTGGATATCACTTCAATTTATTTTATTAATTCACATGTGGTAAATACATCTCTAAATATTTATGGCCTATCGCTTCTCATTTAATGATCAACACTAAGGTGTATGGATCCATCCACTCTTTATAATTCCCCAAAAGAGAGAATCGAAAGGTTTTGTGTTAGATGGAAGTGTTCAACACTCTATTGTTTCTCAAATTTTTATAGATCACAAAAAATTCGGAATGATGACTGTGAGGATCATCATGTTGCATTCCACCAAAACACCTAGAATTTAATACCATTTCTAGAACACATATAATTATATCGATGTTTTTTGATTGCATAGGAAGTAAAAAAATGATCGATGTATCCCTATATATAAAAGGTTGTTTTTAGTCCATCAATGACATCTCACGCCATTTCGGAAGTCCAAAACTAAAAATATTTAAATTATTATTTATGGTATTGAAAATCACATTAGATATTAATAACATATTATCATCAGCTATTTGATATGAGGAATTCGATTCTGGGATTGAATTCAAGAGGTTTACATGAATCACCACTCCTTTATCTTTTTCATGGAATATATATCACAATCCATTTCATTTTAAATAAGGATGAAACAATGAAAATAATGTGATAAGAAAATATTTGAAAAATCAATCAATAATAAATTTTCAAATTATTTTCTCTTGAATCCTTTAAAAAATTTCCAAAAACAACCCACTCTCCAAATATTCTTAAAATACTAGGGGTTTTGTTGAATGTCCCTAATGAAACATCATATAACTCTTACCAATAATACTAAAAAAGAGAATTATAGGTAATAAAATACTGGAGGATGGAAAAAATAGAACATGGAGAGATTAACTTAGATATCCAATCTTAATATTTATTTCTAAAATATATTTCAATATTAAAATTGAAAAAATACCTAGGTCAGTATACAATTTAGTAACATATATAGGAAGGAAAAGATTATTTGGAGGTGACAAAATATATTGTATATAATAATGTTTTTTGACACATTTCCAAGGATAAATTTATAAGGATTATAATTATTTTAACCTAAAAAATAACACAAATAAAAAATTTGAAGACCCAATAAGGTCACTATTTCATATTTTATGATTTTAAATGTATCCAAATATATTCAACTACTTTAGTGTTGGTAGTAAAGTAAAATAGATATATTAACATTAATTTCAACAAAAGTGGCAGAGTAAATTTGGATCTCTCTCTCTCTCACCCCCTATCATTTTTCTGTATACATTCTCAAACCTCATTCACTCTCACTAGGTGGTTAAAGAATATGATAAAAATATAAATGAAAATTAGTAAAATATTGGACCACAAAGTCAGAAGTTCTATGTATAAGGAAATTAATTTGTGGACAATCATAAAGTGGGAATAATAAAGCATCACTAGTGATAAATCATAAATCAAAATTCATGAACAAGAATTGAGAATCCAATTATCTCTAAAATAACTTAAAATTATCCAAAAGGATCGCCTCTTTATGTAGCCTTGGTTTTTTTCTCCACTTCATTGATGCATTCGAAATATATCTTCATAAAATATTTATAGCTCACTCTTTAAATAATCTAGTGATACTTAATGATGTCATTGTTTTTAAGGAATGTAGTAATTAAAATTATGGGTTTCCAACCATATCTAAAGTGAAACATCAATGTATATTATATAATTTAAAAATATCTTCTTTTCAAAAATATTAAACTCTTACAGATAATGAAACATTCACTTAGAGTATTTCCCATGGTTTTATAAGAAAAATTATCATTTGAGTGAATTGAGTCATATCAATGTGTTTGTAGTATAGTGCTCAAGATTCATTCAAATAGTTTCTCTACAAAACTCCAACCCTCCATGGAATATAATGATGTTGTGTTGTAGTTAATTTCACCAAAATTTTTCCAACGTGTTCATTAGTATTAAACATATGTTCATTACCATTAAAAAACATGAGTACAATTACACATCTCCTCAAATCACCATTTATAGTGTAGTAAATATTCTACACCTTATCCATCCACACATCATGTCGATAATATTCTTCAGGATTCTATCGATGCTGAAAATTAAAAGCATTAGGTTTTAGGGCTCCCTTAGAGGCTTCTCCTTTCAATTTATAGAATTTCATAAATCAATTAAAACAAAAAAATCTTCATATTGTGAAACAACCTAATGTAATCATACAGAGACCTTGACATATCATTCATTTAACATTTATGCACACTTCCAGTTACCCTTAAACACATATCATACAAGACAACCTCTAGGATTTTGGTTCAACACTAAACTACCTTGAACATTATCCTTTATATGGAAACATGCATAACCTTATATAAACCTTGAAATTTTTACATTCCAATACATATCTCAGAGGTAAATTTATATACCTTAGTGATTACCCATGTCACATTTACACAATACCTCCCTATGGTGGAGTAGAATGAGATATTAAATAATCTCACACTATGTAAACCCATCCATAATGTTTTAGGATGGTTGTAGTTCAGGAACTGAACCATTCAATATCTAGTAAATAGAGTAATTATTCTAGATTTTTGTGAGTTTTATTTCAGCATAATACATCATCTTCTTTTCCCATATCAATTTTTTCTTTACGATAACTTCACTTATAACACATGGAGCTGATAAACAGCTACAAAATAATTTTCCCCAAATAACCTCATCCACTCCATCTTACTTATCATCATCACGTGATGGTAACTTCTTTGTTTCACTCACATATGTCCATTCCATTTTAATAACTACTGTAGTTGTTTTTCCCTCTTGGTGCCGCCTTTTATATCATAGAGTTATAATTCACTATATTATCCTTATCTCATTTGGTTTAGACCATAATAAAGTGTTTTTATTTTTCATTTTTACATTTATATTGAAATATTATTTTTCCACAGATGTTATGACCATTTTAAAATTCTTTAACAAAACATAATTTGTTTTCTACATCATGATACCTTGAATATGTTGTGGTCATTTGTATTCCCCAATTCTTAAGATTTCAAACTCTATGGGACTATATCATATTGTAGTTTTTATGATATAAGGTGAGTCACTATTTTCAAAATCTACCAAAGGCACTAAAATCACTTCACAACAGATATATGACCACAAAGAAGCATAAAACTATTGATAATTGTAAAATTTAGTTCAAAGAATGCATTGTATTTTTAAAAACATGTAATTGAAGAGAAGAATCATTAAATTCCTCCACACATAAATCTTTATTTATCCCTAAGAAAAGATTATCACTATATCAAAAATAATTCATTCTCTAATAAAGGGAACATTCATATAATCAAACTCATAAAAATAATTTCATGATAGAAAATATCAAATTCATATAGCCCATTCAATTAGAAAATTCCATATCATTCTTTATATCATCTTTCCAGTCCAAGAAATTTCTTTATTTCACTCACCTTTGTATAATTATCATCAAAACTTAGGTTATTCATGATCTATATCAATTTTATTTTTTTCCACTAATCAAGGTATAGTTTTTCAGCAGTTATGCTCATACCTCAAACACCTAATCCTTATCATAGTCATAAAATTATTCTATAATCACCAATATGCATACGAAATATAATAATTAATCGTTTTTTATTAAAATAAGGTTCAAATGATTTTGAGGTTTTAGTTTGATACTTAATCGGTATAAAAAACAATATAATATCAAACAAGAGGTTAATCTATAAGAACATTCCATGATATTCAATACAAAATTTCAATTCAATTCACATAAAAATGAAATGTAACCACATCCCAATATCTAAAGTAAAAGCCATCAACTAGCTATGAAGTTTAATTAATTAGACAAAACATATTTATTTATTTTTCATTTTTTCATTTTTTTCATTTTGAATATTTTAATTTGGACACATCTCATTTTCAAAACCCAGCCCAATTTATCCTCCTCATAACAATAATTTTAATAGATATAATGTGATAAATTGTTTAAAAATGGTAATTTTTCACCTTCCCAAGGAAGAACACATTTTTTCATTTTTTTTAATATTTTTATATTTTTCATTTTTAGAGGGTCAGTAATGAAATATATTAAATGAATAATCATGAACATCCCTATACTCAATTAAAACACACCAAAAAAATTATCCACAATTTTTAACATTGATTTCACACTATATAGAACCTCTTGTTAATAACTAAGTAATTTAATATCATTAAAAATAAAAAATTAGTGTATGAATGCATTTTATGTTGAATCTTCTTATAATGGTAATTCATGGATTCTGTGGGCAACAAAAAGGGTAAAATGTATATGCGGGAATCAATGAATGGGATCAGAATCCAAAATTTCATAGTCTTTTAATAATTTACATTATACTATAATATCTTTTATGAGATACATTGTAATTTCTAGTAGGCTAACATTCCCTAGGTGTCTCTATAAATTTTTGGGAAATTGTAAAGAAAGAGTCATAAAATCTTCTTTTGAATGGGAATATATGATACAATTTAAAACTAATGGATATAATAATAATAATAATAAATACAATATATATATTTTTTAGACAACTAAAATGACGAATACAAATTAAATAAGCAATCATGTTTAAAAAATATAAAATTTGACATAATCAAACAAAGCTCATAATTTGCACCCATGTCCCTTTTAGTTAAGATTATGATCAATCAGAAGGTTCCAGATTCCATAATGGTTCATCAAATTCACTATGTCTACTAGGTAAATGTAGGGAAAAATCAATGGAGAACTTATGGAGAACCATAATCATGAATCAAACATTATACCATATGTCTAATAAAAGAGGAGAAAGGTGGAAAACAATAAATAGTGAAAACCATCAAGGTACTTTTTGAAAACAAATAAATGAAATAATTATTTTAAAAAATCATGGATTCCAATGTGTGGTATTGAAATTGATTCCCCAAATAAGTGATAAATGTAATTAGTGAAATTTTAAATATAAAAGGATACAATCATATCATTTTATCAACTAAAATAATAATGCAATTAACTTTATAAAGAAGGGAACATAACCCAAAAAAATTCCTTGTGTAGTGATGTAATAGACCTATGTAATATATCTATAATTTTAGAAATTATAATTATTTTGAAATATTAATGATGTAAAAAGTTCTAAAAATAAAAATGGATAAGGTATTCCTTTGAATCCTATATTTTCTTTTAAATAACCCCCTCTAGCTTCTCATCCACCCCTATAAGGTGAAATGGTGTTGGTGAAGGATGGGAAGCAATAAGAACCAACTCTATTTGGGAACATAGACATGAATCAACTTCCAAAATAGTCAGATTATCAACCTGTGAGTTAGGTATCATGGGTTATCTTGCCTCCAAAATTTTAAAATAAGTTATTGATTGATATATATAATTGATAAAAGGTTACTCAATGAATCCCTCATACAACATCACATTTCCATTTCACTAGAAATCAATGTGTAGATATCATTGAGTTGTGGTATCACAAAACATGATTTTTTATAGATATTTCTATCAATGAGATTGTCACTAGTATAATTGACTATATGAGGCATGTGGGGGACCGTATTTGGTATCATGGGTTGTGGGGTAGAATGGATCTTCTAGATTTACTTGACTGGGAGGCTATGGTTCTGCATGTAATTATTGTAGAAATATCAATTGTTTGGAATAATTGTTATCTAGGAAGTCATAGTCATTATTCAATTTAGTGAACATGAACTAAAAATAATCTCTAAAACACTAGTAAAATCCCCCAAAAAATCAGTCAAGGATATCAGCTATTTTCAATATGTAATAGATCATGAAGGGGAAACCCTTTCCATAGTTGTGGCATGAGATTAGTATTCCTACCCCTCAGTTTTAATGTAATCAATAGTGTAATTTATTGTCTACTAATACTAAGTTCCATATTTTTTGATGAGGATCATCATTTATAAAAATAAAAGATTAAGAAATTACATTTCCTAAGGGATGTAAGGGGTAAATTAACATTAAAATATTTAATATGAATCTTAACATATTTAATAAATGTTCTTCCCAATAGATCCACTTTTTTCTTTTTCATTCAGTCCCAAAAAAATGTAGTTGTGTGAAACTTGAAGGATTTATTGACAGATTATAAAATAGGGACATTCAACTGACTCATGAAGCCTTGGGAGTCCCCCTAGGAAAATTATGAAAGTGTAATGGATCTATGAATGATATGTATGAGAGATTTTTTTAGATATTTACACTATTTATTCATTAAATCATTTCTATTATCTTTACTACTGGTAAAACATTTACACATCGCTTTCCCATGAGTCATGGTTGACTCAATCAATAAGGATTCATACTCAAGAGTTTAAAAAAATCACTACAATACAATCCAGGACCTACATCAAATTTTTTAGGTGTTAAATATAATTCCATAAAACCCAATACAATTGTAATGAATTCAATAAATATTTAAGGAAATGGTTGTTCTCTAACAAATATGATATTTCTATGCCCATGTATTTTACATCATCCTGAATGGAGGCCTCTATGCCAATATTCCTCACCACTAATAATATTATTTTTCTATTTATAAAAATAATTTCCTTATCAAGTTACATTCATATTATATCATACAAACTATCTTTAAATAAGATGAATAGATTTATGAGGGTGGGATTTAGTAATCCTGGTTGGTAAATGTTTTTTAGTTGAAGAGGAGTGGGGTATTAGTGTAAGGAATAAAGGGGGCTAGTTGTTGTAGTAAGTGTTTGGGAAATGGATGAGGTCTTTTTTTAGGAATAAGGATAAATATCCATTTTAAGATCCCACATTATGTTTTATTTTTATATTTAATGGTTTTCTACTCTATGATGGTTTTTCTAAATGCACTCACCATAATTTTTTCGGTGTGTAGATTATGGGGTAGGTGGATGTGTGTGTCCAAAAGAATATGGGGATATAGAAATAGAGGTTAAATAGGTATATTAGTAATCTATTATAGATCACATGGTGGATAAATGATATGGGAGTTTTTGTTTTTATCATACAATGGTGAAATATATATTAAAAATATTTGGTAAAGGTGAATGAATTGGGGTGTCAACTAAGGATTAAGGAGGGATGTTGGATTGAATCATCACATAAATCAGCATGGAAATCCTGGAGAAGCTATGTGATAAAATTTGAGAATAGCGGATAGAGTGATATATAACATAATTTCAGGGTTCCATCTTGAATTTATATAGTTTTTAGTCCTTCTTGAACAATCCATCCTTGATATTTCCGAATTCAAACCATTAAAAATTATTTTCCATAATCCATGGCTATGACATGTAGGGGCTTTAATGACCCAAAATTGAGTAACTCAGAGTCGAAGTTTACTTTATTATATTATTAAAATGTAAAATAGATATCACCATGAATGATCCATTATATAATAATATTTTTAAAATAATATACATACATGATTAAAAATTGAATGATAATATCATAACATAAAACACTTTTTGTATCCATTAAAATCATTTGAAGATTCCTTCCTCATATCATAGTGAAAGGAAATCTAGTAAAGCATGACCTCTTATGATCAATAAGGAAAATAATACAATCAAATATCTAATTAATATTAAAGATATAAATAATATGCATAGTAAATAATAAATATATATACCATTTATCAATAGCATGATCATTAAAATATATCGATGAAAAATAAAACAATCACATTGAGAATAATAACTAAAAATTTTATAAAGGAAATGTATACGGATAGATTTCATGTTTTTTCAATCCTATCCTAATGAAAATTCATCTTGAACCATACCATAAATGACTATTTCTAAAAAATATTAATGAATGGGTAGGTATACACCAAATAACCAACTTATTTAGAAAAAGTGTTATCTCATGAGTCCTCCTAATGCATTATAGGGATCATATATAACTCAATACCACCAATATTTACATATTCCCAATGAATTACTCATATTATGAGTTAATTATATAGTAAATAATTAATATATCTCAGCAGAAAATAAAAATTTGTATTGAATTAAGAATATTAAAAATAAATATTTTCTAAGAAAACGAAATTACTATCTTGATAATATTCCTTCAACTAAAACCAAATATTTAAATGGTATATGATTATGAAATTATCAAATTGTTATAAATTATAATTAATAAAACCATGAAATTTAAAATATGGAAATGAAGGTGAAAATTAATGTGTATTGAATAATGGAGATTGATATAGAATATGATCGCATGAAATTGAATGATCACAAAATAAGGTATATTTTGTAAATTAGAAAAGGGTTACAGAAGACCATCAATTTATTAGGAATGATGGTTTAAAATAAATTAAATAATGAAAATAATTATAGAGGAAAATGGAAGTTAAACATAAAAAATTTCTTTCATCAAATAAATTTTAATTTTTTGTAAAAGGGATGATATAAATAATTTAAAAAATAATATTCAACCCTTTAGAAAATAATACCATTTATTTTGTTGTAAAAAATAATTAGCCATCAAAATAATGGCAAGTAATATAATTGAAAAAATATAAACTCTTATATTATTATGAATAGAGAATAATGGTACCTGATTTGGGGAAATATATTCATGGTTTATCTATTAAAATAACTAACCTATCACACTTTTTTAAACAAAATACATAACGACTTGTTAAGAATGCATTAAAAAGATTAATTTTAAATATTTTTAACTAATGTAAACTTTATTTAAAAAACACAATAAAAAATAATATATAGGTTAATTAAAAAGTCATTAAAATCATTTGAATAATATATGGATATGGAAGGAAAATATTCCCAACCTAAAAGAGAAAATAAGATTCATTTTTCATATAAACAAATATGTCAGTCATTGAATATTTGAGGTTGGTAATGTTTCAAAAAATAGAAAAACTCCTTAAATAATCCTAGAAGAAGAAAATATATTTGGTTTACATAAAAAATAATATATTAATCCCCCTAAAAAATTAATATAGGAAAATTCCTGAATAAGAGTGAGACTGTATAATCACCATCCATGACTTTTATAAATATTGAATCAAACCCCATTAAAAGATAAAACATAAATTGAAACCTTGAAACACAATAATATATTCTAATTAATGGTATAATATTTAAAATAGTTATTTATAAACCATTTTATATAATGTAGGTTTATATTAAAAAAATATGTCTGAATAGAGATGATTTGAGATGAAAAAACCCTTATCATGGACACCTAATTTGTCAGATGAATTATATACTAATGAATAATCAAATTAAATTTATTAAATAAATTATTAACAACATATATATATAACTTTTTTCCCTTTATAATCACTTTATATCCATTGATTAAAAATATATTCCATAGGTAAACCACTTAATGAATTTAATTCAATTTCCTAAAAATTAATTTTAGGTATTGAACATGGATAAAGGTTTTTTGAAGTGGTTACATTATTTCCCAAATTTTAATACTTTTTGAAATATTTTTTTCATTCATATTATGAATAATTATATTTTCCATGTATGTTAAGAATAGAATAATGGATAACATTTCTTCATAGAGTGGGTATTCAACATATACCCTTGAGCGATTTTATCATTTTTCAATAGATGGTTGGATAAGAAGTTAGATGAAATATATTTATAGAATCCTAATTGTGTCATAAAAATAATATAAATCTATTAATTCAATCATTATAACAAATAATGTGAAGTAGTTGTGGAAAATGATATACCTCCCATCGTGGATATGTTAGTGCACACGTACACATGAGTGAATTTTTAATTATATTTGGAATAGAGAAGTTCCATATAATATTCATCCATCAACAGAATAAAATTTCATTTTATTTTTGATAATAATGTGATTTTATTATTATGGTTACCTAGAATTCGAATAAGGTAGAAGAAAAAATAAATTGAATGGATTTGGTTAGGAGGGTTGCGTCTTCCTTGTGATACCTCCTTTGGATGAAACCTTAATCCTTCTTGAAGTAGAATTTTGGGAATCAAATAACCTTTAGAATGTGGCTTTAGATTTTTTAAAGATATTTGGTTTGGTATTTGATGTGGTATGTTCCTCATGAATTGTCGAGATCTTAGTAGAGGATGTTCCCTTTTATAAGTGTGGTGGGTAAAAAAATGGTAAGTCCTTCAAACCTTATTATAGAATATATGTCTTATTGAAGTCATGTAGCTCCAAATTTTAATAGATTCTAATTTGAAAAATATATGGCCCATATTTAACCTATCAATGAGATTAAAACAAGTTTTATTTATCTCGATTCCTTATCCATTTATTTAAACCCTTTAAGCTCCTTTTACCCTTAACCGAGGTGAAAAATATTTACAAAATTTAATATCTATTATCACTAAAAATTAAATTGAACATATCATGTAATACTAATTATATTGAATTTATTTAGTTAACACATTTTACAAGATTCAATTAATATAAGTGGGACAAATCACTTTCAAAATAAGTTCACGAAACACAATGAAATTTTATTTCAAGATAAATGGTCTATTAATTTTGATTACGATGTATAATATTGATCACTTAGGAATTAAATGGAATTAAAAAAATAATAATATTATTATTTATCTTTACAACTAGAAAAAACTAAAAATAACCTTGTGAATATTGTATTAAATGAAATAAACTAAAAATATTTTTTCTTCAAATAAAACAATACCAAGATTTCAAAATGTTAAACATAGATTATTATGTTCAATATAATATTTCAAAATAATTTTTATTAATATATATATATATATATATATTATTTTAAAAATGGGTTTATACACTGTTAAATTTCATTTATTTCCAAATAATGACATAAAATTGATAGTATTTACAAATTTTTATATTTCTCTATCCTCCAAAAAATCAACTATTTTTGAAAAATACCACAAATCACCCTTTGAAAATATTTATATTTTGATATTTATATAATGTTATTTTTATCAAATAAAATTTCTTAAATTTCAAAAAAAAATTTCTAATATCAACACCGAAAATTCATAGATACAATTTTTAGAAAAAATGTATTTTTGATGCATAAGTTTAATTAATTTTCATACATTCCCTAGTAAAAACCAATATAAACTATTCTATATTATTTTATTGAGTATAATATGGATCAATTTCGTAAAAATGTGAATAAATAGTTAATAAAATAGTTTATAAAAGTAAAAATACATTAAATATTTAAAAATAGTTTTCTAAAACAATATCTCTTCTTACCATCAAATGATTTTATTTTGATTTACATTAAATCAGTAATAAAAATATGAATAATTATTAATTAGTTTTTATATATAAAAAAATTTCAAAAAAATAAAAACTATAATTAAGATAAATTAACATTAAAAAATGAAACTTATATAATATAAAGTGAACTTACTTTTGTAGAAAAATGATAAATTTAAACGTGAAATGTTGTTATTTTTTTTAATATGTTATTATCATTAAAAATCTAGTACTATTTTCCAAGGAATTAATATATATTTTTATTAGTGATTTTTTTCTTTTTATATAATATTATTATCCTATTCATACCTGATATTCCAACAATTGAGTTATAATGGTCATATTTAAATAATAATATTTCTTTTGTATATCACACTTCATTTAAGATCATTTTTGAATGTGTCAAAAACTATCCATCATATATTAATAAACTTATATATTCTGTTGTTACCTTCTCTCTTCTATATAGAAATAAAATCATCAAGATTTTAATTCATTTTTACCCAAATGATAAATCCATGATATAATAATTTTATCATAAATATTAATTTCTATGTTATCCCTTGGAAGTATATTATTTATTTAAGAATATTGTTTTGTTAATATGTTCTTATTTAAAATACTTTTACTTGTAAATGTGTTTCTCTAAGATTTCATTGATTTTTAATTGATAAATTCTCTCAATAACATTATATATTTATCTCATATTTCATGGGTTTTTGGAATTATAAGAAAATATACTTATTTGGTTTCATTCCTTGGTCGTATATAGATTAGTTATATAACTCTAATTCCTATCTTATTCCATATTAGGAGTGAATAATAAAAAGTATTCATTCTTGAAGCATTAAAATGATCATTTTTGTGATCATCAAATCCATTAAAGATAGTGTTTTGAATTTTATGGTTGATTTCTGGATTGGCGATTCCTATCATTTCTAGAAATTTATAGTAAACAAAAATGGTTATTATAATTATAAATAAAATTTGAAAATATAAATATATAATAATGTGTTAATTTCCAAAAAAAGATAAATAATAACACCCAAGGTTCAAAATTTATAATTAAACCCTAAAATTATTCAAAATATGATTGACCAAATTTAAATTCATTATAAATATTTATTCAAAACAATTTACTATAATTAAAATTAATTCCAAAAAATACTAAATGTATGGTTATATACAGATGTGAGGGGAATTTTTTTCTTAGGAAACGTCAATAATTATACCATCATTGGTGTAAATATATATAATAAAAGAATCATTTTGAGGCCAAAATTCACAAATGAAAAATTTATAAATAAACTCATTTCCATTGAGATATTAATGAATGATTCATAAGTGATTTTCAAGACCTCTATCCATTTTAGAATACCAATATTACAATAGTAAATACCATAATGAAATAATAAATTTCATCATTGACTCTTGGGAAATATATTTAAATAATACACCTTCTCGTAAAAATTAAGGCACAATATAATTTTGTATTATTTCATTCCATTATATTCATGGGCCTTGTGTCCATTATTGAATAACTTATTAAAAACCACCCTATTCCCATTAAAAGTTTTATGATATGTTTCATTCCACATATTTCATATGTTAGAACATCACTATTAAACACTACTTCTTTATTACAATTAGTTTTCTAATGTACCCATTCATCCCCAGATTATCTTGATTTCATTTTAAAACATATATCTCAAATTATTATTTTTCAGTATTAATAGAAATCAATACCATCTATAACATCCTGACCTAACTTACTACTATTATGATAGAGATACCAGTGAGTCATGTGGCCTTAAGTGCATCTCCCCATATTCCAGAGGATTTCTACTAGCAGTTTGGGTCACTGGTGGTGATAGCGGTGAGACTATACCCTCTTATCAGAGTATCATAGTGGTATAATAAATATAAAACAACATACAAAAGTGGAAGAGGTAAATAAATGAACAAAAACTAGTAGAATAATAATGATGATGAATTTAATATAAAAGTGACCAATACCAATTTTAAACAATTCATGTATGAATGTTAATGCTATAAGTACATGTAATAACAATTAAAACATAAATACAATGTAATAAAGGAAAAATGCCTAATGACTAGATCCATAAGAATCTTGAGAACCAGATCAGTCCTTCTCTCCTAACTATCAGGTATAAGAAACCCAGAATAAGTAATCAACCATTTTCTAGAAAACATAAGGTCAACTCTGGTACCCAGTGCAACAGCAGACCAAGAATGGTGTGAGATATAAATCTCAGTTGGCCAGAACCCATGTTTTCTATCCCAAAACATTATTTTAAATATAAATCAAGTAGTTTGTAGGTAATATGAAAAAAATAGTACTGAAATAATAACATAGGTCGTCTTAGGTTCCAATCAGACCCCTGGAGGACTCTACCTGCTTTTTCTCACTACCAGAAAGATAGAGGATTATGTCACTATATATATAAAAAGTAATATATATAGTTTAGTTCTATATTGCATCTACCTTTACGAACCAAGTGCGTGTGGAATGCCTAATAGATATATCCTTAGAATACTAGTACTAGATCTACCAGGGTGTAACTAATGCTATGTATGACCAGTCTAGTGATCCTAAAAGACCTTGAAATAGTGTACATGCACCACATCCCAATAGAGTGAGATATTCCATACTACATCACATGGGATTGTATGTGATCCACCATGGAAACACTCTATCATGTAATGTTACACGTAAATCCCATTACTCATGTCATATCTCTATTGTGATGTAAGGGAGCATCATATCACCATACACAACTAACCCCTTTCCATTATATCGTAACCTCTATAAAGGAGAATAATCATATTATTTTGTAAATAGACATGAGTAAATACCTCTAATGCCTGAAATTTAATAATCCCATTATAAAGGCATCATCGTATTCATAATACAATCCATGTGGAAATAAATCTAAGGATTTTTATTTATATAACACATTATATTTAAGGTAAAATATTATAATTAATGCTTTTAACAATACATGAACAAATGGATCAGCCTTTCCACCCTTTACAATTCATTAAATTTTATTTAAACCAATTATATAATCTATTTAATATAAATCCATCAATCATATTCTATGAAATTTTAAAACATTCCAATAATTTAAACACACATGAAAATTTAATTTTAGATAATCAATGAGCACATATACAGTTTCATTAGGAAATGTGAAATTTACCTACCTTAGTAAATCTAACCATAATGAGGTCAATCACCAAAGAGGTGGATTGGGTTCTATTTAATAATCATTTATCCAATGTAATTACATAAAAATGTTAATCCGGAATCAAATTAGGAGTTCTGAGAAATAAGAATTTGACCATTAAAGGGAAATTCATTTAGAAGCCTCTCTAATGGATATGTACTAAACATTCCACAAAATTTTACATA
Source organism: Viscum album (assembly GCA_963277665.1). Classification (NCBI taxonomy): domain Eukaryota; kingdom Viridiplantae; phylum Streptophyta; class Magnoliopsida; order Santalales; family Viscaceae; genus Viscum; species Viscum album. The sequence continues at coordinate 556,575,246 of OY728122.1, read as the reverse complement.
ACAAATTAATAAAATAATATAATAAATCCAATACAATAGGCTACGCATGGTTTATATCACTAATCTAATGGTTTGGTTTAGAATACATCACACCTACCTCAAGGGGTTTCATTATAAATAAAATGAAATTGTAATTTAAAAAACTCATTTAGCATACTGAAAATTTCATTTTAAAATAATACACACAAATTAATGTCCTTGTAAGGTGCTAAAGGTTAGTAATTAATGGATTCATAAATGTAAGGGGCACTGGAAATGGATCATTCCTTAAAGGGGAGAGAACAAAGTCTGAAACTTAGGCCCTTGATGTTATCATTTGTGACCACTCTAGGCTTCCACCCCCATCCGAGAATATGGAACATTATATATACATAAGGAGATATATCCCATATGTATATATTTTAATTTCCATGAATATGTACAAGGGGATCCTTACATATACATTTATATATTCATATACCCATTTCCATTTACAACTGTCTGAGTTTTTCATATATATATATATATGAATTCACACATAGCCCCGTATAAAAATATATTTACTTACATGGGTGAATATAAATATAAAAGTTGATCTTAAATATATATATGACTACCTTTGCACACGTAGGTATGTTTCCTTTGACTTTGGAGACTCTAAATGACTGTATAAATGTCTAATGTACTTAAATAAAATTACCGGTAACATAGAAAATACAAAATCCCTAAATAAAATTTGATAAAAAATTATGAATGGAAGAATACCTACTCAAAAATGATGATGGACTGAGTGAAATGATCTCAACTACTTCACCTTGGACGGAAAATACCGAAACACGCTTGAGGAAGCCTTGGGAGATGCACGACATTCCCTAGTAACTGATAAAAACCAAGAATCAAGATTATAACAAAACCATAGGGTGTGTTTGAATGATATTGGGTGATGGGAGAGAGGAATATCCACAAAAACTGGAATATGATGAAAAAATAGACCTTTCCTTGAAGGATCTTATGATAAATCCAATGGAAAAATGGGTGAAATCGCATAAAGATAGGAGCTAGAGATGGGGAGTCATGCATGGACAAGGGAAATTGGGGTGCATCACGTGAGAAATGTAGTGGGGAAGGGGTATATAGGTTTAAGATTATTTAAATATAATTATAATTAATTAATTGAAGTTCTTAAAAAATCATATCTGACGGTTTGGGTCGCACAGTTTTCCAAACTGTGCACAAAATATAGCGACCCTACTCTTCTTACATTATCATTACATTATTTTAATGATAAAAAACCTAACAACATTACACAATGAGGATACAGAGGATTATTTTCTCTGTAAAACATGGTACATATAAAACTTTTACAAAATAAAACATAAAAATTTGTTAAATTTCTTCATCTCTAGTTTCTTATTTCCCCTTGTGTTCTCCAAAGTACAAGTAGCCATTTGTGTATATACATAAAAATGTGGTGAGCTAAAATCCAAATAAGAGGATAAATAAGAACATGAATCAATATAACATGGGGTGTGCATAATCATTGTCATCATAACATTGACATAGGGTCATAATCACGATAGGAATCCTTAAGAAAATACTTAAGAGTGCGGAACTGTATAAAAATAACACATCATGTTTTAGTGGTCTACTACCACATGTAGTTGTGAAAACAAATAGCATCATTTTCAGGAATATTTCAATTCACTCATGATTTTATTCATACTACCCAATGCATTGGAGTTCTATATAATTTTGGGTGCAACCATCACATCTTATCATTTACTTTGAGCAATATAATTCACGGTGCACCAATCACATCACAAAATTTACATTATCATGCTTGCCACACAGAACATATAAAAATATATAACATATAATACAACATGTAAAGGATTGGTTTTAATTTCATAAGTCATATATTAAAAAACTTTGGGATCCCAAATGAAATATGGAATACCATTATTGATATAAGAATCATCAACATTGAGTGAATAAGAATCAATCTCGAGAAGTGTGTTTTTGAAATAAGAGTTCTTTTGGAAAACAAAGTGTTTCTCATAAAATCTAGTGAAAACTTTTATATCTTATAATATTTAATATAATGATGAATAAATTATTTTTAAAGAATTTCTATACTTAAAATGGAGTGAAAGAGGTAAAACCCAAAGAAAGGCAGTTGGGTTCGATAATTCTCCTTACCTCATGTCTGAAAGAATTATTCACTTTAATATCTTATATAATCAAATTAGATTCATTAATTAATAACTAAATAACCTTTAATATACGAATATAATTCATCATGTTATTATTAAATTCTCTATTGGTCTTTTGGATGAGTTATAGAGTTTAATTTCATCGTTTGGGACTTTTTGTTTTCATAGTTTTCAGGTTCATTTTGTTTGTATACATGAATGGAAGTTTGATTAAACTGAATATCAATATAAAAAATGGTTATTATATGTTATTAATGATCCTATATAATTTGGAATGATCATATAAGTCATTCAGTTAATTTGTGGTAGTATGAATCATTAGATAAAATCTTATTGATAAATGTTTGGATTATTTTGGGCGATTTCACTATATCGAATTTGTTTTGTTTTATTATTTTACATCAGGTGTGTGTAAATAATCCAAAACACTAAAAAATATATATTACATATATTATAATCTGGTTCAACCATAATCATTTTGTCATGACAATAATTTAATATTATAATAAAAACTGAAAACCCACCGTCTTTTAATGAGAAAAATTAACACATCTCAGATGGTGTTTTTATTTTTAGTATAAAAAGAGGGAGGAATAGAGGGGATGTTGAATTATTCCATTTTCATAACAAAATTATAATATAATTAAGGTACTATAGTTTTAATACCATTTTTATGATATGAGGTGAGGAGGGAAAAATAAAAGGAAGAAACTTGAAAGAAAATAAAATATTTGGAGAGAAGAATTTACTTATTGAATTTATACTCCTTTCGAGCCTCATTAGTGTAGAGGTTTTAGTCTTTTTTTGAGAACATGAACTCTTAGAAATGTTTAATGGTATAAGTTGGATATTTGATCATAATTTATATAAGGCTCAAGGGTTGAGAGTTTTGAGGAGAAGAGGGTGTGAATGGTAGTATTTATAGTGGATGAGAGGGGTGTTTTCTTATTATTTAATCATTATTTTATTATTTTTCAAAACATAAGAAATATCAAGGATTATTATGACTATAATTAGTAATTTGGTTATTTTAGTTCAAACCAATGGTAATTTACATCATCCATGACTCAATAATGGTGCAAAATTCATTTATTTAGCTTATTTCATAAATTAATGAATTTCACTATTCACCAAAAATTCAAGTATTTTAGAAAAATCTCAAAAATTCACCCTAGACATTTTTAGATGGATAGAATTCAAATATTAACACTATTTTATGAAAATAATTTTCTAAATATGAGTAATTTATTTTTTCCATTAAGGTCAACTTTTAATTTAAAAATACATATTTTAATATTATAAAAGATTTTATAACACTTTGAAAAAAATAAATAAGGTCTCATAAAATTATATAAAAATCACTTGACATAAAAATATGAACCTATGATGTATATTATTAAAATACATTCTATTTTAAATTATAAATTATAAAATTTTAATTAAATAATTTTGACTTAAAAAAATACAAATCACTTAATTAATAATTTTAAAACATTCTTTTACTTTTTCTATTATAACATTCTTTTATTTATAAGATGCATAAATTTTATTTATAATTTCATGGGTGAGATTACAATTCATTTAGTCAATTTACTATTCATATTGGTAATATTACTTTTCATAAAGGTAACATTACTATTCATAAGGTTTAGTTACTATTCCCAAAAAAAATATGTTTTCCTTGTAAGACTCCAAATATCTTACCGATCACAACCATATATGTCGGATTTTCAAAATTCAAATAACAGAAGTGGAAAAATTATGTTTAACAGATAGTTTATAAAATTAACATAGTATTTATTAGCATGATTTGGCATTGTGTTTCTTAATGTGATTTTATGTGACATAATTATAAGAAGGGAATTTCTATTGATAACATATTCAGTTGTTACATTGTTCCCCCATTTTGAAATTTCACACTCAAAATATCATTTTAAGAAAAAGGTGAGGTTAGTTGTCCTTCATCACCTCCTATTTTTCCCAAGATTCATTTTCATTCTCATGGTACCTCCAAAAACTTTGTGAAGGTGTTTTGTCTTGTTGTGTTGAACCATATCTCTCTGGTACCAACATATTTATTAGCTACTCCTCATAAGATAGATTATCTTCCGGCTATACCAACTCTAAGTTTAGTACATGTGAGGGATCTTGTATATACTTCCCCAGGAGTGATATGTGGAACACAACATGGACTTAAGCCACGTTTGGTGGGATTTTAAACGGATTGGCCATAGCTCCAATGAGATCAGAGATCTCAAAGTGGCCAATATACATTATCCATAGCTACACTTTATTTCCAAACCTCATGAATCTCTTCGATGGTGATATCCAAAGGAATAATTTATCATCAATGTTGAACTCCAAGTCCCTTCAACAGTTGCCTACATAGCTCCTTTTCTCACCCTGAGATGCTTGGATATGTTGCTAGATGGATTGATCCTTTTCTGTCATCTCTTGCACAAGATCTTATCCAAGTAAGATTATTTCTCATAATTCATCCCAAGAGGATAGAGTCCTACTTCACTTTCAATATATATCTTCATATGGATACATCTGAATACTAAAGTGGAAGCTATTCTTTTATGATAACTCAACCAATGGGATTTGTTGACCCCATCCACCTTTGAATTCTATGGAGCTGGATCTTAACATATCTTCAAGTGTCTGAGTAATTCTTTTAGATTATCCATCAGTTTGGGGTTGATAGGTTATGCTGAAATTTAATTCAGTACCCAAGGGATGTTAAAGACTCCTCTAGAATGTATATTTGAACCTATGATGACGATTAGAGAAAATCGATAGTGGAAACCCATGTAGTATCACCACTTCCTTCACATATATCTTTTCAAGTTTTTCAAGAAAGAGATCTTCCTTAGTAACAATATAGTTAACAGTATTTGTGAGTCGATCCACCATAACTCATTTTTCATTATTTCCTTTGGATTTCTTTTGGAGACTTTTGACAAAGTCCATGGTGACTTTCTACTATTTCTATATGGTTATAAGAAATGGTTCCATCATCCCTGTGGCCATCGATCTCTCATCTTTGACGTTCTTAAATATCAAACACCTTGAGATATACTTGATAATCTCTTTCATTATGTTTTCCCTGAAGAAGTGTTCTTGTATATCACGGTATATCTTGGTGCTACTAGGATGGATAGAGAAAGTTGATATATTTTCATTTTCTAATAGATCCTTTTTTATCCCTATTTATTAAGACAGAAAAATCATTGTTTTAATCCAAATGACACCACCATCATCAATATGGAAATCTTCTTGCTTCCCTTCCTTTAATGCATTCACCTTCTTTTGAAACTCCAAATCATCCATTTAGGTCTCCTTAATCTTCTCTTAGATAGATGGTTGAGAAGTCATTTGGTAATTGTTGTATGTATTCCGTGTCATTTTGATTTCCAAATCCAACATTTTCCAATCCTCGATGATAGGGTTTTTCAATCCGAAACATGTATAGAGTAGTAGGTTGTTTTCTAATTAGAGTATCAACTACCTTGTTCACCATGCCGGTATGATAGTGAATAGAGAAATCATAGTATCTAATTATATATAAGAATATCCTTTGAAACATATTGAGCAACGTTTGTGTGTATATATATATTTTAGGCACTTTTTTCCGGTATATAGGTCACACTTCTCACCATGATGGTAGTGCCACTAGAATTTCATGGAAAAAAACATAACTGCTAACTCTAGATCAAGCATACGGTAGGTTTTCTCATTGATGTTAAACTTTCGTGAGGATTAGGCTATCAAATTATCATTTTTCAGGAGTAAAAACCCTATCAATTATTGTAAGCTTCACTGTATATCACAAAACATTCTCCACTTTTCGATAATGTGAGTACAAGTGCAGTGATAAGCCTTCTTTTTAGCTCCCTGAAGATTTATTCACATTATTATATCAATAAAAACATTACCCCTTTCCTTGTTAACATTGTTAGAAGGCATGATAATCATGTTATAATTCTCACAAAATGTTGATAGTACCCTACTATGCCAAGATAACTACAGATTTATATGACAATAGAGTGTCTGGGCCAACACACAAATGGCTTTGTTTTTTATGGGTCCACAAAATTTCACTCACTTGTGATCACATGTCCCAATAACGCGAAATGGAACATCCAAATGTCACACTTTCTGAACATGGTGTACAAATTTTCTGTTCACAATACTACCAAGATATGTCTTTGAGGTTCTTTATGTTCCTACTTTCTCTTTAATTTGATGATAATATCTTCAACAAACACCACCACATATTTATCGAGGTAATTTATAGAGACTCTATTCATAAAATCCATGAATATTTCAGGGGAATTATTATTTCCTAAGTGCATCACCAAAAACTCATAGTGTCGATACCTTATACATAAGGCAGTCTTATGAATATCTACCTTCTTCACCTTTAATTGATGATATCCCGAACTGAGATCCACCTTTGAGGTGTACTGATCTCCTCTCAACTAATCAAACAATTCATCAATCCTTGGAAGAGGATACCTTTTTTTCTATTGTGATCTTGTTGAGTTCCTAATAATCATTAGACAGCCGCATTGTTCCATCCACCTTCTTGAAAAAGTTCACTAGCGCACCCTATAGTGATGCACTAGGTGTATGAACCCTTTTCCCAAATTCAATTACATCTATTTCTTTAAATCCTCTTGTTTGATAGGATCCATCTTGCAGGGACACTTTGAGAAATGAGTAGATCTGGGAATGAGTACAATTGAGAACTCAACCTCATGATCAGGGGGTAGTCTGGGTAACTCTTTTGGAAATACATATCAATATTCCCTTGAAATGGTCATTTCCCTTAGTTTGATACCTTCCTTTTACTCAACCATTTGAGTGAGGTATGACTCTTCATAGTGAATCCACACCCACACTATTGAAGGATTCTTTAAAGGACATTCATGATTTTCCTTTCATTTTTAGAGTAGAATGGGATTGTTCAAAATATCAAATGATATTTCCTTTTCCAAATAGTTTATATGTGCTCTATATAATGAGAGCCAATCCATTCCCAAAATAGCTATGAATTCCACCAAGGTATGCATCATGAGATTTTCTAGAAGAATCTTCCCACATACACCAACATGGTAAGAGTCCAACACTTGGGTTGCAATGATTTCACCACTAGGAGCTTTTATAGATATCTTGAATTCAAGGTTTTGGGGTTTCAATTTAATAGTTATAGAAAACTCAAAAGATATATAAGAATTCATGGAACTAAAATCAAATAAGATTTTTTCCATTCTTGAGTGAATAGTAAGGGTACATTGTATGACATTTTTTTGTTTCCCCATTTCTGTAGTAGTGATGGCATAATCCTTCCCTTGATCCTTCGGTTTTGGTGGTTGATGATGTTGATTACCATCAAGGACTCTAGGTTTAGTGCACTGGCTTGCATAGTTCCCTTTCTCCCTATAGTTGTAGCATTGTCCCATGGGTGGTTCTCTCCTTCCTCAACCACATTGCCTTGTCTTTTCATGTCCTTTCAAATTTCATGAGAATGGTGGCCTTATCTTCCGACCTTAATGAAATTCCCTATCCCTTGGATTCAATTCCCATTATTCTTCATCCCACATTTTTCACATATGGGTGGTAGAGTTTTCTTTCAACCTTTAACATTGGATCCACATCCTGAAACTCTATATTTCATTTCTTATCACCATAGCCATGGTACCATTCAACAAAATCCATCTCCACCTTGAGAGAACATCAAAAAACATCGTCATATATCTCAAAGTCTCGAATATCAAGATCCTTTTGAAGGTGTGGCTCCAATACACTAAAGAATCTATAAATTTTTCTATCATTATTGACATCCAAACCTGAAGTGTACCTTGAAATCCTTGTGAAATTTTCTTTTTAGGACATTATAGATTATCCAACCTTTTTATTTAGCTCTATGAATTCTATCTCCATATTTTTATGATTTGTTTGATGGAAATACTTATTAAAAACATACTATTGATGTTATTCCACTCCATCTCTTTAATTTTGTCCCTCACTTGGTGTTCTTAATAAAATCCCACCATTGATCAACTTCTACATCTAGGGGATAAATAGCTAGAGTCACCTTATCCATCTTAGAATAGTAATGTAGAAAAAAGATATTCTCCATCGATTTGACCCACTATTCCGCAACTAGTGGATCAAAATGTAACATCCTGGTTCTGAAAGCCGCCCAGAGGCACCTCGTACCCGATTGGTCACATAGGCTCCAGCACATTTCCCAGAATGCCAGAGGCTGCCAAATAGTAGCAAGGGCCTTGGGTGTGATAGTGGGGAAACAATGCCCTCATTGGAAGAGTAACACAGCATGAGTAAAACTAATATACAATGGTGGAAGTAGTAAATATATAAACAATAGTAAACAGTAAAAGATTGATGAATGAAACAACCAGTGAACACATATATAAATGATTTATGATACATAAGTCTTGGGAAGCATCCAAACAAATCAAAATGTTGAAATACAGTACTAAAACAATGTACAAGAAAATAAATAAACAGCTCCATAGCATCGCAGGCCTAAGATTGGTCCCATGCTATTCAGCTCCAATGCAAACAAGTATCTGAAGTAGAAGGACACTTTCCCTTATCTGTACCTGCAACAATAAAATCTATTTTGGCCCAAAAGCATGACCCAAATAGGGTATGAGACAAAATCATAGTAGGAAACCACCAATAGATATGTGCCTAAAAGTCAGTGAATATATATGGTAGGTAATAAGAAAAAGCATTAGTAAACAAGGAAGTACTAAATAGTAAACATTAATATAGTTTGAAAGCATTCAAACACCACATATCAAGAAAGTAGATAATCACAAACAGGTAACCCTATGCGATGTACTCACAACCTATCCCCTCTCATCATACCAAGAAAACACAAGAAACCCTTTTGGAATTACACACAGTCTAACCCCTCTGGTTCAGATTTTGTGAAGGCTCTCTAAGGAATCACTCAACGTCAATTCCCCTTATAGCCAAGAATGAATAAATTCTCTCTGAGGAAGCACTCACTGTCAATACCTACTATATTATTTTAACATAAACAATAAGAACTCTAAGGAATCACTCAACATAAATTCCCCTTATGGCCTCGTAGCGTATTTATAGACACTCTTAGGGAGCACTCAACATCAATCCCCCCAATGGTCTCACAGCATGATAATAAACAGACTCTCTGGAGAAGCCGTTACATCCATTCTTCCTATGGTCTACTACACCATGTTCTCACGACCCTATTTAAGTAAAACGGGTATATAAATGCTAAGAAGCCAAAGTAGACCTCAAGAACTACTTGGATAACCAGTCTCTAACATAATAGCATGCCGGATAAACAAAATCACTCCATCCTACAATACTAGGCATGGAAAGAAAACAACAACCGAACAGGAAAACTATACCAAACAGTCATAAAAAAATATGTGTGGGTAAACACATTCCTAGCATAGAAATTAACCCTATTCTCATTCAATTAACATCAATTCAAGCATACAAACATAACATGCAATCAACAGGGATAAAACAATAAACAATCAATACCCCATTCTAGGGTATTAGGAACTTTTTCACATATAACTCAAATACATTCAATGTAAAGGAACAAAACACCTACCTCAGTGTTTTAGGATCGATATAAACAAACCCCAAGCCTTGAATCTCCCAAGAACACCATAGATCTAAAAAAATGCTAAACAATTCCCAACGGAATATAACATGAGAAAGAAGAAGAATCAGGAAACAAATATCTTGGAGAAGGAATTGATTACCGAGGCAATCCAAAAACAATCGACGACGGTCGATTCGGATAACAGACACTCGATCGGGGGCTCAGAGGAATATCAGAGCCATATAGGTTCTCTCAGATGAACTAGGTCGAGAAGCTGACGGTTATGTCCGTTAGACGCGACCCCAGTACGTTTAACGGAAAAAAAGAAAGTATACAGTGTGTAATTTATAAGTACATGGTGTGTACTTGCCTTCACCAGCCACCACATTAGGTGCTCTCCAGGTCACCACATACCGTGTACTCAAAAAGTACATGGTGTGTACTTATGAAATTTCAATAAATTCCTATTTTTATCCAAAAAACAAGAAAAATAAAAGCATACCACAAAAGAAGATCCAATTTCTTAAAAACTTCCCCCCTTAATGAAATTCTTCCATGAATTTCCCTATCAAGGCGGTGTTGAAGAAAAATCCTCAAACAGCTCTGACCATTATTATCATACATCGACCTCCCTCTCCCAGGTCTCATCCTTTACCCACCTATGCTGCCATATCACTCATACCAGAGTAACATACCTACCACGAAGAACCTTCATACTGCAATCGACAATCCGGATAGGATTTTCCTCAAATGAGATGTCCAACTCTAACTCAACCTCCTCAGGTTGAAAAGGAAGATCGGGAGTGAGAAGTAACGTCGGAGCTGAGAAACATGGAATACATCATGAATAGCCTGATTCCTCTAAGGTAACTACAACTGATAGGCATCCTCCCCAACTCTCTCCAACACCTCAAATGACCTGACGTACATCGGCGAAAGATTACCCAATCTTCTAATCCTCTTGTGCCCCAACCACGGTGTGACATACAGGATAACTTGATCCCAGAACTTGAACTCCAGAGGTCATCTCCGCTGATCTGCAAAAGACTTCTATCGAGATTGTACAATAACCATCCTCTTTTGAATCAACTCTATCTACTCTGTGGTCTCCTAGACATGATGCGGTCCTAGCATAGCTGCCTCTCCTGCCTCTATCCAACATAAGGTTGATCAGAATGGACTATTGTACAATGTTTCATAAGGTTCCATCAGAATAGTTTCTTGAAAACTATTGTTGTATGGAAACTCCAAAAGAGGTTTGTGATTCTCCCACAAACCTCCAAAATCATGGAAGCATGCATCAACCATGTCCTCAAGCACCTAAATATTATGCTCAGACTAGCCATCTAACTGGGGGTGGTAAGCAGTATATAGAAGAACCTGTGAACGCAAGGCCTTCTGTAATCCCTTCCAGACCCGAGAAGTAAAATGGGCATCCCTGTTTGAAACAATGGAGTGTGGAACTCCATGTAGACATACGATCTTGTAGATGTACAACCATCCCAGCTCATCAACACTGATATTATCCATGATCATCAAGAAGTAAGAATCCTTCATGAGTCTGTCAATGACAACCCAAACAACATCACTCCCTCATGGAGACCTCGGAAGACCTATCACAGAATCCATCGTGACATCATTCCATTTCCACTCAGGAATGGGTAACTACTGCAAAGGCCCTACTCGTCACTGAGGCACTGCCTTCACCTACTGACAGGTGGAACACCTCATCACAAAACCAAAAACATCTATCTTCATACCTGGTCACCAATACTGGTGGCGTAGATCATGATACATCTTAGTGACACTAGGATGAACTGCCCAAACTGAGGAATGAAAGTCCCGCATCAGCTCCTCACGTATGCATGCTGACACCCATACACACCCATGAAAATGAAATATATCATCCTCGGCTATGTTTCATCCAGGAATAGGGTCCTATGCTGACACTCTTTCCCATTGGACTAGGCTTTCAAGATGTTATAGCTTCCTCATTCACACTCGATCAAGAAGAGTATAGGTAACATCTACAGAGAATGATACGTTTTCCCCTATCTGTCGTGCACCTTCAAATGCATCTCAGAGAACAAAGCCATAAGTTTCCACTCACTACTGTCCTCCTAAAATACTTGTATCTATGTCCTCCTACTCATCACATCAACCATCTCTTTGCCTTTCCCAGGCATATAGGCAAGCTCAATGTCAAAAGACTGAAGGTACTCAACCCACCTTTGCTGTCTCAAATTCAGGTCACACTGAGTGAAGATATAATTGAAACTTTTGTGGTTGGTGAAAACCACAAAATGATCTCCCAATAGATAATGTTTCAAAAAACACAAGGCATGAACAACCACAAACAACTCAAGATCACGCATCGAGTAATTCTTCTCATGTGGCCTCAACTTCTGAGACTCGTATGCAATTACCTTTTATTCATCCATAAGAACTACTTGATGTCCGATATCTGAAGAATTATAGTACAAAGTATAGATCTTGTTTGTCTCTAGAGAAACTGGTATTGGTGCTGAATTCAACCTGCCTTTCATCTCCGGAATGGCATATTCACAAGAATCTGACCACAAGAACTTTCCACCCTTCTTAGTCAAGCCCGTCCGAGGTGCTGCTAAATGTGAAAAGTCCTGTATAAAATGTTTGTAGTATCCATCCATCCCTAGAAAACTCCATACCTCAAAGATGTTCTTCGGATGCTCCCAGGAAACTACAGATCTCACTTTCTCTGGGTCTACTGATACTCTAGTTTTTGAGATAACATGACACAAGAAGTGAATTTTCTCCATCCAAAAGTGTCTTTTTGAGAGCTTAACATATAACTGATGCTCTCTCAGTGCACTTAAAATGATATCAAGATGGATATCATGGTCTTTTCGAGTGTGAGATTACACCAAGATATCATCAATGAAAACCACCTTGAAATAATCCATGAATAGATGGAACACTCAGTTCATCAGTTCCATGAAAACTACAGGAGCATTCATGAGATGGAATGGAATAACCACATAATCATATAGACCATACCTGCTCTGAAAGGCTGTAATAGGTACATCATATGTTACAAATGCAACTGATGATAACCAGATCTCTATTCAGTCCTCGAGAACACCTGGGCTCCCCTATTTTGATCAAAGAGATCATAAATCCTTGGAAAGGGATATCAATTCTTGACCGTAAATAGATTAAACTTTCAATAATCCACACAAAGTCATAGGGTTCAGTCTGCATTCATCTCAAATAGGATAGGTGAACCCCAATGAGAAGTATTGGGTCAAAATAACTCCTTTCTTGTAACTCCTCCAGTTGTATCTTGAGCTCCTATAACTCTGGGGTAGCCATCCTGTAAAGAGGAATGGACACTGGTTCCGCTCCTGGAATGAGCTCAATAGAAAAGTCTACCTCCCGGTCTAGAGGAAAACCTAAAAATTCCTCTGGGAATAAATCGTTGAAATGATCTTTAATGACCTTTAAAAATAAAGGGAATGTTTTTCTTAAATTTTCTTTGGGATTTTACAAGGTCGCGGTTTCTGACGGCACCTGATTTCGAGGCCCGGTGTGCCTGGAATAAATTTCCAAAGTTTAGCTTTGGTATGTTCAGTGAACGAACGAGCGGGTTTTCATAATTTTTGAACCATTTCTCGGAATCGAAATCTGAGGGCACCAATGAAACCGCAGTGCCAGTAATTTCTTAAGAACACCTTTTCTGGTGTTGTGTTTGCTCGGGTTAGGTTATTAATTAAATGGGTTAACTAAAGAATAAAATAAAATATTGTGCTACAAATATTATTTCTATTCTAGGTAGTTTAAACCTATGCTTGGTGGTTGGAGTGGGACCCACTAATATCCTAACTCCACTAGGTAGGATATTAGTGAAGTGGGGCCCACATGATCCGCACCCCTTCAAATCCCTTTTAACCTCCCTCTCGTGCATTTAATATGTAACTCACCAACACCCCTTTTAAATATATAGTCAACTCTCTTAATTAATGAATTGAATTATGTTAGTCAATGTAATCAATTCTGGAATTCATTTTGAATTTCGAATTGAATGTTGGATGGTGTGTGTTAATTAAATAAGACAAAGTCTTATTTCTTTAAGGGTGAATTAGTTGTGCAAGATGGTTGGAGAGGAATTGCTCAAGACTGGGATTCTTCATCATCGTCCTTGAAGAACACGAAGAACACACCGTCACCGATGAAGAACACCGACCTCCGACGAAGGACGAAGAATAACGGTGATTCCTCAGAGATCGATCACGTGACGCCGTGTACCGCGATGCCGACTGTTCTCTTCTCCATGATGTTGTGTACCGTAACATTGTGTATCGCGATGCCGACGATCCTCCTTCCTCGACGCCGTCTTCTGCGACGTCCCTTTCCCGCGACCAACCTCGTTTGACGACTTCATCGAGGTAGGGGGTTTGGATTAATTTAACTTATGTGGAATGGTTTGCTTCAATTTTATTTAAATAAAATTGATTATTTGTTCTTCGTAAAACCCTGTCTAATCTTGGATATTTGATAACGCCTAACGCGGAGGGCGCGGGCCGAACAAACACAGCCCGACAACCCTATGTAGATTGTTGTTGGTGTGCGGATTGATGACGATGATGGAACGGGACCGCAACAGGGATTTGAGGCCTTCGTAGTAAAGTACAGGACCCAAGATGAACATCGGCGTACACAGAAATGAAAACAGACCACAAGAGCAACAGCGGTGGCCCGCGGACATCACCGGCAGTGCGCCACCGGGAGCAACCACATCGGTTGAAGCCGTGGCGGCAGGCGGCTAGATCCCTCAGCCGTGCGGGATCCAGGGGATCAGGATGTGGTGCTTGCCGCTTCCACAGAGTGCAAAGGCCGCGGGGGACCGCGTCCCCCACTCGGCTCACTGGCCGAGCCAGCGTGCCACCCGGTCAAGCTGGGCCGGGTTGCGCGGACCAGACCGGGCCGCCCCCAGCCGGGTCGGGCCGCACCCAGCCATGTCGGGCCGCGCCCATCCGGGTCGGACCTGGACTTGGGTCGGGTCGACCCGGTTCGGGCCAACCCAGGGGGGTTGGACCGGGTTGGACCGGGCCCAGACCCCCCATTTTCGCATCACTTCTGGTGTTTTGCCCATATCAAGGGCTACAAACCTCCGATCGATGCACCGTCAGTTGCGTAGAGATCCTTGGATCGAGAAGGTTGTTTCAGTATATTAAACTCAAGGTTTTGGAGAACTTTGTGTATGACCGGGTTGGTTCGAAAACCAAACCAACCGAGCCCTCAGAGCGTAAACGCTTATAACACGAGCTCCGGATGTCCAATTGACGTGTCGTTGACATTGTTGGATTCCTCTTAGTGAGACAGACCTTTTTCATTACTATTCTGGAGGTTTAGAAGCAGTTGGAGTATGGTCGGGATGGTTTTGACTTAAAAACCAACCTGCCACCTGGAACGAAAAAGCCATTAACTCTGAAAGTGGGCGTCCGATTGAAGCGCAGTTTGTCATGTTGAGTTCCTATCGACGAGGTGGAACTTTTAGATACATCAACTCCAGACTATGTGTCAGTTGATGTATCGATCCCCTTGGCTCGTGGAGCAGACCCTCCCGGAAATGAGCATGCTGTGTGCGGGAAACCTAGACCTGGCTGCGACGTCGATGACAACAATACTGGAATCCTCCATGGGTTCGACGATGAAGACTTTCATACTGGAATCCTCCATGGGTTCGACGATGAAGACTTACGTACTGGAATCCTCCATGGGATCGACAATGAAGACTATCGTACTGGAATCCTCTGTGGGTTTAATGATGAATACTTTTTTATTGGAATCCTCTGTGGGTTCGGTGATGAAAACTACAATAAAATCCTACATGGGTTTGGCAGTGACGACAACCGTACTGGAATCCTCTGTGGGTTCGACCGTGAATAATTTTGTACTGG
Source organism: Viscum album (assembly GCA_963277665.1). Classification (NCBI taxonomy): domain Eukaryota; kingdom Viridiplantae; phylum Streptophyta; class Magnoliopsida; order Santalales; family Viscaceae; genus Viscum; species Viscum album. The sequence continues at coordinate 556,559,473 of OY728122.1, read as the reverse complement.
AATCCTCTGGGGTTTCGATGACGACGACTGCACTAAAATCCTTTGTGGTTTCGGTAGTGATGAAAACCGTACTAGAATCCTCCGTGGGTTCGGCGGAGATGACTATAGTACTTGTATCCTATGTGGGTCCCAGCTAGATGAATCAGTAACTACATCTGATCATCTCCTTTTGCTTTACAAATGATGTGTACCTGTGTGAGCTGAGTATTGACTTTCAATCATTATATTTGATATGGTGGACCTGTTTTCCTATGTGTATTTGGTTGTGCTTTCCTGTGTGGATTGTGTTGTACTATCCTTTGTGTATGTGATCGAACTTGGGTTCGGTTGTTGGAGCCGAACTGGAATTGATGACTTAGGTATATGTATGGGCGTATACCTAAGTAGTGTTGGATTTTACTTCGTGATTGTATCTTTCCTTGGTGGATTATCCTTTTTGGATTCTGGGAGACCTTTGGGGGTTTCAGGGTCCCTACTGAGTAGCGTATACTCACCCCTGCACGGGATATGCCCGCACTACATTGTGTTGGATACAGATGATGGACAACACTGATCGTGGTTGAGGCTTGTGGAGAAGGTCGGTACCTGGAGGTGGACCACTAGGCGGGGCGTACATGGAAAGAACGGCTGGACCCGAGGAGCTGAGGAGGCTATCTGTACCAACCCTTCACGTGGGACTTCCAGTGGACGACTCGATGTTGTTGCTTTACTTTCAGTTGTTGTACTTCCTTTCTAGTTGTACTTTACTTTCAGTTTGGGTTTATATTCTAGCCCACTTACTTTTCCGCACTACTTTTGTACCCACTAATACTTATTTTTTACTTCTAATTTCCGGCTTGGTGGTGTTTGTTTACTTTATAAAGGCAATTCCTTCCACTTTTTGTCGGGAATCACGCCTTGGTGCTAGTCGCCCACCCCTGGCCTATGGGAGGCGGGCTTGGGGTAGTCACGACATGAGACCCGAGGACCAGTCATGACATGATCTAACACAGGAGGAAAGTCCATCTTAGAAGTCCCCTGGTCATCCAGATAAATACTAGCAATATGGGCTGTAACTCCTCTCAATACTTGATGCTTGAGTCCTTCTCTACTCGCCTGGACATCCAATTCTCCCTTATGAAGAAACGATCCGCCCGTTGGTGATGTGAAGGTCACCCTATGAAGATAGCAATCAAAAACTTCCTATAAGGTAACTAACTAGTCCATTCCAATAATGAAATCATAGCCTATCATCTCCAAGGCCTAAAGATCCCATAAGAAGTGACACCCACCAACCTCTAGAGGGAAATCCTTGCACTGACGTACACTAGATGTTCTTGTCCATATCGGAGTGTATAATATCAAGACATCAACAGAAGTAAAGATACAGAGCTCGAGTATCTCCACAACAGAAAAAGATTTAAAGTTATGGGAAGCCCATGTATCGAAAATAGCAGAATCTAAAACTGAGGCATCTAAGATTGTACCTTTAATTGTAGAGAGTCGGAGATCCTCCTCTTGATGGGTCTGCTCCACTGCAAAAGTTTGACCCGAACCGTGGCCTTGTGACCTTACCTGACCACCCAGATCTGATCCACCATCATGCCGTTGAATGCCTGGTGACTGACTACCATGGCCGCGAACTCCACCTCAGACTAAATGGCCAGAAGAACTCCAGTTCCCAGACTAATGAGAAACTGGTGGTGCTGCTCCTGAACGAGGAGTCATAGAAGATCCCCTATCACCAGCTATTTGTGAGAAGATCAGACAGAAATTCTATAGATGACTCATATTTCTACAAGATCAACACTCCACTGGGTATCTCAAGAAAAGTAGCCTCATATTCCAAACCTTCCCACACTGTTATAATACCACCTGGCTACCTGAAGGTGAATCTCACCTACTCGGATCTCCATGCGTAGTCTCCCTACTTTGCTTCCTACTATCAATCGGAAAAACACTAACTTTGGAAGCTGAACCACCCTAGATCATAGCTCCAGAATCACTTAGGTTACGCTCTGTGGTCAGTGCCTGGTTGATGATAGAAGTGATGGAAGTCAACCTAAAGATGTTCACCTAAGGCTGAATCTCCTTCCTGAGACCATCCTCGGACATTTTTTTCCAAAAAACAACCCATCACCCCCTAGAAAGGGTGTCATGTGATGCAGCTCGGTGAAGAGGGAAGAATAATCTATAATAGAAAGATTACCCTACTCCAAAATCATGAACTCTCGGGCTTGATCATCCCTCAAAGGCTTCGAATAGAAGTATCGTAGAAGGTGTGATGAAACTCCTCCCTAGCCATATCCTACTGGAATCCTGCCTATGAAATCACATCCCACCATATCTAAGAGGAATCTCGAAGCATATATGCAACGATATTGACCCTCCACTTTGGAGGCATCTCCTGATGCTCGAAAATTATCCGCATGGATTATAGCCATGACTCTACAGCTTGGGGTCCTCCATACCCTAAGATGGTGGGAGGATGCTGCTGATGAAAGACCTGCATCAATTCTTCCATCGACTGGGTAAGAGGAGGTACTCCCTATAAGGTCTGCATAAACCTCATGAAGCCCTCTCGGAACTATGCGTCAACACCTATTTTCGGAATGATGGTCGGTGCCATGACTAGCACAACTGGAGGATCTTCTTGTAGTCCCTGGTCGGCCATATCTGGTGTCTGATAGTTTCCCTGAAACCGGTGTACAACTAGAGGATGTCTCGGTGGCATGAATCTGTAAGGTCTAGTGAACACCTTAGATCAAGATCATGAGGGACTGAAAACCAGAAGAATAAGGAGGAAATAGGAGAAAGAAAGCATTCATGTTTTTTAAAACAAGGATACATGGCGTGTATACTTAACTACATAGAGTGTTCCTATAATTCATTCACATGGTCGTGTACCTCTACCCAAAACTGGTCATGTAACACCCCATACACAGCGTGTTGTCCTTACACACGGCGTGTACTTGAATCCTCTTCCCCTGCCTGAGTTCCCTTACATGGCAAGGCCTCACGGTTCTCATAGAACAAGACTACATGATGTGTTAGTTCCAGACATAACATATACTAGATGAACTTCACCGACCCATGTTTTTAGTGACACGACCATATAATCGGCTCACACTACATGGCGTGTTCTAGATGGACATGACGTGTACTAGGAAGTCTTCGCAGACTAGTGTTGTTAGTGACATGAATGTATTCTAGGTATTTTATTACATGGCGTGATTAAGACTGACACGAAGTGAATTAGAGAAGACTCAACCGACTTGTGTTGTTAGTGACACGCCCAGGTACATGGTTCTACAACCCGACGTGTACATCCGATACATGATGTGTCCTACCTAAGATTTCCCAACCTTGTGTCTCTGCACACATAGTCTGTGACACGGTTAGAGACTACATGGTGCGTACATATAGTACACGATTTGTACTTATGAAAAATAGTTTCTTTCCGAACAGAAGAACACATGGGATGTACTCAACATTACACGACATGTATTTGATGTTTTTCTGGACAGTAAGCCTCAGAAACTATTCTAAAGCCTAGAAAAACACTAAAATGAACATTAAATTGCTAAATTTGGATCCTTGAGGGCCCATACTCCCTATGAATAAATGATTGGCATATTATACATGTCTTATACAAGGAAAACAGGGAAATGATCCACCAAATTCGGATCCATGAGGGCCCATAACACCTCAAGAACCATTGTTTGGAGTTAATTCATGAAAAACCTTACACAAGCAAAACCCTATCAAACGACATGTATTTTATTAAGGTTTCTATCACAACAAAAACCATATCTTGCACAACATCTATCACAACAACATGTAATTGCTAATGCACCATAAATGACATGAAAAGAATGCATGACATGTGATCTCTTAAATGTGACTATATGATACATGAGATGGCATACCCTCATCTCATCGGATCGCAACAGAAATAGAACATCAATAATATCAATAGTAACAACACAAAACATGTGAATCACCCAAGGGGAAATTGAATCAACTATAAAATTTCAAAACCAGAAAATTATAATAAATGAGGTAAATTGTCTTTTCCCTGTACACAGGTTTGATACTCCTGAGAAAAGTTAATTACCAAGTACCTATTTTTGTACTATCCCAGATTATATGATCCCAATAGCATGTCAAGAAGAAGAGAATTCCTCTGATACCACTTTGTAACATCCCTATTCCGGAAGCCACCCAGAGGCGCCCCGTACCCGGTTGGTCACATAGCCTCATGCGCATTTCTCCAAATGCTAGAGGCTGCCAACTTGAATCGAGGGACTTGGGTGTGATAGTGGGGAGACTATGCCTTCATTAGAAGAGTAACATAGTGGAAGTAAAACAAATATACAATAGAGGAAGTAGTAAATATACCAACAACAATAAACAACAAAAGACTGATGAAAAAATCAACTGGATCACATATATATAAATGATGCATGATACATATGTCTAGGAAAGGAGCCAAACAAATCACAATGCTGAAATAAAGTACTAAAACAAAGTAGAATAAAATCAATAAAAAGTTCCACATAATCGTAAGCCTAAGATTGGTCCCATGGTCACTAGCTCAAATGTAGTCAAGTACCTGAAGTAGAATGGTGCTTTCCCTTATCTATACCTATAACAATATAATCTGTTTATGCCCAAAATCATGTCCCAAATAGGGTGTGATTCTAAATCCCATTAAGCAACCACAAAGAGATCTTTGCCTAATAGTTAGTGAATAAATATGACATGTAATAAGAAAAAGCAGCAGAAAACTACAAAGTACTCAATAGTAAACATTCCTAGAGGTTCAAAGTATCCAAACACCACCTATCAAGAAAGTAGATAATCACAAATAGGTAACCCTCTGGTATGTACTCAGAGCCTATCCCCTCTGGTCCTACCAAGAAAACACAAGAAACCCTCTAGGATGTACACACAGTCTAACCCCTATGGTTCAGCTTTTGTAAAGGCTCTCTGAGGAAGAACTCAACGTTAATTCCCCTGATACCCAAGTATGAATAAAAATTCTTTGAGGAAGAAATCACTGTCAATTCCCCCTATAGTCTTGTAGCAGAAACTATAGGAACTCTAAGGAAGCACAAAACATTAATTCCCCCTATGGTCTCATAACGTAATTATAAACACTCTAAGGGAGAACTCAATGTCAATACCCCCTTATGGTCTCATAGCATGATAATAAACATACTCTATGGAGAAGCCCTTACGTCCATTCTCCCTCTGGTCTACTACACCAAATTCTCACGGCCCTGTGTAAGTCAAATGAGAATATAAATGTAAAGCAGCCAAATTAATCCTCAATAACTACTTGGATAACCAGTCTACAACATAATAGCATGGCATATAAACAAAATCACTCCATCCTAAAATACTAGGCATGGGAAGAAAACATCAGCCTAACATGCCAACTATATCAAATTTTCATAAACAAAATATGCATGGGTAAACACTTCCAAAGCATATAAATTTACCATATTCTCATTCAATTAACCTTTATTCAAGCATAATAGAATAGTAGGCAATCAATAGGGATAAAATAGTAAACCCGCAATACCCCATTCAAGGGTATTGGGCAATTTTCACATAAAACACAAAGAATTTCAATGGGAAGGAACAAAAAACCTACCTCGGTGTTGTAGGATCGATATACATGAAGCTCAAGCCATGAATCACCCATCAACATCATTGATCTACAAAAATTCTAAAAAAGCACAACCAAAGATAACTTGAGAAAGAGGAAGAATCAGGAACAGATGATCTAGAAGAAGGAAGAGCTTACCGAAGCGATCCCAATGAAAATGACGATGGTCGATTCGGATAACAGATGATCGATTGGGGGCTCGGAGGAAGATCGCGGTCGTACGAGTTCTCTCAGATGAACTAGGTTGAGAAGTAGACGGTTCTATCCGTCAGACATGACCTTGGTACATTTAATGAAAAAAATTAAGTACACGGTATATACTTTATATGTACATGGCGTGTACTTTCCTTCACCATCCCCCACATTAGGCGGTCTCTAGGTCACCACACAAGGCCATGTGCATGGCTGTTACATGACGAGCACTCGTCTACTAGCAGTAACTGAGTACACAACATGTACTTATGAAATTTCCAAAAACTCCTCTTTTACTCAAAAACACTAGAAATAGAAAAAAATACCTGAAAAGAAGATCCGAATTCTTACACAGAATATCCTGAAAATATGTGTAGTTGTTTCCCTATAAAACACTCGATGGATAGTATCTACTTCTTTGAGGAAGTAGGGAATTCCACATAATATAGGTTGTTTTTCAGAACTTGAGATAGCTGGTTAAGCATCACCATGATATTTTTAACTCCACCTCCCAATGAATTGGGGATGTCATTAAAAAAATCACTACATTGTCCCTCACACCGGTTGTTGGCCTAGTTTCTCTTGGCCCCCACCATTTTCTAAAATAAAAAATGCTAGAAGAAAACATAAGTTACCAATTCATGAATATGTAATTTATTCCTTGGTGAATTTATGTCTAAAGGAATATCTTATGGGATACCGAAGTTTATAATTTTTTAAAACAAATCTTATTGGGTGCTTAATTATACTTAGTCGTATTCTTAGGGTATTCACTAAGGTTCTCAAATCCAAATTCCAAAATTTACTAAACGTTCCTTTGATACCAACTACAATGACCCATCTCTTCTTACATTAACATTATATAATTTTAATGATAAACAACATAAAAAATTACACAATGATGTTCCAAAGGTTTAGTGTCTTGGGAAAACTAAGACCATACCTAACTTTTATGACATAAAACATAAAAATTTATTTAATTCTTTCTTCTCTAGCTTCTTCTTTCCCCTTTTGTTCTCCTTAGTACAAGTAGGCCCCATAGGGTTTACATCGAAAAGGGTTGAGGTAAAAGCCTAGTAAGTGGAGAGATAAGAACATGAAACTACATAACATGGGGTTAGATTAAACATTATAATAATATCATATGCATAAGTTAAAAATCAAGAGAGGATACATTAAGAAAATACTTGGAATGTGGAAACGCATAAAAATTAAACATCTTCTATTGGTGGTCAACTACTTCACATAGTTGTTAACAAAGAAAACATCATGTTCACACATATTTCACATTACTCATTAGGTTATACATAATACCAAATGCATTTTATTTCTATATTATTCTGGTTTCACCTGTTACATCTTATCTTTTACGTTTTTCTATATAATTATTGATGCACCCATCACATCACAACCGTTACATTTTCACGCATGCCACATGGAACATATATGAATGTTGAGCATATAATAACATATAGAAAGGAATGGGTTTCATTTATAAATAATTAATTCATGAAAATTGGGTTCCTAACTGGAAGAGGGAATAACATTATTAATATAAGAATCGTCAACTTTGAGTGAAAAAGAAACAATCTCGAGAAGTGTGTTTTTGAATGAAGTGTTCTTTTGGGAAACATTATTTTTCATAAACTCTAGTGGTAAATGATTATATTTGAGAAAATTTAATATAATGAGGAAGAATTTTTTTTAAATAGTACTGATTCTGAAAATGGAGTAAAAGATGGAAAACCCAAAGAAAACAAGTTGGGTTTGAGAATTTTCCATATCTTGTGTCTGAATGATTTATTCACTTTAATATCTAGTACAATCACATTGAAATAATTATTTAAAAACTAAAAAACCTTTAATAAATGAATCTAATTCATTTTTGTCTTATTCAGTTCTCTTATGGTCCTTTAGATGAGTTATAGTGTTTTATTTCATTTTTCAGGACTTTTTTGTTTTCATAGTTTTCATGATCAGTTTGTTTGTATAAATTAATGGAAGTTTGTTTCAAATGATAATTAATATCCAGAACATTTATTATATGTTACTAATAATCCTCCTGAATTTTAAATTATCATATAATCCATTTATTTAATATGGGTGTGGATGAATCATTTGATAAGATCTTAGTGATAAATTATTGGATTATTTTAGGAGATTTCATTACAACAAATTTGTTTAGTTTTATTATTAAACATCATGTGTAACACCCCAAGTTTTTATAGTACTTTATCTCATTAAAGTAATTCAATTTCTTTCCCTACACACAACATCGAGTTGGAGCACACCACAACTTACTAAACTAACCGTTCAAAAAGAGGTTATAAATTGTATTAACAACATTTTGAATCTAATATAATCTATATAATTTTAAAATCCATATTATGTGTTTCTTAGACATAATATAAGAACAAATTCTTTTTTTTTTCAGATAAATGAAGTATTTTTTAAAAAATGAAATTTTACCACCTTTTAATAGAGAACCCCATTTAAAACTAATTTTTTACACTTTTATATTTTCAATTTAATGAAATTAAATTCTTTTTTAGAAGTGGGACATAAAATTTTATTAGGGATAAATTTTTGGTACTATTCTGATAACTTTCATATTTGGACGAATAGTGAAAAAACTATGTTTTAGTAGAATTTTTTTAATCAAAATAATTTAGTTTTAAATTATGAATTTGAAAGGTTTTGAAGTATAATTATATTATATTTTTATCATTTAATACAATGTAGGTCATTATATGTAATTTCACATTTAAATTTTATAGAAGCACATGTCAATCTTTTGATGGTTTTTACTTTTTAAGAACCCGCTTATTAGTTTTGACAACGAGAATTAATTTTAAATTAAAAAATGAAAATAATATGTTTTTATTTTTTTAAAAGAGGCTTCATTTTTTAATTTGGAATATCCAATTTATGTTAGGGTAAATTTTTGTTATTTTTCTAAAAACATTCAATTCTTGATTGATAGTGAAAAACAGTGCATTATTATTTAAAACAAACATTTTATTTAGATAATTAGTTATTTTATTTTAATTTATTTCAATTAAAAATAGATATATAATACCTATATAAGTTCAATGCAATTCATTAGAGTCATTTTATAATAAGTTTAGATATATAAAATTTTATCGAACTTGTTACCGTCTTTTACCCACCTCCTATGAGCATTTGCATATCTGCATGAAACATAATTTTACCCCTTCTATGAGTTGAATTTCATAAATTAGAGTGACATAGTTAATTTAAGTAATTAAAATTAGGACCAATAAGATGAAAATAATTTTTGGTGAATAATAACATTTGAGTTTTATTTACCACGGTTAAAAGTAAATAGTGTAATTAAGGGTAAAAATAATATCATAATTACCCAAACAAATGTCCTAATTCAATTGGATAAGTATAATTAGACCCAAAAAAACCTTATAAAAAAAATATGACCCCCTTTGGCCCACTTGGATAATATTAGGATATTTATTATTATTTAATTTAAAAAAGAGTTAAAAGAGTTAAATTCAATGTTTATTAAAAAACCATTTTTAATATAGGGTTATTCATAAGATAAATTCGACTACAAATATTTATTAGAAATATTAAAAAATTTCCTACATAATTTTATTTTATATAAAAAAATTAGTTATTAAATAAATTTATTTATTTATGACACAATGATGTTGCAGTAATTACCTTATTAATGAAATATGAAAATAATTAATATTATAAATTTCCAAAAAACTTTAATATGACACTTAAGAAAAATTAAACTAATTTTATTGGTTAATATGACATGTTAGAGTGGGTTAAATAAATTTTATTCAAAGTGATATAGTTTTTATGGCATTCAAAAAAATCAAATACTAAATAGTGTCAAAATTCACAAAATTGAGTTTTTAAAAGAAATAAATTATTATTAATTGATATATTATTCCTAAAAATATAAGGTTCGGACAAAGGACTTAGATAAGGTTAAATATATTAATAATTAACCACACGGTGTTCTCTAGTCTTGTTATAGTAATTTTATTAACCATATAATATAAAATTACAAAGAGACATGGTAAATGTCAAACTTTTTAACTAAGAATTAAATCTAAAAGATAAGGTTAATATGATGACCCAAAACAATATAAAACCTATTGGTTTGGAGTTTTTAGACCCATAACCACCTTAGCCTTTAAATTATTCATTTTGGAGCCATTATAAACCTAAAATTATTTAATTTATAAATCATATTTTAAGATTTTCCTAAAGAGACCCTCACCTCTCTTATAAAAGGGAACTTCCCCTTCTCTTAATTTCACACCTCAAAAGCCTTTTGGATCAGCCAAACCTGGCCTAATTATCCTCCAAAATTTCCTAACTTCATTCTAGAGGCCTTAATTTGGTCATAAATCCATCCTATGGAGCCCCTTTTATCAAATCAAAAGGAAGAACCCGAAGAAGAGGAAAATATTTCATTACCTCTTTCATGTTCTTTTCTTCTTCCACTTTCTCTTTATTTGTTGTTTCCATTATAAAATAATAACTCCAGTGTATTCTATATTCTGTGTTGTTATTATAAAAATTGTACAACTATATTCATTATTCTATCAATCCTATAAATTAAAATGTCACCATACATGCATACATACGGATTACCATCTCCCCATCATGGTGTAGTTTGTTATTCAAACACATCATTATTTGGATAGGTTTAATAATGAGTATCACTGATGTAAATAATAAATATAACTTGTTAATTATTCTGTATATATGATATAACATCCAATTACAAATGATTTCTCACCTAATATAATGATATTTTCACTCGTGTGTACGTACGGATTACCGTCTCCACGACGTGATGATATTCATTCCACATTCACCATTCAATGATGATTATAAAATAAATATCATCAATAAGTATGTAATATATAAAATAATAATGCTACTAGATATGTATATATATATATGTGTGTGTGTGTGTGTGTGTACTTACATATATCTTATTCACTTAGTTCCGTTCAATACGATACGAAAACAGACACAACATTTATGCGTACGTACGACCTACCGTCTCCATAAACGGTGTTTTCCATTCCATATATATGTCTATTATAAATATTTATATTATAAATATATATGATATAGAAATCATGTTTCATATTCTTGAAGTATTTAAATCATGATCTATGTGATACAACCAAGAGTAACAAGTTAAAACACGTATGATAAAGAAAGCAATTATTACCTGAAATGTTAATTTAACATGGAAATTATTATTAAATGGGTAGTATAAAGTCATAAATGAATCATGTATGATATCATAAATATAAATATGGTTCTGGTATAATTAAATAACATACTATGTTCTTTATAAATTAGGTTAAACGTACCCTTGACTAAAGGAAAGTGCAAGGTAAGGGTTAATTCCTCAATCTCATTATTATCTGAGATTATTTATGTGTATGTATTTTATGGGACATATTTATTATCCATGTCAATGTTTCATAAAATAAACATAAAGATGATTCTTTTAATGTACTCTTTATCTAAAACATCTTTTTAAATGTGTTAAATTTTTATTCTTCTAAATCATTCTCATTATTGTCCATCTTTTGAAAATGGTTTTAAGGATTTATTTATATGGACATGAATGATTTTAAATGTTAATTCCTTTAAAAAGTTTAAAAGTGGTATGGGTCACTTTGATTCAAAATTATCTTTTAAATGACTTCATTTATAATTTATGTGACTTTTAAATGATTTCATGATAAAGGGATATTTCTCTCAAAGATTTTTGATGATCATTTTCAACGATGCCAACATCCTTTAAGGGATATTATTCTTGAACGAGATTGATTTTTTATGATACAAATATTCAATATTTTGTTGAAGGTTTTATGATATTATTGACTGTGGATGTTTTATTTTTATACCATTCATGTTTTATGGATAAAGTATTGACATTTCATATGCTACTTTTAATAATAATGTTTATTCTAAGTTTAAACCTTTTCATATAAGGAATGCATTGGACTTAGTAAGTGACGGGTGGAGCCCACTACAGCTCCTCGATGCATCGGTAGGTCTCATGATACAATCTACTGTCTTGGAACAAGAAAATGACCAAATATTATTTGTAGTCTTGGAACAAGGCCTTGACTATGTGGTTATGAAGTCTGACATTATGCATTCCATCTTTATAAAAGTGGCTATTGATATTGCATGTGATTATTCGACTAGTAGAATATCCATGTTAATAAGTAAATGGAATTATTGTATTGTATCTTTTCCATATTGTGCTGAAGTTTATGTTCAAAATTATTATTTTTTATTCTTATACATTGCCTTAAATATTTATGCTTATTTAGGAAAGCTTCCTCTATATTGTTATCCTTACTAAGCATCTGATCTCACCCCTTTCAGTGTTTTAATTTTCCCAGGATTCCAAGAAGTGTATTACGATTGATAAACAAGGCTATGCTAAGGGATTAATTCCATTCTCAATGGATCATTTTCTTGGTGTTTTATTATCTAATTTGTATTGTAATATTCATGTATGTAATCTATTTTCCAAGACTTCTAAACCGATCGGTCTTTCAGGACATGATTCCATGTAATCATGCCAATGTATTAAAATAATTCACCGAATCTGGGTTTTGGGGTCAGGGCATTACAGTTGGTATCAAAGTATGTTGATCAAAAACCATGGAAATAGATTTAGATAAAATATGATTAGATATCATTACCCTAAGATAGATATTGAGGATTAGTATAATAGAACTTTCTATAATTTTGGTAATATAGGGATTTTTTATATTTTCATAGAAATACATCATTGTCTGGATACGAGAAGGTAGAGGCGGCTTTGGCACAGATGCACCTAGGAGTGAAAACTCTGACAAGGAGTTTAGAGCTTGACCTGGAGTATCTGGGTACATGACATGAGCCTTGTTTCACCCTTGGTTATGACACTCTCAGGGGATATGCTTCAGATAATTCACATTTTCATTACAAGAAATAATGAAGGATTTAGGAATAAATTCTTCCTCAAAGAAAACATTTTATGAATATAGAATATATGCATAATGTTTTCAATTTATGTTAGGTATTTTAAAAGTTTGGAATTATGCATTTAGTTTCATAAAGTAACCTAGTGTATGCCATTGTTTAGAAAAGATGCCGAGTAGAAGGAATGAGAACTCCTGCAATATGCATGATCCAAAGATTATGAAGGATCATATATTTCCTAGTATTCAGACAACATTTAAAAGGGAAATATTCTCCCACGTATCCTCATCATATGAAGATATTTTATCATGTGTTAACAGGATAATAAATTAATTCCATGAGTCCAATGGCTTTGAGGGTATGCAAGAGAAGAAAAGGATGGAAGAGAGAAAGATGGATAAAGGGAAGAGGGGAAAGAAGGATTTTCCCATATGTGATAACTACGTAAAGAATCACCTTAGTAAATGTGTGAAGGTAATGGGAGTTTATTATAAGTGTGGAGAAAAAGGATGCCAAGTATGTGATTTCAAGGGTAAGAAAAAGGTTTCAAATGTACAATGCTTTATCTACCAGGAGTTGGGACACAACGCGAATCAATGTCCAAATCATCAGAGTATACCCCAAATGATACAATTGGATAATAATCATGTTATGATACTACTGAAGGTGAAAAAGAATGATTAAGAGATCTTATGTTTATATTAAAGTATTTTTCCATTTGAGTATTGCATTAATGATGTACATGTCATAAGAATTATAGAGTATATAAGGGTAGTACTGAGGTATTATTTCATTAAGGACTTGAGATTGTGTGGAACAAAAAAAGTGACTCAATGGTAGGTTAAATTTTTGGAAAATATATGGCTGAGAGAAAGATAAACCATAATATGGTTCTGATACTGAGGTAGTGATTTTGGAATAATATATGATTGATTTGGATAAATTATATTGGATATCATAGACATCCTTGGAACTGATTAATGGTTTGTTTATTTCAACATTGTTTCTATTTACAAAATTTTTGGATATAAGGAGTATATCCAGTATTCTATAATGAATAAGGGAGCATGAAAGTAATAAATATGGTTTAATGGTAATTAAGGATGTTACTTTGTTTCAGAATAATACATGATGAAGATATTCCCATGTTTTTACGTGGAAAAAAGGATCTTCATTGTGTTTACCTTATAAATTTTTAACTGTGAGTTTGGACAGAAGTATTTTCAATAAGTATAAAGGTTAGAATTGAGAAAGTTCGACATTTGATATTTTTTTTATGGTTAAATAATTTCTGGAGCTTATTTTTGGATTGTCATAAAAGGGACAACCCGAAGGTCTGGCGATAACCCGTCGGGTCTGGTAAAGATGCGTGACTTGAACCCGCAACCGAAGGGAAACAAGGGTGGATCACCTACCACTGTCATACGTGATGTATTGGATTTTATAATTTAGTATTTTTAAATTTTATGACAATTCAATTATAAATTCATTATTTTTGGAACCCTATACGATTAGGATTAATAGAATATTTTTGAATTCTATTATCTTTTGGAGTGAAAGATGAGTTTTTGGTAGGAATTTGTTGAAGGATGAAACTCTACTTGTCAAGTATATATATATATATCCTCTTATTATAGGAATAAATTAATTCATATACTCTAGGTAAGGGATAATAAAACCAAAAATGTTTTATCCTAATACCATATGTTTTTTTGAATCGATGATGTCTTACATCATCTTAGTTTTTTGGATTTGAAGCCCTCAACTTTACACTTTTTTGTGATTGATGACATCAATCACTCCCTATAAATATTTACATTTTCCCCCAAATTATGTGTCTCTAATTTCTATCAATGTATCCTAATCGATATCATAATTTGGTGGTGACTTTTTTATTTCCCTTTCCCTCATATTAAGACTAAAGTTTATTAACACAATTTATGATGTGGATTTTCCATAAAGGTATTTTTATATTTTTAACTATTTATTTTCGAAAAACAATTTAAAATTGCTAGGACACAATTTATTTAAGGAGGGGAGAATGTAACACCCCATGTTTTCAATGTACGTTATCTCACTAAAGTAATTCAATAGCTTGCGCTACATGCAACACTGAGTTCGAGCGCACCACTACATACTAAAATAACTATCCAAAAATTGGTTATGAATAGTATTAAATAAATTTTGAATCTTATATACTCTATAAAATTTTAACATCCATATTATGTGTTTCTTATACATAATATAAGAAGAAATTAATTTTTTTTAGATAAATGAAGTATTTTTCAAAAAAAATGCAATTTTACCGCCATTTAATGGAGAATACTTTTTAAAACCAATATTTGACACTTTAAAATATTCAATATAGTGAAATTAAATTCATCTTTAGAAGTGTGACATAAAAATTTAGTTTGGATAAATTTTGGGTACTTTTCTCATAACTTTCATATTTTGACAAATAGTAAAAAATATTGTGTTTTAATTGAAAACAAATTTTTTAATCAAAATAATTTATAGTGTTAAATTATGAATTTGAAAGGTTTTGAAGTATAATTAGATTATATTTTTATAATTTAATACAATTTAGGTCATTATAAGTAATTTCATATTAATATTTGACAGAAACACATGTCAATCTTTTGATAGTTTTTACTTTTTAGAAACCTGCTTTTTTGTTTTGACAACGCGAATTAAATTTAAATTAATAAATGCACCTTATATGTTTTTAATTTGGTAAAATAGACTTTATTTTTGAATTTTAACTTCAAAATTAAGTTAGGGAATATTTTTGGTATTTTTCTAAAAACTATCAATTTTTTATGAATAGTGAAAAACACTACGTTATTATTTAGAACTAACATTTTATTTAAATAATTAGTTATTTTATTATAATTTATTATAACTAAAAATAGATATATAACATCTATATAAATTCAATTTAATTAATTAGAGTCATTTTATAATATGTTTAGATATATAAACTTTTATCGAACATTTTACCGTCTTTTACCTATCTCCTAGGAGCATTTGCAAATCTGCATAAAACATAATTTTACCACTTCTGTGAGTTGAATTTAAGAAATATAAGAGAAAAGATTAATATCAGTAAGTAAAATTTGGTTTAATAAGATTAAAATAATTTTGGGGGTATAGTAACATTTGACTTTTATTTACCACGGTTAAAAGTAAATTGGGTAATTAAGGATAAAAATGATATCATAATTACCTTGACACATGCCCTACTTCTATTGGATAAGTATAATTAGACCAAAAACAACCTTAGGAATAAATTATGACTCCATTTAGTCAACTTGGATAAGATTATGACATTTATTATTATTTTATTTCAAGAAGAGTTAAAAGAGTTAAATTCAATGTTTATTAACTAAACCATTTTTAATATAGGGTTATTCACAAGATAAATTTGACTATAAATATTCATTATAAAGATAACCAAATTTCCTAAATAATTTTAGTTTATTTATAATTTTTAGACATTAAATAATTTAATTTACTAATGACACAATGATGATGAAGTAATTACCTTATTTATGAAAGATTAAAATAATTGATATTATAAATATAGAAATAAATGTAAATTGATACTTTTGATGAATTAAACTAATTTTATAGTTTAATATGACATGTAATGGTTGGTTAAATAAATTTTATTACATGTTATAAAGTTTTTATGGCTTTCAAAAATATCCATTACTAAATAGTGTCAAATTTGACATAATCGAGTTTTTTAAAAAAAATATTATATTATTAATTGATATAATATTCCTAAAAATCTAAGGTTCGGACAAAGAATTTATATAAGGTTATATATATTAATAATGAACCACATTTTGTTCTCTTGGGTTGTTATAGTAATTTTATTAACCACATAATATAAAAATAAAAAGAGACATGGTAAATGTCAGACTATTTATCTAAGAGTTAAATCTAAAAGATAAGTTTAATATGATGACCTGAACCTGTCTAAAACCTATTGGTTGAGAGGTTTTCGACCCATAACCACCTTATCCTTTATTATTCTGAAGATTAAGTTTAATAGGATTTTGTTTTATTCTTATACATTGCCTTAAATTTGTTTGCTTATCTAGGAAATTTTCCACTATATTTTTATCCTTACTGACATTCTGACCTCACCCCTTTCTATGTTTTCATTTTCCCATGATTCAAAGAAGTGTATTATGATTGATAAGAAGGGTTAAGCTAGGGGATTAAAGGCTTTCTCAAAGGATCATTTATGTGGTGTTTTATTTTCTAATGTGTAATGTAACGTTCATGTATGTGATCTATTTTCCAAGGCTGTTAAACTGATCAGTCTTTCGGGACATGCTTCCTTGTAATCATGCCAATGTATTAAAATAATGCACTTACTCTGGGCTTCTAGGGTCAGGGCGTTGCATCATGGGTGTATAAAGAATCCTAACTATTACATAAGATATATTTCATATATTATAATCTTTTTTAACCATAAAAATGGTTTCATGACTAGAATTTAAGAGTCTAATAGCAATTAAAAACCCTTTATCTTAGAATGTGATAAATTTACACATCTCGGACGATGTTTTAATTTTTAGTATAAAAGGAGGGGGAAAGAGAGGTGAAGATGAATTATTCAATTAGAATAAATACCTTATAGTATATTTGAGGTAATTTATTTTTCATACCATTTGGATTATAGGAGGTGAGGAGAGAATATGAAGTGGAAGGAACTTGAAAGAAAATAAAATAATCAGAAAGAGAATTTACAACTGGAATTTATCCTCCTTGAGAGCCTCTTTAGGGAAGAGGTTTTTGAATTTTGATGAGACAAGCAGCTCCTGGATGTGTTTAAAGGTATTAGGAGGTTATTATAGAATATTTCATTTAAGTCTCAACTCTTGAGAGTTTTGAAGAAAATAGGGAGTTATGGGTGATATTTATAAGGGAACAAGGGGTGTTTTCTTATTATTTTTATCCTTAGTTTACAATTTTTATGAAGACAAGAAATTGTGTAGATTATTTTGACTAAAAATTGTAATTAGTTCATGTGAGTTAGAAACAATATCAATTTACATCATCCCTTACTCAATAATGACACAAAAATTCATTTATTTAGCATATTTCTTAAATTATCGAATTTCACTATTCACATAAAATTCAACTATTTCATAAAAAATCCTTAATGTTCACCCTAAACATTTTTAAAATGTAAAATTCAAAGATGAACTATATTTTATTAAAATAATTTTCTATATATGAGTTATTTAATTATTAATCAAAATAAATATTTACTTGGAAAATAAATATATTAAATTATAACGTATTTTATAACGCTTGGACAAAATCACAATAGTTCTGATAAAATTATCATAAAATCACAAGAAAAAATGTTAATCTATGAATTTATTTTTGGAAAATATATTTTATTTTAAATTATTATTTATAAAATTATAATTAAACAATTTTTCCCAATAAATAATTTTATTATATTTATTAACTTCGTCAATTATACCATTAGTTTTTTATTAGATGCCTAAATTTTATTTATACCTTCATGGGTGAGTTTACTATTCATTTGGTCAGCTTAAAATTCATAAAGGTCATATTAATATTCATAAGGGTATCATTAATAATCATAAGGGTAATTTAATGTTCACCAAAAAATATGTTTATCTTATCAGTCTCCAAATATCTTATTAATTGCAACCGTGTATGTCAGATTTTTAGAATTCAATTCCCAGAAGTGGAAAAATTATTTTTAACAACTATTCTATAATTGCCACCAATTATTTTGTAGCATGATGTGGAATAGGTTCATGGGTCTGTTAAACCGTTCATAACCCATGAGGGTCATTTTTTGTTATTTGAAATGGGTCACATGGTAACTATGTGGTGCCGCACAGTTTCAAAAAAACTATGCACCTTGTGAAGATGACCCCAACCTTTGATTCATGGAACCTAAAACTCCCAAAACATAACAAGATGCCCGAGGGACCCCTCTGACATGCATAGAAATAAAAAAAACCATTGATGGGTTCCAACATTCCTAAATACATTCGGAATCTAGGTTTAAAAAATGACCCATCCTGTAAACGCCAAAAGTTCCAATTCCCGTTAAATTTACCTTGTCTCAAAACACAGGTCATTTAAATATCTCCACCTATGAAATTATCTTCCATAAAAACAATTCAAGAGAAAAAAAGAACCACTCAATCAGCGAGGGTTTTGAATTTCCAATCAAATGGTCATGTTACGCTTCCAGTTTCCCGACACACCACATATAAATTTTTAAACATGTGGAACATGAGCCATCACTACCCGATTTAACACTCGATTCTCAATAGAAATGTTAATATAGTGCTTATCCAATCCCATCCAGGTAGAGACAAGGTCAATTCATCAAATCTTTATGAATCTGACTAATGGTGCTCCACACCAAGGGTCGTAACATTAAAAAGGATCCAATTAAGAATCATGGAACCTTCACCTTTGGATTTTCGTACCAAGAATGCATCTAAGAGTATTAAATATGCATCTTGATTGATTTTAGAAATAGATAAACATATGATTTCACTTCAATCACAAATCCATTGTAATTAGACTTTCATGGAAATCCACGACCAATAAATACAACACTCACCTCCTCCTGATGGCATGCCCTAAAATGGTCCTTCCCCAATCAAATACATTGAACAAGGGAAAACACATTTCAAGACACATCTGAATGAACATTCCCAAGACACTCATATTAGATAGCTGACACATTCCGAATAGAATTTCAATGCCTTATTTCAAGAAATACTATGTTTAGAATGAATATGTTAACTGAATATCATCCCTTACTTTTATTGGAATTTATTGGACAAAACATAACCTTACCATTTAATTTTGGCATTTCCCCTCATTAAAAAGGGTATAATCCATATCCAACAAACTACATTCATCACCCATTTTAAAACACCACATATGAGCCTAAAAACAAGTCTATGACAACCTCATATTCCAAGAAATAGAGTCTTAGTAACTAACCAAAGTTAGTTCATAGTCCATGTTCACTAGTGATATGTGGGTACAAAGCCAAAACATCCACTTCAGATCATTGGATGAACCTAGAGCGATATCCTCTTGGAGGTCTCATTAAAGAGAATTATTGGTGTCTAAGATTCCACCTAATGAATTTATAAACGATAATCCTAGTTTCAATAATTACTAATGAATCCATGATAAAATCCATGGATCCATCATATATCATTGAAAAAACTTTCCACCAAACCCATCATATTTTAAAATTATATCAAAGTGTAAGGTCAATTCTCTCTTAGTGAATCCAAGATGATGTTATGATAGGGGATATTCTTGTCTCTCAAGGAAGATTAAACTAATAGGATTTTAATGGTTTCTATACCACCAAGAAAATGACAAAAAATAGTCAAACTACTATTGGTTTTCCTCTTGAATGAAGCTCATATTCAACTACTGACTCATAACCCTTATGAAATCCATTTTTCCTTCACCTCCTAAGACATCACATGATTTCTTAGGAAAAAATAGAAAAGTACATTCAAGAACCAAAATTTTTCTCAGAAGTCACATACATTTCCAACCACTTCAAAGACATGTTGTCAAGAAACCACTTACAAAATTTGAACTTTCATGACTCAAATGAATTAAAATAAGTACAACCATTTTCCAATGTTCTTATTTGGGTGTGTTCCTTCCAATAGGAAGGAAAGATAATCACGAGAATCATAACAATGTTCCCCCTTTAAGAGATTCCTTTCCATCGAGAGATGAGGTACACTAGTATCTCATAAGGGAGATATAACAGAACCAGTATAAACATATGGATGTCACTCCTCTGATTCAAAACCTTAACATCAATGAATTTTCCATGAAAACCCAAACCAACTAACTATCATGAAAAAAACTCGATTATATTAGATGTCATCCCAAAAATTGGGATGAAATAAATTAATTTAATGCCCATGTCACTCAACAACAGAGATCACCCATGAATGTACTCAACAACACATGGCTCATCAATTTCACTAAACTCGATATGTTTTTTACATAATTTAGCACTCAATGGGAATCACATATGTGAACATATACTACCCCCGGGTTTTAGAAACAAAATAAAAAATCCTAGATACTATCTGTAGATTTTATACCCCATGAATTTGAGTATCATTTGGTCCATACAAGATAATTAACCAAGATACATATTGCCCAATACAACCTTCAACTAGGACAACATCATTCCCATCCTACAATCATTGAGGAAAATAAATGGTCAGAAAACATAGAATGTGGTGGACCATGCCCGAGACATGTCCAAAATAATGAAAAAAAGAATTATTCAATGGCCATACACATAAAAATTGCCAAGAAAACATTACCACCAATCCAGAAAAGGGATTCACTTAGAAAAAGAAAGTCCAATTAGGGATAATATCTATAAAATGGAACTAAGAGTCAGAATTATCATGAAATTTAGAAAGGAATTAAGATCTAAGGGCGATACCTACCATGGGCTAGCCCCTTACAAAACACAAGTACAATCCCTTTCCCTAGTTCATGCTAAAAAATTACACTATGCTCAAGAGTTGATCATTTAAGTCATTTCTTAAAGGATAGGAAGAATATGGAAAACATCTACATTTTCATTCCAAGGAAACCCAAGGAAAATCTTGCACTACACTTAGATGAGGGTTTTATCAAAGGACACCACATAGGGTTCCATTTAAGACAATACATTAATTTCCATTTAATAATTAAACATTTAAAATATTTAATAAAAAACAACAAGGCATTCAAGAAAGCTATAAAAAACATCGTTTTTTAAATAATAATCTTTTTTTGATATCCAGTCATAAGTTAGGATATTTATTATATGAATTCTTTTCTAACTAATAAGGTGAACTGCAAGGGTCACATTAATCCCACTAGGGTTCTTCAGAAATAAAACCTATAGAAATTTATTAATTATAGAAATTAAAAACACCAAAAAGGGTCACCTCATTAGAAAGATTCCCCAACTAACCTATATTGTTCTAGTTGTGCATTTTAAAAAATAATCATCTCATTTGATATTAAAATTAAACATCAATTACATTTTAATAATTTTTGAATATATCATGATCATATAAAAATAGTTCGATTATATGGGTTTCCATTACCCAATCTATAAAGTATCCATACACTTTTTAAAATAATGTTTATCACCCATTTAACCAATCCCAGTCCACATTAAAATTTGATCTCAGGAAGTCCTTTTTATTTTATAATTATTCCAAAAATATACAATGGTCATATCTATTCACATATTTACATATTTTTCCATCTAACAACCTATAAAGCACCCGCAAAATTTACAGTTTTTCATTTTGAACCCATTCACTAACTAATACCATTTCATTTTAACATTCAATCCAAGAAGCCTTTAATTTTTAAAAACAATTTCTATATATGAGTAAAAATAAAGTATGGGTCTAGTATATAGTTAACAATTACCAAATTATAAGGAAAAAACACACCTTATAATTGAAAAACACCTCATATAGAATCTCAACCAATTATATCAATACAAAGATAACTCGTTATCATAAGTAGTAAACCTATAGAATCATGCTATAAAAACTGAAGCATGTTATAATAGAAAAACATGCTAAATAAACAGAAAAAAAGGAATATAATCACTAAATCATGGTAGTAGACTAAATGAAAAATAAAAACACCAATCATGTTATACAAATAGTAATGTTGAAGAAAAACCTAAAAAGGTACAAACAAAGCATGACATAACACTCGGGGTAGACAATCAAATTCAGCATGAAGCCCTAAAAATGTAATTTATTGGAATATTATATCCATGGAATTTGAATGTATATATACATAATATGATTCATGTGATTTTACTAAATATCATACTAGACCAAGGAAAATATTCCATAAATTCAAAATTCAATATTCACTAGAAATTAGAACAATTACTAGAGGTGATGCAAAATCAAATATAATAAAAAATAGCATGAAAAAAAATATTATTGCTGGCCACTTGGTCATTTCCAAGTGGGTGGAGTGATCAGTCCCAGAAACAACTATTTACCTAGCATAGATATATTCCTTATTTACCATCTTTCAACCTAAAAAATGGAAGAAAAATCAAAAGAAACTCTCTGATACCACTTTGTAACATCCTAGACTGACTGACCACTAATATTCTGGTCAAGCTGGTGGGTCACATGGCCATAACCGCATCTCCCCGTACTCTAGATGCATCAAAGTAGTAATGACAGTCTCAGTATGTGATAATGGGGAGATTATATCCTCTTTTCAGAGTATTGTAATGTTAAAATAAATATAAAAAACATAAAATAGGGGGAATAATAAATAAATGATTGATAAAAATAATATGAATAATAGAAATATTAATATAAAAGTGTCTAAAATTAATTTACAACAATGAATGTATGACAGATGATGATACAAGTACAAGTAGTGAGAGTTACAATTGCAATACAATGTAATAAAGGAAAACATTACAATGAATAACTCAATGAGAATCTCGAGTACCTCCTTGGTCCTCTGCTCCAAACTCCTACTTATACTATAATAAACATAATAAGTCAAGAATGGTCCTAAGAACATAATATCTACTCAGGTACCTCAGTACAATGGTGGCTTGAGTAGGGTGAAAGATTTGATTCTCTGTTGGCCATCACCTATGGTGTCTTTCCCAATACATTTTTTGAAATATAAATTATGTTGTGAATTGGTAACATGGAATAATAAATAGTACATGAATAATAAAATAGGTTAGCTCTTATTACAATCAGACACCTAGCTGACTCTATCTTCTTCGTATTACTATCGGAAAGAACTCTGATCATGTTAATATATATTGTTATAATATAAATATATAGTTTATTTTCTATAGGAAATCCACTTATATAAACCAAGTACATGAGGAATGCTTAATGTCCATATACATGGAATACTAATGCTGGCTGGATTGAGGTAGATATCAAATTGTCCATAACCAGTCAAATACGCCCAAAAGCCCACGTAATAGGGTACATTACCTATATCCTGACAAAGTGAGAGATTTAATACTATATCACTCAGGTTAGAGAGGGATCTTCCATGGAAAAAATCTATCATGGAACATGGAACATAAATCACATTGCCAATATCATATCACTTGTGTGAGATGTCATGCTGAACACCCGATGTAAGGGAGTATTGTATAACCATACCCAACTGCACCCATACCATCATATCACTACCTCTATAACATCACATAATAAAATTTATCATAAAATTCCATGAGTAAATACCTCTCATGAATTTCAATTAACAATCCCATTATAGAGGCATCATCATATTCATAATATAATCCTTGACAAAATACCTCTTATGCTTTAAATTTGTATAAACAAATATAATCAAGGTACAAGATTCCAATTAAATGATTTAATAATATGTGAACAACTTATGTGGAATTTCCAAACATTAAATTTCATTCCTATATTTTTAAACATAGTATTTTATATAATGAAAAGAAATCCATCATTCATATTTTATTCAAATTTTAAACGTGCTAAAAAATTAAACAAAAAAAATTCAATTTACAAGGCTCAATGAGAACTTCGACGGTGTCATTGGAAAATTGTGCATTTACATACATCTGAAAATCCAACCATTAGTGGATTAATAACAAAAAAAGAGAATTGGTTTTCATTTAATACTCATGTCTCAAAGTGAAATGTATTTAAAGGATAATCCATAAGATAATTAGTTGTTCCGAGATATAAGAATTTGATAATTAAGGGGAAACACATTTAGGAAAATATATAAGGGGCATATTCTAATTATTCCGATAAACTATCCACAAAAATTCATCAAATAAAAGTGGAAAATGAATTCAATAATTTAGGTATTCTTTATATAACTAATCAAATATAATTTTTTTAAAAGACAATACACCTCCATTGAGGGGTCTTATTATAAAAACAGGATGATGTTCTATAAAAACAATCAACATACTAAATATTTCATTAAAACGTTATACACATTAATTAATTTACATGAAATGTGAGAAAACTGAGTAATTAATTCATTCTTAAATTTAAGTGGAAATGGAAAGGGATCCTACCTCAAATGGCATAAAAATAGATGAAAACTTAGGCCCTTGATGTTTTCATCGGTGACCACTCGAATCTTCTCCTTCCACCCCTGAGCATATGCATAATCACATATACATAAAAAAACTTGTAACCAATGTACATATTCAAATGGCCATAAATATGTACAAGGGGATCATTAAATATTTTATTTTATATGAATATACATGTTTCCACTTAGACTCATAGGAATTTTTCATATATATATATATATACATAATCACACCTAGACCAATATTTATTTATTCACTTCCATGAGTGAATATAAATATAATGTGGAAACATACAGATATATATACATATTCTTACCTATGCATCATAGGTAAGTCACCTTTGACTCTATTGACTCGAAATAACCACAGTAAGGTCCAACACACATAAATATAAATACATGTAAATCAGAAACATCAACATCCACAATAAGGAACATAGAAAATATGTCAAATGGAGAAAACCCTATCCAAAAATGATAATGGGTAGAGAAAAAGATCTTAACTACTTCACCTTTCATGGTGGATACCAAAACACACATGAAGGAGTCCTAGGAGTCGCACCACATGCCTCAACAATGGAAGAAAACCAAAAATCTAAATTAACTGAAACCCTACGGTAGGACCAAATGAGACAGAGAATCAAAGAGAATAAATACCACTAGAAAATGGAAGAAGAAGGAGCCATAAACATTACGTAGAATGATCATATGAGAAATCCAAAGGAAAAAGCATGTTAAATCACATGATGGGAGCAGTTTAACGAGGGGACTCATGCATGGACGAGGTCTCTAGGGGGTGAGTCTCTAGGGAAAAGTGGAAGAAATGGGTAGATAGGTTTAAGATTTATTTATTTTAATTTTAAATAATTTATTAAATTAATTTTATTTCATAAGAACTATTCATCAAAATATTTGTGCATGGATAAGTTAAAAGTATAACTCTTTGATATCGAAGTCGTGCGACACCCTCTACTTAATGATCCAACTTATATAGTTTTTCCCACACGTTTAGCCTATCCATGTGCAAATCTGGCAATGAATAGTTCCTAGGTAGTTCCATATTAGAACTACCTATATGTGATAGGTGAACCATATGGTTGAACCCTACGTAGCATGTGTGGGTAATTTATTCTTCTCTGAAATAGGTTTCTTTGTTACTACTGGGAGACACACTATTTCAAAAAAATTGTACACCATATGACGACCAACCAAACCCTAACTTCTCGAGACCTGGTTCTCCAAAAACTCAGTGAGACTCCCTAGGGATCCCTATAGCCTAAATCCAAGTCAACAAACTACACATTTACATGTTCCAGCTTTCAGAATTACATTATAAATTTAAGATTTAAAAATGATTCATCCTGTAAACACAAAAAGACAAAATTCCATTAAAATTTTCCTTCTCTCAAAACATGGGTCATTACACCATATAATCATATTATTAAGATATTTATGTGACAAATATCTTTAAAGGATTGACACAAGCCCATCAATAAAATAAAAAATCTTTTATTCTAGAATATGTAAGTAGTGTATAACCAATATTTATACATTAGTAAAGTAATCCTCATACTCAATAACATTTTCATCTTCATTATTCATTAAATTAAAAAAATTATTTTCTATTATATCTCAATATCCCTGAAAAAAATATTTCTTAATGGATATAACCTTAATAGTTCCCCATTCCATACATTTTACTTACATTTTATCCTTATTATTATAAATGAATGGATGAAATTAATCCACATATCATTTTGAAGAAAATACATACATAATATCATTTTTCATTTAATTTACTTACAAATCAATATATATTTTTTCAAGGGTATTAATTAATTTCTCTCCTACTAATTGATTATTACATCCATTAAAGGATTGATTCTTCTAACACATGAATTTCCCTAAAATTAATGAACTCTACTAAGAAGAAACTAGTATTTTTATATGAACATGGTTATTGTTAATAACATAAGAAAAGTTCCATAATATCGCCGTAAAATATTTTTTATAACACAAACCATGATGGATTTTTATAGTGGGAATTATCTATATTGGACATTATTGTTGATATGATTACCCTTCAATATATTAAGAGCTACCCATAAAAAATGAAATTCATAATTCTATCTAATAATCATCATGATTATTTTCCCATGAAATTAAATTAGCAGTAAAATTTCTTGAACCTTCTATGGTTTCATCTTATTTATTTTCCTATCTATGATCATCTAAAATCCAATTTTCAAGGTTCCTACTAAAATTAATTGGATACAAATTGTAAAAAACATGACTCTAGTAATCCAGAGCTTGTTTTTATTTCATTACATCAGTAAAAGATACAAGTTATATCACCATGATATATGGACTATTTTAGTATTCATAAAAAACTAGATATATACATGAATTCCATATTACATTGGAAGATAAAAAATATCGGAAAAACATTATTACATCCTTCTAAATAATATAAAGATTCATTATTCAAATCCTAGGCAATATAAACACATTTAAAGTGATCTAAAATGAATATTAATGGAATGTGTTCAATGAAATATATCATCAATGTGTATGGTATATACAATATAGTAGAGTAAGTAATCAATATATATGTCATTTAACAGTTATCGTTTTTTCAAAATATTCCCATGAAAAATAAAACAATCACATGGATAATAATAACTAAATGTTAATTTTGAAAATTCATAATGTTAGATTTCAATATCATTCCATTATTTCCACATTCAAAGACATCTTGAACTTTACCAACATTTCCTTATTCTAAAATACTATAATAAATGGGTAGGTATTCCCCAAATAACCAAATAATGTATCCAACTGTTTGTGTCATGATAACTATCGATGAATATAGGGTCTATCAATCACCAAGACCCACTAACCACTTATATACATCTACTTAAATCCTCATATATTGAATCAATAATATAATAAAAAAATTAATATTCATAAATATTAAATAAATAATTTTGTTAAATCAATAATATAAAACATCATTATTATCATGGTAAAATAAATAATCGTTATAATATGACTCCTTCAACTAATACCTTATATTGAAATATAATATGGTTAATAAAATATCAATGTAGAATAAATGATATTGAATAAAACCATGATGATGAAAAGATGTGCGTAATGGAGAAAAATAATTTCCTTTAAATAATGGAAAATTATAGGAAACATTATCCTAAGAAACTAAATGATCAAAAATAAGATATAATCCATAAATTTGTGAAGGATTATAGAAGAACCTAAATTAAATAGAAAACATGGTTTGAACTAATGTAAATTTTATTGAAATTTAGAAAGTAAAATGGGAGATAAATGTTAAAAAGAAAATTTCTTATTGAATTTGTAACTTCTTTTTCTAAAAACAATGTTATAAATCATTTCATATTTTTTGAATGTTTTATAAAATAATGCCATTTTATTTTAACATAAAATAAAAAAGATAATAGAATAATTGAAAATAATTTTATTTTAAATGAACATAAAAATAATAATAGGAAACTAACTAACAAATTCTATATATGGGGAAAGGAAAATATATTCACACTGTATTTGTTAATAGAATATTCCAGTCACACATTTGTAAATAATGTAAAAAACTAATTGTTTAGAAAAAATTAAAATGATTATTTTTAAACAATTGTAATGAAATTTATGGAAATAGAGAAAAAAACATTGCCAAAAATTTAAATGCAGTAAAAAATGTCCATGCAATTATTTGAAAAAAAAATTGATTTGGAATAAAAATATTTCTAACCTAAAAGAGGAAATTAGATTTTTTTTAGAAAACAAAATCTTTTGGTCACAATGTAACAAAGAGATAAATATGTAAGAAAAAATGGACACACAATATGTCACTATATAATAATAAAAAGGATTGTTTTTTAGAAATAAATTTTATATAAATCCCATATTTTAAATTTAAACAAGAGCAATCATGAATAATAGTGAGATTTTAAAATCAACATTTATGGGTTTACTAACTTATGAATCAAAACCCCTAAAAATAGATAAAGAAAATGGAAACATTAAATACCATGAATAAATATTAATTAATGATATAACATTTATAAGGGTAAGTATATACTAAAAAATAATGTTTATTTTAAACAATGTGTCTCAATGGATTAGAATTGAAATTAAAAACCCTTACTTTAGATTCCTACTTTGTCTCGCACATTATATGATCATTATTAATAAATTTTAATTTATCCTATACATTCTTAAGAAATATATTCATCTATATTTTATTTTTGGAATTCATTTAATAACAATTTAACATTAATTCATTGTATAGTTCTTGCTTATGTCGATCACTTAAAGATATTCGGTCAATTTCAACAAAATTACAATAGTTCATTGGGAATAGTTAAAGGTGTTATGAAATGATAACACTATCCCCATAATTTTAATTATGTATTTAATATATTTTTTATTCATTTTATAAATTTTTTAAATCATCCATGAATGGTGGATATATAAAAATGAATCAGATAACTTCGTTAAGGTGAGAGACCATATGTACACACAAGTAATGTTATCATTTTCCAAGAGATTGTAGGGTAATAAATTAAATGGTATAATATAATTTAGGAATCATAATTACTTTATAGAAATAATATATATATATTTAATACATCATTATTACCATCCTTGTAAGTTGGTATTGTCAAATTATACACAGTATTTTGTGGATGTGGTGGTCCACATGTACACACAAGTGATGTTTTCTTTTTCTATGAGATAGAGATGAGGTAGATACTAATTTTTCATAAAAATAGTAAATATTTATTATAATTATGATACTAAATTAATTATATAGTGATGGATATAATAAAATGGAATTAAGTATAACAATAAATATGTTAAAGGGATAAGACTAAGACTATTGCCACTAATTTTGGAAACCTCTTAGGGATTTCACCTTATATCGTATTGAAGTGGTATTTTAGGATCACCAAAACATAGAGAAAGTGCTGAAGTAATTTATATAAGAATTTTGGCACATATTTTTCAATCTATTCGGCTTAAGAATCATATGGAAGTTAGGAGAGGAAGTTCCATTTTATAACTAATGTGGGTGGGGAACTTGTAATCACATGAATCTTTATTATGGATTATATGTCATAGTCAAGTAAAGTGGATACAAATTTAAATATGTTGGAATATTATAAGGTTTATTTTGAATTCCAACCAAAAAAGGATATTTAAGAATATTCATTTTGTAATCATGAATCCATAGTCCTTTATTTTAACCATATTAACTCATTTAACGCTTAATAAAGATAATTAATATTTAACACGATAAATATTCATTATGCTAAAAAAATAAGTTGGAAATATTAAAAATTATTAATTATTATTATTCCAAATATGGAACCCATTTCTAAATATTCAATTAATATTATTAAGAATTTTTTTTATATAATATCATAGAAAAATAAAAAACCATTTTTTGAAAAATACTCACATAATCCTAAAAATGATTGTATAAAAAATGTATATTTTTTATCTCATGGAATTTATTATATTATATTTAATTAAAGGATACTTTCCGTTATTTAAAAACAATTTTAAATAAAATAATATCATTATATTCACATTATTCTAATAAAATAAACAAAAATTCAATTTACATTATTAAAAATAATACATAAGTTTGAAAAATATCAAACAAATAATATTATCTTAAAAATAATTTTCATAAATGAATTATATTTTCATAAAAATTCATGTATCTTTTAAATCATGAAAATTTAAAAAAAGTGACTTTATTTTTAAAATGGGGTATATTCACAGCTCTTCCTAAATCATCTTTTTTTTGAAAAACCCAAAATTATTACAATATGAAAATTTTTATTTAATAATATAAAAATGAATTTCGTTTTATTAAGTAATATTTGGAGAATGTTTATTAAATAATTCTATCATCTATCCAAAGAATACATAAAATCTATTTTTAGAAGAAAGAAAATTATTTTTGATGCATGAAATAAATTTATTATCACTACTTGATTAAACAAACATTAGAGTATTGTTTTATTTTTTATATATAATAGATACATTTCATCCAAAAATTTAATCAATAATGATTTACCTAATTCATTAAGATAAAAATACACTATGCACTTAAAAATAGATTTCTAAATATGTATCTATTTTTACCAAGAAATAATTTTATCTTAATTTCTAAAAAATTGTTAATAAATATATGAATTACTATTTTTATATTTAAATGTAAAAAAATAACGTTCATTTAAAATTTATTCTCAAATTTAAATTAATTTTTATTTTAAATGAAAATAATATTATATTAATACACACACTTTTATTTAAAAAATTCCAATTTAATATTGAACTCTTCATAATATTATATGATTTCATTTCAATTTAATAAAATTTAATACTTGTTTCCTAGTATTTAATAGATAAATATATTTATATTAAAATCATTCTATATATATTTTATATCATTATTACACTTATTCAAGAAATCCAATCCATTCAATATTTTATAATGGTCATATTTAAACAATAATAATCCTATAGTATATCATGATACATTTAATCAGAGTGTTTTTTATATAAAAAATCTATCATACATAGTATTCATCAATAACAATTTTAGAGTGTTATATGTGTCAAATATTCTTACAAAACTATTTTTAAATTATCCCCCCTTGAGTATATTATATATCATAAACACTATAATACAATGTGGAGATTTAAAAACATTTTTGTGGGACAACTCTAGAGAAATTTACACGATCTAGGGTTCTATTGTTTGGGTTAATCCTTATATAATGATGGTATCCATGCCTCTAGTTCTTCCATTTTTCAATCATGTGACTATAGAGAACTTTTTTTTGAATATATCATTATGTCATGGTATTTCCAATCATTTACCTAATTTTGGGTTGTAATTTAGATTACAATGTAATCCAAACTTTTCCCTTATTCACTACAAATTTTATTTTGTTCTAAAAGATTATTTCTGGTTTCACACTTCTAGATCATGTTATAGGGACATTAATGGGATCTTAAGTATCACTTTTTTGTGTTTCAGGATACTCTATGGACTGAAAAATAATATTAAAAAAACCATGAAATTAATGGAAAGTAAAAGAGAAAATTAACCAGAATATCCTCTCAATTAATGATTTTTAAATTCAAATTATTGATTATACCTACTGCCATTATAATATTTTAAATCCAAGAAGTGGATTTATCCACCTTGATGGTTATCAATGCATTCTTAAAGATGATGCTCATTTAACTTGAATAGGGTATCATCATTCTTTGGGTTTGCCTCAACTCTATAAGGGAAGACATATGTGAAAATAAATGGACTTAACCATCTCAACCTCAGCTTACCATGAAAAAGAGGTAAATGAGGGTTAAATGATAAAACCTTGTCACCAGGGGTAAATTCCTCATCCTAATGATCTGATAATTCCACTTCATTATCTTCTCTTTCTAAATATACTTTTATAATAACATCAATGTGGATTTCCTCTTATTCTTCTATCTATATTATTATTTTCCTCCATGATACATCTTCATCCTAGTTTAAATCCATGAGTACAAAAAAGGATTGATGAAAATTTTAAAGAAGTAGTTTTCATGGTTTACCATAAACCAACAAGAATTGTGTCATTCCAAATGTTATTTTGTATATCCTTTGAACGACCCAGAAGTTGTAGCTAAGGCAATTCAAACAATATTTCTAATTTAAACTCAGATTTTATTTTAAAATATACTTCATCAATATTTTGGAATTATCAACCAACCCCCATGTTTGTATATGGTATGAGGTTCCTGTGTTTTGGGGAACCCCATGTTTATTTGTCACTTCATGGAAGAAAAATTATGAATGATAGTTTCTTTATCACATATCAACAGCCTTGGAACTCCAAACTAAGAACAAATGATTCCCTTCAACAATTTTATCACTACATTCACTATATTTAATGTGGTATCCTTTAACAAAACCCATTTAAAAAAATAATGAGCATTAAATTGTATATATTGGTGTAGATCTAGGAATTGGTAAATGATCCCACTATGTTAATTACCAGACAAAAAAATATAATTCAATTATATGGTTTTGGTTAATTTTATATAGCTGTCCAATATTTTATATTCATTTGACTTAAAATTAAAAATTAATTTCAAAATCACTTTTGAGGAAAAAGTGGAAAACCTGGAATGAAAACATACAAGAAGTAACCTATATCCAAACTACTAGGAACTAACCCTCCTCGATAACTACATTATTATGTCAAGCCTTTGTATCAAATGACCACTCGGTAAGCTATCCCACTCAACAAGACGATACCAAATCTAGAGTGTCATGGTGTATATTAATCCCTAAGAATACTCTTTATAATATCTTCATAATAGTCCATTCGATTTATTTATAGACCCCATTTTGTTTCGAATGGAAAATATTAAACCAAACATAAAATCATGATTCATGGAACACACATTTACATAACTAAATCTCTACAGTTGTTGAAAAGTTATTTATCATGTCTGATATGGTGTTAATAATAAGTGATAAATTTCATCCATTTTTGGTATGATAATTGTGGGTACATGAATCTAAAATAAATTTAGTTAGAAATATTTTAAAACCATGACCTAGATGTTAGATCTATTAAAAATATATGATCAACAAAAAATTCATCAAGAATATTTACATCATGTTTTTTAAAAGTGTTGGAAATCATCATTTTATAGAGATGATCAATGCCTAAATTTTTTATCTATATATTTCGAAAAATAAAATGTTTAATTCTTATTGTAACAAAATCTATAAGATTATCCAAGGGTAAGATTTTTTTTCAATAATTAATTTAGTGTTATGTGGTAAAAATAAACCACAACATTAGAGGGAATAAGTTACAACCTATCACATTGAATGAAAATTCCCTTGAGACAAATTCCTTTCTTGTTAGGGTTTAGTTGATATGGGCCTCTATAATGTTTTACTCATATAATAAATTGGGTAAAAAATTATATCCTTCTTTTTCATAAATAATGATCTAACTACATAATCATTGGAATCTGACATTATCTCAAATGGTTCCTCTTAGTTTGGAGGCATAATTATAAGGGTATTTATTTTTCTTATCTTTAAATCACCATGAGATTGTTGATAGTTTTCATCAAACAAGAATTGTAAAACCTTTACCAACAACCGTCTAAGTGGGGAAGAAATTGTAGACATTTCTTTAACGATCTGGAAATGAGTCCTGTAATGGACCAAAAAATTATTGTCCAGGAACAATATTATTGGTTACCTTGAAATATAACTTTTCCCAATTGGGAAAAAAGCATGTCCCTCATATATTTTTCATTCTAAATCCTGATTTTTCAGAGACACCTCCAAAAATAACTCATAAATTTTAAATTCAAACATGAAGATATCTAATAATTTATCCAAAATAAAATGTAAAATATTTTTCAAGAACTACTAAAACATGGATGGTGAATTACACATTCTAATTACATAAATTGTTAAGTTAAAGTTATGTAGGGGAGTTTTATTTTTTTTTCATTTCATGGAATTATAAGGAAATCTTATTATGATTATATAAAGAATAACTAACTAAAGAATAATATTAATCATGTCTTGCCATCCACTCATGAATCTAAATAATAAATATAAGATTAATGTTGTTGTTCAATGTAGTAACACCCTATGATTTTTGTGAAATATATTTTTGGAATTAATTTATCTTTTTGATATTTTTTATTTCATGAGACACTAGAAATGGATATGTATATATATATATTAAAATACAATTTTAAACATTCATTTCACAAGGAAACAACATGGATTGTGCTATACACAACACTAACATGGCTTTCAATACATGCAACACCTATTTGACTTGTGATACACGGAACAATTATTTGGTGTACATTACATGCAATACAGAGTTTCTACAAAAAATAATTTTACTATTAAATTATTTAAACGAGTTAGTTATAACCTAGAAATTTAAAAATATTAACATTAATAGTAATAAATACTTTTAAAATATATTTATAGTGGTTTTATAAAAATTAAAACATATATAATGAAAAATATATTTTTTTAAAGTATTTATATGTTTAAAAATATTGTTTTCTCAAATGAAATGCCTTTCATTTCATTATATGAAGAACAAAAAAAATAATTTTAGAAACATATATAAATTTAATTTGATAAAATAAAATTCATTTTTAATTATTGAATGAATAAATTATCATAGGGTTATTTTTTGGTATTTTTCTAAGAAACATCATTTTTTTGATGAATGTTGAAAAATATAGCATTTTATTTAAAAACTACCTTTTCATTTAAATAATTACTACTATTAAATTATTCATTAATTTTTTAATGGTGAAATTAGAAAAATTATACCCCTTTAATATAATTTAGGTCATATAATAAATTTCACATGAAAATATAATATAAAAACTTAATGAACTATTGAACATTTTTCTACATTGAAAACACATTATTTTGCCCCATCTGCAGGATTAACATTAATCATAACTTTTACACTTATTTGGAATATAATTTTGAAAAATATTCATACATGATTTTAATAAGTATAATAATTATGGTCCAATTATATCATATAAATTTATACCAAAAATATTACTACAAGTGAGTAAAATTAATCATAGTGATTAAGGTCAAATTAAGCATAATTAGAGACCAAATAATAATATTAGGGGCCCAAATGACATATAAACATTTACAACACCCATTTTCTTCTCGTATTTTAACCATAAACTTTACTTTATTGACTATTTTATGGTTTTTTTACTTTTTTGGGTAATAACTTGTGTACGCCTAACCTTTTTCAAAAAAATCCAGGTGAGTCATTTTCCTTCCCTATAAATGGCCACAATCTATCCCACTTCTTAGAAACTCTAAAACCTATTAGTTTAGGAAAATAAATACCCAATATTTTTTCAACATCATTATCTTCCTCATAAAATTATACCATTGGACAAAATTCAATCCAAAGAAACCTTTTGGATCAAACCAAAAGGAGTTACGTGATTAAGAGGTAACCTCTTTTCTCAAACTAATTTCTTTTATTTTCCTTATCCACCCTACAATATCTTTATTATATTATTTTATAAAAAACCAGTATATTAAATATACGAGTATGTTTTTAGGGAAACATTTTGACACACACATACACACACATCCATCTAATGGGTAACAAACATACTGTTTATGTGTATGGGAAACTATTGAAACACTAAAAGATGATTGTTCATTTTTTCATTACTAGTATCATGGTGGAAAATATGATGGAAAATAATTTTATATTTGTATTATATTAAATTTTTTATGACATTAATATTCTTTATTCCTTTTACAACACATATCCTTTTATATTATATTTGATTTAAATATGATAATTTTGATTCAGAAATTGTGGACTACCGCCCACTCAAAGCGATGTGATTCGTTCACACACTGCATGGAATGTATTAAATATGGTTTTAGTGAAATTATATGATATATATGTTAAAATAATTATAAATTAATTATTATATATATATATACATATGAGTCATTTAATTTCATTCTTAATATAAGATAATAAAAATGAATACATTGTTCATGAATATGTACAACTTACCGTCTCCATGAATGGTGTATTCCATTTAAATCATCTATATTATAGAAATTATTACAATAAAAATATATAGAATATAAATTATATTTATATAAGGGTTTAAATTTATGGAAACATTATATATGTTTAATGACAAATGATATAACAAATTCAGACACAAGAAAATTTTTTTTTGAATATTTTCTGAAGCGTAACCTTTACATGAAATTGAAAACAAGAAGGTAATATAAAGTCTTAATAAATCCATATATGGTATTATATATAAAGATATTTTCCTGTAAAATATTTATAGTAAATTTATATTTATTATATAGGTGATTTGAATGTGTACAACGAGTGTAAAGAGACAAGGTAAAGTAATTTCATTATAGTTTCAAATTCTTCGAGATACATGATTTATTTACCACCCATTCACTTTATGTGTTGTACATAATTCTCATGGATTTATTTAAGTATTAATATAATTAAATTTATCAGTACTTAAATAACCACTCTATGATATTTATTTCATGGGGTTAATGTTTCAAAATCTAACAAACTGGTAAGACAGTTTTATCCCAATTTCCTTTCTTTGAGACACTTTTTTTATTATACAGCTATATTATTTTTCGATGTCAATATACTTAAATTTTAGACATTATGTATTTAATAAAATTCATTTCATTAATTTTTAATGTTTATTTAATTTCACTTTCTTACATGGGGGGTATGGCTAAAAGATCCCATATGGCAAGAGTTTACTAAAACGACCGCATCACTTATCGATATTGTTTACGTTTATGTTTCCATTGATGAAATATTATTATTAATATTTCAAGAAAATTCTTGATTTTTATTCTCCAAATATTATACAAGATTAATTCATCTATTGGTACCATTTTTATATTCATTGGTAGATAAGATAGTTAATAAAGTGTTTTCAAGAATGACTTAGTTTACCTCTCTTATAGATTGGAATGATATATTCTATCAAAAGAATGTTTTCTAAAAAGGTTTTCCAATAAAAATATATTAATCTCCTATGATCAATAAAAAAATTTCACCATTTTTTATTTTACAAAATTTTTCAGATGAATAATATTTCCCCTTCCCAAACGAGGAATTTTTAATATTTTACCATGAAATAAAAATTTTCTGATTACCTCATATGAAATGTATAGATTTACCCACTGTAAATTCATTGATGAATAATTTTATTATTTAAATGTTTCATTTTTAAGAATTGGTTTCCAAATGTTTTTTAAAATAAATAGTTTTCATAACATTTTCATGATTCTTTTATACGTTTTTAAGAAAAATTGTTTTCAAAATGTTTTCAATAATTATTTATATGTTTTTAAAGTATTTTCAAAGAAATGGATTTCAAAACATTTCCAATATTCATTCATAAATTTTGATGTATTTTTTTAAAACGTTTTCAATTTTTTATAATATGTTTTCAATGCGTTTTCAATGAAAAATATGTTTAAGATTTTTTAATTCTTATTTTATAAGTTTTCTCAGAATATATTTTTCAAAATGTTTCTAAGATTATATCACATGTTTTCAAGGAAATGAGTTTTCAAAATTATTTATATCCTTCATTCTATGTTTTCAAATTATTATCTAAAAGATTGATTTTAAAATGATTTTTTTCTTTAAAAATACATTATAAATTAATAAAAGATATTTTCCTCAAGAAATATTTTCTAAATATCTTTCTAATTTATTTTCCATATATGATGACATCAGTTGATTTTAGTAAATCAGTTCTATTTAATGATCCAAAGCTTCCATTTATATTCCTTCTTGACTGGTTGATTTTTTTATGGAATAATTATTATTAAAGTCATTTCACTTCTACAGGTTATATTCCTTCAAACCAACTTATTTTCATGGGTTATGATTGGATGAAATGATTATGAACCGTATATCTATTCCATTAGACATGATGTGATGAGATGTTAATTATACCCATTTCATCTTATGTTTTGAGATTTTATGTTTAAAAAACCCATCTCTTTTCATGGGTTATAACATGATGAATGTTGTTTTTTGAGATCAATCATGTATTAGTTCATTATGTGATTTTTGGGACCAATATCTCTCTCCAAAGAATTAGAAAATTATTAATGTTTTATAATCTCAAAGGGTACAATGGAGGTCATCCAAAGCCTATAACAAAAGGGTATATGGGAGTAAATTCAATGCCTAAAAAAGAGGGTATATGCGAGGATATCCCAATTCCAAAACAAGAGGTAAAATGGAAGGACATCCCAATAACCAAAAAATATGGAATATGGGATGAAGTCACATGCCTAAAAGAAGAGGGTATAGGGGAGGACATACCAATCCTGAAACAAGAGTGTAAACAAGATGACATCCCAAGCCTGAAATAAGAGGGTAAATGAGTGTACATCCCATGCCCAAAACAAGAGGGACCAAGGGAGGGAATCCCAAGCCCGAAGCTAGTACAGTGATGATTAATCCAAGCTTAACATGTTATAAAGGACTTTGTTTTCCTCCTTGGCATAGGATTTTTATATGATTATATCTTTCCCACAATTCCTTATTTTATTCTTATGTTATTATTTCAATGATTATATTCAATATTTCCATATAATTCATGTCTTATAAAATAAAAATATTTATTATGATCTATGATATATAGTGTATGATCTTAAAATTTTATGCTATTGTTCCATACCCTTATTTTCATGTTATGCATACAGATTTCTTTTATTTACCGTTATTAAGAATCGGATCTCACCCCTTTCTTATTTTTCCGTTCCATAAGTTATAAAGAAATTTCTTAGCTATAATTTCTAAAGATGAATATATTAATGGGATATTTTGAATATCTTTCACTAGGATAGAATATTTTTTTCCATGTTTCAAAAAACACTAAACTATTAATATCCTTGGGCATGAATTTTTTGTTAATTCTAGGTCACTATAGTTAGTATCAAATGAAAATTTTAGTCAACCATTAAAAACTAGTGTGAGAGAAATTTTTACTGATATCCCTAGGTATTTTTATAAGGATGTGTATAGGAATTTCTCAAAGGATTAGTATATGGATGAGTTTACATTTAGGAGAAAACCCTCAAATTTTGGTAAAGGATATAGTGAGTGGTTTCCTATAAATACATCTATGTCTGAATAATACAGGTGGATATGGCTCTCGTATAGATGTATCTAAGAGTAACAACACCAACAAGTTGTTTCTGGCCTGACATAGGGTAATCTAGTACAATGCAATGGGCATTGCTGCAAGCCTAGTTTGACACTCCTGGGGTATTTGCTTTGGGGATTCCCAAACTCATCACGAACCATCATAAACGATTTAAATACATGTAGCCTACTAATATCCTATAATAAATAAAAGTATTCATATTTTAAGAAATGAGTCATAATTTTGATTCTATATTTAATGTTTCGTGATTATGTTGTTATTTTTTATGATATATATTTCTCACCCTGTGATCTTAGGTTTTAGTCGATGGAGAAAACTAGAAGAAACATGGTTAACATTCAATTTTTTAGATTTTGAAAGTAAAGGAATTATAAAAATCTATTTATTTTGTGGAAATCTCATAAATATAATCAAGAAGGGGGCATGCGTACTTGTTATACTTTTGAAGATAAAGAGACTATAAATAAAATGTGAACGGTATATTATATTCTTCTTGTATTGTTTACATTAAACATAAGAAGCATGATTAGATTGAAATTTAGGAACTATAAGATATGATTCCTATTTCATATTCTAGGAAAGGGGTGTTAAGGAATAAGTTGATGTAGATTGTGTAATGTATTAAGAATAAGGTTGTATTGATTATGTATTTATGTTTTAGAATTCAAAAGATTATGTTATATGAATCATGAAATATAAATGTATTTTCAGTATAAGATTGCATTAAGTATTGAAAAGGTAATGTAGAATGGTGATGAAGACATATAAAATTGATTTCATAGAAAATT
This sequence comes from Viscum album, assembly GCA_963277665.1. Classification (NCBI taxonomy): domain Eukaryota; kingdom Viridiplantae; phylum Streptophyta; class Magnoliopsida; order Santalales; family Viscaceae; genus Viscum; species Viscum album. The sequence continues at coordinate 556,518,799 of OY728122.1, read as the reverse complement.
GATATATTGATTAAGGTAAGGTCACCCTTATTTAATTCATGACATTGAGATGATGATGTTTAGAAAAATATATGTTGGATATGAGTATTTAAATTGGGCAGTACAGAATAACTTTGAACTGATTGTAGAAAAATTGGTATATTTCATATGGATTGATGTTTTATGCTTCTTGGATTCAAGAAAAAGAACATATAATCATTGGAATAAGGAATTATCCATATTTTCAGAAAGTATTTATGGTAATTGACGAGATTTCTATGTTTTACAAGAATATATGATTGGGGTATTCACATGTTTGGAATGTGACAAAAAAATGTACCTTAGAATATATTAGGGATTAATGTTAAGATCATTTTGTGGCCTTATTTATAATAAATGGATTGGGTTAAAGATCATATTAAGTTTCTGATATTATAGTTATAACTCCCCACATGTGGATTTATGCATATTTGATAACTTATTGTGACAATTGTTTTTGATGATATCTAATTTCAAATGGGATGGCATATCATGGATTTTAGGATCTATTTGTTCTTTAGGAATGAAAAATTCACCATCATTCCCTGGAGTAAGAGTTGAAGTGTGAAATGAACAAGTCATAACCAAAGGGTTAGATTATACATATGAAAATGAGTGAAATAAATTATCTATATTTCATTATGTTCTTATATAGTAAAATAATGTTTAAAATCTATGAAAAATATATTAGAAAATATTTATCATAGAAATATTATTTCTGATGAATCATATAGTCCCATAGAACATCACAGATTTATGGTTTTGTGGTCACCCACTTCTGCTAATCAATGTCCTCAATCGATCTTCATCAGAACATGACTGCTTTATTTCTCCTCCATGTCAATGATTTCACTTTTATACTATGTTATCCTATGTGTAAACCATGTTATATGTTACATAAGGTAACCACTATGATTCTAACATTCCTTTTTAATTTATTTTTTCGTATTCAATTTTAAAATATGGATTTCTATTAAATTCACTTTCAAATATTAATCCTTAAAAAACACAGATGAATTTTGATCTTGAAATTCTTTTTAAGGGGGGATTATTTTAACACACCAAGAATTTGTGAATTTTTTTATTCAAATTAATTTTCCTTTTCGGTATTTTTCATTTTTCATGACACTATAAATAGTTATATATATATATATATTAAACACTAAGTCAAAAATTCATTTTACAAGACAAACAACTTTTATTGAGAAACACAGAAAAAATAATTTTATTGTGGTACATGAAACACTGACTTGGCATGCACTATAAGCAAAACTGTCTTGGCATACATTACGCACAATACTTATTTTCTATGAAACATCATTTAATTATTATAATTTTTTAAATGATTTATTTATAACCTATATATTAAAAGTAGTAACATGAATAAAAATAATTACATCTAAATTATTTTTAAAATGATTTTATATAAATAAAACACATTTATAATGAAAAGTATAATATTTTTTAAAAGTCTTTACATGTTTTAAAATAATATTTTCTCGAATGAACTATTTTTTATGTCATTCATTGAAGAGAGAAAACAAATTTTAGACACATATATAAGTTTAATTTGATAAAATAAACTTCATTTTTTAATTTAGAGTGTTGAAATTATCTTATGGTGAATTTTTGGGATTTTTCTGAGAAACATCATTTTTTGATGAATTGTAAAAAATACTGCATTTTAGGTAATAACTACCTTTAAGATTAAATATTTATTAATTTAAAATTATACATTCAATTTGTTTTAAGGTCACATTATATAAATTATAAATATATTAATACAATTTAGGTCATTATAATCAATTGAAAATTAAAATTGAATATAAAAATTTAACAAACATCCGAACATTATTTTAATTTAAAAACTTTTTACATCATCCCTTATACTGGGTTAGCATTAATCATAATTTTTATGAACCATGGAATTAAATTTAAAAAAACTTACGTACACTATTTTAATCATTATAATAATAATATTATAATTATATCATGTTAGCTTTTGACCAAAAATATTTTTAAAAGTGATTAAAATTCATCAAAGGGATTTAGGTCAATTTAACCTTATTTAAGGACCAAACGTTATTCTTAGTGTCCTAATGACCTATAAACATTAAGAATCCCATTTTATGTACATATTTCAGATATAAACCATCCATTAATTATTTGGGTTGGTTTGGTAGGACTTACATATGTTAAGAATATGTGTACTCCTAATTTGTTTTCAAAAATTCCAAGTGAGTAATTTTCCTTCCCTATAATAAGCCACCATCTCTCCCTATTCTTTTATAATATAAAAAATTTTAGGTTCGTCCAAAATCTACCAAATACACTTCTCAAAATACCTCCCTTCCACATATAAGCCTATCCTTGTGAAGAAATAAATCCACAGAATCCTTTTTCCACAAACCCAAAGGAGTTATCCGATTATGAGGTAAACTCTTCTCTAAAGATCATTAATTTTATTTTCCCTATTCACCCCATACACTATCTTTATTATATAACTATATAAATAAATATTCTATTAAATATTCTATGTTGTTTTTATTCTATTTTTTTACCTACACATACCTATACATCAATCTAATCAGTAACGAACAAATTATTTATGTGTATTCCATTTCCTAATTCAATATTATATAGATTATTATAATACATAAATACTGAACATAAATGATAATTATATAATTTTTAAAATTATTTAAATCAAGATATAATTATAAGGAATAATGATATATCAAATTAATACAGAAGAAAAAAAATAAAACAAATATTACCTAAAGCCTAACCTTAACATGAAATTGCTAACAAGTGGGTAATATAATGTAACAATCAATACATATATGGAATTTTATATAAAAATATGGTTATTTAAAATATGTATAATCAATTTATATTTATTATACTGGGGGTTTCAATTATTATGACGAGAATAAAGACACAATGTATGGGAATTTCATCCCACTTTTTAATTTTTTGAGATACATGATTTATTCACCACCCATTCGTTTTATGTAGTGTGATACTTCCCATGGATGTATTAAAAGATTAATATATATAAATTAATGAGTATTTATATATCCATTCAATGATATTTATTTCTTGGGGTCAATGTTTCCAAAGCAAATAAAGGGATTGTGAGACTCTATTATTCTATAAATGTTGTATGGGGAACATACCTATGATTATTTCAAGAAAATAATTATTCATCAATTTACTTTGACATGATACGTGTGAAAATGACTTAAGAGTTTTTGACCATGGAGTAGAAAAATCATACTATTCTTGATTATTTAATCTATTTTAATGAGATTTTTCATATTGAATTGAGGCATGTCACTAATGAAAACCTTATGGCTTAGATGATTGAGTTTTGACTAAGGTCAAACATTATGTCGATGTTTATTCTCATGTTCCTTTCGTCATTTGTTGAGGTAGATGAAAAATTATCATTGGATGAGGTAGATATAGCTAGGATTACATGTTTTGTGGGAGCTTTAGTTGGTGGAGTTGTTAGCTATAGTTTATCTTCTATATAAAATAGGAGGATCAAGGGTTTTCATTTTTCTATAGTAATAGTTACATGGGATTCGACAGGGTATTAGAAGGTTTTTATCTATCATTTAGGTTGATCTAGTAATATAAGGCCTACATATACAGAGGCTCCTAGGATGTTTCATTATTGTTAATTATCGGGAAACATGACCCATTTTTGTGAAAATATTTCTTCAAGAAGTATGGAGGGATCCACTCTCACCATGTATTCATATGTCTGTATGGATGGTTCCATGGATGGTCATTCAAATTGTCCAGGCATGGGGTATTTTCATGTGTCTATGAATAGATATATTATTACAATTATGTATGTTCAAGAGGAATCTAAATGAGGGGTCTATATTGTTAGAAATAAAATTTTTATTTCATATTCTGTGGTTCTAATTTTTTTTGATATATGTCTTACAAATTCATTTATATCATCAGAGAATGTTTAATTACCCAGATTGCATTCATAACTTATTCCCTACTTGTATGATATTTTTAAACCTTTGGTAAACATGTCCAAACAAGGTTTTTATTATCCCATGAGTCACTTGATTATATGTGACTTTGAGGAAGAATGGTATTTCTTTGTCCTTGGTCTTGATTTCACCAATATAATTATCTGTATAGATTGGATGATTAGTTTTTAGGACCATATAGGCAATTATAACCATCAGTTATACATCTAATATGTTGAAGAGGTCAATCAAGTCTTTTTGGGTGAGTTTGTATCTATATTGGGAAGGTTCGGGACACATCATCCTTATTCTAGGATAATATTGTGTTAGTTTTTAGAGATATATCTTTATAAATTTGATTCTTGTGTGGGTGGTCAAATTTTTTCCGTGGTGTTCACATACCTTGAGGTTTTTCTAGATGATTTTTCTAGATTATCACTGTAGAGAGAGGTCTAGTTTTCTATTGACCTACTCCCCAATATGATTCCCATCTCCACGACATCATATCGAATGCAAAATGCTATGTCGATCGAACTTAAGGTCTAGAATGTGGTCAAATATGCTAAAGGATTTATTCAATATATATTGTCACTTTCTTCTTCACCATTATTCTTTACTAAGATGGAATTTGGGAGTCTCAGTATCTATATATACAATCATAAGTAAAATTTGATTACTATTAAGAACAAATATAAATTTCCTACAATTGAGAATATTTTTTACCATATTATAGGGGAATGTTATCTTTCCAGGATTGAACACCATTTATGGTACCCACATATGATTTTCTAATAAAGGGATATCCCTTAGAAAACATTTAGTATCTGGTATAGAAATTTTGAGTTTCTAGTTATACAATTTATTATTACTAACAATCCTATGGTATTTATTGATTTGATAATCCAAATACTTCATCGGTTCATGGAATATTTTTTTATTGTTTTCATTTATGATATATTGGTGTACTCTAAGATGTAGGAGGATCATGAATACCATTTATATATCTTTCTTTGAATAATGAAGGAATTTCAGCTTTATGGTAGTATTTTGAAATGCAACAATCAGATCTGGGAAGTGAAACATATAGAAAATGTGATACCTGAGAGAGGAGTTTTAGAGGATCCTAAAAATATACTAGTTGTTATGCCCTAGGACCACCTGAAAATGTGTTCAATCTTTCAAAATTGTTGGGTTTGTCTGGTGAATTTAAATGGTTTGTTCAGGATTTCTCCAAGATTGCTTCTTCATTGACTACTTTAACCTATAAGGGTTTTATGTTTCAATGGAATGAAAAATGTAATAGAAATTTTGAGGATCTAAAGACAATGACGATTTCCGCAATAGTTTTATTCATCCTAAACCAGGCTTATTTTATGATTCTTTATATGATACTTCTGTTATGGTTTTGGGATGTGTCATGATGAAAGGGTGACATGTGGTATCATATTTCTCGTATAAGTTAATCCCTCATAAGAAGAACTGACCCATCCCTAATTATGATTTCTTAGTGGTCATACATTCCCTAAAAATGTGTCATAACTATATTTTTATTGAGTGGTTTACAATGAATTATGATCATAAGATCCTGGAATATATTTTTACTTATATGAAAGTGAAGTTCTGATAGAGATTATGGGTTGAGTATCTTTATACATTTAATGTTTATATTCCATAAACCCCTAGGAAATAAAATTTGGTTTCACATACATTGAGTAAAAAATTACCGACATAAGATGTGAAGGAATCAGTTGAGAAGTTGTCTATGATAAGTATATTTGCTGATATGATCATGGTAGTGTAATAATTTGGTGGACATGTTTTCTTGTAATTGAAGAAAGATGAATAATCTTTGGATGAGTGAATTTAGATTGATTTGGTGTAAAAAAACCATGTTCCAACACATTATTGAAATCATTTATTATGTTGAGACCTTAAGTGATTGGTCTCATTCTCCTAGTAGTTCATTTTTATTCTATGATAGGTTGGTTGTTCCATTTTTTGTGTCAGATGTTAAAATTTTGTAGATATTGGTCTTGTTTTTTATTCACCCTGGGGATACCATGATGTATCATGACTTGAGATATTGGTATAAGTGGAAAAAAATTGGATATAGGTTGTGGATTTTATATCACAATGAATTATTTTTCATATAATTAATGTAGAACACGAGAGACCAAGAGGGTTTTCGTAGCCTTTACACATTCTGTTATGAAAGTTGGATGATAATTATGTCGATTTTGTCATATTTTTTAGTATCATAATGGAAAGGATATGATTGGGGAGATCATTGATAGACACATGAAATTGGTGTATTTCTACCCTATCAGGGAGACGAAGAAGGTGGAACATCATGGAACTTGTATATTGGTGAGATTGTGAAACATCATGGGATTCCCTCTATGATTGTGTCTGAAAGGGACCCATGGTTCTTGTCCAGGTTCCCGAATGGTATTCCAGACATGATGGGTTCCATGAATAGAAGGGGAATGGCTTATAATTTGTACATGGTAGTGGTGCTACTGGTGCACCACACGGTGGTACAACTCCCGTAAGGGTGCCCTACACCGAATCCTCATCGCTCGGTGGGATTTCATCACGTACCCTAACTGGAATCCTAGCTGGATGGCTACGTGGAGGCATCCTAAAAAGAAATAGATGTGCCACGTTCTTTTTGTTTATACCTGGTGAGCTGTCTCAAAGAGATCACAAATTTTTCAAAAACACACAATCAGTGTTTTCATACACTGAGTCAGAAATCAGAATTCAGGGTCTTGGTGTATGGATACGTCGGTTTATGCACCAACACTGGACTCCCCCGAACTAAAAACCACACCCATAACACTTAACAATATTGCCACTCAGAAAAGATCGGAGTTCTAGTTCATCGATATAACCAAACTCATGTGATACCAATTTTTCATGACCCATGCCTCAGGGCCCATGTCATGACATCCCCAAGCCTGCATTCCATAGGATAGGGGATGAAAACATGCACCGAAAGACATATTCCCTAAAAATGGGAAGGCATTTCCTTTATAACCTATAACTCACACAACTATGCACAATGCAGGATACAAGCACAAAGTAAAACTATGTAGTAAACAATGTGTGTATTGAATGAAAAAGGGGCCAGAATACAGGACCAACTATAAAGTACAAGAAAAACTAGAAAGTACAAGTAAAAACAAGTACAACTCATGTGAACACCAACCAAGGACTCATACCTGAAGTGTTGGTACAACTCTCAAATGGTCGTCTATGTGGTACCCCTCATCTATGGTCCACCTTCGAGCTACCTCTAGTACTGGTACCCTCATCCTCAGTCAGCAATGTCTGTCATCTGCACCAAACAAAACAAGGTGCATGCATAGCCCATGCAGGGTTGAGTATAACAATAATTAGTAGAGACCTCGAGACCCACAAATGTCTAACAAAAACCATAGAGGATAAACCACAAAACATGAAAACAACTGACAACCCTACTTAGGTATATGCCCATACATATACCTAATTGGTCGAGTAAACCCATCTCAATCATGAGGAATCTCGAGGCCCAAATAAAAATCCCAAAGACGAACTGTTCCATGAAGGAAATAATATCACAAAGATAAAGGCTCATCTCACACCAGGTATACAACTCTGAGAAACAGAATTATGAAGCTGACCCACATAGGATTTCTATGGAAGTCGATATCCATCCACAAGATTCTCTAGGGATAGTAACAAGTAACATTCTGAACACCTCTTCTATGGTAAAACTCCTGCTATATCAAGTACATTGGCCGAGCCGCGTCACAAATAGGCTCTTCCCACTAACCTTGGACTACTGAGATACTACTCCTGTCGAGTATCGTGGGTCTGCCGTGTCACATAGAGGTGCTCCCCACCGAGGGTCTGCCATGTCACTTAGAGGAGCTCTCCCTCATGTCCTGATGAGGTAATCCTCCTGTCGAGTACCATGGGTCTGCCATGTCATAAAAAGGCACTCCCCACTGGGCCAGTCGAGTCACTCCGAGTCGAAATGGATAGTAGTCATCATGTCTCAGCCAGTTGCATGGTTCCATACATATCGCGCTTGGGATAAGCACTCTCCAAGCCATATTTCATGCCTCAACCACCATGAAAATACATGAAAAAGTGATCCAATGGTCTATCACATAAAAAGGGACCCAACACAACAGATGAAGCATCAATCGGATGCCCGGTCTATAAGTTAATAGTGTTTCCGCTCCGAGGGCCCTCTTGGATTCGGGTTCCAATCCAACCCATCCATAATCTAAACTTATCCAAAACAGAAGTGGAGAATATAAAAAGGATCATATCAATCTTGGGATTTCGGAACCATAGACAGTTTTTCAAATGGACACACGATTCTCAAGTTATGGAAAAAAAATGTAATACTAGTCCCAGATGGCCCTGGGTCCGGTCCGACCTGGTGGGACCGACCCAACCCAGTCCGGGTCTAGCCCGGATAGCCTAGGCCTCGGTGGGCCTAGCCCACTCGGTCATTGTACATACCAGACCGTGTATGGGGCGGCCAAGCCAGGCCTGTAAAGGACGCGGCCTGTTAGTGCGGCCCGCTGGGCAGCCTGTGGTGCGACCCGCATTGCGGCCTCGCGGTGCGGCCTCACGGTGGAGCCCACGGCGTGGCCCATGGTACGGCTTGGCTGGCACGTAGGACCGCTCGACAGTCCCACACAATGCACCTCATCCGTCCGTAATGGCCGACCGTTCTTCCCTCCAACGGCGCAACGACGCCTCTGTCCACCAGCAGCCGGCCAGGTGTTGGCCGTCGTCCGCCTCCACCATGGCCAAGTAGTCGCAACCTCCAACTCCACCAGTGGCTTGAACGCACGCCACTGCTCCACTAGGTCATCGACACATTTTTGGCCGCCATCCTGCCCTACCGTGGCTGACAGCCCGTGTCCTCCTCTTCATCCAGCAGCGTAGACATGGGCCACCCTTCCTTCCTCGCGACCGGCCGCTTACCGGCTATCACCTTCTTCCACGAGCCACTACAGCTTCGTTCCAAGACCAAAAATTATACGATCAAATATTTTTGATCCTTCTATCGAGGTGTTCGTGTCCATATTCCATGCTCTGTAAAACTTCATATTTCCAGTTTCAATAAATATTAGGCATTGAAGAATGCACGAAGAACGCATGAAGAATAAAAACAAATAGAATCAAGGTTTATGTGCGAGATAATGTCCAAGTTTGTTTGTCCATCATCGTCATTAATTTCAGACATAGAGATTCAATATAATAAATTCAACATGTAAAAAACCCTACCTCAATTGTTCATTGTAGGTGGTGCAAGGAAGAAATACGTATTCGATGAAGAACATTGGCGTTCGTCGCTTCCGCAAGATGCTTCCAATCCGGTCTTAGGGTCGGTTCCTAATTCTTCATTGGGGGTGGTTCTTCATTGGAGAAAATTCATCCCAATTCTCGAAGGGTCTCCCAACTCTCCTTTGCCAATTATTTCCAACTAGGAAATGAGAATCCCACATATATTAAAATTGTTTTATCAAATTAATTACGGTTTCCACAATTAATTTGGTTATGCTGGCACATTGAAGTTGGCACAATTAAATGGAACATTAAATTGAATTATGTTGGAACAATTGAATGGCTCGGTAAATTGAATTCACGATGGCACAATTAAATCGGAGGATTCCAAGGAATTTTCCCACATTAAAGAAGGGTTCAAGTGGTCCCCACCACTAAAATTCAAAAATGAGGTTTCAAAATAGCATGGTCCCCACCTCCATAACTCAAATGGAGGTTTCAAAATGAGAAAATAAAATAAATATGATTTATTTTATTTTCATTCTTCGAAAACACCCACAAAAATTCTAAAAACTAACTTTCACTCTTGACCTTCTGTGGTCGAGGTAAAGGTCTCCTTAAGCGAATACCGGTGCTGCGAGTTCAACGGTGTCCTCAGATTTTAATTTTGAGCACTGATTCAAAAGTTAAAAATACTCGATCACAAGTTTACTGAATGTACCTGAATAAAAAGTTTATAAATTCATTTCGGGCACTCAGAGCCTCAGAATCATGTGCCGTCAATTTTCACCAACTCGTAATATTCCCATATAATTATAAACATTACATATAAAAATTTGGGTATTCACATTTCCATTGATTTTTGATGAAAAAATTGAATTAATCTTTAATAGTAAACACCCTTAAGGTTCCATAAATATAGTTTTATATTTATATTCAGAAAAAAATTAAAAAAAAAATTATTTATGGAATCCACATCAATAAATAAGTTATTATAAAAATTAGATGTTGAAAAAATCATTAACTTGAAGATCAAGATAGGGGAATCATCCTTCAGAAAAGGATGGTTGAGATATTTGATGTTGATAAATAATCTGATATAAATATTCTTATTCTTTATATAGACAATATTAAACATCCATTTATGATAATGGTCATCTTGAATATAATTATCATTGATTAACATATAAACCCTAGCCAATATATATTCAACATGATATGGGTGAATTTATTTCACTACATTTTTATAATAATAACGATTTACTAGTAGGCCTAAGTGATGAATATCCAGTCATATATCCAATTATATTATTACTATATACCTAAAAAATGGAATCTTAGTGTGGTTTGATAATTTTTACATGATAAAATAATTTTCATGTAATCATGGGTGTATTTATTTTCATGTATATGGGGTCATCTTTAGTACCTTTTCTCAATTCATTAAGATTGTAAATAGTTGTTGAAAACCCATCCTCAGTGCTAGATTTATAGTCACTATGTTATTATCTTTTCTTAATTTATGAGGTGGATGATGTATCCACTTATTGTTCTCTAAGATACTAAATAGTTTAATTATAATCATCGTTAGGGTTTTTTATGTGTAAGGTATGAGAATGTTCCTCAATATTAGTAGACACCATATGAATAGTATAAAAAGAACATTACCCCTACATTTTTATCCTATTGTGTGTTTCCATTAGATAAAAGCTTCATAAATATGATAACCAAATGTTAATAAATCCTATATTATAATAATTACACACAAATCTAGGATCAATTTGAGTGGGTCACACTAGGGATAACCATTTTATTGATGGATTCATCTCAAAAAATTATTATTATTTACCATAAATAGAAAATTAAGTGATTTTTGGATCTTTACCATTTTTATATAGGACCCTATAATTTCCTAAATCACGACTTACTAATTTTTTTATGAATATGAAGTTAAATACTTCCTCTTACTCTATTTCATGGATTTATTGGAGAAATTTCCAACTCATTCAAAGCTTTAGTATATATTATATCCTCTAATATTTCTTATCAACCTTTCATATTATAGTACCCCACATCAACATATCAGGATTAATATGATTCAAAAGAATATTTGTATTTATAATGTACTCTTACTCTAACATTGATATAATATTTAAGTCATTGGTGGTTTACATATGGATATTTTGTATACTGACTATGCTATGGTATTCCCAATAAATCATTGAAGTTGGTGCACTACAAAACCACTAGAAACTCAAAATCATACTATAAGTATCCAATTTAGGTCTTTAATCTCATTTACCAATGGGAATTTTTATCACATTTATCATAACCAGGGGCCATCAAACATATATACCCTATATCACTAAATATAGAGGGTTTGGATAGTAATACTATTAATTATAAAATCATTTTCTAAAACATTTCATTGAGTATTTGTTCCTTGAGTCTTCCAGGCACATATAAGTTTCTAATGTAGAATTATATGTATGTTTATTGGTATTTTTCTTTGGGGAGATGAAATGATGACATTAAGAAGATCTAGTATTGAAATGATATATTTTAGTAGTGGCTATATTAGTTTCAAACACTTGGGCATCTGATAAATCCTCAATACCACCCTCTGTTAGTTTGTTGGAGAGACTGATATCATATAGAGTTTGATTTCATGATGGATATCATGAGTGATGCCTTATCACATTATATATCTTGTTCAATGTCCTACAATTATTTATATTCACCTAGAATTAATAATTGAAAATATTGAATTAGATAACTATGAATATGACCTTAGTCCTATAGTGAGAGGCGTCCTCATTATTTTCAACATAAAATGATAGGGTCCCAATATGTCATTGTCCTTCCTTAAGGAATTTATGTCAACTAACTGTTACACTAACTAGATAGGTGTAGGATTTCTAAGATAGGTATATATATTTGATTACTGTATTATTTAGTAATACTGAGGGGAATTTCTTATGGTGTCTATAATGAATATGATTTAAAGATAGACAGCACCCAAAATCTAAGGTCTACCTTGGTTATATCTTCCTCTGCATTTCTAGACTCCTCCATAATATTTTATAGGAGGAACAATTTAGAATGATACCTATTAATTATCAAATTGGTCCACTAATATACTGATATTCATAGAGGAATTATTCTTTTTATTATTAGAATAAAATTACATTTTTGGGTGATTCCCATCCTCCCAATTATAGGAACATAAAATAAATTGGAATATATACTATCATTGGAATCCATTATGGATCTTCATCTAATTGATCACATTTTATTACATTTATTATATTATAACCTAGATGTATTTTAAGGAGTATAAAATATTAATTTATATAACAAATAAGGAATTAATGTGGTGGGAATAAAATTCAAAAAATCTATGATGATTACGGGTTAATGATTGACCAAGGTCAAGTTTATCCAGTCCACAAATTTTTGGCATCCCTATTTCTAAGGTTAAATTATTATTAATCTTCTATGGATCTTACTGGAATTTATATGACATTTTTATTAAGTAAATTTAAAACTATTTTACATTTATACACCCTACACTATTAGAGATCCTTTAGGATAATGTATTTCAAGATTGTATAGAAAAATATTTTGTTCTAGGGATATTAATTAATGAAATTATTTAATATTTTTTCATCTAGATTTTTTATATTAGGAAATGTAATCATTACACATTACATAGATGATATAGAGTATCCATAAACCTAACCCCTCGTTATTGAATAAATAATGTTCTACATTTTTTCTAAATAAAAAATACACAAATCCTTATTTTAATATTTTTTTAATATTAGTATTTTTCCCTAGAGGAGGAACTACTATAAAACTCCTTGGATTAGTAAATTTAGTGGGTATAAATGATGTCTAGAAACTAAAATTAGCTTCATCATCTTTTCCAAACATTCGGGATAATGTTGTTAGACTAGATTTCATCTTATTCTTCAGAATTAAATATTCTATAGACTCTTCTATTGTGTTGATATCTTCGAATCCACAAAGGTTCTTGAATGTGATATTCGAATTCTTGTTGTATATTCCCCATAAATATTTCCATTATTTATTAATAATGAATTTCTATATATAGGGAATTTTTAATACCCCTCCAACTAGTGATTAAATCTATAACACATATATTTTCATTGAATTTTTATTTATATGGGTCGTCAATTCACATTCTCCTTAGAGAGTAACAAAATTAGTAAATGAAAAAAATGAAAATATCATCATAACTGGTGATGGATATAGATTTTTTTTAAAAAAATAGAATACTATTAGGCCTTTTAGGTCTGCAAAATTAATTAGAGGTCATGTACCTGTAGTGTTTTTGGTCTCCCTATTAGTAATACCCATCAAGACACAAATTTAGTGATATTCTTCATTGGTTTACATCATTTGAGAAATAATGAGAAGGTAGGACATCCAATTTGGGCTACATGAGGTTTCAGATATACCCACTTGGTATATAGTTTCATAATATGGAAATACTACATTAAATCTTTCAATACTCTATAATTAGGATATGAAAACATTTAATGTTTATTTTATTGATATTTCAACTTCAATTTTTATTTTTCCTAAATAAAACATCTCAGCCTTTTCTAGGTGGCTTTCTAGAGCCTAGAAATATTATTATCTTAATAAAATAAACACTTATTAAAAAAATAGTTATCTAATTAACTAGATATGATGATATAGTCTCGATTTGATATGATGGATTAATTTCTCTCATATTTTCATTATAATTTCCTCCCACTAAGGAAGGATGGATTAAGGTGGTGTGGGGTTGTTGACTTCAAAATTAAATATAACATGAATGTTTCCATTCGAAAACTCAACATTTATCTATTCACAAATATATTATATTATTCAACTCATTGCACTATAATATTTTTAAAAGGATCTCAAAATATTTTTGGGGGATTTGGATTTAGTTGCAATAATATATTTATTATAGTAACTGGTTCATCATGTGGTTTAATATTGAAAATTTATAGAGGACCATAAATCATATGATGGTATTTGGTGATAGGTATGTACACATTCTTTATCTATCTTTGTGTGAATAATATTCTTCAACAATGATCCTTCATTTTATCATGTATTCTTACCAATATTCTCAAGAGAATTAACAGTGTTGGGATTGATGAAATATACTGATGATAATTTTAAAGTTTTAATTTATTCCTTAAATATACCTATTATGTTTTATGCCTTGTAAGAAATGGGATTAATTTAAATAATCTGGTTAAAATCATCATTTATATTTTATTTACCATGATTTATTTTAATTTTTTATTATATACAGCTTTCATTTTTTAAATATACACTTTAGTTGAGGTAATTTGAGAAGCTATTGAGAAATGATAGTACTGAGGGAATCACCTATAACTCTTTTACTAATCACAATCACGGTGGAAGTTTCAATAATAAATTAATCAATGATGTAGAATATAGGGTTTCTTAGAGATATTTCCATATCCTTGATACTATTGATTTTCTTAGTAGAGGTATATCATCATTACTTTCATTTTACTAGATTATGTAGGATACAAATGGTGGTGTTGGGAGTAATAAGGTACCCATCACTACAGGCTGTCCTTCTCTCTATATTTTCATAATTATGGCAATATATTTCTATTTTTCACATCTTGTATCCCTATAAGTCACTTATGTGGTAAATTTATTGATGATTCAGCTTGAGGTATATTTAAAATAAATAAAAAACCTATTTGTATGTTAATATCACCAAAGTATTTGTTCTAGTTTCAATACATATCATCTTTTTACAACAGTAGTGAAAATTATTTTACTCTTAAACTATATCTCCTTTATGATTTGTATTTTTTTTCTTTTTATGGAAAATTAATTAAATATCTCAATATTTAATAATATTTGTGGTTTCTATTATTTCTAAAAATTAATTTATACGGCTGGCCATTCTTTCATAATTGTGTGGTCATATGTAATTCTATATATTCTCATTGTACACTGACTTGTACATGAGGAAAGAGATCTATTATTTTTTGACATAATATACAGAGCTCATTCAAGAAGATTAATATAGGTTCTCTCATTAGGTTCAAAATTTTGGATTGGATGCCACGGGGTGCGTGGATATATCAACATTGTAGCATTTCGTCTCTAATACGTTGAGGTTATTTTTTATGCTTTAGAAGGAAAGTGTTTTTTCTAGATATAGTTAAAATTTTCACATAAATTACATTGAATGTAGTGTATTAACTCTAATGTACCTAGGGTAATGACATTCCAAGAGGTGGTTATAGGCCAAAACATGAAATGAAAATTTTCAATTAGTAGATACTCTCACATGATATTATATCCTTCCTCATTTTAATTGAATGTTTCATCAAACTATTATTTTTATTACGGTTTATTTCATACGATTTATTTAGTGGTTTATATTATTTTAGACAACTTTCTCTCCATCCAAGCATGATTTATTTGTTAAAGTAACTAATGGTGATCATTATCATAAATAAACTATCACTTAGTAGTAGATATCTATAGTTTATTATAGATTTCATAGTGTACATTGCTTTGTTTTTTTGAGTTCCTCTCGATAAGTGGATTACTTTGTGGTAGTTCTGATATAGAAAATCCCTTCATGTCATTATAATATGAAATCCCATTGATGATCTCTATGTAAGCTACCATGGGGAGGATCTCCATGATTGAAATTTTGTCTTCCATTCCTGGGAATTATGGATTAATCATTGAATGATGTTATAACATGGAGGACCTCTATTTTAGTTGGGTGTTTCTTAAATATGAAGACAAATGTAGTGGGTACCACAAGAAGGAATTCCAACTAAACTGATTTATTAAATATTGTTTTGGGGAGGACCTTCGTTATAGATACCCTAAATTGGTCCTCCATTAATGAATTTTTCATGATCACCGTGGTGGGGAGGATCCCATTTCATATAGCTATATTATAAAATAGAGAACCTTAATAATGAGTACCTTGGAGTGGATCACGAAGATTATTTATTACTACCATCTTGATAAGGTCAAGACATACTGATTTTATGATTATTTACTCACAGTTATGACCTGTATAACTAATAACATGAGGGCCTCAAGAGTTTATTTTCTATTATTCTTCATTGGGAGGACCTTCATGAATATTGTGTTCTTGATGATCATAATGAGGATGGAATCTATAGTTGATCATTATGTTTTATTTGTGAATACATCCATGATTGGAAACATGGGGAATAAATCCATATTTTATTTACATTTCATCACTAATTGGAATAAAAAATTGGTTTTAGTTATCCCTTATAAGTCAAAAATTATTTGGTGTTGTCACCAATATTTTCCTTGAAGATTTACAAGGATTCCTCTAAATGTTTACATAGAATTTTCATCCAGATAATATAAAGATATGATTGTGGTTATCAGGTATTATAGTAGAAGAATGGGTATGGACAAAATTTTAATCCACTATAATCAATTACCCTCATTGGGTTATCCTTCGGGGATCTCTTATTTAAATTATCACAATTGTCATACATTCCTTAGAAATGTAATGAGTAGTTAGGGTCATGAATAAATAAATAAGACCATGTTTTGTAGGCACCCTACTAATCCACTCTATGGAAATTCTTCATATTTATGAAATCTCTCCCTCTTCACTTTAATAATAGTAAATGTCAAAATTATCGAAATTTTGTGAGATACTCCCAAATCAGTTTGATATTTTCAGGGGAATTTTTTTCCATATCGAACTATCATTATCGTGATTGTATTAGTGTCCTAAGACAATCCAAATTAGAATTTTCCATCTCTAAGTTGTAAATTTTCTCATTATATAGGTATTCCCACATCATCATATTTACTATTTCAAGAATCTTTCATTGTGTTTGTTATATTTTTTATTTCTTTATAATTTTCATAGACAAAGTAGAAAAAAATATGTTTTGAGTTCTAGTTGTTAGTTGTTCCTTGAAACCAAATTATTCTCGGTAAACTAGGGATCCATATCCATAATGTTGTGTTTACACTATATTCCATTTTGATATTGTGGGGAAGTTAAAAAAAAGAAACACACCAAAAAAATTCTCACGGAATTGTCCATGTCCGATCAATCTATTTCTTCAGTAATTTGTTTTAGGTCTGAAATATCTTTTTTAAAATCAAACACATTACCATATAGATTCCAACATAGTTATTTTATTATGGAAATTCATATAATAATTGATAGGATGCTAGATCCACTCATATCCAAAATGATCTTATCACTCTCATATAGATTTATTTATATTCATGAAATATTTCCCATTAAAAATATTGGCTATAATTATTATGAAAGTAAATAACTCTCTCTAATGATTACTAGAAAACACTACCTAATTTAAGTATACATTCTTTTATTAGAACTAATATTCTATTTATAAAATAATTTAATTCCATATAGAAAGGAACTGTAAAATGTATCGTGATCTAGTGAGGTAGTGTAACGAACCTGAATTTTTTAAATGAAATTTTCTTCTGATGGAGTATATTTCTTATTAAGTAATTTAGTTCTATGAATCCCAAGATTTATATTTAATTTTTCTTATAGACCATTTTTAAAATAGAAATATTATCATTATTGGTCATAATGACCATTATGCATGATGATCATTGGTAATATAGACATTATATTGAAATAGATATGATTACCATATATTAAGATTTATAAAAAATATAATTTATATAGAAGGGGAAATTTATGGCCTCAACAAGTAGGATCATAGCTTATTTGGACATTTATTAGATATTATGAGGAATATTTAATCCCCAGGTTTCCCCCTTGACCAATCCAAAACCAAGACATAATAACTAAAACTCTATAAGATTTTTTTATGAGAAAATTGTAATCTTATAGAGATCACTACATAAATAATATTCTCTAAACCTTTCTAAGTAAGTAATACTATTGATAACCATACACCTAAGGAATATTTCAACATAATAAGGGCTTATGTATGTTGACCATAATAATATTTAAAATTACCTTTTTAAATGTAATAGTGTTTTCCCCAATTTTATTTCCTTCATATCAACCTCATATATAAAAAAATAAAAACAAATTGTTGATCGAAATGATAGAACTAATTATATATATAGAAACATATATTATACTTTTAGAAAAATATATATGTTTAATTTTATTTAAAAATATTTTTAGGATACAGTTATGAATTTTAAATATTGTTTTTTCTTATAAATTAAATAAAAATAAATATTAACGAATTTATAAATAATTATATGATTTTTTGAACTCACAAGGGGTTTTGGTGACATCCTAACCTGAGATCCATTGAACGGTGCCCCGAGACGGTCAACCACATGCCCTCAAGCGTGCCTACCCATATGCCAGAGGGTGCTGACTAGTAGTGAGGGTCTGGGAAGTCTATCAGGGGGAGACTACACCCTCTTTTTCCATAATAAAAACCCAACAGAAGAAAATAACAGTAACAATGTACAGAAGTGTATATAAATAAACAAAAAAAATCCCAAGGCATATTAAAGTCAAAACCAGAAAAATAAAATACTCAACTGAAAGATAACTCATTCTTTGACAATGAAAGTGTCAAGTGTCTATAATGCAACTCAATGTAAAGACACAGCAACCCCAAAACAGATCTTGAACCACATATGGTTCTCTTTCTCATGATCCAATCCCAAACTTCAACCTATCCCAGGGCCTTGCCCTTATCATGTCCCACAAAAAAAAAGTCTTCTCGGGTGTCGATCAGGGGGCCCAAATAGTGTTTGAGTACAACTCAGTAGGTCACCATGATCGGTGTCTAATAAAAGTCCAGTCAAAAGATAGTTCACGCAGTTTAATGAAGTAATAAATACAATGCATAATTTTAATAGTTATCAAATTTTCATTTAATAGTTAATCAACATTGGGACAAGTTTAATTCATGTTTCCCATTTTAATCATAATTCATTATACTTAATCATTTGTTGTAGATCATCAGGCCTAGCACCCCAAATCGTTTTTGAATCACCATTAATTATTATTATTTATCATTTGGTGTAGGAAATCATGCCTAGAACCCCAAATCTCATATGAATCATCAATAGTTATTATCCTAAATCATTCTATGTAGGATTTCATACTTAGCACCAAAGAACTCTTTGAGTGTAGGTTATCATGCCTGGAACTCCCAAATCTGAATCTTGGATAACTATTGGGGTGGAACGCCATGTCCATTTCCCAAATTCTAATCAGACTAGGAATCTATGCCTTGAACCAAAAAATCTCTTCCATTTATTTATTCTTTAATTATAAAGAATTTTCCACATTAATCATTTACTAATCTGATGATTAGTTAAAAATTTCAAAGGCCATTATTGAATTTAAAAATTAACTAGGCACATAACACATTAATTAATTCATCAATTAATTAATCAATACATACCATTCTCATTCCATAATTAATTATTCACAATTAATTATCAATTTCATAACCCATCAATTCATAACTAATTATCGCAACTAGATTCAACTAGAAATGGTCCACACACATCAATTTGAATCAATTAGAAATGGTCCACACACATCAATATGAGAAGCCACCCCTTGATTCAACTAGAAATGGTCCACACACATCAATTTGAATCAATTGAAGAATCTCTTTACCTTTTTCACTTATCCCACTAAATGAGGATTTGGTAATTTTTCCTGGTAAACATGTGTGACATACTCCATGTGGTTTTAGTTCCAAACAAATCTATAAATCCATCTTGATGTAACGTTATCAAGTATTTATTGTTAACACAAACAAGCCAATGACGACAATGATGGGTGTGGTATGAGTCATGTGAATTATCTTTGTTATCAGTTTCCATTACTTGGTTTGTGTAATCCAACATGTAAATATCATTGTTTAAATGTGCCCCCAACAAAACAAATTCTATATTTTTAATATACGCAACATTCATTTCAAAATTTGAAAAAAAAAATCAATTTGTATCTAATCTAGATATAGAAATAATATTCTTAGTAATAGACAACACATAATTGTAACCCTTCAACACCAAGATCCTCCTTGTTTGCAATGTGTGATTGTAGTCCCCGATAGCTACAACAACAAGTTTAGCTCTATTGTATGCTCATAGATGTACCTCCCCTAGGTCAATTTTCGTAAATATACTTGGTTTCTATATTTGGATACATATGTGAGCACAAAAAGGTGTATATAATACCAATTTTTTTGAAATAGATAGATTTCATTCAACAAAAAATGCACCTGAAGCGTCCCCATGCTTATTGGGCTCGGTGCAGTTCTTCTTCTAGTGTACATTCTTTCCACATGTGAAACAAACAGCTTCATGTTCCCTTTCTCCCCTTATTCTTCATTTTCTTTAAAGGGAATAAAGGAGCTTTGGGCTTAAATCTCTTCGCCTTCCATTTCCTCTTATACACCAAAAGTTTATAAGGAATTTCCTGATTCATATCTATGTCCACATGGAGAATAAGGATATAAATATCAGATAGTGGCTTCTAAAGGATGTTCATATATAAATTAACAACAAATATAAGGAAGCATTAATGGAGTGATTAAATAATTAGATTGGTAGCCTGTTCTTTGGGGAGTTTAAACCCTAGAACCTCCATGCACTCATTGTAACCAATGAGCTTGACTACGTGAGGACCAACGGGGGAACCCTCTCAAAGATTACTCTGAAAGAGTTCCTTGTAGATCTCAAACATTTCTTGACTTTCTCTCTCCTAGTAAAGACCATAGAGGTTCTCGAGTGTGTCATAGGCATCCATGTTTTCATGGGACTTCATGAGCTCACTAGAAATTGATTATAACATCAAATATTGAACGTCGACCACGTTGTTCATATGTTTCTCATAGACCAAGAACTCTTCATCACTCACCATAAGCGGATTAGGTAATGCTAACTCCTGGATGTAGGACTTCTTTTCATGGCGTAGAATAACCTGAAGGTTCCTAAACCATTATTAGAAGTTACTACTAGTGAGTATGTTGTCTTTATCAAGAATTGGTCACACAGATAGTGTGGTTGATGAGAATGTCATTTTATTCAACAATTAAAAGAGAAGATTATTAGTACTTTCTTGGATAAATTTTATGAGAAATATTAAATTAATTTTATTAAGTCTCCCATAATTTTATCAAGCCCCAATAACCCTCACTATGGAACTCAAAATGTATAGTTGCAATGAAATTCTAGTGGAAATGATCCATATTCCCCTTCAAATAAAAACAAAAGGGGTTGGTGAAGATAGTTGAAGGTATTTAGGTAGGTATGTTTTTTAAAAACATGGGATTGTACCTCCTAGATCTATTGAGTTGACTCTCCAATACTTATATCCTAACTTGGATTTCCTCAACACTTGCCTCAAAATTACACAAATTCTAGCAGGGACTACTCCTCTTGATGTGGTATGGCAATGTCAATCTGAAACCATTCATAAGGGATTCCTGTAGAAAAGAAAATTTCCCAACATGGGTTGGTCAAAAACATTGTTTTATGGAGTCTTTCCCTTAATCAATTAACAAACGACATAGTCTGGATTAATATTTTATTGAGGGATTTTTATCTCATATATGTAAATTTCCTTTTAATCTTTATCAAATTGGTTGTTAATATTAGTTGGAACTTACTTAAGTTCCTAAACATCTCTTGATAATATTTACACACAAGCCTGGTTTATTTTAGTTCCATGTTGCATGCTGGTTAGTTTATTAATTATGTGATCATGACAACACATCCATAATGAAAAACTATTGCATTGACATAAATAAAATAACACAAAGGGAACAATCAAGAGTTTTTTATTGGTTAGTTTATCTAGTGGTTGATAAACTAACCCTAAACTAGGAGAGAAACACCTTCGTGTTTATATATTTGCAACTGTACACCTCTGTATCTCCTTGGATTGGTTTCACCTCGGCTGCAGACTTGGACCACCTCCACCAGCTTGGGATATCCATCCATTACATATGCTTTTTAAACTCACATGTGGTGAGGGGTAAAAGGGGTTTTCATTAAAGAAACCTTGGGCACACATGTCCTTCATATTAATGAAGAGAGATGGATCACAGGCTAATAATTAATTAAATAAACAAATTAAAAGGAAACCAATCACATAAAAAGGTCTTGGTCTTGCTCATGATCACCCACGTACATGAAATGAGTTATGCAGTTAATAAAACTAGCATTAAATTCATTAATTTTTCTTATAAAGATAAATTTCACTCAGATAAATTAATTATTATCTTTAATTAATCAATCATTTTATATTAATCATTTTCTGAATTTCCCTGAGATCATCATCCTAGTACATAAATGAACCTTGGAGGTATCCTGGTGAATACCCATTTGAATCTACCCCACATGTATTATATTCTCATACTATTATAGTATTATGAAATATGGAATACTAGATGTTTTAGTGCATAGAGTAACAATCTGTAGTACAATTTATAAATGATATGTAGTTCTGAACATTACAAAAACATTAAAGTTTTAACTTCGTGTAATTTGGTAAAGTACATGGCGTGTATTTATGACTACATGAAATATACTACCTTCACCATGTGTCCCTATGTACAGGACTAGGACTCGACATGTGAGTCTTACTTCAGAAATTTTGAAGTACACGACATGTACAGTGGGCTACACGTCGTGTTGTATCTGTATTACATGGTTACTGGTCAGCTTATATCTATATGGGATACATGGTTTGGCCCCTGACCAGAAGGTAATACATGTCATTGGTTGTGTGACACATGGAGTGTAATCCAGAAGTGTATGCCTATTTTTCATGTTCAACATGCATTGTAGAATTAATAACACCACATGTAATAAATGAACACGACTTGAGTAATTGCTGAAATACTGTCGTTGCGCTGAACCTGAATACACATCATGTAGTCCATATCACATGGAGTTTATGGAATAGACATGGTTTTTAATTCCAAAAACATCGCATAAACTTTTGTGTCACCTAGGAAGAATCATCGTTTCCTCCTAATTAGTTCTCCGTTTTAATTTTAATAAAAAAATCATTGGTTTCTGTGAAATCTACGAGAAAAAAAAGAGGGAGAATATATCTAGAAATACATATTACAAGAATGATCAACGTTGAATAGAAAAAGTAAATTATTAAACCATAAATAATAATAAAACTTATTAAAAAATTATAAACTACAATGACCTCACTTAGATTCCACTTGTAGGTTATGGGCGTAGAAGAAGTGTAGTTGGGTCGGTGCCCAAATTTCATTTTTGCCACGATCAATGATTATTCTGAGATCAATAAGACGATGAACCCCATCATCCATGTAATATAATCAAATATTTTAAAAAATAGGGAAGAGTCCTCAAAATTTTAGAGAGGATCTTTCACATCATGTTTATAATTAATTTAAATTTAATTTCTAATGAATTAAAATAACTAGTTCTTCAGTACATTCTTTGTTTATGATGTTGATCATCCGAGATGAACCTTTCGGATTGTCTCGTTGCACTTGTGAGGATCCAAACTAGTATCCCACTAGAGGGGATCCACATTTTATCCAATGGTCTTTGATTGAGGAAACTCGTTTTCCTGGTGCAAGCATAGTGAACTGAATGTCTTACATCGATCGATCTTGATCGCCTATTCTTCGATCTTGAAGAAAGTATCTCGTTATTGATAGGGAGAGAGGTGGGGAGTCAAGATAAAATTCCTGACATGGAATTTATCTTTCACCACAGGTTTCTCATACCTGGTACAATAGATGCACATGACTATTTACTGAAATGGTGATTTAGCTATAATATTTAATTGTGTAATAGAAATTAAATACATTCATATTCATTGAGAAAACCCATGATACATAATGAAAATAACCACATAATTTTTTCTGGTGTTCCATCTTGTACAAAAATGGAAACATAAATGAAATCCCACGCCACACAATTATAACAACATTATTATTATTTATATTTTTTCTAACTAGTTAAATAATTATTTACCATATTTCAAATAATTATTTTACTACTAGAGAATCCTTGGTTCGCATGAACACCAAATACATTTATTGAAAACCCAAATAAATAAATAAATAAATTATTCTATTAAATAAAAATATTACATAAAAACCAATAAATAAATATTTATAAAATTCTCAATAAAGTAAATAAATATTTTTTTATTCACCATCCCATGAATAAATATTTATTTAATTTATGTACTCATTTTAACGTGAACAAAATCATTCCACTGTCTTGGGAATAATATTTATTAATTAAATTCAAATAGAATTTAATCGAGACCACCAGAAACTCTTAGTTTGTGACCCTCTAGGATTCTTTCTCATTGGCACTAGATGAGTTTTCCTAAATTCCACGAGTACTGTCTAGAAATGGTTCAAGGAACCCAAGAGAAAGAAATTAATATTACAGCAACAACATCTATATAAAACTGCTCACTGTTTAATATAATCCATTTATCTCAACATATCATCAAGTTGGTTTCATGATAGTGTCATCAAACCTTATGCCAGATATTTCATTCTTTGACTACCAGAAATAAACTCTCTATTACACCATGGCCACTGAATTTCGTGTGACAGTTCCATTTCAATCAAATGGTAGAGATATCAACTTCCCTAAATAGCATGGGTTTTCCCTAAAAGTGTGAGATTCATGACACATAATAATTATAATATTAAATTCTAAGGTCCATTACATATGCTCATAGATTGGAATGTCTGATGACACCGAAACATGTTGAATTTCTACAGGCAGGTATATTCTCATATTCTCCCATCTTGGAGATTACCAAGTGTGAAATTCCTGAGAAGAAGTCTCATCAGCTTACGTGTACTCACTCCGGACAATCTGTATATTATGTGTCCCATCATAGAATTTAATCCAACCACAAAACTAAATTTATGAATATTTTCATAGAAATTGATGGTTCTCATCATAGTGGGGAACTTCAATGACCTTGTCTATGCAACAAATACTCGAGGACATTGTTACACTATAGTCATGAAGAATAATAAAGAATATGTAATATGATTTTTAAAATTTAAATACATTAAATATCTATGTAATCAATGTAAAAATAGTTGGTTATAGGACACAAAATATTAGAACAACTTTTTTATTCAGTAAACGACCTCCAAGATGGATTCATGGACCTTCACTATGTGTGGAATCCTAGAAAAAATTTCAATTGATATTTCATGAAACATCCAAACTCAGACCACAAGGGGCTATAACAAACTTGTCGAAACCTGGTGCCCAACCTTCACGTGATGACAGGTGGGGAATCAATAGATGAACTCATCTATTATAACATAAAAATAATTTACAATATTTTATTATTAAAATAAATATTATTCTTTCACTCTTTATATGAAAAACCATGTTAATATAACACTACAAACCACTCTATGTTTTCTTGCATTACACACAAGACTGGGTTTTTCCACCTTTAAATGGAAAACATATTTTAAAACATAATTTTTTTAATTCTGAATATTTTATTTGTCAAAATAAAATTAATTTTTGAATTTAGATGGTAAAAATTAGAATATGGATAATTTTTTTATTTTCTGAGAAGATTCATTTTTTGATGAATAACGAAAAAATATGGCAATTTAGTAAAAAAACTGAATTTTCGTTTCAATAATTATTAATGTTAAATAATATCATAAATAGTTTTAAATGTCACAATATATCAATAATTAATATTTTAATTAAATTTAGGAAATTGGAATTGATTTTATATATAAATCAGATATTAAAACTTATTGAAATTTGAATGTTTCAACATTAAAAACTCACTTTCTCCCCACATGTGTGGGATTATTGTTAATCTTAATTTTCAGACTCCTATAATATGAATTTGAAAAAAAGGACATCCACGGT
Source organism: Viscum album (assembly GCA_963277665.1). NCBI lineage: Eukaryota > Viridiplantae > Streptophyta > Magnoliopsida > Santalales > Viscaceae > Viscum > Viscum album. The sequence continues at coordinate 556,492,532 of OY728122.1, read as the reverse complement.
TTTAATCAGTATAATATTTTTGGTCTAATAATTTCAACATAATTTTTTACCAAAAAGATATGTGAAAGTGATTAAAATTAATTATGGTGATTATGGTAAGATTAATCTTAATAAGGGATTAAACCTTAATCATAAGGACTAAAATGACCTATAAACATGTAAAAAAGACATTTTATTCCAATAATTAGACCACATCCCCACTTGGTTACAATTTTATGGGTTATTTTGAAATTATCAAATTGAATTTCTATATATCAAAGTATATGTACGAAAAAAGAAAAAAGGAACTTTCCATACATTTAACATGTATAAAACAGTGAGATATGTAAAAATACAACATATTTATGTTTATACATATACTATTAAATGATAAATGGGTTATTTTTTTTTCAAAATAACTTATCATTATTTTTTATAGATTATTTAGTTTCTTAAAATTCTTAAGAAATCCCAATGTAGTGATTACTTAGTTAATAATTAACTAAAATAAATGATACTATAAATATTAAATGTGAGGAATATTTTCTAAATTATTATATTTAATTAATTTTTTAGATGAATATATCGTATTAAGTAGGTTTAAACTTAATATATTTGAATTAAAATATTTTTTTATATTTCCAAATTTAAAATAAACAAATAATGTCAAAATTTAAATTATTGTTATTTTACAATAAATACTATTTTTTAAAATGCATAAAAATTAATAAAAATCCTATATTTATCCAAGTGATTTTTATGTGTTACTAAGTTTTTAATATAGAATATTAATAGACCAATTTATATTTTTTAATTATTATGATGACCCATATATTGTAAAAACATCATTAACATGACATGGGATTAAGTTGTCTTTTAGCGCATAACATTTTCCTTTTTAAAAATTAATTTCCAAATCACATAGGAATTTTATTTTATAAAAAAAATATAATATTATTAATTCAGTAAAAATATATTTTATAATAAATCTAATTTTTATTTTCCCTTAATGTTTAAATTACTTTTGTTGTCAAACTAGATGCTTTAACAAAAACCAAAATGATAAAATAGGGGAATCTTAGAAGTTAATGAACCAAATTGTTAAAATGCACGTATTTTTGTGAGGTGAAAGTTTTAATTGACCATTATTCCACTATAATCCATTATATTTCCATTTTGGAGTCACTTTAGTTAAGTTATTCCTCCCATTAATGAATACATTTTGGTATTTACAAGAGTGTCATTCCTCCTCTACTATAATAAGGCCTCCTCTCCTCCCACTTCCCCACACCTCTCAAGCCACGTTGTCTCAACAATGTGCTTCCAAAATATCTCCCCATAATAAAACTACTAATCCTAGAATCATCACCATGGTAATAAATCCATCCAAGGAATCCTTTTACTACATACCAAAAAATGTTACCTGATTAAGAGGCGACATCATTCCTTAAGCTATTTAGTTTTATTTCCATTCACTAACCCCAAAAATATTATTCTTAATTGATTGTATAAAACAATCAGTATGCTTAAAATAATATGATGTTTTCATGATATTTTTTATACCTATACTTATACACACATCCAACTAGTGAATAACAAACTTATTGTTTCTGTGTACGGTGAACTACTGCCACACGAAACGATGATTATTAATTTTTCCTTTTACACTTCTCATGGTGTCCATTATGATGGAAAATATTTTTATATCTGTTATATATGATATTTATAATGTATTTATTCTTATGAAATTATTTTATAACACATAACCTTATAATTTCCATTTTTTATAAATATGATAACATCATTTGTGGAAGTGTGGACTACCACCTCATCAAAGTGATGCGACTCGTTCACACTATACATGGAACATATTATGGATGAATTTAATAAACATGTGTAAATTATATAAAATATATGTGATACTAAAATTATTATATACATATTTTTCACTTATTTTTCATTCAATTAATGTGACAATGAAATGAAAGTAGCATTCAAATGTACATACAACCAACCGTCTCCAGGAATGGTCTATTTCATTTCTTATGTCAAAACATTAATGATTATAATAAATATATAAGTAATAAATAAATAAGATACATAATTAATGTCTTAAATTATTTATACTATGGAATAAATATCTATGTAATAGGAGTATAAAATTATGTTTCAAAACATACGTGATAAAATTAGGCAATCAACACTTGAAATAGTGAAAATAATGAAAGATGGTTAACAAATGGTTAATAAAATTTTTAAAAAATATAATATATAATAATATAAACATTAATTAGGTTATGGTATAAGTTATTAACAAATTTTAAACAAATATAAAGATTTACTGTGTCTACTAAGCCAAATTAAGGTTAAGGTAAGGAATTCTTGTCTTACTTTTGCTTCTGTGAGGCATACACCATATACATCACATACATATTTTTTGTCATATATATATGACCCATATTGATACAATATACCATGAATAATTTGTATTCATTGTATTAAAGAAATTAATTCACGGAATATATGACTTAAATGGTTCATGTGGTATGGAACATATTGGGATGTTTAATGATTATGTTCCTCAAAAAATGATCCAAATGATTTTCTTTGAAATTCCCTTTTCTTTTGTGATCGTTAAATTTATCTTGAAATAATCACTCTATTTTAATAATTTTTCATTTTAAATTAACTTGAATATCTCAATTCTTACACAATGGATATTATTTTTTCCTAAACATTATATCATTTTACATACAATGTTCGCTTTGAATTTTAGATGATTAAGTGAGTAATTATTAATAAAATTGTATCTTGTATTCAATATGGATACAATTTGATAAGTAAAATTTTTTATTCAATATCCTATCAATTATTTGGTCGTGAAATAAATTATTTGGGGACTTTTTAGGAAAAACCATATGGGTTGGGGACTCATTAATGAAATCCCTTTGATGCATCAGTTGTCTTATATGACAAATTAGTTATCCAAATCAGAATAGATAAGATATCTCTTGATGGTAAAGGTACAATGTTCCTTGGAACCTGAAGTCTAATAATTAATCATTTATGTTATTTATAATAAAATTATTACTTATACATGATATTTTTCATCAAAATTTCTATTGGTTCATTTCAATTTTAGTTCATTGATTTAATTGTATGTGTTTTTAATTTTTTACCTTGCCATATTGATATTTCTTTATCCAATGATTTGAATGGCATGTGTTATCAATTATTTACCTTTCCATGTTAATTTATTCCTACTGATTAATTATTTATTCTAAATTTATTAATCTTATTGATCCTTTGATCTCACACTTATTATATTTATTTTCCCTAGGTTTTAAAGAAGAAACATTTGAATAAGAATTCAAGGATGAAGTTTATTCAATTTTTTATGTGTTATGTTTTTATTTTCTATTTCCCAATTTTGTATGGGTATTATTTATGTAATATTTATTTCCAATACTACTAAATAGATCGGTCTTTTAGGATTTGATTCTATTAATAATTCCAATGTAATAATATTATGTAGCAGCTCTATGCTTCTGGTTCAGGGAGTTATGGTTGTGATCAAAGTAAGTTTAGCCTCAACCTTGGTAAATAGATTTAGAAACCATGGGATTGGGAACCTAACCATAATATAGTCTTTGAGGATGATTGTAGAAGAAAATAATATAATTTTTTTAAGGTGGATATTATGTGGGTATTTCTAGAAATACATCCCTATCTCAATAAAACAAGTGGATTTGGTTCTTGTATAGATGTACATAAAAATAATAACCACAAAAAGGTATTTTGGGCCTAACTTAGGGCAACATAGTACATGAAAATGGGGATTAATACTTACCTGGTTTGATACTACTAGAGGATATACTTATAATAATTCACATTTTCTTTAAAAACCAATATGAATGATTTTAATGTAAAGGCATCCCCAAAGAAACCATGTTTTGGATTATGATATTATAAATGCATAAATTTTCCCAATTTATGTAAAGTGTTCCACTAGTTTTGAGATTATACATTATTGTAAGATTTAATCTAGTATATTTCATTATTTATAAATGGAACCTAGAAAAACTAATGTGAACTCCTCCAATTCACATGATCCCAAGAGTAAGAAGAAACATATCTTTTCTGATCTTAAGCCAAAATTTAAAAGGGAAATAGTAACCAAAGTATTCTTATCATATATTTAAATAATATCATGTGCTAACTGGATAGGTAAAAAAATTCTCCATTTATTATGTTTTTTAAGGGAATTAAGATATTAAGTTGATGTGAGACAAAAATATAGATGAACGGAATAAGGGAAACAAGTACTTCCTCAAATGTGACAATTGTGGAAAGAAACACCTGGGAGCTTACTTAAAAGGGAAAGGAGTTTACTAAAAGTGTGTAATGAAATGAAACAACTCTTTTGATTTCGAGGGTAAGAAATGTTTTTCCAATATACAATGCTTCAAATATAAGGAGATGGGAAACTATGAAAATATATGTCTTAAGAGTCAACAGAATATACCCCAAATGATACTATTAGAAAATGATGAAGTTATGTTATTGACGCATATCAAGAGGAATGATTAGTATACCTATTTAATAATTATTTCATTTGAATATTTTATTGTCAATGTACAAGTTATATGAATTATAGAATATATGAGGATCGTATTGTATTACTTTTACATTAACAATTTCATATGATATGTTTAATTGTACCAAGATATGTTATTGGGTATAAAGTTAAAAATTTCCAAAAACACATGATTGGGGGAATGAAAGCCCTTAATATATTCTTGATGTTGAGATAATGATGAAGAAATTCTTTATTTGAAAATATTTTAACTTCCTTGGAAATTATTAATGACTTATTGAAAAGTGGTCAATGCTATCATTGATAGTGTTTAAAACATTATTGGATTTAAGTAATTTATGCAATAACTTGTGTCATACTTAAGGAATAAGGAATAACTCATGTTCCCAATAAGGTTTTTAGTGATTCATGTTATTAACATATTTTAAGAGGATATATGATGAAGTTATTCACATGTTTAGAATGTGAAAATATAGAGACACTTCATGTCAATTTATGGCTAATGATCAGTTCATTTATAAAATCTGGTGAACATACTTCTAAAGTGTTGGATCATAATATTTTAGAAAAGATAACCATTTATGAAATGGTTTATGTTTAACTTTGGATATGGTTTTTTAAAATGATATATTACATCACTATATGATAAATATTTTTCTATAAGATGAATTATAAATATTTCAAGGCGTAACCACATGATAAGATTGTATATATGATATAGAAATGTATATTTACTTATATTCTTATAGACAAAATGAATTTTTAATGATTCATAAAAATATCATAAAACAAAAAAAATACCTACTTTCATCATTATATTATGATAACAATGACCCTTATTCACACCTCTGTTTTAAGGTTTTGTAGTCTACAAATTTCAATTGAACATGTTCTTTATCACTCTCCATCAAACCATGATAGTTATATGTCTATTACATGTCCACATGTTCATTAATGCCCCATATTCTAAATCCTAGTTTTGTAGTGAAAAATTCATTTTATTTTCCCTCTTATTATGAATAGTTGTTACTAACCCTATTTACAATGGGGGGTTTTCAACAATAGTATTTTCAAATATCAATTCTTTGATTTTTGAGATCAAGTTTAAATTGAAAGGAAACAATTTAATTAAATTGGGGAGAATATATTAACCCAACACATTATAAAATTTTCATATTTTAAAAAATATTATTTTTTTATCTCTTTATTTGAAACATAATTTTATCCTTATGATGCACACTACTCTGAGTTAGTGTGTGTTATACGCATGACTGGGTTTTACCACCTTTTAGTGGAACAACTATTTTAAAACTAAATTTTGTAAATTTTATTCGTTAAAATAAACACAATTTTTTGAATTTGGATAGTCATAATTATCTCAGGGAGAATTTGGTTATTTTTCTGGGAAGTTTCATTTTTTGATAAATAGTGAAATTTTTGCATTTTAGTAAAAACAGTGAATTTTAATTTAAAAATTTATTAATGTTAAATTATATATTAAATTGTTTTTAAAGTCACAATATATCAATTATTCATATATTAATACAATTTAGTTCATTTTTTTAGTTTTTATATTGATTTTATAAATAAAAGCATATTTATCTTTTGAAAGTTTCTCCATTAAAACCCCGCTTTCTCACCATATATGTGGGATTAGTGATAATCTTAATTTTCCCACTTGTGTGATTTTAATTTCAAAAAATGGGAGTAATTTTTTGTAATTAGTACAATATTTTTTTCCAAATTATATCAACTTATTTTTTGACCAGAAAATTAGTGAAAATGATTATAAAAAATTACGGTGATTAATGTAAGATTAACCTTAATAATGGACTAAACCTTAATCATAAGAACCGAAATGACCTAAAAACGTCTCCAAAATCCATTGGATGATGATAATTCAACCATATCCCCAATTTGTTTTTGTTTTATCAGTTATTGGGATATTATTAAATGGATGTTCTCTATATAAATTTTTATGTAAGGAAAACCACAAAAGGGAACTTTCCCTACCTTTACCATTTATAAAACTTTGAGATATGTACAAAATATAATATTTTCATTTATACATATCCTTTTGAAAGATAAATGGGTTATTTTTATCCTAAAAGTTTATCATTATTTTTTAGAGATGATTTAGATTAAAATATTTAAGAAATGACAATGTGGTTATTTTTTAGTTAATAATTAACTAAAATAAATAATACTATAAATGTTAAAAGTGAAGTATATTGATTTATTTATTATATTTAATTGTTTTTTAGGTGAATATATCATTTTAAATAGCTGTAAACTTAATATATATGAATTATAATTTTATTTTGATATTTTATATTTAAAATTAAATAAATAATGTCAAAATTGACATTGTTGTTATTTTATAGTAAATGATATTTTATTAATTGATTTAAAAATAATAAGATCATATTTTATTCCAAGAAAATTTTATGTGTCAATTAATATAAAAAATGTTCTATTAATGGTTCAATTTATCTTTTATAATTTATATATAGACCCATATTTTGAAAAAACATAGTTAACACAATCCGATTTTCATTAATGTTTTAGAATGTCCCTTGTACTTATTTTAAAATTAATTTCCAAAACACATTGGATTTTTATTTTATAAATTTGAAATCATATTAATAATTTTTTGCTCTATATTTTCTAATAAATATCACATTAGTTTCGTATTAATGGTTAAATTACTTAGGTTGGAAAACTAGATGATTTAATAAACACCAAAATGATAAAATTAGATAATTATAGAAGTTTAGGAACCAAATTATAAAAATAAACATATTTTTTTGTGGTGGGGAATTTAATCAACCCTGATTCACCATTAATACATTATTTTTCTAGTTTGGATGCATTTTAGGTATATAAGACCTCCCATTAATGAATACCTTTTGGTATTTAAAACCTTGAAACTCCTCCTCCACTATAAAATGACCTCCTCTCCTCCCACTTTCTCACACATATCAAGACACATTGGCTTCAAAAATATCCACCCAAATAGATCCCCAATAGCATTACCATTATCCTAGAATCATCCACTTAGGTAGAAATCCATCCAAGGATGGCTTTCAGTACAAACCAAAAAAAGTTATCGGATAAAGAGGTAACATCTTTCTATATGATATTTGGTTTTGTTTCCATTGTCTAACCCCTAACCTATTCTTATTCTACTCTTGTATAAAAACCACTATCCTAAATACACTAGGATGTTCTTATGGAAATGGTTCGACCTTCAATTACCCAAACTTCAATATCATGGGTAAGGATTAGCCACTAAATTATTCTAATATTCTTTGTTAATATATATAATATTCATGAGCTTCATTATTATCAGACACCATTTTTAGTTCATTTTTTCTAATTGCCTATTTTTTCACATTATGATTATAATGCCTTCTTAAAATGAACCATTATTGGTATCATTTTTGAACACCTCATAAAAAACTAAATGGTCTTGATTTTATTTTCTTATATTATTTTCAGGGCTCCGATTATATAAGGAAAATTTCATCCTTTTGGAGCACTTGGAGATTCCCATTGGATAACCACAAAAGTGGGAATTGAATCAAGAACATTCGGGGTGAAGTGAACTATACAACAACCTAATAATATTACTTTATCTACAATGATACAAGGAAAATAATTCTGAAAATTTTACTGTAGATATATGACATCATAGCGGATATTTCATTCAATAGTGGACCAAGATAATTCCGATTATTTAATGGATTTCCATGTGACCCATTTTGAAGATACAGTTCTGGTTGATATTATGCGGCCTAGAAACAATTCCCACCAGTTTAATCATATATGTAAAAAGAATTTGGGATGAAATTTTACAATATATCAGGGGACATTTATATATTTATATTTTTCTTCTATGGACCACCCTAATTCATCCATATAGATGCTCATTCGGACACATATGTTGGAGGAATTCATGTTGGATCATTTTTTTATCAAGGGTGGACAAGTCTACTATCCCATAACATTCCACCCACCTAGTCCTACCACCATTAATTTAAGAGACATGTACTGTTTGATGCTCGACCCAATCCTCTTTAAACATATATTTAATCAAGTATAGGTGAAATAGATAAGCATCATAGATTTTTGTTTTCATTTTAATGTTATTATGCTGATTTTTCTTTTTAATGTTCTTCCTTCTCATGAATGTTGTTCAAATACCCTTAGTTTTTAATAAAAATTATTCATTTTTTCTATTTATATTATTCTTAAAATCACATTGATATTATTTCATCATGGTGTGAATTTATTCACACCAATCCTTGTCAAATCATTCACACAACAGTGGATTGATTGTTATTTAACTGTTCTTCAATTCCTCCATCAAGAGTCTACATCCCACTTTCATTGATAGAATAGAATAAATGGAGGGGTAACCCTATTATGGTTTGATCCAAGGTTTCAGTATGAGGTCGTATTTGATGTTATTTCTTAATATATAAAATTTTAATATTTATTTTATTTTAGTTTTCATTCAATTATTTTAATTCTTTCTCTTCCTTATTGAATTTTATCCCAACGCATTTCATGTGATAATATTATCCTTTAAATAAGAGTGCTCATGAATATTATATACAAAGTTTATAGGTAATTATAATGTTAGTGTAATGGTGTTAAACCAGTTAGTGATGAGGTTATATTGATTTCATTGAATGAATCCTTCTTGAGTAAAATAAATTGAAATCATTAAAAATGAATTTCATCCAGTCCATCCCTTGTAAAAACCTACGATCAAACCTTTATCATAAATTGAATTCACATAGATCTGTTAGTTATCATTAAAACCCATCTAAAATCAAACCAATGTTTTCCATTTAATTTTCAAAAACAATCCATTGAATTTACGTGTTTTTAAGTTCCTTCTTAGGTCTCTGAGGATTCGATAGTCACATAATGGAGGAGTGATTTTTATTTCATTATTTTTCAATTCTGCAATCCATCCCCCATGATTCTACTTCCCACTTCCATTGATAGAATAGAATCAATGGAGGGACAACCCAATTATTGGTTGATCTATGAGAGTATCAGGAGGATGAATTGGATGTAATTTCTTACACTATAAATGTTTAATAATTATTTTTATTTGAGTTTTTCATTCAATGATTTTCTCTCTTCCTCATACTTAGTGATTTTTATCACCTCACTTTTCATGTGATAATAAGATCCATTAATTAGGATTTCTCATGAAAATGATCCTAAAAGTGTAAAGTTGATGGTCATGTGTATGTTAAGGTATTAAAATAGTAAGTGATGAGCTTATATTGATTTCACTGAATGAATCCTTTTTGATTCTATGAAATTGAAAGTGTAAAAAAGAAATTTCATCCAATCCATCCATTATAATAACCTATGATCAACACATTATAATAAATTGAATTAACATAGATCTGTTAGTTATATTTGAAACCCATATAAAATCTTAACAAAGTTGACCACATAATAGAAATAAAATCCATATAATGAACTTGTATATAGGTTTATTCTTAGGTCTCTAAGGACATCACAACCCAACCTAAACTACAAGTGACTGCATAACCCTAAAAACATCGGTAAATTTGAGTGAGACCAAATTTTGGTACTGTTGTCGGGGACCCATGTATGTAATCTCAATACCCATGCTATTCTAGCCCATTTTTATTTTCTCACCTCAACTTCTCTTATCTTGTACCCTTTATTTTTTTTATTTTTCCTAGTGCATGTCTTCCTATACCCCTGACCAATTGAACTAACAAGTTAGGGTGGATTTTCTTGGGTTTGGTGAGTCATGTAAACCAAAGAAACTATTTAAATTAGATCCTAATCTTCCTAATAACTATATTTAAGAATTTATCCCATTTCAATGGAGGGTCTTCAAAGAAACCAATTCAAAAACCTAGATGGGAACCAACAATCAAAATCCAAATGAGGTAGCCCCAAACTTGGTGAATTTAGTTGAACAAACCATGATCGACTACCTCATCTCGTCCTGGACCAATGAACCCTCTTCCATTTGGCATGCCTCTCCAGGAGAATATCACTTTGTATTAAAACATCATGTACTAAACCACCTTTAAAACATCAATGGGATGGAGTCAGAAATGCCATAACTTAATATCAATGAGTTTAACAACATTGTTGAAACCATGTTCCCACCACATCCACTTGAGTTGGTTAAGATGAGGCTTCTTCTTTTATCCCTAATGGATCATGTAAATAATTTTTTAATCAATTTGAGACCTGCATCAATCCACTACTGGGACTAATTAAAAATTGTGTTATACAAAAAATACTTCCCTCATCACAAAATAATATCACATAAAAAGATTATCCAAAACATTTTTGAAAAAGAAGTGGAGTCATTTTATTAAATAAGGGAAAGGTTCAAATACACACTCAATATGGTACCTCACCAGGGATTTTCAATCCCATAACATGTTATAATCTTCTATGAAGGGTTGGCTCGGGGCAAAAAAACAATTCATTAATAAGATGTGTCATGGAACCCTAAAAAAATCCCCAAAATATGATTATGAATATATACTAGGACTTTCAAAAAAACCCAAACATGGGTAACATCACCTTACTATGAGAATTCATCCAAATCTAGAAGAATTAAAACACTTTGGGGTGAAGAAAGTATGAGGGAAAAACTTACTGCAATCACTTGGATGGTCTAAGAGATCTATCTTAAGAAGATCAATGAAATTGAAATGGTTGACCATGTTTTCACAATTTTTGAAAACAAGACCACAATAAAGAAATGTACCAACCATCCCTTCCATTAAAGATGTTATTTTTGGAGGAACACAAGTGGGGGTCAAATCACTAATCCTTCATGGGAGACTGTGCCAAAAAACATTCAATAAATGGTACAATGACCATCTTGGAATCCATTGGAAAGATAATTAGAAACCCAACAAAAAAACCTAGTAATCCTCAAGGACCAAACCCCTACACATCATAAAAATTTAAAACCATAAACAGTTCCAACCATAATGATTCCAATACATACATCCTCGTATCCAATACCAACAACCCATCTAGAATCCCATTAAACAACAAATGCATCCTAATTTGATAAACCAACCAACACAAGCCCCTTCCCAATCTGTACCTCTCCCAATCCTTGATTAGTAGTGTAAAAAATGGAGAAAATGAACTCAGGCGTATCATACAAAAAACATTAATTACAGTCCATTAAAACTAGAATGGTGCACATGCCTACTTAGAAGGTTCCATACTCTACCTTAAGGGGAGAATCTAGTTACACACAAACCTCTCATGAATAACTAAGACTAGTGAGATTATTTTAATAAGTGTAAAATACATTCAGAAACCTGAAAACCCCATTATATAACCATTAAATCATAAAAAATGAAAATGATGAATAACCCACCAAAAATTCAAAAAACCACAATGATAATGTTAAGGAACAATAACCATACAAAAAACTCAAACAACCTAATCCCTTACCTCAATGCATGAAAGTAAAATCTAAACTAGAACTAAATGAGACTTTGAGGTAAATATTCCATTAGGTTAAGTTGAAAATTCCCCTTAGTGATGCAATCTAAACCATTCATACCTACTCAATGTACCTTAATGACATGTTCTCATTTAAAAGGAAATTTACACATATAAATCAAGTCCTTTAGACAGTTAATGTGAGTACCACCATTCAAGGGACCATTCTTTCAATGTTGAAAGATCCTCTACGCCCATACATCAATGATGAGTAAGGACAGAAAAAAGTTGTAAATTCTCATTGTCATCTAGGGGTTTGTGTGAAAATCATTCCATATTCCATGTATTGTTAGTTATAGCTTGAATAACTCCAACCCACATATATCACTCTTCAACTTTTTGATCTTAGTGTCAGGTTCCTAAGGGGATCTTAAAGTACATTTTAGTGAATGTTGAAAATTTCATTTACTATGATGAATTCATTGTCTTTGAAAATAATCCAATATTTTGTCGTAGGTATGAAACCCCTATCATCATTGGTCTTCCTTTCAAGCAGCAATCAAATAAATCATCCATGTTTGAAATGGGAACATGACAATATCCTTGGAAAAATGGGCTTTGATTTGAACATATACAATGAAAATGATCAAATTGGGGATGATGCAGAGATACATAAGGTTAATTGGATTGGTATTATTGATAGTGAACTAGAGTAACATCAAGGAATTATTGAAGGAAGTTTAAGTGAAGAAGAGATTGATTTTTTTTGTTCACGTGAGGGAAATTGGTATACTTTTCTTTAATCTCTTTCATATAGATCATTTGATGATTAACTAGAATCAAAAATCTATGATACCATTGGTGAAATAAATATCATCAAGTACAAAAAATTCAAGACACTGATCTAGAAAATTTGGAGTCTTAAAATTCTATTCCAAAGGAACCTATTCTGTAAAAAAATTTGGACTAAGTTGCTAATTTTGAAACAATGTCACATCCTACATTTGAAAGTGTCAACCAACCAGATCTTGAATTTATGGTTTTACCTTATCCACTAAATTATTCATTCTTTGGGGATAATCAAGAATTTATTTTAATCATTTCTTCCTCTCTTGAAGCCAATCAAGATTGGATGCTTCTAGATGTCCACGAAATGGGTAAAAAATCAATTGGATAGACCCTTTATGATTGTCCTAGGATTAGACCACTCATTGGAAATCATAGGATTTTTTAAGAATATGACTCAAAAAAATTTATTCAACCTCAATGGAGACTCAATACCTATATTTTGGAGGTTTTAAGGTAATAACATCTTAATTTGATGAATGTGGTCATCATATAACCCATTTCTAATGTAACATCCTGGTCCTAGGTGCCCTGAACTTGGTTGGTCACAAGAACTCATGTGTATTTCCCAAAATTTCAGAGGCTACCAACTAGAAGTGAGGGACACAGTTTGATAATGGGAAAACTATGAAATCATTTGTAGAGTATATATAGTGGAAATAAAATATTAAACAATAGCTAAAGCAGTAATACCATACAACAAAATTAAACAGCGGAAGGTTGATAGTAATATAACAACTTGAGAATATATAAATAATGCATGTCACATGTGTCTAGGAAAGAATCCAAACAAATCAAAATGTGAGAAATATAATACTAAAACCAATGTATAGAAAAGAAGTAACATCCAAGAGCATCGTAAGTCTTTTCTTGTTCCCATGCTCTCTGGCTCCAATAACAATCAAGTACCTAATGAAGAAAGGAGCTTGACCTTATCAATACCTGAAAACATATAATCTGTTTTGGTCAAGAACGTGACCCAAACAAGGTGTAACAAGAATCCCAGTAGGAAACCACCAAAAAATCTATCCCTAACTTTCAGTGATATATATAACATGTAATATACATAAATGAAGCAATAAACAAGGATGTACTCAAAATTAAACAGTCCTATATTTTTCAATTACATTAATTTAACATTCATTATTCATCCGTTGAATCATGTAAACCATGGGATCTTGCCTAAACTCTGTATCCCCTATGAAATAGTAACCACAGACATCTCAGAAGACCGTCTAACAATCATGTAAGGAAGAGTCCAAGATAGTGATTTGGATTGGAAGACTCATCACCATTATTCAACTATTCAATAATGACCCTTTTGGAAACATTATCACATTCTAATCCCCTAGTCTAATATAAAAACAATTCATATAATAATGACCCTCTATGTAGCTCTCATGGTCACACCCCTCCAGTCTAACACAACACTAATCATTTACGAACGACCACCTGGGCAGCTCAAACAGTCAATACCCCTTGGTCAACATTACATCAATGAATTATAAATGAGAACCTAGAATCTATCATGGTTAATACCCCTTGGTCAACATAACTACAATTCATTTAATAATGACCCTCTGGGTAGCTCTCATGGTCTAACCTGTATTGTGTAACAAAAAAAAATCATACATAAATGTCCCTACCTCGGGAAGCTCTCACAGTCTAAATCACCTTGATCAAACTCTAAAAATTCATATCACAGGCATCTCAAACAATTAGTAACTCCATCCTAACAACATAATGAACGAAAAATAAGGAATGCCTAATGGGAATTCTAGACCAAACAACCATAATCAATCAAACAAGGGAAACACACCCATGGGGTGTTCCATAAACAAGGTACCTAACCTCACTCTTATGAAACATCCCTTTTATCAATCTACCAAACCATTTAAAGTAATAAAAATTGTATAATTCTAGACACGCAATACCCCAAATGTGGGTATATGGAACTTTTAGCATATATAAACTATATACAATCAACTAAAGTCACAAACCACCTACCATGATGTCGTACGGTCAATACTCTTGAGTGTCGGTCCTTGAATCGGACTAGATTGACATAGATCAACAAAAAGGTGAAAAACTTTCAACCTTGAATAACTCAAGAGAGAGGAAGAATCAAGAAGAAAGGATTTATAGGAATTTAGAACTACCCAGTGGGATACTTGCACACCTGACGACATCTCAATCGGCTGTCAGATGGAGAATCGGGAGGGGTTCAAAATTCATTAGCCCATCCATCAATCTCCAATATGAACTGAGGGGAAAAGAAGATATTTACAACGATGATACATGGCCCCAATCTGATTTATCGAATAAAAAAAACTACACAATGTGTTCATTAAATACAGACACCCTGTAGTGACCTTAACTAGCCACCACCTTAAGAGGTCTACCGGGTCACCACACAACCATGTAATTGGCCTTCACACGACCAGTACACAACATCTTTGTAACGACCCAAAGTTTCATTAATGGAAAATCCCTCTTGTTCCAGTTAAATGTTTCTTTATGAAAAATGTTTTTATAAGATGTCAACTTCTTTAAGTTTTACATTAAGATTTGTGACCGTTACTTCTATAGCCGTTGAACAGTGATCATCTGGGTAGTTTAAATATAAGGCTTTAACGAACCAATTTTCTACTCAGACAAAGGAAGCGATGGCCTCATCCAGTAGAATTGCCCCTTACGAAGCCCATTTGTCGGAGCTCGGAAAGGAGGTGGCGTCTTTGGGCTTTTCCCTTGACCAAACCCAAGCTGAGCTTCATCAAGTCAAGCTCGAACGTGATCGTCTACGGGAAAAATGGAAGTTGATAGAGATCACCACTCGAGCGATGTTATCCGAGAAACCCCAAGAGTCTGTCACCATCGCACACCTTACCCTTAGGTCTTATGCGGCTATTTTAAGGGGTTATGTAACAAATAAGTAGCATCATGTTCATGTACATTATTTTTGTATATAATAATGAATATAATTTCTAGTCATTTTTGATACATTGTAATTAGTTTTTAAAGTACAAACGGTGTTTTTAGTTATTACTTAATTAAGAATTATATTTTATTAAATTAAAGGATTTTTGAATTAAATAATATTTTAATAAAATATTATTATTAATATTAAATTAATTTTTATTAAATATAAATGATCTTATAATTTTATGAATGCAATTAAAATTTTTATTAAGGTTTGAAAGCCATTTCTGTCAAAACCCGTGAAATTTTTATAAATGTCGGTTTTTATTTTAAAAGTGAAAATTCACATATTTAGAAAATTATTTAGATAAAATAAGTATTATTTTTGGAATCAGGACGTCGAAATTATCCAACGGTGAATTTTTCATAATTTTCTGAGACAGTCAAATTTTTCGGTAAAAATTAAATACCATTTAAATATATAATGTGTTTTATGACATCATAATGACCCAATGGTGATGTAATAAAATACCATAATCCCTATGTTCGGCCAATATGTGTTTTATCATTAAAATAATGAGGTTTTGGGTTTGTTTGACTCACTTTTCAAAGCATTAATGGAGCCCTCAAGACTTATTCAACACTTTGCCTTTTTAAATTAATTTCCATGGGAGTGTGACTCACCTCCACATAAGCAACCCTAATTTTTTAATAAGTTCGGACCATGGCCTTGTAAAATATTGTTTTCCTCTTTCCTTTTCCAGAAACCATGGTCTAATACCATGGGGTGGTTTGTGGTTTGGATTATTTTAATATAAGGGCTCCCAAACATAAATAATAAAGAATTCTCTCACCTTTCCTATATAAACCCACCCAAGCTCCCACTTCCTCCTCACTCAAAGCCCTTGAAGTTCGTCCAACCTCTGCCCTACTCTCTCTAGAATCCTCTCAAGGTGCCTCAAGCTCCCAAGAAGCCTCTCAAAAGCCTCTCTCTAGCCTTTGGAAGCACACTTCCAAGTAAGGGTTTTTTTCTTCCATTCTCATTTCTGTCAATTTTCTTTAAGTTGTATTGCCCTTTTAATTTCATTTATGAATGTTGGGGTATGGTTTCTCACCTCTACCATACTGCCCTATTATTGTTTTAATGATGGGAGACCCCTTTCTCTCTCATTAAATGCCTCCCATGTACACCCGTTACTATGCCGAAATTCCGAAAGGAACCTTTTTCTCCTCTTCTATATTCAAGCAATACTTTTGTATCATGAATCTAAATTCCTTTTCAATTGTTGGGACATGTATCTATATGACCTTCTTACTGTCCATTACATGTAAATATGATGAGGAACCCCTTTCTCTCTTATCAGCCTTTTTTATGAATTCTTATGTCACGCTGTTACGCTGCCGAAATCATACCGATTTTCTAAGCCAATATCATTGTGTAGTGAATACCATGCCCATTTCTCCATCAAGGGTATTCACCTTTATGAACGTTTACTTATTGATTGTAAAGTTTCATGTATGAATTCCACATTCATTTATCGTGGAATAAATGATTATGTTTTATGAATCCATGTTTTATGATCCATGTGGCACACTTATGCATGAAATGAAATGTTTAAGAAGGGTCCGCCCTGATAGCGCTCCAATGCATTGGGTAAAGTATAGTATCATGATACGTCATGTGCAATGAGTGTTGACTCATGCTAATTCAAGTGCAACGAGGGTTTACTCGTGCTTCAAGTTCAATGAGGGTTTACTCATGCTCCATGTGCAATGAGCCTTGGCTCATGCTAATTCAATGTTAAGTGTTGTTGCCACATTTCCATGTTATGATTATCATGATTTATCATGCCTTTATGTTCATGTCTCTCTTATGCTCTATTGATATGCCTATTTCCTAACATGTATTGTACTCCTCATGTTATTCATTATGTACTCCCTTACTGGGCTTTATAGCTCACCCTTTTCTTATGCATGTCCTCAGGTTATCCCATGCAATGCTAAGTACAAAGGAATGTAGTGGTCATGTAAAGGAAGTTTTCAATAAGGATGTTGTATTTCAAGTTTAAAGTTTTTATGTAATGATCCTAAGCCCCAAAGACACTAAACCTCTCGATCTTCTTTGTTGTATCAAGTGAATTTTTATGTAATAAAGCATGTTTGAGTTGTAATAAAAAGCAGGGTTGTTATAGTTGGTATCAGAGGATAGGTTTAGTTATTTTTGGGATTAGGAAACCCTAGTAAAGCCTTAGATACAAGACTAAGCATAATAAAAACAACCCTAAGTTTTGGTAAATACTAAGTAAGTGTTTTATCAAACAAATACATCCCTGTCTGGATACGAGCAGGTAGAGGCGGCTCTGGCACAGATGTATCCTAGGGGTAAAACCCGAAAACACCGCTTTGAGCTAGACTCGAACGGGAACTGGTGCACGACAACGGGCCTTGCTGCACTCTTGGTTACGACACTCCCGGGGGATATGTTTTGATAAATTCACAATCTTAGTATGAACCCTTATTAAGGGAAAAATGCCCCTAAGAATATATGTTAGAAGGAAGATCATGAAAAGCCTGGATTGAATCCTATAGACTCATGAGTTGAAGAGATTAAAGTTTATTTATAAGTCATCAACTTTTGTCTTTTGATTACCCTTTATGTGTTACCCCTAACTTTCCTTTTATTCCAGCCAATGGCCGGTAATAGGAGAACTCGGGCTAACAACCGTTGTGAAGATCAGTGTGATGATTGTACCAATGAGATGCCCAATCCAATGGGAGCGGGAATCGCGAACTTTGTCACGCTTCTCTCTCAGCTAACTCAAGTTTTGAATAGAAACACTGGTCAAGAGGAACGTTCAACCCCCCCTAAGAAAGAACAAGTCGCTATTGAAAGCTTCATGAGACAAAGGCCTCCTACTTTTAGTGGATCATCCGATCCCACGATTGCTGAACAATGGATCAACTCCATTGAAAAGATATTCTCCATCCTCCAATGCTCTGAAAAAGAGAAGGTTCTCCTGGCGGCTTATCGTATGGAGGGTGAAGCTGATCAATGGTGGACGTTGATAAAAAATACGAAGCCTGAGGAGGAGATCGAGGCTTTGGAATGGAAGGTATTCCGGAAGATGTTTTTCGATAAATATTTTCCATGCACCCTCCGTCTTAAGATGGAAAGGGACTTCCTTTCCCTCAAGCAGAAAGATGAGGAATCTGTGGGAGCATACGAGGCAAACTTCACAAGGCTTGCACGATACGCTTCTGGCTTTGTCGTTACCCCCGAATGCAAGGTTGACCGCTTCTTTGGTGGGCTGAATCCTAGCTTGCGGAAAGCATTAGCGATCCGTGACTTCGACAGCTATGAGGAAATTGTCTGATGTGGCCTTAAGGTTGAAATGGAGATCGGAGAATCACAGGGGTATCATGGGGACAAGAAGCAGAAGGTGGACTTCAATGCTGGTGGTCCGATGGATAAATCCAACGGCGCTAAGAAATTCCAGCACCCCACTTGCCAAAAGTGTGGAAAGAAGCACCCTAGAAATTGCCTTAGGGGGACAAGAAAATGCTTCAAGTGTGGAAGAGAAGGGCACCTAGCTGTTAACTGTCAGCAAGAAGGACCCGCGGCTGCAACGGAGGGGAGGAACGCTCCGTTCGAACCTCAACGCGTTGTTCAATGCTTCAAATGCAAAGAACCGGGTCATTTTGCGAATCATTGCCCTAATCCAAGGGTTATCGGAGGCAATCAACAACCTCCAAGACAGCAAGGAAGAGCTTTTGCCATCACTTCTGCCGAAGTGAACCCCGACAACGAAGTGGTGACAGGTACGCTAGTTATTCATTCAATAATAGCGAACGTACTTTTTGATTCAGGTTCTACGCATTCTTTTATATCTCAAAAGTTTAGTAGAATAATCCCTGCACCACCACAAATCATGGAAGTAAAGATGTCGGTGAGTACGGCAAATGGGGCAATCATTGCATCCCATGAGTATAAGTCTTCCCCTGTTATAATCTGTGGATTGAATTTCCCGGCGAACCTCGTCATACTCCCTTTGGTGGAATTTGATGCAATTCTTGGCATGGATTGGCTTTCCTTATATAGATCCAACATAAATTGTCGGGAGAGGGAAATCACACTCCATATGGAGAATCGACCCCCGATTCTTTACAAGTGTCAGGAGGAAGATGAATCTCCTTTAGCTCCATCATCTCAAGCATGGATATTACTGCCTTATGAGCATGCATATCTGGCTCAGATGATTGAGTCCAAGGAAGAAACCACCCTTGAAGAAATGCCTATTGTGAGGGAATTCGCTGAAGTATTTCCCGAGGAACTTCCTGGTCTTCCTCCAAGAAGAGATGTTGAGTTCTCAATTGAACTTATACCTGGGGCGCTACCAATATCCAAGACTCCATATAGAATGGCTGTGGTTGAGCTTGAAGAACTGAAGAAACAACTACAGGAGAATCTGGATAAAGGGTTTATACGCCCAAGTGCATCACCATGGGGTGCACCAGTCCTCTTCGTCAAGAAGAAGGATGGGTCAATGCGGCTTTGCATCGATTATCGTGAACTTAACAAAATCACGATAAAGAACAAGTATCCTCTCCCAAGAATCGATGACTTGTTTGATCAGCTGCGTGGAGCTCAATACTTCTCCAAGGTCGACTTGCGGTCGGGATATTATCAAGTAAGGGTGAAGAAGGAAGATATCCCCAAGACTGCTTTTCGTACAAGGTACGTGCACTATGAATTCATAGTAATGCCTTTTGGACTCACCAATGATCCAGCAATATTCATGGACTTGATGAATAGAGTCTTTAGAGATTACCTAGATAAATTTGTGGTAGTCTTTATAGATGATATTATGATATACTCCAAAACCAAGGAGGACCATGAGGAGCATTTAAGAACTGTACTGGAGACTTTGCGCAAGGAGAAGCTCTATGCCAAGTACAGCAAGTGTGAGTTCTGGTTGAAGGAGGTCTCATTCTTGGGCCATATCATCACAAGCAATGGGATATCTGTGGACCCCTCCAAAACAGATGCAATTGAGGGATGGCCGAGGCCAACATCGGTAACTGATATCCGTAGCTTCTTGGGGTTAGCTGGATATTATCGACGATTTGTGAGAAACTTCTCACGATTGTCCAACCCTCTTACCAAGCTAACTCGAAAGGGAGTAAAGTTTACTTGGAGTGATGAATGCGAAGAAAGCTTCAAGGAGTTGAAAAGGAGGCTTATCACTGCACCTGTGCTCACTTTACCCACAAGTGGGGAACTTTTTGTGGTATTCAGTGATGCTTCGAAGAAGGGCTTAGGATGTGTGCTGATGCAGAATGATAAAGTGATATCCTATGCCTCAAGACAGTTGAAAATCCATGAGCGAAACTATCCAACGCATGATCTGGAGTTGGCGGCGGTGATGTTTGCCTTGAAAATCTGGCGGCATTATCTCTATGGAGAGAAATGTGAGATATATACTGACCACAAGAGTCTTAAATATATATTCACACAGAAAGAGCTTAATATGCGCCAGAGAAGATGGATAGAGCTCATAAAGGATTATGACTGTTCAATACATTACCACCCTGGGAAGGCGAACACGGTGGTGGATGCCCTAAGTAGAAAGGATCCAGCAATTCTATCAATGATGAGAATTGAGAAGGATCCAATCTTCTTAGACTTGATGAAGATGGACGTGGGAATCATAAAGAAGGGAACATCATCAATCCTTTCACAAATGATTTCTCAACCATCTCTTTTGGAAAGGTTAAAGGATGCTCAAAAGGATGATGCGAGAATCCAAGAAAAAGTGGAAGCTATCAAAAAGGGAAAATCCTCAGAGTTTCATGTTAATGAAGAAGGAATTGTGCGGTTTGGGAAAAGACTATGTGTCCCATCAAGTTCGGAGCTGAAGAAGGAACTTTTGGATGATGCACATAGTTCAAATTTCTCTATTCACCAAGGGAGCACAAAGATGTATCGAGATCTCCGAGAAAACTTTTGGTGGGATAATATGAAGAAGGAGATCGCCGAATATACATCAAAGTGCCTGGTGTGTCAGAAAGTGAAGGTAGAGAGGCAGAAGTCTAAGGGGATGATGCAACCATTGCCCATACCAGAATGGAAATGGGAGAACATCACCATGGACTTCGTCACTGGACTTCCAAGGACATCCAAAAGCAACAATGCAATCTGGGTTATTGTGGATCGTCTTACAAAGACTGCACACTTAATTGCTATTCGTGAGGATTTCTCTTTGGATCAACTGGCACGGATATATATCAGGGAAGTGGTACGGTTGCATGGAGTACCACTATCTATTGTGTCTGACCGAGATCCAAGATTTACCTCTAAGTTTTGGAAGAGTCTTCAACATGCTCTGAATACTGAACTGAACTTCAGTACGGCCTATCATCCTCAAACTGATGGCCAATCCGAGCGGACTATCCAAACACTTGAGGATATGTTGAGAGCGTGCTCAATGGACTTTAAAGGAGGATGGGATCAACATCTTCCCCTAGTTGATTTCTCTTATAATAATAGTTTCCACTCGAGCATCCAAATGGCACCATATGAAGCCCTATATTGGAAAAGGTGTAGAACACCGGCATGTTGGGATGAGGTCGGTGAACGTAAGCTGCTTGGACCAGAAATGGTCGAAGAAATGGTGGAGAAGGTGAAAACCATTCAGCAGCATATCAAGGCAGCCCAAAGTCGACAGAAGAGTTATGCAGATAATCGTCGACGAGACCTTGAGTTTAAAGTCGGAGACATGGTGTTTTTACGCATATCTCCGTGGAAGAAGGTCATGAGGTTTGGAAAGAAAGGGAAGTTAAGTCCAAGGTACATCGGCCCATTCGAGATTCTTGATCGTGTTGGGGCTGTGGCCTATCGACTAGCACTTCCACCTACTATGGCCAAGGTGCATGATGTCTTCCATGTATCCCTCTTAAGGAAGTACATACCAGACCCTTCACATGTACTCTCTTCCGAGGTGGTACAATTAGAAGACGATCTTTCTTATGAGGAGCAACCAGTGAAGATCTTAGATCGTAGAGAAAAAGTTCTACGAAATAAGACAATGCCCCTCGTCAAGGTGTTGTGGAGAAACCACAAGTTTGAAGAAGCAACTTGGGAGTCGGAGGATATGATGAAGCTAAGTTACCCACATTTGTTTTAGTGGGGGAAAAGGAAAATTTCGAGGGCGAAATTTCTTAAGGGGGGAATTTTGTAACGACCCAAAGTTTCATTAATGGAAAATCCCTCTTGATCCAGTTAAATGTTTCTTTATGAAAAATGTTTTTATAAGATGTCAACTTCTTTAAGTTTTACGTTAAGATTTGTGACCGTTACTTTTATAGCCGTTGAACAGTGATCATCTGGGTAGTTTAAATATAAGGCTTTAACGAACCAATTTTCTACTCAGACAAAGGAAGCGATGGCCTCATCCAGTAGAATTGCCCCTTACGAAGCCCATTTGTCGGAGCTCGGAAAGGAGGTGGCTTCTTTGGGCTTTGCCCTTGACCAAAACCAAGCTGAGCTTCATCAAGTCAAGCTCGAACGTGATCGTCTACGGGAAAAATGGAAGTTGATAGAGATCACCACTCGAGCGATGTTATCCGAGCAACCCCAAGAGTCTGTCACCATCGCACACCTTACCCTTAGGTCTTATGCGGCTATTTTAAGGGGTTATGTAACAAATAAGTAGCATCATGTTCATGTACATTATTTTTGTATATAATAATGAATATAATTTCTAGTCATTTTTGATACATTGTAATTAGTTTTTAAAGTACAAACGGTGTTTTTAATTATTACTTAATTAAGAATTATATTTTATTAAATTAAAGGATTTTTGAATTAAATAATATTTTAATAAAATATTATTATTAATATTAAATTAATTTTTATTAAATATAAATGATCTTATAATTTTATGAATGCAATTAAAATTTTTATTAAGGTTTGAAAGCCATTTCTGTCAAAACCCGTGAAATTTTTATAAATGTCGGTTTTTATTTTAAAAGTGAAAATTCACATATTTAGAAAATTATTTAGATGAAATAAGTATTATTTTTGGAATCAGGATGTCGAAATTATCCAACGGTGAATTTTTCATAATTTTCTGAGACAGTCAAATTTTTGGGTAAAAATTAAATACCATTTAAATATATAATGTGTTTTATGACATCATAATGACCCAATGGTGATGTAATAAAATACCATAATCCCTATGTTCGGCCAATATGTGTTTTATCATTAAAATAATGAGGTTTTGGGTTTGTTTGACTCACTTTTCAAAGCATTAATGGAGCACTCAAGACTTATTCAACACTTTGCCTTTTTAAATTAATTTCCATGGGAGTGTGACTCACCTCCACATAAGCAACCCTAATTTTTTAATAAGTTCGGACCTTGGCCTTGTAAAATATTGTCTTCATCTTTCCTTTTCCAGAAACCATGGTCTAATACCATGGGATGGTTTGTGGTTTGGATTATTTTAATATAAGGGGTCCCAAACCTAAATAATAAAGAATTCTCTCACCTTTCCTATATAAACCCACCCAAGCTCCCACTTCCTCCTCACTCAAAGCCCTTGAAGTTCGTCCAACCTCTTCCCTACTCTCTCTAGAATCCTCTCAAGGTGCCCCAAGCTCCCAATAAGCCTCTCAAAAGCCTCTCTCTTGCCTTTGGAAGCACACTTCCAATTAAGGGTTTTTTTCTTCCTTTCTCATTTTTGTCAATTTTCTTTAAGTTGTATTGCCCTTTTAATTTCATTTATGAATGTTGGGGTATGGTTTCTCACCTCTACCATACTGCCCTATTATTGTTTGAATGATGGGAGACCCCTTTCTCTCTCATTAAATTCCTCCCATGTACACCTGTTACTATGCCGAAATTCCGAAAGGAACCTTTTTCTCCTCTTCTATATTCAAGCAATACTTTTGTATCATGAATCTAAATTCCTTTTCAATTGTTGGGACATGTATCTATATGACCTTCTTACTGTCCATTACATGTAAATATGATGAGGAACCCCTTTCTCTCTCATCAGCCTTTTTTATGAATTCTTATGTCACGCCGTTACGCTGCCGAAATCATACCGATTTTCTAAGCCAATATCATTGTGTAGTGAATACCATGCCCATTTCTCCATCAAGGGTATTCACCTTTATGCACGTTTACTTATTGATTGTAAAGTTTCATGTATGAATTCCATATTCCTTTATCGTGGAATAAATGATTATGTTTTATGAATCCATGTTTTATGATCCATGTGGCACACTTATGCATGAAATGAAATGTTTAAGAAGGGTGCGCCCTGATAGCGCTCCAATGCATTGGGTAAAGTATAGTATCATGATACGTCATGTGCAATGAGTGTTGACTCATGCTAATTCAAGTGCAACGAGGGTTTACTCATGCTTCAAGTGCAATGAGGGTTTACTCATGCTCCATGTGCAATGAGCCTTGGCTCATGCTAATTCAATGTTAAGTGTTGTTGCCACATTTCCATGTTATGATTATCATGCTTTATCATTCCTTTATGTTCATGTCTCTATTATGCTCTATTGATATGCCTATTTCCTAACATGTATTGTACTCCTCATGTTATTCATTATGTACTCCCTTACTGGGCTTTATAGCTCACCCTTTTCTTATGCATGTCCTCAGGTTATCCCGTGCAATGCTAAGTACAAAGGAATGTAGTGGTCATGTAAAGGAAGTTTTCAATAAGGATGTTGTATTTCAAGTTTAAAGTTTTTATGTAATGATCCTAAGCCCCAAAGACACTAAACCTCTCGATCTTCTTTGTTGTATCAAGTGAAGTTTTATGTAATAAAGCATGTTTGAGTTGTAATAAAAAGCAGGGTTGTTATAATCTTAGTACACAACCAGTACTCAGGAGTACACGATATGTACATAGAAAATTCCAATTTATTTATTTTTCCTCAAAACAACCCAAAAACAAGATCCATACCTGAAATGATTGTCCATGTTATTACAAACCTCCCCCCTTAAATCAATTCATCCCTGAATTTACCTTCCATCGATGGTGAAGAAGAATCTGCAAAAAACTCTGGACATTGTGATAGTACTTCATCCTCCCTCTCCCAAGTCTCATCTTGTACTCTCCTGCTCTATCATTGCACCTGTTCCAAATGAATAGACTAGCCATGGAGAACCTTCGTGATGCAATCCACAATTCAAATAGGTTTCTCCCTGAATGATGCATCCATCTCTAACTCAACCTACTCATGTTAAAAAACATGAGACATGTCTGAAAAGTAACATTGTAGTTGAGAAACCTGAAAGACATCTTGCATAGCCTAGTACCTTTGAGGTAACTAAAACCAATTGGCAACCTGCCCGACTCTCTCCAAAACCTCAAACAACCTGATGTATCTTAGTGAAAGGTTCCCTTGTCTCCTAATACTCCTGTGTCCTACCCTTGTTTTGACATGAATGAAAACCTGAACTCTGACCTCAAACTACAAAGGTCATCTCCATTAATCAACATAATATTTCTACTTAGACTGTGCATTATCCTTCCTCTTCAAAATCAACTCCACATGCTCAGTGGTCTCTTAGAAAAGATGAGGTCATAGAATAGCTACTTCTCTTGTCTATATAAAACATAAGGGTGATTGGAATGGCCTACCGTACAAATCCTTATAAGGTGGTATATGAAACCTTTCTTAAAACTATTATTGTAGGAAAATTACACTAGGGGTTTGTATCACTCCCATGAGCCCCAGAAATCCTGGATGCATGCTCGAAACATGTCCTCCAAAACCCGAATCATGCACTTAGACTAGGCATCTGTCTGAGGATGGTAAGATGAACTCAGAAGTACTTGTCTTACCAAAACCCTTAGTAGTCCCTTCCAGACACGAGATGTAAACTGAGAATCACTGTTTGAAATGATATTGTGTGGAACCCCATGAAAACGTACATTCTCTTCGATGTAAAACATTCCAAGATCATCAACATCAATGGTTTCATTGATCGACATGAAATATGAATCCTTTGTGAGCTGCTCAACAATAACCCAAATCGCATCACTACCTCATGGATATGTTGGTAACCCAGTCATGAAATCCATCACGACATCATTCCACTTCCACTGGGGAATGGGTAACTACTATAAAATCCCTTCTTGTCACTAATTCTCGGCCTTCACCTGTTTACAAGTGGAAAATATCATAAGAAACCAGCTACATCCTGCTTCATACATGGCCACCAATACTTACAATATAGATATCAATAAATATTAGTGACATCAGGATGAACATCCCATTATGAGGCATGAAAATATCACAACATCTCCTCTTTTATTTCTACTGACATACATACAAGTCCATGAAAACACAAAAACTCATACTCTCGTATGGTCCACCAATCAGTAGGGTCCTCTCATGACACACTCTCCCATATGACTAGGCCTTCAGAATAAGATAGGTTCCTCATTCCCACTAGATCCAGTAAAGTAGAGGTAACAACTATAGAAGAATGAAACACCTTCCCCTGTTTGTCTTTCACCTCCAAATGCATCTTAGAGAACATAGACATAAGCTACCAGTCATTGCTGGACTCCTAAACTGCATGTATCTCAATCCTCATGCTTGACTCATCATCTACTGTCTTTCCTTTCCCATGCATGTGGGCAAGATCAAAGTCAAAAGACTGAAGGTACTCAACCCACCTTCATTGTCCCAAATTCATATTTCACTAAGTAAAGATATAATTGAGTCTTTTGTGATCATTTTACACCATGAAATGGTCTCCCAAAAGATAATTTCTCCAATAATGCAAAGCATGCACAACTACAGCTAACTCGAGATCATGCATCGAGTAATTCCTCTCATGTGGCCTATACTACCGAGACCCATATGCAATGACTCCTTTCCCCTACATAAGCACTGATCCCATGCCGATACTTGATGCTTCATAGTAAATGGTGTAACTCTTTCCTAGATCTGAAAAAAATCATTATCGGTGCTAAAATCATTCTCTCATTCAGCTCCTGAAATACTGAATCGCAGGAATCTGTCCACAAGTACTTCACTCCCTTCATAGTTAGGTTTTTCAGTTGGGATTCTAAGCATGAAAATTCCAGAATAATGGTCCTGTATTAACCAGAAAACCCTAGAATACTCCTTACCTTAATGAAATTCTTCGGCTGCTCCAAGGAAACTACTGCTCTCACTTTCTCTGGGTATACTGATACTCATGTCTCTGAGATGACATGACCCAACAAGTGAATCCATTCCATCCAAATGTGTATTTTTGAGAGCATATCCTAAAACTGATGCTCACTTAGTTTACTCAAATTAATCTCAATATGGATGTCATGGTCATGTAGAGTGTGAGAGAAAACAATGATATCACCCATGAAGACTACCACAAAATAATCCAAGTAAGGATAGAAAACTTGGTTCATCAGTTCCTTGAAACTTTTGGTGCGTTTGTGAGACCGACTGATATATCCAAATACTCGTATAGACCATACCTAATATGAAAGTCTATAAGAGGTGTATCTAATGGTATGACCCACAAAGATGATAACTGGATCACAAGTCAATCTTTGAGAACACCCAGGCTCCTCGAATTTGATCAAAGAGATCATCAATCCTTCAAAAGGGATATAGGTTCTTGACCATTAACTTTTTCTAACCCCCACAATGTCTGTGGGTACTGTCCACCATCTTCTCAAAAAGAATAGGAAAAACCCAAGGAGAAGTACTGGGTTGGATGAAACCTTTTGCCTACAACTCCTCCAACTGCTTCTTGATCTCCTATAACTCTGGTGTAGCCATCCTATAAAGAGAAATGGACACCAGTGCTACTCCTAGAACAATCTCAATATATAAATGTACCTCCCTCTCCTAAGATAACCCTGAATAGTCATCTATAAAGGCATCTCTGAAACTATCCACCACTGAAGGAAAGTCTATATGTGACGTCCCTTGGTCATCCAGATATAAACAGAAAATATGGGCTATAATTCCTACTACCCCATGATTCTATATTCCGACTCAACTTGTCTTGACATCCCATTCACCCTTGTGTAGAAAATACCCACCCTCTGGTGATTTTAAACTCAACCTATGGAGATATTAGTCAACAAAGGCAAAAAAGGTGACTCTCCTGTTCGTTTTGAGAATTACATCGAAACTTGTCATCTCTATGACATAGAGGATCCATAAGAAGTGAAACCCACCAACCTCAAGAGGGAACTCCTTTTACTAATGTAAAATAGCTTTTATAATCCCCAACTAAGTTTCTAGCATCATAACATCATTAGATGTAATGATATAGAGCCCAATTCTCTCCACAGCAGCGACAAATATAAAACTATGGGAAGCCCCTGTATCGAAAAGTGAATATGCTAAAACTGAGGCAACTAGATTCATACCTCTAACCATAGAGGGTATGTGTTCCTTCTCCTAATAGGTTTATTCCATCAAAAAATTCTGACCTATATAGCATCCATGTGTCATTGCCTGGCTACCCTGATCTGGTCCACCTTAATATCGCTGAAAACCTAACGCCTGGCTACCATGGACATGACCACCAACTCAGCCTAATGAACCCCAATTCCATAACTGTTGAGAACCTTCTGGTCCTAATCCTATACGTGGAGTCATAATAAATCACTTCTCACTCGCTTTAGGTTAGAACATCCAAAAAACGCTGAATATGACCCATCATTCCACAAGATCGGCACTCGAATGGGCCCTTCAGGCAATGTGGTATTGTATGCCCACTCTTCCCGCACTCGTATCATACCAATTAGATACTTGAAGAAACATCGCGTGAAATATACCTAAAATGATTCCTGCTACCAATAAGAATATTACCAAACTTGGATGTTTAACCACCCTAGATCGCTACTCCTAACTCCCTCCGATTATGCTCGATAATTTTCGCTAGGTTTACTATAACAGCCACCGAAGTAATCTTGATAGCATTCACCTATGATTGGATGTCATAATTAAGACCATACTCAAATCTACTATCTTAATACAACTCATCAACTCTCAAAAAATGTGTGAATTGCTGAAGCTATATAAAGCGAGAAGAATAATACATCACCAAAAGATCGCCCTACTCCAAATGCATTATCATGTTGGCTCAATCAGCCCTCAATGTCTTGGGGTAGAAGTAATCATAAGAGGTCCTATGAAACTGATCCCATTACATATCCTGATGATGTAATACCTATGAGATAATGTCCCACCATATCTTACTAGAATGACATATCATGTATGTTGTGAGCTTAACCCTCCTCTCTGAATGCGTCTTTAGAGGCTTGAAGATATAAAGCTTGGCCTCCCACCATTAATTTGCATCATGTGGTACTCCATCCCCTGAGACAGTGGGAGGATGATGCTACTGGAACACCCTTGTAAACACTACCATATTCGGGGTAGGATTCTATGATCCCTAAAAAGTCTATATCATCCTCAAAAGGCCTTCACAGAACTATGCATCAGCACCTGCGTCCTGTATAAATGTTGGTTCCAAGAAGGGAATGATTGGAGGATCTACTAGTAGTCCTTGATCTACTATTTCTGGTGTTCGATCATAACCCTATACCTGGTGAAAAACTGTAGGACATCTTGGTTTCATGACATTTTATAATCAAGTACACACCTTAGTAAAATATTATCAATGATAGCAACTTAAATGTTAAAGAATGAAATAAGAGAAGGAATGAAATAAAGTATTGCAAAAGATGGTTACACGGCGTGTAGAACCACTACATAGCATGTTACCTTGTGCTTTAACATGGGAATGAACCTCTTCCAACCTAGTCATTTAACACCCCATTCACATGGCATGTTCATACTGCAATACAACATGTACTTGAATTTTCCCTCATGCCACCGTTCTTCTACATGACTAGAACTACATGGTTCTCACCTAGTGTAACACTACATGGCGTGTTCACCCTAGACACAGTGTGTACAACATATGTTCCATCCACTGGTTTCATTAGTCACATGGCCAAATACACAGCCGATTACCACATGGTTTGTACAAGCTAGACATGGCATGTACCACCCGAATTTCATCCACTTGTGTTGTTAGTCCCAAGGATGGATACATGGTCTCTTAAATAACGATGTGTACTCCCAGTACACGGTGTGTTCTGCCAATATTTTATCAAACCTGTGCCTCTTCCCATACATTCTGTCACATGGTCAACAATTACACGGCATGTACATATTGTACATGGATTGTACTTAAGAAAAGATATTTCTTCCAGAACAGAAGAACACATTGCGTGTTTTCATAACATCACATGTCATTTTTTCTAGATTTCTAGATATTAAGCCTTTGAAACATATATGGAACCCTTAATAACATAAATTTTTTCCAAGGCATGCCATGTTCGAATCTATGAGAGCCCATACTCCCCGAGAGTCAATGTTTGGCATCCTTATTCATGTCAAATCATAACAAAATTCAGTTAATGTTTAAAAATGATCCACCAAATTTCAATCCAAGAGGGTCCATAAAACCTTAGGGAATAAAGTTAGGCGCCCATCAAAATGAAACATTACATATACAAATTCCCTATAAAAAATAATAGGTATTATATCACATCATTTATCACAACAGAATGCATATCTAGCCCAACATCTACCGCAACAGCATGCAATCAGTAATGCGTCCTAAATGGCATGACAAGAATGCATGACATGTGATCTATAGAAAGTTCCTATATGATGCATGATATGGAATACCCACATCACATTGGGTTGAAATAGAAATATAACCACAATGATATTAATCATAATAGTGCAAAACAAGTGAGTCACCTAATAGTGAAATCAAATCAACTATAACAAATGAAAAACAATAGAAATTGCAATATTTGAGGTAACATGGATTTTTCTTGTATACTTGTTAGCTACTCCCGAGCAAAGCTTATTACCAAAGACATTTTCCTTCCTATATAGGTCTATAGGCCACAAATAGTATGTAAGATTAGAAATAACCTCCTCTGATACCACTTTGTAACATCAGAGTTTCGAGTACCGCCTAAAGGTGACCCAAACCAAGTTGGTCACATGACCTCTAGCGCATTTTCCCAAATGCCAGAGGCTGATGACTAGTAGTGAGGGACACAGTGTAATAATGGGGAAATAATTCTCTCATTGGACGATTATACATAGCAGAAGGAAAATAGTGAACAATAGCATAAGTAGTCCATACAATAAAAGTAAAGAACAGAAGACCGGTAGTAATATAACAATTGGAGCATATATAAATGATTCATGTCACATGTTTCTAGGAAAGCATCCAAACAAGTCATAATTCTATTAATAAAAAACTGAAATCAAATTATTGAATAGCAGTAAACTCTAACAGCATCACAACCCTCGACATGGTCCCATTCTCTACAGCCCCAACAACAATCATGTACCTAATAAAGAAGGATTCTTCCCCTTATCTATACCTGCAATCATATAATATGTTTGAGTCCAAATCATGACCCAAATAGGGTGTGAGACGAATCCCAGTATTCTACCACCAAAAGATTAGGGCCTAACTATCAATGAATATATATAGTAGGTAATATGGGGAAATGAAACAATAAACTAGGAAGTACATAAATGTAAACAGTCCTACAGTTTTCAATTTCATTAATTTAACATTCAACATTCATCCTTTGAATCATGTAAACCTTGGGATCTTGCCTAATATTCGTATCCCCAATGTAATAGTAACCAAAAACATCTCAGAAGCCCATCTAAACAATCATGTAAGACCGAGTTCAAGCTTGTGCTTTGGCATGGAAAACTCGTCACTGTCATTCAATTATTCAATAATAACCGTTTTTGGAAAGTTCTCACAGTATAATCCTCTTTTTCTAACATAAAAACAATTCATTTAATAATGGCCCTCTGGTTAGCTCTCATTGTCTAACCCCTCTTGTCTAATACAACACTAATCATTTACAAACAACCCCCTGGGAAGCTCGCATAGTCAATAACCCTTGGTAAACACATCATCAATGATTTATAAATGACCACCTGGAATCTCTCACAGTAAATACCCCTTGACCAACATAACAATTAATATAATAATGACACTCTGGGTAGCTCTAACAGTCTAACCCCTCTGGTCTAACATAAACACAATTCATTCATAATTGACCATACCTTGGGAAGCTGTCACAGTCAAATTCCCCTTCGTCAAACTCCCAAAATGCATATCATAGGCATCTCAAACAATTATTAACTCCATTATAACAACAAAAGTCATGGAAAACAAGGCAAGTATAATGGTCATTCTAGACAAAACAAACATAACCAATCGAACAAGGGAAACGCACCCATGGGGTTTTCTATAAAAGAGGTATCTTACCTCACTCATTTGAAACTACCCTTTATCAATCCACCAAACACATATAGATAATAAATAGGGTCTAATTCCAAAAATTCAGTAAAAACATTGTGGGTAAATGACACTTTTTGCATATATAATCTAATGTCAATCAATAAAAGTCACAAACCACCTAAATCGATGTAATACGATCAATAATCTTGTTCATCGACCCTTGAATTAGTCTAGATTGGCGTAGATATATAAAAAGGTAAAAAAATGTTCAACCTTGAATAACTCATGAGAGAGGAGGAATCAGGAATAAATTCTCTAGAGTAATTGATAACTCATCGGTGGGATTCCAATGCACCATAATGCGTCTTAATCGGCGGTTAGACGGAGAATCGAGAGGGGTTCAGAATTCGTCAGCCCGTTTGTCACTCTCTTGTATGAACCAAGGGGAGAAGAAGATGTTTCTGAGGATAAGAGGTGACCCTACTCCAATTTATCAAATCAAATGAAAATTACATGGCGTCTTTATTAAATGTACACATCGTGTAGTGACCATAAACGGACCCCGCCTTTAGCGATCTACCATGTCACCACCCGACCATGTACTCGGCCTTTACATGGATAGTTCACGTCTATACATGGAATCCGTGTACAAGGCATGTACTCACGAGTACAATGTGTGTACCTAGAAAATTATCATTTTTTCCTTTTTCCTTAATCAACCTAAAAAAAAGATCTGTACCTAAAATGAAGATTTAGGTTCTTATAGATGATAGTGAGTGGGTAAGCCAAATTAAAGTTGTTCCAAAGAAATATGGAATCATTGTGATCACTAATGAGGATGGTTATCATATCCCCAAAATTTTGAGTAAGGTATGTACAGTCGACATTGACTATAGGAAGCCTAAATCATGTAGCAAGAAAGGCCATTTCTCATTTCCCTTCACAGATCAACTCATCGAGTGAGTGGTAGGTAATCATATCTACTAGTTCCTAGACGGATTATTAGTGTACAATCAAAGTGATACCTCTTTATATGATCGAGGAAAAACACCCTTCACCTATCCATTCATCACTTTTTCCTTAAAGTGCTTACAATTTTGGTTCAGTAATGCCCTTGGTACCTTCCATCAGTGCATGATGGGAATCTTCTCTAACAAGGTGAGTGATTGTTTAGTGGTTTTATATGGATGACCTATCCACAATTGGGGATAGTTTTGAAGGATTATATATAAATATTCACAGGTTTTGGTCCAGATTTTAGGATAATAATCTAATCCTAAACAATGAAAAATTCCCTTCCATGGTAAAGGATATGTTTTGGGACATCTGGTCTCTGATAAATGTATTGAAGTTGATAAAGCTAAGGATGATATCATTCTTAACATTCCTTATAAATACCCAATGTTTTATCAATGGGAATCCCTTATTATAATCATGCCTAATCACATTAGGAAATACAATGACACATCATTCTTAAATTAACTACTTTGTGACCTTTAAACATAAATTTTTCAATTTTGTGTTTTGAATTTCAAAAAACTGACATACATGGTAGTTATCAGTAAGATGTTTGGAGTCCGATAGTACAAACATATTTTTTTGGTGAATAGTAATTGACACTTATGAATAGAAACCTACCCTTATGAATTTTAAATCATCCAAAATAAAAGTAAACTCACTCATGAATGTATAAAAAAACGTTTGACATCTTATAAGTGACAATATGATCACATTAAAAGTATTGGTATTTTTATAAGTTATAAATAATTAATTATAATTAAAGAATTAATTTAAAAGAAATTTTATTTTCATAAAATGATTTCATAAATTAAAATGTCTATGTCTTCTAGTTTTATGATAATTTTATAAGTCTTTATGCGATTTTTGGAAGCATTATAAAATCAGTTTTCATTTTAAATTATGTGTTTTTCAGGTAAATTATGATTTTAATTAAAAATTAATATTAATTATATTTAGAAAATTATTCCTAAAAAATGGAGTTCATTTTTATATTCTACACATCGAAAAATGGTTAGGGAGATTTTTTGAGATTTTTCTAAATTACTGAATTTTTTTAGTGAATAGTAAAATACTTTAATTCACCATAAAAATTCATTATAAATTAAATCCACTATTCCTAACATCAAAAGTGATGTAATCCCCAAAATATAGAACTCAAATTACTTATTTACTATTATTGGTCATGGAATCATCACTATTTATTTTCTTGGTGGAAATTAATAAACAAAATTTTAAAATATTGAGAACAACGCTCTCCCCTCCACTTTAAATACCACCCCTCACACCCTCATTACATCACACCTCTAAAGCTTCAAAAATTATCCAAATTTTTCCCAAAGAACTTCAGTAGCCCCTCCCCCACCTCTAGGATCTATTGGACTCATCAAAAGTTCAATCCTAGGTTCTTTAAGGTGGATCTCCAGAAGAGGATTTAAGAGATAATCCCTCTCTCTCTTTTCTTTCAATTTTCTTTCAAATTTCATTTCATTATTCTCTTATCCACAACATCCCTTATTCAAATTTCATGATAAAACTAGTATGATTGATATATTTGTATGATATCATGTTAATGGAAGATTATTCATCATACTCCTCCCTCCCTCTCTTTGTTAATAAAAATTAAATCGTTCCACGTGATGTGTTAATTTACATACATCATGGGAGATGCAATTATGTTTTCCTTAAACTCCTTCAAGGCTGTCAATAAAACCATAAAACTGTTGAAAAAATGTTATAATGTGTATGTTTTAAACCCTTTTATGTTCTAGAACTATCTTAGTTACCTGACACTATGTGATAAAATAAAACATGTTTGTTGTGATAAAAAAAGCCACCCAAATTAACCAAAATTGATTATCATAAAATTTTATCTAATGGTTCATCTTAATGTTACATAAAAAAGTTCATTATAAGATCATTAATATCTCTGTAATGTAACTAAGAATATATATTAACATTTATGGATGTTCAACCAAATTTCAAACTAACAACCATTCATGAATACAAGAAAAACTCTCATCAATGCTAAGGAAATTAACACTCCCAAACAATGAATTTACGCTCTATAACTCATCCAAAGGCCCATAAAATAAATTTATTAAACCATAATGAACCTTATTCATGTATAAAAGGTTTTTTAATTTCTAATTAATGACTATAATGTAATTATACAATACATTAATTTGAAGAAAGCGTTCAGATACAAGGTAAGGGGAAATTCTCAAACCCAACTTACTTTCTTCTAGTTCTCTATCATTCACTCCATTTACCTGTGCTATTTTTAGTAGCACTGATAAAGGGGGGGGGGGGGCTTTATCATCACTTTTTTCCATTTTTCTGATAAAATTTGTATTTTAAAAAATATATATTTCATAAAAAATAATATATTTACATATAAGTATGTAAGTATATTTATTTTGATATAAATATAATATATATTTTTTAAATAAGAATAAATAATAATTTTCAATTAATATATAAGATATTTAGTGAAAATGTATTATATAATATCTTAAAGAATTAATCATTAATAATTTTATAATTATCTTTGACTAATAATCATTTAATTACAATTTGAAGACAAACAAATTCAAAAAAAAATAAAAAATCTAAAATAAGATTAAAATTTTAGCCAAACTTAAAATTGACCATAACTTTTGATCCATGTGTCTGTTTAAGCTCTACATCATATAAAATCTAATCCTACGATGAGCTATACGCAATAGTAACCCAAGAGAATATTATATCACATTTTTAAGGCCAAAAAATACATAGAAGGCCCCCAAAATAGAGTTTTTAGTCCAGATACCCATTTTTTTTTACAATTGATGGAAATTCAACCGCGTTTCCGGGTGACTTTTTGAAAATTTTCACCGAGGACTGAATTTATTCTGGGGGGTTACATTAATATTGATTTTATGGTTATGAAATTTTATCATTTTTTATAATGTAATGTTGTTTATAATCAATTATATAACAATATATACATATTTTTTATATATACACCCATGAAAATTTAATTTTATAAATAAATAATTAGACATATTAACATATAAAGTATATTTTTCAATATATATGTCTAATCAAAATTAAAAACTAATATACATTTTATTTTATATATATATATATATATATTAATATTTATTTACCTATATGATGTTTGTGTGTGTGTGTATATATATTTGTCTTCATATGTATTAACAAACTACTATATATTATCTATATATCTTAAACATATGTATATACATATAAATATATAATATTTGTAAAAATATATAAATAAATTTAATTATACTTTCAAATAGACATATAATAGTGCATGTTGTATATATGTATTATTTATTTATAAACACACCAAAAAAAGCATATTTTATAAATTTATTTAAAACAGATCTTATAAATATATTTTAATATATGAGTAAATATATAAATATATAAATATAACTTATATGTATATATATATATTAATATACGAATATACATATATATATATATATTAATATAACTATATATATATTAATTGATATATATATATATATATATATGTTAATATAAATATATATTAATATACAAGTTAATATGAAAAAATATATATTAATAAA
The DNA here is from genome assembly GCA_963277665.1 of Viscum album. Lineage (NCBI taxonomy): Eukaryota > Viridiplantae > Streptophyta > Magnoliopsida > Santalales > Viscaceae > Viscum > Viscum album. Next base: position 556,454,719 of record OY728122.1, on the reverse strand, counting down.
AATATATATTAATAAATTAAGAGAAAAATAATATGGTGGAGTGGTGAAGGCTTAAGTGCGCGGGCAACAAGTCTCGAGTTCAAATACTGAGGAGGGAGGTCACACGCACAGGTGGAATAAGGGATAGTGATGTTAAAGGGTTGGGGATAGAATTGTTAAAGGATGGGTGTGGCTGGGGCATGCGGGGTGGGTTGGGGGAACTATTGAATGGGGGGTTCAAGTGCTGTTGAAACCCCTCCTTGATTCGCAAAAAAAATTTATTTTTTTTAATATTTTTTAACTTTTATCTGCGCTTTCTTAGCACTGATAAAAGGGACCCCCTTTATCTTTGCTGAGATTAAAAACACATTTTTAGTGCTGTAAATGGACTTTTCTAGCACTGATGAAGGCCATATTTCCTGTAGTGACTCAAGTTTTATGGTTCTTGTATCAATTATATCATTCCATTTCTCTTTTGGGAACCCAATGTTTAGGAATGTGTTCTTATGAGATGAAATCCATTCCTTTCTATGGGTTATTTAGGTTCATTGTTGATAAATTTTCTATGTTCCATGCATTATAATGAAAATGTTATGGTGTGATAGGTGCGCCCAGGATTATATAATGCAATATGAATGTTTGAATGTGATGATTGTGCCTAGAATTATACATTTCACCAGTGAATTGGGTAAAGTGATGAATATCATGAGATAAATTGAAATTATGTGTGAACATGATTTTAGATTTGATAAAAACTATGAGTGGTAGAAAAACAATAAGACATGATGTTTCGTTTTTTTTCATTTACCAATTGCAAGTCTTTTATTATTGTTTTCAATCGTGATAATGATACTATGCCTATGTTATAGTGATAACGATTATGCTTATCTCATGTTATTTTGTTTCATGTTCTTATCTATCCCCTTATTGTGATTTTGGCTCACCCATTTTTGATGTCTATCCATAGGTGATTATGTGTACTAAGGAGAAGTAAAGATCCAGTAAGAATATAGAGAAGAATGAATTAAATAAATGTTTATGTTTGATGTGGAAAATGTTATGTTTGGTCCATGTTTTCACAAGACACTAAACCTCTTGATCCTCATTATGTAATAATATTATGTTGTTTATCCTTATAATGATGTAATTGAAATGTAAGAAAAGGTAGGGTTACTATAGTTGGTATTATAGGAAAGGTTTAATTTATTTGGGAATTAAAATTAGTGAACTATAGAGAAAAAATCTAGTATGACACTAAGTATAATTATTCCCAAAAGAACCTTTAAATAGGGATCCCATAAGTTATTATTTTAGTATAAATTTCAAAAATGAATAAATTATTCCTGACCCATTGACTAATGATTTGTTTTGTCCTTTTCTATTTTAGAAAATGGTTGGAATAAGGAGAAACCATGCCAACCACCCGTGTGAGGGACAATGCAACAGTTCCACGAATGACATCCCCAATGTTTTGGGAGGAGGAGTTCAAAACATAATGGCAATTCTTACCCAAATATATCAGGTTATGAACAATAACCAGAATAATGGGGATCATCCTCCTTCACCAAAGAGGTAGAAACTGGATATCCAATGTTTTATGCGACAATGACCACCGACGTTTAGTGTGTCTTCTGATCCACTAGTTGTAAAATCGTGGGTCAACTCCATAGAGAAGGTCTTTTATGTGATCCACTATTTTGAGATAGAGAAAGTGATTCTGGCTATTTATTATCTCGATGGAGAGGTTGATTGATGGTAGGATTTTATTAAGAACCCCAAGATGGCTGGTGAAATTGAATATATGGAATGGGAAGACTTTAAAATCATGTTTCTTGACAAGTATTTCCCACAAATGCTTCATACAAATATCGATAGATAATTCATAGAGATTAAAAAAATGTAGGAAAATATATAATATCCTACAATGCAAGTTTCATAAGGATTTTAAGGTACGCTTCAGGTTTTGTTATCAACAATGATAGAAAAATTGATAGATTCTTTAGTGAAATAAAGCCACACCTTCAAAACTCTCTTGCAATTTGAGACTTTGGGAGTTATGATGAATTTTTCCCGTGTTCCGTCAAAGTGGATATGGAGTTAGGGTAATATCCCTATTTCTGTGGTGATATGAAACGAAAGATGGGGTTTTCAGACCGCGGATCTAATGATAAAGCTGGTAAGAAAACTCAATGACCCACATGCAAAAAATGTGGGAAGTTTCATCATGGGAAATTACTCAAAGGGATGGGGAACTGATTCAAGTGTGGGAGAGAAGGCCACCAAGATCAAGAGTGTCAAAAAGACATGATAATTAAGGAGAATATATTGATTAAAAGGGTTCCCCACCAATGGTTCAATTCTATAACTATAGGAAGAAAAGGAATTGTGCAAGCCAGTTCACTAAACCTAGATTCCTTGAGGGTAATAAGTGCCAGTACCCACCAATGCCAAAGGAACAAGGGAAGGCTTATTCCATCACTACTGCAGTATAAGATAAAGATAATGAATTCGTACCAGGTAAACTTCCTATTAACTCAAGAATGGAAAAAGTCTTATATGATTCTGATTCTATACATTCCTTTATATGTTGCACAATTTCTAGAACTATAGAATCAAAGCACAGAAACCCTGAAGTCGTGATATCTGTAAACACACTATGTGGTGAAATCATTGCAACCCAAGTTTTTGAATCTTCTCCTATTGGCGTATATTGAAATACTATTCCAGAAAATCTTGTAACACATCTCTTTTTAGAATTTGATGCTATAATGGGAATGGATTGGCTCTCATTATATAGAGAACATATCCACTATCAGGAAAAGAAAATATCTTTTTATATTCAAACCCATCAAAACATCCTCTACAAATGCAAGGAATATCGGGAATATCCTTTGAAAAATCCTTCAATTGGGTGGGTTTTGATACCCTATGAAGAATAATACCTCATCTGAATGGTTGAGTCCATGGAAAGTTCCATCCTAGTAGAAATGCCCATCGTGAGGGAATACAATGATGTATTTCCTGAAGAGTTTCCAAAACATCCCCAGATCATGAGATAGAGTTCTCAACAGAACATATAGCCGAAGCTTCTCCTATCTTAAATTGTCTCTATAGGATGGATCCTATCGCACGGTAAGAGTTAAATAAGAAGCTTCAAGATCATTTGGACAAAGGGTTCATACACCCTAGTGCATCATCTTGGGGTGTGCTAGTGCTCTTTGTAAGGAAGAAAAATGGATCAATGTAGCTCTATATTGATTATATGGAACTGAATATGATCACCATAAAGAACATGTATCCTCTTCCATTGATTTATTAGTTTCTCGATCAGTTAAAATTAAATCAATACTTCTCATAGGTGGATCTTCGTTCTGGATATCATCAGCTAAACGTGAAAGAAGGAAGATATTTTGAAGACTACATTAAATACAAGGTATGGGCACTATGAGATTCTAGTGATTCCCTTAGGAATTAATAATGATTCTAGAATCATCATGGATTTGATTAATAGAGAATTTAGAAATTACCTCTGCAAATTTTTGGTAGCTTTTATTGATGAAATTATCATATAATACAAGAGAAAGGAGGAACATGAAGAACATCTAAGAATTATGTTGGAATCATTGAGAAAGGATAATTTGCACACCATGTTAAGAAAGTGTGACTTTTGGATGAATCAAGTCACATTATTGGGACATTTGATCATAAGTGATGGAATTTCTATGGACCATTCAAAAATGAAGGTGACTGAGGAATGAACTTGGCCTTCTGGTGTCACAAAAATCATTAGTGTTCTTGGATTAGCTGGGTATTACCGATGTTTTGTGTGAAATTTCTCATGATCATCAAGCCCTATAACTATGTTTAGAAGGAAGGGGGTAAAATATGTTTGGATGGAAGAATGTGAGGGAATTTTCAAGGGCCTAAAGAGAAGGCTGATCACTGCACCTGTACGCACACTACTGAAAATTGGAGAGTGGTTTGTGATATACAATGATGCTTCAATGAAAGTATTTGGTTGAATACTCCTGAAAAATGATAATGCGATAGCCTTCCCCTAACGATAGTTGAGGTTCCATGAGTATAACTATCCAACACATGTTCTAGAGCTAGCAGCCATGAGTATTTCCTTGAAAACCTGCTGACACTACCTTTATGGTGATAAATGTGACATATACATCGACCAAAATATCCTAAAGTATATATTAAAAAAAAATAAACTCAACAAGTGTTAAAGGAGACGGTTAGAGCTAATCAAGGACAAATATTGATCTATTTACTATCACCCTGGAAAGGAAAACAAGGTAACTGATTCTCTATGTAGAAAATAGCCTGCTACTATATCCATGTTACGGATTGAGAAAGACCCTATATTCGTAGATACACACAGGATGAATTTGGAAATCATAAGGGTAGGGGAGACATCCGAACTTTCCCAAATGATTGTGAAACCACCAATCCAAGAGATTATTAAGGAGGCACAATGGGATGATCTGGTGTTACTAAAGATAGTGAATGAAATACAGGAAGAGAAGCTGAAAGAGTTCTATATCGACAATGATGGTGTGATTTTGTTTAGAAGATGGATTTTGGTGCCTTCATCACCTAGGATAAATAAGGATCTATTGGAAAATGATCATATCTCAATATTCTCTATCCATCCTAGGAGTACCAATATGTACTATGACCTCTAAGAACACTTTTGGTGGGACAACATGAAAAGGGGGATTGATGATTATATCTCAATGTGCTTGGTATGTCAGCATGTTAAAGTAGAGTGAGAAAAGTACAAAGGTATGATGCAACCATTGCCTATACCCATGTGGAAATGGAAGAATGTCTGTATGAACTTTTCCACAGGTCTCCTGAATAAATTCATGGGAAATAATGTGATATGAGTCGTGGTTGACTGACTCAGCCAGAAATCCCATTTTAAAACTATTCGGGGAGATCTCTCACTTGAAAAACATGAAAAGATGTATGTGAATGAAGTAGTGAGAATGCATGGTGTTCCACTCCCAAATTTCACTGACTGTGATCCAAGATTCACATCTAAATTCCGGTGAAGTCTTCAACATGATTTGAGAACTAAATTAAATTTCATCACACCCTATCACCCCAAACTAATGGTCAATTTGAAAGGACTATTCAGAAACTTTATGATATGATAAGAGCCTACTATCTATAATTAACAGGTGTATGGGATAATATTCTCCCATTATTTGAGTTATCATAAAACAATAGCTTCCACTTGAGTATTTAGATGGACCCATATGAAGCTCTATGTGGAAATCGATGTAGAACTCCCACCTATTGTGATGAAGTTGGAGAAAAAAACTACTTGGACCTTATCTAGTGAACGAGATGATTGAAAATGTTTAAGTCTTCGAAAATCATACCAAATCTACTCGGAGTTGGAAAAAGAGCCAGGCTGACAACCTTCGAAGGGACATAGAATTCAACATTCGTGATAAATTCTTCCTTTGAATATCACCATGGAAGAGAGTCATGCTGTTTGGAAGGAAAGAGAAGATAATACCAAGGTACATTGGCCCAATTGAGATCCTTGATCGCATAGGAGCTATGGCCTATTGGCTTTCACTTCCACAAAATCTGGCTCATGTCAATGAAATGTTTCATGTGTCACTCTTGATGAAGTACATAACATATCCCTCAAATGTACTAAACAAAAAGATGGTACGACTGGAGGATGATCTCTCCAATGAGGATCAGAGTGTAATGATCATAGAGATAAGGTTATACTTAATAAGAAAACCCATCTTTTCAATGTGTTATGGGGGAACGATAAGTTTGAAGAAGAAACATGGGAACTTGAAGTGGCCATGAAGGATAAGTACTCTCACCTATATGTGTAAAATGAAATTTTGAGTGGAAATTTTAAAGTGGGGTGAAGTATGTAATGACCCTATTTTTATCAATGGGAATCACTTATTATATTCATGACTAGTCACATTAGGAAAGACAATGTGACATAATTATAAAATGAACTACTATGTGACCTTTAATCTTAAATTCTCCACTTCTGTGTTTCGAATTTCAAAAATCTAAAATAAATAGTTGCGATCAGTAAGATGTTTTGAGTCCAATATGACAAACTTAATATTTGGATATTAGTAACCTTCCATTTTTAATAGTAACATATCCTTATGAATAAAAACTACCCTTATGAATAGTAATATAGCCCTTATTAATATTAAATCATCCAAAATAATAGTAACCCCACCCATGAATTTAAAATAAACGTTTGACATCTTATAATTGACAGAATGACCACAGAAAAAGTGTTGTTATTTTTATAAGTTATAAATAACTTATTATAATTAATTAATTAATTTAAAAGAAAAATTATTTTCCTAAAATTTGTTCACAAATTAACAATTCTATGCCTTCTAGTGTTGAGATAATTTTATAAGACCTTATGTTATTTTTGAAAGCATTATAAAATCAGTTTTCAATATAAAATCATTGTTTTTCACGAAAATTATGATTTTAATTAAAAATTATATTAATCATATATAAAAAATTATTTAATAAAAATGGAATTCATTATGGTATGCTAGACATTGAATGATATTTAGGGTGACATTTTTGGGATTTTTCTAAAATATTTGAATTTTTTGGTGAATGGTAAAATACATTAATTCACTATATAAATAAATTATAAATTAAATCCACTATTCCTAACATCACATGTGATGTAAGCTCAAAAATCATGAACTCACATCCATATTTATTATTCTTGGTCCTGGAATCATCACTATTTCTTATCCTGGTGGAAATTAATAATCTAATGATTAAAATATTAATAAGACCGCTCTCCCCTCCACTATAAATACCACCCCTCACACCCTCAATACTTCACACCTCTCAAGCTTCAAGAATTGTCCGAATTATGTTAAAGGCTCATACCTAGATCCTACCCCACGGCTAGGATCTCTTGGACTCATTAATATTCCAAGCTTATGTTCCTTAAGGTGGATCTCAAGATGAGTATTCAAGAGGTAATTCCTCTCCCTCTTTTTTTTATTTTCTTTTCAAATTTCATTTCATATTTCTCTTATCCATAATGTATATTATCCAAATTTAATTAAAACACTTGTATGACTGATATAATATTATTATATCACGTTAATGAAAGATTATTAATTATACTCCTCCCTCCATCTCTTTGTTAATAAAAATTAAACCGTTACACGTGAAGTGTTAATTTACCTACATCATGGGCGATCCAATGCCATTTTCCTTCAACTCCTTCAAAGATGTGAACAAAATAATAAAATGGTGGAAAAAAAATTTAAACTTTTATTTTTATACCCATTTATGTTGTGTAGATAACTTAGTTCCATTAAACAAAGTGATAAAATAAAATATGTTCATTATAAGAAAAAAACCACCCAAATTAACCAAACAAGGTAATCGTAAAATTTATCTATTGGTTCTTCATCATGGTACATAAAAAATTTCAATAAAAGATCATTTAAATATTTTGAATGTCACTATTAAAATATATTGAAAATTTTGGATGTTTAAACACATTTCAAATGAACATATGTTCATGAATACCATTGAAAATTTCATAAATGCTAATGAAATTAACACTACCAAACAATGAATTTAAGCTCTATAATTCATCCAAAGGCCTATAAAAAGAACATTATGAAACCATAATGAACCATATTCATGCATAAAAGGTTCTAGAATTTATAATTAATAAATAAAATGTCATTATACAGGAAATTAATGTGAACAAAGCGTTCAGATACAAGGTAAGGGGAAATTCTCAAACCCAACTAACATTCTCCGGGTTCTCTCACTTTCACTCCATTTTTTTATGGTTACTTCTTAAAAATCATTTTTTCAACATTATATTAAATTTTAATGGAATTAAATTATTTACACTAGAGTTTATGTCATACAAAATTTATTCGAAAAGAACTCTTCTTTCAAAAAAATCCTTTTACTTCTCACTCAAGTTTGATGGTTCTTGTATCAGGTATGTCATTACCTATTTCTTTTGAGAACCAAATGTTTATGAATGTTTTCTTTTGAGATAAAACCCATTAATTTCTATGGGTTATTTATGGTCAGGTTTTATATAGGTTCTATGTGTCATGCATGATAATTAAAATGTTATTATGTGATAGGTGCACCTAGAATTATACAACCAAATTTAAATGATTGAATGTGATGGGTGAAATCAGAATTATACATCACTCCAATGCATTGGGTAAAGTTATTAATCTCATGATTTAATGTTAAATTATGTGTGGAATTGATGCTATATTTGTTCTATACTAAATTTGGTAGAAAACCACTAAAATATTATGTTTCATTTTTTATGAATCACTACATTACAAGACTTTTATTAATGTTTCCTTTCATTGTTATGATCCTATGCCTATGTTATGATGATAAAGATTATGATCATCAAATTTTGTTCTGTTTCATGTTATTATATATCATCTTACTAGGATTTTAGCTCACACCTTTTTGACGCATATCCTCATGTGATTATGTGTACTAAGGAGAAGTAACGATTGAGTAAGAACATATAGTAGAATTAATTAAATTAATGTTTATCTTTGATGTTGTAAATTTTATCTTTGGTCTAAGTTTTCCCAAGACACTAAACCTCTAGATCCTCTTGGTTTCATAATATTCTATATTTATCCTTATAATTATGTAATAGTAATATAATAAAAGGCCGAGTCACTATATTCCCGCTCCAAAATATATCAAGGAAGTGAGGTCCTTCTTAGGTAATGCATGTTTTTATAAAAGTTTTATTATAAATTTCAGCTCTATTTATAGACCACTTTGTCCTACTTTGGTGAAAGATGCTCCACATTTATGGATATAGAACTGTGAGGAATCATTAACTACACTCAAGTTAGCTCTTATCTCTCCACCTGTCATGCAAGATCTAAATGGGAAACATCCATTTGAACTCATGTGTGATGTGAGTGACTTCACTATAGGATCAATATTAGGAAAATAGTGTGATAAAACTCCTTCTATAACTTCTTATGCAGGAAAATCTTTAAATAATGAAAAAAGTAAACTACAAAACCACTGATAAAGAGTTACATGTTGTTTTATTTTACTTATATGAATTTAGGTCCCATCTCTTAGTGTCACCCATCATTGTCTTCAATGATCATTCATCCCTGAAATACCTTTTCCAAAAACAAGATTATAAGGCTAAATTGATTAGGCTGATCCATCTTCTTCCAATGTTTTATTAATCAATAAGGATAAAGAGGGTATTAAAATTTTTTGTTTGATAAACTCTCTAGGATGGAATTTAAATAAAAATCACACCACCTTTCATTGTAATATTCATTTCTTGAGGAAACCCCATATTTTGTGAGTGATTTCCCATAGAATACTGATATAGAAACCCATTTGGTTATAGGTGACATTCCAAAGTTCCTCAGGACCTAATCTATGATTAAATTCATTTATTATTACATACACTATTTGTTTGTCGATCCATACCTCTTCTGTTGTGGTCCTAATAAAATCATTAAGAGTTGTGTTCCTAGGTCAGTGAAATAGTACATTCGAAAATTCAATCATGGAGAGGCATGTGAAGGCCACATTTCCAAAAATAAAACCATTATAGTGGTCATCCAAAGTGGTTTATACTATTTTAACCTCACTAATGGTTCTTTAAAATTCTTCCAAATTACTTCTCGGTGACATTAATTAGGATCCATAACCAAAAGGAATCAAATTCCCATAACTCCCATTTTGGTCATTGAAATCTTTTCTTTTTGGGTAATTGATTTCATATGACCCTTCCCAATCCTTATGGGAAACCTATTAATCCTTTTATCTATTGATTATGTATCAAAATGGGTTGAGTCCTTTCCCACCAATTCTAATAACCATCATGATGTGATCTGATTCCTAAAAGAGCACATATTCTCTCAATTTGGAATTCATAGGGCTATCATTAGTGATCATGTAACCCATTTCTGCAACCGTCCCTTATCAAAACTCAGATCAATGTATGTTATTTCTCATAAAGTTTCCACTACCTACCATCCTCAAACTAATGGTCAAGCAAAGTTAGTTAATAATGAGGTTATGAAAATTCTTGAAAATTTTATCAATCCCACTATTATAGATTACTCTGAGAAACTCTTGGATTCCATTTAGGAATATTATACATCATTCAAAATTATTCTCGGCATGTCACTATATATGTTGGTTTACATAAAATCATTCCATTCACCAATGAAATTTAATATAAGGATTTTAGGAAATAAAAAAATAAAATTTTACATTTTAGTGGATGAAGAAAAGAGGAAATTGGATCTTAAAGAGCTTGAGGAACTTAGGATGCAGTATTATGAATTTTAAAGGATCAATAAACCAAGAGTTAAAATCTACCAATCCAAGAATATGAATGTCAAACACATTGAACCAGGATTATTCATTCTCTTTTATGTTGAAATCATTATTTACTTGCAATAAACATAAGGTCTATATGGTCAGGTCCATACATAGTACATCATGTGTACCCCCATGGGGTAGTTGAAATTTAGAATCCCATATGTGGTAAGATCTTCCAGGTCTATGGTCATAGGTTAAAACCATTCATTGAATCATTCTGTAAACAAGAAACAACAAATAAGTTAACCGGGACAACCTATCCACCAGAAAAAAAATGATAAATTTAGGGTCTATGTTGGGATAAAAACATTAAATAATTTGATTTCCATTAGGCATCCCAGACTTTACCTATACCTTTACTCAAGTATTGATGTATCAAAATAAATAGGGAAATTTTATTTTTTTCCATTCTTTTTTTCTTTATATATTTTTTTAGTTAAGGGAACCTCTAAGGGTTTCCATGGTTTTTAATTTGGTTTGTGAATGAGAATAAGGCACTGTCTATATACAAGTTGTTTTAAGGAAATCAACCAAATAAATAACATCCACATTATTCCACCATCTTCTACTGGGATTCCATGTGTGGTATGGGGATTGAAGGATCAATTTTGTTTGGCATGACCTTCATCATTATACCACTAGGGGACATTGTTGTAGAACCCATTTTAAAATATTAATCTTGGAACTCCACTCCTAAACCTCTACAATCATCTAAATTTTATTTTCTTTGAAAACTGGGGGATGTTTCATTCTATTTTGGGTGTTGAAAAAAAAATCTATGCGAAAAATGATTTGAAATGAAAAAAATGTGTTAGTAGAAGGAAAAATTTATATAAACTTTTATATGATAATACAAATTATACACCTATAAACTAAATTTCAAATAATTTTTCAATCCTTATTTTTTATTTTAATCCATTTTTATGTTCTGAAGCAAATATTTTGGAATGTGTGGCTGTCTAATGTGATTTTTCACCATTTAAATTTTCAACCGATTAATAAAAAAATTCACTATGAATTTCCTTTTAATTGTGGAGAATTAATTTAAGTTATTGGTGTCCCATAATAAATAGAATATTTTTGTGATAATTTTAATTTTAATATATGTTTTCATAAAAACATCACAAAACAAAACCAAAAAAAGAAAAAAACAATAAATTTTCACAAAGAAGAATAAAATGACTTAATACACACCTTTTGGAACTTAGGGATCATGACTCCAATGTTTTATGGTCCAAAGATGGGATTTTATTTCTATTTTTAGTAATACAAACTTTTTTTAATTGAGATAACATGAGGTGATTCCCTTGTATGCGGGATTCACTTGGTTCCCTATGGTCCTTGAGCCTGGGATTCATCTTCAAAGTCTCACTATAGGGGCTGACTTGATTAAGTGGAATTTCAATTAACATAGAGAAATTTCATAATAAATAATAATCATATTAGTTTAAAAATATTATTTCACTAATTACTTCTATCTTTTCCTTCATGGATAAAAATGAACCCCTATGTCAATTATGACACAAAACACTTCATCTGGCTTAATTGAAATTGGATGAAATTTGGTGATGAATTTGAAAAAAGGAATGGGATCGGGATTGGGATATACATTTGAAAGAATCTTTGGATAAATTATTTTTATGGGTTTTATAATAGTTTAGAATATTTTTTTGTTGAGAAATGTATATCAAAATGTTTTTGGAAAATGGAATTCAAATTTCAAATTTTGATATACATTTTCCTCGACACTAGAAAAAATCAAGTTCTGGGTGTGATTATCCACTATAATAGGACAATATTCATTTTTAATATATATAATTTTCATGAGATACATTATTATTAATCACCATTATTAGTTCATTTTTTCAATTGAAAATTATTTGAAATTAAGATTGTAATTCCTTCTTAAAATGAAATATTACAAGATACATTTTTGAACACCTAACAGTAAAATGGTCTTAATTTTATTTCAATTTTTTATTTTTAGATCTCCTATTCTATAATTAACAATTTATACTTTTAATGAACCTATAGATTCCCATTGGATGACCACCAAAGTTATCCTTGAACCGACAACATTCTAGGTGAAGTGAACTGGACAACAACCCAATAAAAGCACAATAGTGGGAAATATCCAAGACCAATGATTCCAGAAATGTAACTTTATCTAGAAGATATCATGGGTAATATATAATTAAATAATGGACCATGATAATTCAGTTTTTTTAATGGAGTTCTAGGTGGCCCAAGTTAAAGATAGAATTTTGGTCCAGATTTCGAGGCCTAGAAAAATAACCCACCAATTCAATCATATATCCACAAACCAAATTATATTATGATTGAAAATTTAGAGGATATCGTGGGAAAAATTAATCTTCATATTTTAAATCTATTTCCCACCCAAATTATTTCATATATATGATCCTTTGGACACATCTGTCAGAGGCATGAAAGTGGGCATGGATATTTTGTCAAGGGTAGAAAAGTCCACTCACCCTTAACATTCCACCAACCTAGGCCTACCAAAATTATATAGACTTAGACTATTTGAGGTTTTAAGCAAGCCTCTTGAAATTAATATTTATAGAAGTAATTTTTAAGTAGTTAATCATCTTGGAGATTTTTTTTTCATTATAATGTTATTATGCTGATTTTCCTTTATGATGTTCTTCTGTATCATCTATGTTTTTCAAATCACTGTATTTTTTAATAAAAGTTATTAATTCTCTATTATTATATTCTTATTGATATCACATTGATACCATTTCTTTACGATTAGAACATATTCACACTAAACATTGTGAAATCATTCACACAATGGTTGAGTGATTGTTATTTCATTTTTTTTTCAATTCTTCAATTCCTCCCTCATAAGTCTACTACCCACTTACAATGATAGAATAGAATCAACGGAGATATAACCCATATATGGATTTATCCAATAGAGTAGAAATGGTAAATATTTGATGTTATTTATTACTCTAGAAATACTTAATAATTTATTTTATTTTTTATTTTTATTCAACGATTTTCTCTCTTCCTCTTCCTTACAGAATTTTATCAGCACCCATTTCATGTGGTAATAAGATCCTTTAATTAAGAGTTCTCATGAAAATGATCCACTATGTTTATAAGTGATTATCTTGTATATGTGAAGGTGTTTAAAGAATAAGTTATGAGGATATCATGATTTCATTGAATGGATAATTATTGAATCTAAGAAATTGAAATCATTAAAATTAAATTTCATCCAATACACCCATTTTAATAACCTAGTATGAAACCTTTCCCATAAATTTAATTCACATTGATCCTTGAGTGATCTTTTAAATCAATCTAAAATCCACCAAAAGTTTGGAACTTTATATCTAGACCTAATCCATAGAATGTACATGTCAGTAGGATTATTTTTATGTCTCTTAGGATTTGACAAAAGAGGCTACACTACAAGAAAATGTTGAACCCTTAAAATTGGGTAAATTTGGGTGAGACCAAATAGAGAACATTCAATTTTTGTGTACGATGAACTATTACCTCTTGAAACGGTGATTGTTTATTTTTCCATTACCTCTACTCATGGTGGAAATTATGATGGAAACTAAATTTATATATATTATATATGATTTTTATTTTTTATTTTTGATTCATTAATTAATTTATAAAATATACCCCTATAATTTCTATTTTCTATAAATACTATAACATCATTTATGAAAGTGTGGGATACCCCTCCTCAAAGCGATGTGACTCATTCATCATATGCATGAAGCATATTAATGAATATTGTAATAAAACTATGTAAAATATATAACATTTATATGATATTGGAATTAAAATATACATATATATCATTTATTTTTCCTTCTCTTAATATGGAAAAGAAATGAAAGTTGCATTCATGTGTGCGTATGAACTAGCATCTCCATGAATGGTTCATTTCATTTCTTTTATCCAAACATTACAGATTCTCCTAAATACATATGTACTGAATAAATATGATAATAAATTCATGGTTCATATTTTAGAGATAATGAAATCATGATCTCTGTAATAGGAGTATAAAATAAGAAGTCAAAACATAATTTGGAAAACTAGGTAATTAACACCTAAAATAGTGAAAATAATAGAAGATTATTAACAAATAGATAATAAGACATTATAATAAGATGATATATAATATAATAAATATGTGTATGGTTATATTATAAGTTATTAATATATTTTAATCAACTATAAATTAGGATAAATACCAAACAGCAAAATTAAGGTTAAGTCAAGGGATTCTTATCATACATTTCTTTCCCTGAGGCATAAGCCCAATATATCACTTACTTTTTTAAGTGTATCTACTAACCATATTGATATATTATATCATGAATGAATTTTTTTCATGGTATGAAAAACATTCCTTCAAAGTAATTATGATTTAAATGTTTTAAGAGATATGTGACACTTTGGTATGTTTAATGATTATTTTCCCCAAAAATGTTATTAATGATTATCATTAAAATATCACTTTATTTTGGAATTGTTAACTTTATCATGAAACAATATCACTATTGTAATCATTTTTCATTGTAAATTTCAGTGAATATCAACTTTATCATAGAATTTAAATTATTATTACATAAACCATATATCATTTTACATAAGTTGTTCACATTGATAGTTATTTTATTAACTGTGGAATTATTGGAAATTCTTTATCTTCTATTCAAAACATATAAAAGTTGATGAGGCACATTGTTCATAAAATTTTTGATGAATGATTTGGACAAGTAATACACATTTTAGGGACTGTTTAAGGAAATCCATATGAGGTAGGGATCAATTAAAGAAAGCCACTTGATCCATTGGTAGTCTCATGAGACGAATTAGTTGGCCAAATTATAATAGTCAAACTATCTATTAGTGAAAAAGGTATCATGTTCCAGGGAAATATAATGTTCGATAGTTAATCATTTCCTTTATTGAGAATTCATTAATTATTTATCCATGAGATTTTATGTCAACATATCTATGTATGCATTTCATTTACAGTATATTGATTTAATTTAATATGATCTCAGTTTCATACCTTTCCATATTGATATTTCCATATCTAGTTATTTTAATGGCATGTGTTATCAGTTATTTACCATTACGTGTTAATTTATTCCTATTTATAAATTATTTCATCCACTTTACTTACTCTTACTAAGTATTTGATATCACCCTTATTATATTTCCTTTCCTCGAGTTATGAAGAAGAGATCCTTGAATAAGAATTCAAGGATATAGTTTATTTCATTTCATTATATATCATATTTTTATTTTATATTTCCCAA
The DNA here is from genome assembly GCA_963277665.1 of Viscum album. Taxonomy (NCBI): domain Eukaryota; kingdom Viridiplantae; phylum Streptophyta; class Magnoliopsida; order Santalales; family Viscaceae; genus Viscum; species Viscum album. The sequence goes on along the minus strand of OY728122.1, from coordinate 556,438,991 downwards.
TTTATTATGGGTATCATGTATGTTATCTAGAATTCTAATACTAGAAAAATAATTGATGCTTTGGGATTTGATTCCTCTTAATCATGCCAATATAATAAAATAATTCAACAACTCCATGATTCTGGGGGCGGTTGTCACGATCCATCCCAGGTAGACCCTGAACCGGTCACCAGAGTCGGTCTGTGACATAGCCAGAGAGGCGTTCTCGATCCTCTCGGGCTGGCGACAAGCACCAGGGCATCAATAGAGCCTGTGGAAACGATTTCTCCCAATATAAATAATTAAAATAGCAGAAATAAATATAGTGCAGTGCAAGATAAATAACCCAAAAAAATACTAAAAAAGAACAAACAAAAAATCAAACTGACCAAACACGGCGTCGTAACTAACTCCGTGTGACCTCGCAGTCACTCCCCGACTTAATGAATAGGCATCTCCCAAGGCGAGCACACTCAAGCTATGCTCTGCACAAACACTAAAAACAGAAAAGAACTATAGGCATGAGTATTAAAACATAGTAGGCTAGCCCGATATCTATTCCCAATTCACTACCTTTAAAATGAAAGAAACATCATTTCAAGTATGAACTACAATTTATAAAAGTATTTTTTTAAAATATTTTACTTAAAAACAATGTTCGAACCATTTCCCTTAACCATTTCCAAACATGGGATCATTTCATTAGTGTAAATGGATTTTTAGAAAGGTAAATTGATGTTTACATTTTTCAAATTTTCACAAAGAGGATTAAACAGTTTCATTTGAAAACCATTTTTAGAAACCTTATCAAAAGCAATTAACAACTTTCCAAGGAAGACAATAAACCAAAATTGCACAAAGTAAAACACACAGCAAGGGAAATGTAGGTATACATATGAGCATCATAATCACTACTTCAAGAAACAAAAGTCGAATAGACATGGTTGAACCTAGGAGATCGGGAATAAACCAGAAGATGCCAATACATGAGAAATCATCCTTGTTGACATGTCACGATGAAATCAAAATGCACAATACGCTTGACCATCCTCTCACGGGCATGTCGAGGGAAAATCACATAGTAATAAACCCAATATATCCACCTACTATGTGCCAATAGTCAGTACCATAACCTACTAGTGCAGCAATAATTCTTAGAATATTCTCTCAATATGCCAAATTACCATGTTTCAAGTGTTTGTAAAGGGGGTGAGCCAACCGATGCCAACCGAGCATCCAATCATATATATATATATATATATATATATAAAGAACAACATGCATCACCCAGAGCCACTCCATGGAACAACCATTTGCCTTTAAACAACTCAAGTACCCGGGAGCTTCTAATCACAGCCTCCCAAACAATCAATTGCAACCAAGGAATGAGAGTGGTCCTTGGTGGGTTTTTATCAAAACATTTTCACCACTTTCCATAAAGTTCCAAATGGGAATTAAATACATTTCACAATCACTAATCTAAGAGAACCAAAATGCTTGTTTATTCTTGAGAAGAAATCATTTATCATTAAAACCACTACTACATCTGAAATTCCGTGAATTATGTTTAAAGGACAAATAGGGAATTCTATCAATACTAGGTGTCCGCTCGTCAAGAAAATGTTTCACGTGTCCTGTATAAAATAAATGGCTATTTTTTTACACTAAATAATCATTTAAAAATAAATTGTCTTATATTAAATATTAAATATATTATATTATCTGACATTAATTAAAATTAATAAAATATTTAATTTGAACAATTAGTGTGCACAAACAGTAAGAAATAATGTATCTTAAATTATAAAATGCAGTGCAATGGGAACCTACATCGGATACACGACGCGCTGAAACGACGCACGTTCGAAATTGTGTGGTAATGTCGAACCCCCTACATAATAAATATAAAGGACTCAAAACACATACATAATCCCCATTTAAAGTATGTGAAACCAAGTAGCAGGGAGAAACCTTCACCTTGACACTAAAGCGCAACAACGAAAGATCTTTTGAAACATGGTGTGATAATGACGCTCACTAGGAAACGCCCTGCGCGGGTCCTAAAGACCCTAAACCAACCAATAAAAACTCATCATCAACTAAAACCCATAATCCAAAAAGATTAATATGAAAATATGAATAATAAAAATAATAATAATATTAATGATAATAAGAATAATAATAAAAAGAATAATAATAATAATAATAATGATGATGATAACAATAACAATAACAATAATAATAAGAATAAAGAAAATAATAATAATAATAATAATAATAATAATAACAACAACAAAACCATAATAATTATTATATTTATAATAAGAGTAATAATGATAAGATGAATAATAACAATAATAACAATAATAATAATAATAATAATAATAAAAGTAAAAATAAAAAAAGTTTCAAGGAGGGGGTCTCAAGGATTGAGGGAGTCCTTGCCGGAGGCTGCATGAAGGGGGAGTGGACACCGCCAGAGAGGGAGGCCGACGCGTCGGGTCACATCAGGGATGGAGGATAGCGGATTCTTGATAGGGAGATAGGATCATAGGAGGTAAGAATCGAGGTCAGCATTGTATTAGGGTGGCGTGGCAGGTAGGGGTTGGACAAGGAGGGGAGCACGGGGAGTCTCGGATGAAGGCAAAGGGCAGGCAACGTGGTTGTCATGGTGAAGGGCACAGGCGCTACTGGTGGGCGGCGAGCACACGAATAGGTCAAGGTCGGGACTCAGAGGGGGAGGATGAGGGTGGACGGTGCGCTGCTACAGGAGGCCGGATAGGGAGGGTGAGGCAGGGCAGGAGGGACGGGTGGATTGCTTGCAGCTGGGGTGAGGTCGAGACTCACAGGGGGTGGATGATGCGCTGCTCCAAGAGGCACAATGTAGAGACCCGAAGCTTAAAGTACAAGGACATTACATTAATTTTGCAGAATACTTATTACATAACAAAAACACAAACACAAGGACCGTAATAGTTTAGTGTCTTCGGAAACTCGGAACGTAATATTCTAATCATGGTGAAAGATCTTCAACATCTCCCATAAAGATCTTCGCTTTTTTTTCTTACCTAAAACCTTTCTTTATATCCTGGGGAAAAGAAAATATAAAAGGGTGAGCTCAAATGCTCAGTAAGGGTAAATAAAAGAAATATCAATCACATCATATACATAAGCACATAACTTTTGGAAATCTTAAACTCCAAAAGAGATCATAATTTCATAACATGTTATAAATCATGGTAGTGAAATGTTATCACAATAATCATAACATAAAACATGAAACTTTGTGGCATACACACATAATCATAGAGAATCATATCTTATTAGTCAAGACTCATTGCCAAGACTATCTTAGTGGACAAAGTCCATTTATGAACCGAGTCACCCTCGTTTCAGTCCTGTTTCACTGAACAGGTATAACCTACCGTTCCAGCCATGTCAATCTCATGAGATATAAAATCTTTACCCAATTCATTGGAGGGAGATATAGTTCCCACCCATCTCATAATGATACCATTCTTATGTGTGCCACAAAATCATAAACCATACATCATAGCATAAGCCATGTAATAAAAATGGGATTCTTAAACAACATGACATCATAAAACAATTCATATAAGATAAAGGAATTCATAAAAATATTTCCATCACAACATAATCAAATCCATGTAATAATAGGGATAGAAACATAACCCTATATTATCTTAGATGGAAAATAATTTTGATAAAACACTTGAACTCCATTCTTGAGGAAAATATCCTTTCTACTTCAAAAACACTTTTTCTTTTTTTATATGTCATAAAAAATTTAATCTAAATAAGTTGATTAAAAATAAACTTGAAAAATTGTAAAGGAAGCTTCTTGGAAATAATGTTTTAAAAATCCATTCATCCTGTATATGTTAGAAAAAACATTCTTCGTACTTTTGTCGGAAAAGTCAAAAAGTACTTTGTACAAAAAACGACAAAAGATTCCTTTCATATCCTTTACTAAAAACTCACCAAAGGGTACAATTGGATTTAAACAATTGTAGGTGGATGGAAATAATATTACATATTGAGGAAACATGTATGTGGATGATAAAATACGCCCCAGTAAATACCAAAGTATAATCAATCTCGGATAAAAATGAGATTGTGATATTTACCTTACCTTATATACGATTTTCTTCATAAGTGTCCGAAACTCCTGTACAATGATTTAAATAATGTCATTTACTTATTCCAGAATCATACTCATTGTTATGATATCATATATGGTTCACTTATGACTTTATATTATCCGTTCTTTTGTAAATTCCATGTTAAAGTGCGTTTTGGGTAAAATTGTTTAATTTTTCGTCCGTGTTTTGACTTGTAATTATTCATATGATTACTAAGATCATGATTACTTAATTCCATAATATAAAACATGATTTATATATAATATATATTTAGAATATACATATATATAATAAATCAGTAAATGGATAGAAATACACCGTTCATGGAGACTGTAGGCAGTACGTACGCATGAACACTGTTTTCGTTTCCTTATTGAGTTGAATGGAATTGAGTAGATAACATACATATATATACACATAAATAAATTAGATTTAACATGTCATATATTTCATTATTATTCATTATATATACTTTATAATCATTCATGAATGGTTAATGTGGAGAATGAATCTCATCGCGTCGTGGAGACGGTAGTCCGTACGTACGCACGAGCGATGATATCATTCTCATGGTCGTGGAATTGTGTTGAAGAGAATGTATACTATTTCAGTATCAATATAACTTTATAATAATAATATATAGTTACTCATTACACCATTATACCCATCCAATTAATGTGGTGGCAGAAAATAGGTTGCACCACGGCGTGGAGACGGTATTTCGTACGTACGCACGCGCGGTTATTTCCTTTTTCCGTAGGATGGATAGAAGGTTAAATAGAGTTTTTTCATTTTTATAATGACATATCAGTATATAATAAATACTGATGTTATTACTTTATCATGAAACAACTAAATAAGAAGAAGTTGAAGAAGAATGAAATTGAAAAGGATCGGTAATGGATATTACCTCTTTTTGACGCGCCTTCACTTAACCTCCACTTAAAGAACTAAGGATGGTATTTGAAGAAGACCAGGACCTCTAGGATGATACTAGGGAAGTGGAGAATAGATTTTGGCAGGGTTTGGCAGATCTTTAATGCCCAAATTGGTGTGAGAAGGAGAGGGAGGAGGTGCCCTTTTATAAGGGATGAGAGGGGCACCTTAGGAAAATCTCAAAATATTATTTTATTTTAAGGTCAAATTCAGTTTATAATGGTTCCAAAGGGTCTTATTTCTAAGATAAAGTGGGGATGGGTCTAAATACTCTCATACAATAGTATTTATACAATTTTAGGTTATTAGTTTAACCTTATCAATTAGATTTAACTCTAAGTTAAATAATTTAACTTTTACCGTGTCTTTTCGTTTTCTTACACTATATGGTTAATAAACTTACCATAACAAGCCAAACGAACCCCAAGTTGTTTATTATTAATATATATATCCTTATCTAATTCATTTGGCCTAACCTTAGATTTTTACGAATTAAATAACAATTAATAATATAATATTTGTTTTAAAAACTAATTTATGTCAATTTTGACACTATTTGGTAATGATTTTTATGAAATTCATAACAGAATGATAAGTTCGAACCAAGTTACTTATAGCAACAATAACATGTCATATTGACCTAGAAAATTAATTTAGTTCATAAAAAGTCTCAAATTATATTTATTTGGGTATTTATAACATCAATTATGTCAATATTTCATTAATAAGATAATTACTGCATCATCGTTGTGTCATAAATAAATTAAATTATTTAATGTCTAAAAATTACAAATAAAATACCATAATGTAGGAAATATTTTTATCCTTCTAATTAATATTTATAGTAGAATTTATCTTATGTATAACCCCATATTAAAAATGATTTACTTATTAAACATTGATTTTAACTATTTTAACCCTTCTTTAAATAAATTAATAATAAATGTCCTAATCTAATCCCAGTGGGCCTAAATGGTCATATTTTATTCCTAAGGTTGTTTTTGGTCGAATTACACTTTTCCAATAGAATTAGGACATGTTTTAGGGTAATAATAATATCATTTGTACCATTAATTACCCTATTTACTTTTAACCGTGGTAAAAAAAGTAAAAAGTTACTATTCACAAAAAAAATTATTTTCATCTCATTGAACCAAATTTTACTTACTAACATCAACTGTGTCTCTCGGATATTCGAAATTTCACTCACAGAACTGGTAAAATTAAGTTTTATGAAAAATTCAGTTTTTTAACAACCACTTAGTGGTTTCACTATTCATCAAAAAATGAAAGTTTCCAGAAAAATACCAAAAATTAGATCTAATCTATATTTGATATTATGAATTCAAAAATGATGTCTATTTTATCAAATTCAAAACATATCGGTTGCATTAATTATTTTAAAAATTAATTCCCGTCATCAAAACAAATAGCATGTTCTTAAGAGATAATAACTATCAAAAGATTGACACTTGTTTATGACTGGTCTAAATGTGAAATTATATCCAATGACCAACATTGTATTAAATTGTAAAAATATATTCTAAATATAATTTAAAACCACTCAAACTAATAATTTATCACTGTTAATTATTTCGATTAAAAAATTTGTTTTTAATTATAATTTAGTAATTTTAACTATTCATCAGAATATGAAAGTTATCCGAAAAGTACCAAAATTTCACCTTAGGATAAATTCGATACTCCGAATCCAAAAATGAAGTCCATTTTGAGAGCTAAAATTTATAAAATTTTAAAAGGTGGTTATTAATATTCATAATGGCTAGTTTTAATAATATTTTAATAGTATATCGTTGTTTAGTGAAACTCGGTATTGCGTACGACGCAAGCTATTGAGGAAGCCCACGATTTCGTGTAAAGCAAGACAAGAAATTGTTGTGTGTTGTGAAAGCTCCTTTTGGTGTAGCATACAACACAAGACATTAATGAAAAGAATATTTTTCATAAAATCTCAGGCTGTTACATTCTACCCCCCTTAAAATGAATTTCGCACTCGAAATTCGTCGGGGTTATAAATGGTTTACTACTCGAAAGTTTCGTTAATAGAAACCCACATCGTAAAAAGGAATACCAACACTTGGCTTTAAAAACTAAAGTATGAAATGTAATGATTACCCAAATAAAATAATCACTGGGTTTCCACATAGGTGAAAATATGGATATAGAAGAGAAATCTATCCATCATGTTCTGATGGAGAGTGGTAGAGAACATGGCTATGGAAAATCCAGCAATCAAAAAGCTATAAATTTGTGACAATCTAAGGTACCATCAGATTCATTAGATATAAGAGCACTAGGACAACATTTTTGGTTTTCAAGATCATTTCCCTAAAGTTGATGAAATTGGAATTAGAAGAAATACTTTCGTGATTTTGGTATAGTCTCACTGTTTGTCTTTCTTTGGACAATTTCCACTTCATCTCTTAAAGAAATGAATTTGAATCTATTTTTCGTGATGTGTTAGTAGATCATGTGATAGAATGATGGGTCATTCCATCTGTCTCAAACAAAAGGTTAGAAAAGTTATCAAAAAAATACATAAGTCCATTTATAGTGAGATTAATCATATATGGTTCCTAAAATGAACTTATACTTCATATATCATACCACTTAATAAAGGAAAAATAGTTTCTACTAACCAGGGACTTCCTGTAGGCCAGTGGTAGGCGAAAAAGGCCAGTCGCACTTCGGTTGTGGGTTCGATTCCCACAGCCTTCTCCGATGCGATGGGTTGTCGCCCGTCCTGCAGGTTGTCCTTTTTCTAACACTACATTACTATAAAATCCCATCAGTAATATCAAAAAAAGTTCTATCCTTAAACAATACTTAGCATATGTCCATCATAATCCATTCCAATATTTAGTCATATCTAAAATACTTCAGTCCAAGCTCATAGTAATATCGAAAAAATTTCTATCCCATATATATATATATTGTTTGCCACATTCTAATCATGTGAATACCTTAATCATGTATTCTCATGAAAAAATGAATACCCATTGAACCATAGTGAAAACTTGAATGCAGTTAAAATTTAACACTTTCCACATACCAAAATCCTCAAAATTCTATATACTCAAACCATGATATCACTTAGTCCTTATATCAATCATGAGCTCATGAATACTGTTAAACATTTCATTTTCTCGTTTTCCCTTCATTATGCGCATATCATCTTATTTCCAAAAATATCTCAATCACTTTGAATATCACATTAGACCAATACATAAATATTCCAATACTCCATGATACAACATTATTTTGGAATCCCATTACATAAACACTTAATCATTCCACCACATCGTTGTCATATTCCACATTGCCAATAGTGATCGCATGTGACTTCCCTTTGTCCTTTTCCTTAAGCAGTTGCTCATGTCGATCATCACTAACCCTTGGATTAGGGCATTTATTAGAATAATGCCCCATTTCCTTGCACTTGAAGCATTGAAGTGTTGGTGGTGCGTTCTCTGCAGTGTTTGATTTATTCACATCATTAGAAACCCTTTTTCCATTAATTCGACACTCAGCTGCTCGATGACCTTCTTTTCCAAACATAAAACATTTTCTAGTCCCTTTAAGAAAATCTCCACCATGCTTCTTTCCACACTTTGTGCATAAGGAAACATTCATCTTTTTTTCACCATTATTCTGAGATTTCTCCTTGAACTCCATCTTTCATTTCTTGTCAAAACCATGAGATGGATATGTAACACCAACTTCCATTTCTACCTTGATAGTACAACGCACAATTTCTTCATAGCTACTGAAGTCTCTTATAGCTAATTCCCTTCGAAGACTTGGTTTTAAGCCACTAAAAAATCGATCAACTTTACTTTCAGGTTGGATGATAATGCCAGATGCATACCTTGCAAGTCTTGTAAAATTCGCTTCGTATATACCAATAGATTCATCATCCTTCTGCTTCAGCTCAAGAAAATACTTTTCCATCTTTGTTCGAAGAATACGTGGGAAGTACTTATTGAAAAACAAGTTCTTGAACTCGTCCCATTCCATGGTCTCAATTTCATCTCTTGGCCTCGTATTCTTGATAAGATTCCACCATTGATCAGCTTCACCTTCCAAATGATATACTGCTAAGATGACTTTATCATGTTCAGAACATTGAAGAACTAAAAATATCTTTTCAGTGGTACTGATCCATTGTTCAGCAACAAGTGGATCGGAAGACCCACTGAAAGAAGGTGGACGTTGCCTCATGAAGGACTCAATAGAATATTGTTCCCTTCCTTGCTCATTTGGAAGTCCAGAATGATTCATAGCTTGTGTAAGTATAGCAATAAGATTTTGCACTCCATCTACCATAACACTTGTTTGTTCAGGAGGACAATCATTGCATTGTCCATTACAGTGATCAAAACGGTTCCTTCGGGTTCCAGCCATTGTCTAAAACCCAAAAAGAATAGTGTGAGAGGCAAAAATAATGCTAGGGAAAACAACATAGTAAAGGGGGAGTACCCTTAATATCTAACATCTTAGGTTAAATTATAAGATCGTTACCATAGTTCTAGGACTATATCCTATACGTATACTTATCCTTAGGGACATCCCTAGACATTCCTCAGTAATATCTCTAGGGATCCCACTAACGTTTTCGCACCCTAGTTTCCAAAGGTTGACTTAACCTTTCCTCTGATACCAACTGTAGAGACCCGAAGCTTAACGTACAAGGACATTACATTACTTTTGCGGAATACTTATTACATAACAAAAACACACACACAAGGTCCGTAATATTTTAGTGTCTTTGGAAACTCAGAACGTAATCTTCTAATCATGGTGAAAGATCTTCAACATCTATCATAAAGATCTTCCCTTTTTTTCTTACCTAAAACCTTTCTTTATATCCTGGCGAAAAGAAAACATAAAAGGGTGAGCTCAAATGCTCAGTAAGGGAAAATAAAAGAAATATCAATCACATCATATACATAAGAAAATAACTTTTGGAAATCTTAAACTACAAAAGAGATCATAATTTAATAACATGGAATAAATCATGGCAGTGAAATGTAATCACAATAATCATAACATAAAACATGAAACTTTATGGAACACACACATAATCATAGAGAATCATATCTTATTAGTCAAGACTCATTGCAAAGACTATCTTAGTTGACAAAGTCCATTTCTGAACCGAGTCACCCTCATTTTAGTCCTGTTTCACTGAAACGGTATAACCTACCGTTCCAGCCATGTCTATCTCATGATATATAAAATCTTTACCCAATGCATTGGAGAGAGATATAGGTCCCACCCATCTCATAATGATACCATTCTTATGTGTGCCACAAAATCATAAACCATACATCATATCATAACCCATGTAATAAAAATGGGATTCTTAAACAACATGACATCATAAAACAATTCATATAAGATAAAGGAATTCATAAAAATATTTCCATCACAACATAATAAAATAAATGTAATAATAGGGATATAAACAAAACCCTATATTATCTTAGATGGAAAATAATTTTGATAAAACACTTGAACTCCATTCCTGAGGAAAATATCCTTTCTACTTCAAAAACACTTTTCCTTTTTTAACATGTAATAAAAATTTTAATCTAAAGAATTTGATTAAAAATAAACTTGAAAACTTGTAAAGGAAGCTTCTTGGAAATAATGTTTTAAAAATCCATTCATGCCGTATAAGTTTAAAAAAACATTCTTCGTACTTTTGTCAGAAAAGTCAAAAAGTACTTTGTACGACAAACGACAAAAGATTCCTTTCATATCCTTTACTAAAAACTCACCAAAGGGTAAAATTGGATCTCAACAATTGTAGGTGGATGGAAATAATATTACATATTGAGGAAACATGGATGTGGATGATAAAGTACACCCCAGTAAATACCAAAGTATAATCAATCTCGGATAAAAATGAGATTGTGATATTTCCCTTACCTTATGTATGATTTTCTTTGTAAGTGTCTGAACCTCCGGTATAATGATTTAAATAATGTCATTTACTTATTCCAGAATCATACTCATTGTTATGATATCATATATGGTTCACTTATGACTTTATATTACCCCTTCTTTGGTAAATTCCATGTTAAAGAGCGTTTTGGGTAAAATTGTTTCATTTGTCGTCCGTGTTTTGACTTGTAATTATTCATATGATTACATAGTTCATGATTACATAATTCCATAATATAAAACATGATTTATATATAATATATTTTCAGAATATACATATATATAATAAATCAGTAAATGGAAAGAAATACACCGTTCATGGAGACGGTAGGCCGTACGTACGCATGAACGCTGTTTTCGTTTCCTTATTGAGTTGAATGGAATTAAGTAGATAACATACATATATATACACATAAATCCATTAGATTTAACATGTCATATATTTCATTTTTATACATTATATATACTTTATAATCATTCATGAATGGTTAATGTGGAGAATGAATCTCATCGCGTCGTGGAGACGGTAGTCCGTACGTACGCACAAGCGATGATATCGTTCCCATGGTCGTGGAATTGTGTTGAAGTGTATGTATACTATTTCAGTATCAATATAACTTTATAATAATAATATATAGTTACTCATTACACCATTATACCCATCCAATTATGGTGGTGGCGGAAATTAGGTTACACCACGGCGTGGAGACGGTATTCCGTACGTACGCACGCGCGGTGATTTCCTTTTTCCATAGGATGGATAGAAGGTTAATTAGAGTTGTTTCAAATTTATAATAACATATCAGTATATAATAAATACCTATGTTATTACTTTATCATTAAACAACTAAATAAGAAGATGGTGAAGAAGAAAGAAATTGAAAATGATCGGTAATGGATATTACCTCTTTTGACGCGCCTTCACTTAACCTCCACATAAAGAACTGAGGATGGTCTTTGAAGAAGACCAGGACCTCTAGGATGATACTAGGGAAGTGGAGAAGAGATTTTGGTAGGGTTTGGCCGAGATTGAATGCTCAAATTGGTGTGAGGAGGAGAGGGAGGCGGTTCCCTTTTATAAGGGAGAAGAGGGGCACCTTAGGAAAATCTCAAAATATTATTTTATATTAAGGTCCAATTAGGTTTATAATGGTTCCAAAGGGTCTTATTTCGAAGATAAAGTTGTGATGGTTCGAAATACTCTAATCCAATAGGATTTAGACAAGTTTAGGTTATTATTTTAACCATATAAATTAGATTTAACTCTAAGTTAAATAATTTAACGTTTACCGTGTCTTTTTGTTTTCTTACAATATATGGTTAATAAACCTACCATAACAAGCCAAACGAACCCCAAGTTGTTTATTATTAATATATATATCCTTATCTAAGTCATTTGGCATAAAATTAGTTATTTAGGAATTAAATAACAATTAATAATATAATATTTTTTTTAAAAACTAATTTATGTCAATTTTGACACTATTTGGTACATGATTTTTATGAAATTCATAACAGAATGATAAGTTCGAACCAAGTTACCTATAGAAACAATAACATGTAATATTAACCTATAAAATTAATTTAGTTCATAAAAATTCTCAAATTATATTTATTTGGGTATTTATAACATCAATTATGTCAATATTTCATTAATAAGATAATTACCGCATCATCGTTGTGTCATAAATAAATTAAATTATTTAATGTCTAAAAATTACAAATAAAATACCATTATGTAGGAAATATTTTTATCCTTCTAATTAATATTTATAGTCGAATTTATCTTATGTATAACCCCATATTAAAAATTATTTACTTGTTAAACATTGATTTTAACTATTTTAACCCTTCTTTAAATAAATTAATAATAAATGTCCTAATCTAATCCAAGTGGGCCTAAATGGTCATATTTTATTCCTAAGGTTGTTTTTGGTCGAATTACACTTGTCCAATAGAATTAGGACATGTGTTAGGGTAATAATAATATCATTTGTACCTTTAATTACCCTATTTACTTTTAACCGTGGTAAAAAAAGTAAAAAGTTACTATTCACCAAAAAATTATTTTCATCTCATTAAACCACATTTTACTTACTAACATCAACCGTGTCTCTTGGATTTTCGAAATTCCACTTAGTGGTTTCACTATTCATCAAAAAATGAATGTTTCCAGAAAAATACCAAAAATTAGATCTAAGCTATATTTGATATTATGAATTCAAAAATGATGTCTATTTTATCAAATTCATAACATATCGGTCGCATTAATTAATTTAAAAATTAATTCCCGTCGTCAAAACAAATAGCGTGTTCTTAAGAGATAATAACTATCAAAAGATTGACACTTGTTTATGACTGGTCTAAATGTGAAATTACATCCAATGAACAACATTGAATTAAATTCTAAAAATATATTCTAAATATACTTTAAAACCACTCAAATTAATAATTTATCACTATTAATTATTTTGATTAAAAAATTTGTTTTTAATTATAATTTAGTAATTTTCACTATTCATCAGAATATGAAAGTTATCCGAAAAGTACCAAAATTACACCTTAGGCTAAATTCGATACTCCGAATCCAAAAATGAAGTCCATTTTGAGAGCTAAAATTTCTAAAATTTTAAAATGTGGTTATTACTATTCATAATGGCTAGTTTTAATAATATTTTAATAGTATATCGTTGTTTAGTGAAACTCGGTATTGCGTACCACGCAAGCTATCGAGGAAGCTCGTGATATCGTGTAAAGCAAGACAAGAAATTGTTGTGTGTTGTGAAAGCTCCTTTTGTGTAGCGTACAACACAAGACATTAATGAAAACAATATTTTTCATAAAATCTCGGGCTGTTACACACAAGGAGGGTGATGCAGGGCAGATAGGACAGGTGGCTTCACAGGCGAAGGTGCAACGCGGAAACGGCAGGCGGAGGGGAGTCGCGTGAGAGAGAGAGGGAAAGGAGGGGAGGTGGCTAGGGTTAGGAGGGGGTGCGGGAATGGGTAGCTTTAGGGTCTCAAAAAAACATATATATAATATCAGAGTTACAAAAACATTAATAGTATTAATAATAATAATAATAACAGAAACAAGAATAATAATAATAATAATAGAAAAATGACCTCAAAATTTATAACAATCAAAAGTAACAACAATAAAAACACCATGGTAACAATAATATTATTAATTAAATAACAACATAATTCTATTTTTAATTTAAACATTTAACCCACTTTAATTTCACAAAATTTTACTTATTTTAACTGTAAAACATTTACACTAGTACCCGAGCCGACCACGCGGCTACTGGCCACTGTGCGGTGACCGCGCACAGGTCTGAAACCCACCTAAAATGTTAAATGAAAAAAACTTAGTCTAGGACCCATCTCGGACCTTGGTGCGAGTACCCGGAGCCACGAATTAATAATAAAAAATATATAAATTAATTTAAAAAGTCAGGTTGTGACAATTCTCCCCACCATAATGGTTTCCACCCCCAGAAAGCCACAACACTATCTATCCGATTGATCAAAACCTGGGGATTCCTCACAACACAATCCAACCTCTTTTCACGTGGTCACTCCATAGACCACCAACGGGACTCAACCTCATTTCACGAAATAAATCACCAGTAGAGGAGAGGACTGAATGGATCCCCACCATAAGAACTCAACTAGCACCCAATAACGACTTAATAGAAAACTCAAAGAGACTCACGATGGGTCTCCCCACCCTAAGGAACCGACCTACTAGTGACCAAACAGAAATACAACTTAGGCCAGAACCAGGCCTTACTCGAGCTATAAAAAGCACAGCAAAAACATTTAAACCACTCAATCCTATTCAAAAGGGACATAAGTTGATCCAGAAAGTCTGCGCAAACCAGAAAAAAAACCCTTACCCCATGGGCGGGGAGGGAGGGCCCTATGAATGGATCAATGAAACATGGATAGAAAACTACTCATGACTCCCCACTTAGGGATGGACACAAACCAGGACCGAAACTAATTCACATGGGTGGCCCATGCAAAGTCACTAATCATCACTTTTCATCCAAAAAGGAAAAATTGCAAATATTGTGTGAGGGATAAATCCCTCATGATCATTGAGTCAAGAGGAAATTTATAACGACAGAGAAACCACAACAGACGCGCTAAAACTGCCTCACCCCAATGATAGAGGTGAAACCTTAACCAGACTCCTTAAAATTCCCAGAGGTCTCCTAACTATGCACCGGCTTCACTCCTACTCCTTTTGGTGTGAGCTTTGATGGATGAAGCGTCTCTTGCCCCAATGTCAGGTTCTTATAATCCCAATTTGAAACATACATCTTTTTATTTGACAAAATAAAGGACAAGATTTTAAAATAAAAATCATACTGGCATTAAAAACCAGAGTTCATCAAAAGTCCCATGACATCCCATACATGTCAAAACCCAAAAACACTATCAGTACAACGGAAACGATAAAAGATCACTCACACTAAAATGAAACTTACACCAGAAACATTGAACAAAACCCCAAATAGCACATCACTTCTGAGAACGTCCTCTATGATGCTTTCTAGCAATGCCCCGATAGAATTGTCTCAAGTGACGTAGGTTTCCACATGCCTGGCAGGGCTTCAGAGCTCTTGGGCACGACAGATTCTTGTGACCCAGCTTGCCACACTAATAACACACGAGGATCTCTCATTCCATTGAGGTTGATGATAGATCCTGAGGCCTCTTGATTCAACAACCTACTCCATCAGCATTAATTTTCTTACTCATCTCCTTTCCAGAATCTTCACCATTTCTCATAGGGATCGAAGAAGGGAGGACTACTTCAAGAACTCCTGCCATTGCGACTTCGACATGAAATGATTTTCTCGCCACATCGATAAAAGAAGTTAGGTTGGACTCTGGCACCTTAGACTGTAGATCAGGGCGAAGACCCACCTAGAAGCATTGAGACTTCATGGGTTCATTCATGGAATACCCTGAATCATAAGGAACTAACTCCACAAAGTGTTGGAAATATTCCAACAAAGATCCATCGCCCTGCAGCAGACAACCAATCTCCATCCCCTTTCACACCCTTTCTTCCTCAGAAATACTTGCGAATGAATAGGGCCTTGAAGAACAATCATGTAACCTCTTGACGGGGCTCGTTCCGAGACACTGACTTCCACCACATCCACGGTGAAACTTCAATCATGAAGGTCACAAACTTGACCTTCAATGACTCAGGAAACTCAAAGAGGTAAATGTACCTTTCAGTCTTCTGCATCCACTCCTCTACCACAGAAGTTTCTACTTGACCATAAAAGAGAGGTGGATCCATCTTCTGAAACTCAAGCATAAAATCCTTAGGATGATCAACCGCACTATGATCACCCATCGATGGTGCAAAGGGACAACTGCTGGACAATAAAAGTCAAAAACCTCAATCAAGGCCAACTCAATAAATAAATAAATAAATAAAAATCCTCAAAAACCAACACCGCATATATGAAAGGCTCTAAAAACAAAAAAAATGAGCCATCATAAAATCAAAACATTTCTTCTGAAAACATCATTAATTTAAAACACGCTTGGTGAGTTAAACCCTATACATTAGTATTCTTTAGAGCCTCACTCACATGCATGTATTCATGCTAGCCCAGGCATCCATCCACCATACCATAAATCCTTCCACATTTCCAACATAAGAATATCAATGTGGGAACTCATAGGAACACCTAGACCAAAACAATGAAACTTCATTTTCCAAAACCAAATCATTCATACCACTTCTTTTAAAAGAATCCACAAATTAAACATTTCATTTCAAACAACAATTTTTTTTTTCAAAACCCTTTTTTTAATTCAAACCACTCTCATAAGTCACAAGAGACCTGAAACATCTCAAATAGAGAACTAGTGTTGATGGGCGACATGACCATATGGTTGGCGGCCATTTGTCAATCACGTCACCGACACGAAGAGTATTCTTGGACCATGCCTCTAGCTCTGCATGGATTTTCAGGCCGTGTGGGTTAGGAGGAATAGTGGCCCAAACACCCTTTGTCGTACACCAATCACAAAACATTTCCATGAAAACCCAAATAAACAAATTAAACCTGACTTCCCATGGAAACCCGGGGATCCAAACGAGAAACATTTTGTGACGCTCTTCCCACTCGTACCCCTAATGTCCCGAAAATACTAATCCATATGCCTTGACATCCAAAATAACAAAAGGGAGCTCTAAAAAGAGATGTTCACTAAGAGCTAACCTCCCTTTGATACAATTTTTTCACGAACCAACCTGGGTCGACCCTGAACCGATCACCCGAGCCGGTCCGCGACATAGCCCAAGAGGCGTTCCCAATCATCCCGGGCTGGTGAAAAGTGTCAGGGCATCAACAGAGGTTGTGGGTACGATTTCACCCAATATAAATAAATAAAACAGCAGAAATAAATATAGAGAAGCACAAGATAAATAAACTAAAAAGAAAATAATAAACAAGAAAAAATGAAAAATCACACTGACCAAACACGGCGTTCGAAAAAAATCCGTGTGACCTCACGGTCACTCTCCGACTCAACGAACAAGCGCCGCCCAAGGCGAGCGCACTCAAGCTGTGGCCTGCACAAACACTAAAAATAGAAAAGAACTACAGGCGTGAGTATTAAAACTCAGTATGCTAGCCGGATATCTATTCCCAATGCACTACCTTTAAAATGAAAGAAACATCATTTCAAGTTTTAACTACAATTTATAAAAGTATGTTTTTTTAAATATTTTACTTAAAAACAATGTACGAACCATTTCCCTTAACCATTTCCAAACATGGGTCCATTTCATTAGTGTCATGGATTTTTAGAAAGGGAAAGTGATGTTTAAATTTTTGAAATTTGCAAAAAGAGGATTAAACACTTTCGTTTGAAAACCATTTTTAGAAACCTAATCAAAAGAAATTTACCACTTTCAAAGGAAGACAATACACCAAAAATACACAAAGTAAAACACACAGCAAGGGAAATGTATGTATACATATGAGCATCATAGTCACTACTGCAAGAAAAAAAGTCTAATAGACATGTGTGAACCTATGAGACTGAGAATAAACCAGAAGACACCAATACATGAGAAATCATCCTTGTTGACATGTCATGACTAAATCAAAATGAAAAATACGCTCGACTATCCTCTCTCGGGCAGGTCGAGGGCAAATCCCATAGTAATAAACCCAATATATCCACCTACTATGGGCCACTGGTCAGTACCATAACCTAGCAGTGCAGCAATTATTTTTAGAATATTCCCTCAATATGCCAGACTCCCATGTCTCAGGTGATTGGAAAGGGGGTGAGCCAACTAATGCCGACCGAGAATCCAATCATATATATATATATATACATAAAGCACAAAAGGCATCACCCCGAGCCACTCCATGGAACAACCTATAGCATTTAAACTACTCAAGTACCTGGGAGCCTCTAAGTGAGGCCTCCCAAACAATCAATTGCAACCAAGGCATGAGAGTTTTCCTAGGAGGGTTTTTATCAAAAACAATTCATCACTTTCCATAAAGTTCCAAATGGGCATTAAATACATTTCACAATCACTACTCTAAAAAGAACCAAAACGCTTGTTCAGGATTGGGAAGAAATCATTTATCATTAAAACCAGAACATCATTTGAAATTCTGTGAATTATGTTTAAAGGCCAAATGAGCATTCTTTCAATACTAGGTGTCCGCTCGTCAAGAAAATGTTTCATGTGTCTTGTATAAAACAAACGGCTATTTTTTTACACCAAATAATCATTTAAAAATTAATTGTCTTATATTAAAAATTAATCATCTTATATTATCTCACATTTATTAAAATTAATAAAACATTTAATTTGAACAATTATAGTTCACAAAAAGAAATAAATAATGTAACTAAAAATTTTTAAAATCAGTGAAATGGGAACCTACCTCGGATACATGACACGATGAAACAACGCACGTTCGAAAATTCATGGTAAAGTCCAACTCCCTACATAATAAATATCAAGGACTCAAAACACATACATAATCCCCATTTAAAGTATGTGAAACCAAGCGGAGGGGAGAAACACTCACCTTGAAACTAAAGTGCGCCGAAGACGAAACATTGGAAATAAGGTGTGGTGATGGAGCTCACTCAGAAACGCCATGCGTGGGTCCTAAAAATCCTAAACCAACCAATAAAAGCTCACCATCAACTAAAACCCATAATCCAACAAGAGTAATACGAAAATAATAATAATAATAATAACAATAAGAATAAGAATAATGATAATAAGAATAATAAGAAAAAGAAGAAGAATAATAATAATAATAATAATAATAACAATAATAAGAATAAGAATAATAATAATAATAAGAAGAATAATGATAATAATAACAATAATAATAATAATAATAATAATAATAACAATAATAATAATACTTATAATAAGTGTAATAATGATATGTTGAGTAATAATAATAATAATAATAATAATAATAAAAGTAAATGTGAAAATAAAATAAAAGTATCAAGGAGGGGGTCTCACGGATTAAGGGAGTCCTTTCTGGAGGCTGTGTGAAGGGGGTGTGGACACCGCCAGAGAGGGAGGCCGACGTGTCGGGTTGTATCAGGGATAGAGGATGGCAGAGGCCTAATAGGGAGAGTGGAGCATTTGAGGCAGGAAGTGAGGGTGGCACTTTATGAGGGTGGCGCGATGGGCAGGGGTCAGACAAGGAGGGGTGCGCTGGGAGTCCCAGATGAAGGTAGAGGGTAGGCAGCGAGGTTGGCATGATGAAGGGCGCAAGTGCTGCGGGCGAGCGGTGAGCGCATGGCTGGGGTGAGGTTGAGACTCAGAGGGGGCGGATGGGGGCGGACGGTGCACTGCTGCAGGAGGCCGGACAGGGAGGGTGATGTAGGGCAGGAGGGACGGGTGGCTTGCGCGCGGCTGGGGCAAGGTCGAGACTCACATGGGGTGGACGATGCGCTGCTGCAGGAGGCACAAGGAGGGTGATGCAGGGCAGGCGGGACGGGTGGCTTCACAGGCGGAGGTGCGATGCAGAAACGGTAGGCGGAGGGGAGTCGCGTGAGAGAGAGAGGGGAAGGAGGAGAGGCGGCGAGGGTTAGGAGGGGGTGCAGGAATGGGTAGCTTTAGGGTCTCAAAAAAATACCTATATATAATATCAGAGTTACAAAAACATTAATAGTAATAATAATAATAATAATAGAACTATGAATAATAATAATAATAGAAAAATTACAACAAAATTAATAACAATCAAAAGTAACAATAGTAAAAACACCTTGGTAACAATAATTTTATTAATTAAATAACAACATAATTACCTTTATAATTTAATCATTTAACCCACTTTAATTTCATAAAATTTTACTTATTTTAACCGTTAAACATTTACACTAGTACTCGAGCCAACCGCGCGGCTACTGGCCACTGTGCGGTGACTGCGCACAGGTCTGAAACCCACCTAAAAGGTTAAATGACAAATATTTTAGTCTGGGACCCAGCCCGGACCTTGGCGCCAGAACCCAAAGCCAAGAATTAATAAAAAAATAAATGAAAATTAATTTAAAAAGTTGGTGTGTGACAGCGGTTCATTATATTTTTGATTCACCTCATGTCGAACAACTAAAAATACCTCTGAATGTCTCTGTACATCTTCCCTACATTGGGATGTACATTCAAGGGAGAATTGTGGAACTCTAGTATCACCTCCCCCTTCCTCATTACTAGAACCAGAATTCATCCCTAAAAAAATATAACCTGATTCTCTCCTTCATAATATTCATCTTGTGAGTTTCCTATGGATATATAGTCACTTAAGACCTCACAATCAATTTCTCCCAACTTGGAATCTCTCAAACACTAGAAAATTGGAGGAGGCAACACTATCAATTAAAGAAATGTTGTATCATCCTACTCCACCATGGTATACTACAAGGAATAAAACATCTCTGAATCCTCCTGCACCATGTTAGCTTGGGAATTCCTTGTAAGTGTCTCTTATAATACATTACCCTTTCCTTGATTATAGACTATCATGAACTCATTATCCTATAGGAACTCCAACCAATAAAGATGTCTCTATTTTTATTCTCTCTATGTGAGGATGTACCTGAGATTCTAATGGCATGTGTAAACCAAAAAGTAATTCCTTATAAGTTAGTTCCCCCACATCCTCAAAGAGAATACTCTCCCTTCCATCTCTAGGTTTTCATTCATGTAGTTCTGCTAGTGGGGTCTTAACTACCATGACCCTTATGCCATAACATACTTTTTCTACATCAATATGAACTTGATACCTACTTCTATCGAATAACAATATAATATGTACTGCATAAACTCCTTTGATAGTATCATTCTAGGAGAACTTCTGAGCCTCTACCTAATATACTTGAAGGGCCTATTACACTACTCATTCCTTGTTAATGGAATCCCTTTCTGTGTCATGTAGATCAACGGGGCTGTAATTCTAGAAAATTCTATCACAATCCACATGTAATACATTACTAAACCAAGAAATCTCTACAAATATAACAAGCTATTAGGTGGATCTCAAGAATTCAATGAATCAAAATTCATTATGTTCAGGGATAAACCCTTCTCATAGATGAAAATACCTAGAAAGAAAACCTCATGAATCAATAATTTGAACATTGAGAGATTTCCATAAATATGGTTCACTCAATGTAAATCTAGAAACATCCTCAAGTGTAATAAATTCACCTCTTATGATGTGTAGTATATGAGTATGTCATCTATGAATACAACGATAGATGGTTCAAGTATGATTATAAGACCTAGTTCATTAAATCTATAAACACTATGGGAGCATTTTTCACACCAAAGGGAATCACTAGAAACACATATTGTCTGTAGCGGCATCAAAATTTCAGTATATTAATATTATCCTCACAAACCCTCAAATAGTGGTAGTTGGAACCTAGATTGATCTTCAAGAACCATCTTACACCTCATAAATAGTCAAAGAGGTCTTCAATCCTTAGTAAGGATTACTTATTTTTTATGATGGTCTATTTTAGGTGATGAAAATCCATGTAAATCCGCAAGCTCCTATATTCATTTTTCATGAACAACACATGAGAAATATAGGGGAAAACAATGGTCTAGATTAAACCCTTCTCCTAAAGGTCCTATGGCTACAACTACATATCTTGGATCTTGGTAGGGGCCATCAAATATGTTGTAAAAGTTATCAGAGTGACCCCTAAATGTAATAAGTTAAAAACTCCATCTCACCTCTCAGATCCAGTCCTTGAATTTCTTCGAGGAAGGAATCCATATAAACTTTCTAAACTGATGGAATCTAGATTCCAAATGTAACACCCCATGATTTTATGGTATGCCTCTTTTAAAATTTAATCTCTTTGATAGTTTATACTTCATGAAAAAATGATTTTAAAACTATGATATACTATTAAGAATGATCATAGGAATAATAATTTGAGCAATAGAAATATTAATATGGAAATTAGATTAATAAATTCACATATACTATTTAAATAAAATTTGGGCAGCTTAAAAATGAAAATATGACATATTTGTATCTTGGTATAAGTTATTAAATTTTTCAAAAATGATACATTAAGTGTTGGTATTTTTTAAAAGCGTAAATAATTATTTAAAATTTTATAATTAATATAATTTTTTAAAAGTGAATTTATTTTAAAAAAATAGATTCAAAAATTAATATATTTTTTCTTATGACTATAATATAATTTTATGATATCGTAATAATTTTTTCAAAGTGTTATAATTTTAAAACCAGTATTTTTTAATAAAAGATAA
This sequence comes from Viscum album, assembly GCA_963277665.1. Classification (NCBI taxonomy): domain Eukaryota; kingdom Viridiplantae; phylum Streptophyta; class Magnoliopsida; order Santalales; family Viscaceae; genus Viscum; species Viscum album. Next base: position 556,416,108 of record OY728122.1, on the reverse strand, counting down.
TTTTAATTAAAAAATTAAATTTCTCATATTTAGGCAATTATTTTCATAATATTTAGTCCATTTTTGAATTCTAAACATTAAAAAAATTATGTTTAATTTTTCGGATTTTTCTAAAATAGTTGAATTTTTAGGGAATAGTGAAATATATTAATTTAGAGTATATTTACATTACAAGTCAAATAACCTATTTCATGAGTCATATATGATGTGATAATGATATTATCAAACTGTCCTTATAACTTTTATATATTTATTCATTTAATAAACACTATTCATAATCATGATACAAAATTATAAAAAAAATTAAATAATATAAAACACTGTTTTCCTCAACTATAAATACCACCCCTTCGCCTCACACCTCCAAAGACTTGAGTCATGTCCAATTTCCACCCATTACCTCTTCAAAAGCTCTCCTTCATGTTATGGTCTTTAATTTCTCACCCAATATACCATTTAAATGTTTCACAAGTTGCATCTCAAGGAGAGGAATTCAAGAGGTAAAATACCCTTTCGTACTTTTAATTTGTTTTCAATTTCTTTTCTTTTCTTATCCTTTCCTTACCACATCTATACAATGATGCATGATAACTCTATTATATAGTATATATTATAATTTTATTATGATTATTGTATATGCACTATCAATTATTTTATCTAACCCTTTTTATTCTAAAAATGAATACATCATCCGTGTGGTATTGATTTACCACCTTCATGGACAATGAGTTTTCATTTATCAAATACACCATAATTTATGTTCATAAAATTTTATTTATGATTAAAACAGTGTTTGATATATGTAATACGTCTTATTTAATGTTTTATAACCATTGTACAAATATAATATTAATTCACAAAGATAAAACTTGTTTGTGATGATCGAAAAAATGCAGAAATGATCTAAATGTTTATCATTAACATTTTATCAAATAAATCATCCTCATATATGAAATAATAATAATAAATAACAACATAAAATATTCTATAATTTCATTAATAACATCTAATTAAAATTCTGGATAACTATTTACATTTTTACACGATCTTTCTTACATGTATACAAGTGAATCAACCATAAAAACCTAGGAAAAGTGCACTCCTGATTGACAAAATTGAATCTTATGACTCATAAAAATGATGTAAATAAACTTATTAAAATAATTATAAATTCAATACATATTTAATAGGTTCTGAATTAAATATTAATGAATCTAATTTCATTATCCAGGACATTAAGTGCTAGTTTAGAATATTTTGGGACAAAAGGTAAGGGTTTTATCATCTCACTTTTATTTATATGATATGTGACTTATTCCCCAGTATTTATTTTTTGTGGTGAGTGTATATTTATATTTGATATATAATATTAGAAATCAATATATATTCATGGATTTAAATGCTTCATTTAAGTATTTTTATTTTATGGCGAATAGGATTATATTGATTACAAAGTTATAAAGGTTTCCTCATGGATATTCATTTTTCCTTCCGGATACACTTTCTATCTCTTTAACAAAATGTAATTATTAATTATAATTATTTTATTCTCCTAAATTCATTGTGTATGTTCCTCAAAATTTACCTAGGTAAGTTATTCCTTTTTGATGGGGAAATATATGTTTTATAAGGTTTCCTTATCTATTCATCCTAATAAGAAATACCAATTAAAGAGTACACCACTATTATCAGCCATTTTAAAGAACACTCACTAACCTAATTTAAGACAAAAATATTTTTCTAAAATTTATCATTTTATCATCAAAAAAATTCTTAGTTAATTTATGCTTTTATGAAAAGAATTTTTCATTTTTCTATTTGCAAGACTCATTTATATTTTCTATTAAACTGTACTAACGTGTCTCATTTATAAAGTTTGTTATACTCTCTTTTCATATATATTATCTTTTTCAGAAATTATTTATGCCTCAAACATAATTTCCTTACATTTTCCCATTATTTAATGTGATATACATGTTTTAAATCTGATTTTATGGAAAATAAAATTTATTTTCCAAAAGAATTCATCTTTCTAAATAAAAAGTGTATTTTTCCAAGAATTTCATAATGATTCGGTTAGATTATCTTAATCTCTTTTAATACCCTATGTAGGATATTATTCTAAATAGACATTTATTTCTTATGTTACCATCAAAAATAATTTATTCAATGTTTTATGACTCATGCCTTAATACCATTCACTATATTAGTCCGGATAGTTTATGATTATGTTTACTGATTAGGGATGTTATTTACAATTAATATACTATTTTAAATATAAATGTTAATATTGATTATGTTTTACATATTTCATGAGATGAAGAATTGTACATATTAAGAGATAAGTGGGTCTGGTATAGCCCCTCGATCTCTTGGTAGGTCTCATGAAACAAACAAGTTTGGTTATTGGAAGACTTATTACTCATTTATGGTGTCGTGGCCGAAGCGTTGACGATATGTTATGAAGTATGAAATTATGAATACCCAAATTATGATAATAGTAATTAATAATCCTTACGATTATTATAATACTTTAACATCCATGTTTGCATTTATTTCCAATGTGATTATTTATGGAACTATTTAATCAGATTTTATCCCTAACATTTTATAATCATGATTATGTTGTAATGGAATGAGTTTTTAATTATTCATATTGACATCTTTTTTATGTTTACTTATGATATATTTCATTGTATTTCTTTCCCCTATATATAATGTAAGGTCACCACTTTCATGTTTTTTATTTTTCCCTAGGATGAGAAAATGTATATTATGAATGACTGACAGAGATAATCATGGAGTTAAGGATGTTTTCAATAGAGTTTCTATTTGTTTTTTCCTTTCAATTTATAATGTAAAACATTTATTTGTATCTATTTATTACAAAGATACTAAACTATTTGGTCCTTTGGGATAAATTCTCTTATGCATAGTACCAATGTAATAATGTAAGGCACTATCCATGGCCTACTGGGGTAGGGGTTTTTAAAGTTGGTATCAAATAAAATTTACTAGAAACCAAGGAAAATAGATTTAGATAACATAGATTTGGTAAAATAACCCTAATATGGACTTTGGGATAGAATAACATCCAAGAATTTTGGTAACGTATTGATTATATGGGTCTTCCTAAAAATAAATTTATGTCTATATACTGTAGGTGGATATGGTTCTAGAATAGATGTACCTATGTTTAACAACTTTGAAAATGTATGTCAGGCTTGACTTGGTGTAATGTGGTAGACAACAACGGGTCTTCCTGCACAACAAGTTTAAACTCATACGGGATATGCTTAAGATAATTCAAATTCTCATTAAAACCTACTAAGTAGGATTTAAAAGTAAATATGTCCCCAATGATACCATGTTCAGGATAATGATATAAACTATGCATAAATTCTCAATTTATGTTTAATTCCAAATTATAAATTATAAGCTAATTTTAGGTATTCTCTTATTTTGAAATGGATTCTCATGGAAGGAATGGAAACTATATCAACGCTTGTATCCCATATATTGGTTTCTCTCCCACGAAATATTATGATGTTGGAACTAGAATATAGTTGGAGTAGAACAACTTATAAAAATATTCGGAAAACATGCTCTAGTTATAAATAATAACATTACTGGCATGGAATATCCTGATCCATAATTCACTGTTAAAATTTTAGACCACTTTAGGTGAAAAAAACCTATGTTTTTCAATGGGACTAACAACTCATAAATAGGAAATAAGTTGAAAAGTTACTTAGAAAATATATTTCTAGCTTTGGGATGTAACGAAAGGGAGAACGTTATCATAATAGTTTATCATCTATCAGGGGATGTCAATCAATGGTGGTTATTAATTCAAAACAAAAAGGAGGAAAAATGAATTAAAAATATATAATGGAATGATTTTAAGGATATTTTATTAGAAAAATATTTCCTACACAAACAGCGAGTGGATATAGAGAGTATTTTCTTTAATCTAAGACTACATGTGGATGAAAACGTTTACAAGTACGAAGAAAAGATTATAAGCTTAGTAGGGCATGTCACAGACTACATACAAAATCCAAAGAGGAAGATTTATGGATTATTTTATGTGTTAAAACCATTCCACTATATATAATTAGTCTCCAAGACATTCTGATCATATGAAGATATAGTCTCGTCTACTATCAATATCGAGAAATAATTCTACAGGTTTTATGACTTTAATGGAATGAAATAGAAGAAGGAGGATGTTAAACACTCTGTAAAAGGAAATAAGGGGAAGGGGAAGAAGGGAAGAGCTTACTTTCCATATGGAAAAAAATTTGGAATGATACATCATGTGAAGTTCCTATTGGGGAAGGGAGTTTGTTATAAGTGTGGAGAAAAGTCCACTAATCTAGTGATTTCAAGGGAAACAATGAAGGTACAAATGTTTAATTCTATAATTATAAAGATATGGAACATTATTAAAACTATTATCCTAAGCATCAAGTAATTTTCCCCATAATGGGCCAAGGTAATAACTCTATTCTTATGTAGTTAAATCATATGAGGTTGATATTCCAAATTAGGTGGTGGTATGAACATTATTAATCTCATAATATTTCGGTAAATATTTATTTCATTATGGATCATCACATTCCTATATATATTCATATTTTTCTTAAAAAACTAGATATTTCGAATTCACCTTAACAAGGGTGTTGTCAATAACGACTCATAGTGCAAACCCTATTGCAATAATGATGTGTCGAGAACTTCCTATTATTGAACATAAATGTGTTGTAATTTATAATTTTATCATCGTACCTATGGTTTATTTAATATAATTCATTGTATAGACTAGATTTCAAAATATAATTAAAAAATTTATCATAAATAGAAAGAAATTATGATTTTTGTTGAAGGTATAGAATTTATCATCTATATATGGGAGGCTTTACCATCTGGGTCATATCTGAATCCACCTCTAAAAGATCTTCAAAATTAAATTTTTATAGACGAGGAGAATATATAATCTATATATGAGGAAATAAATAGTCAAATTACAGATGTATCAATTTTGCAGGAAGACATTGATGTATTTTGATAGTATTTACCATGAAATATTCAAGAGCAGGAAGTTGATTTTTCTATTGGTTTAATCACTAATGAAAGACCTAAATGAAATACTCCCTATAAAATATCCATGTTGGAATAAATAGTCTTAAATATACCCCTTGAGGAATTGAGTAATAATGTAATTATACACCCTACCACTTCTCCTTGGGGAGCCCCTATTCGCTTTTCCAAGATGAAAGATGGATTCATGAGGCTGTGCATTGACTATAGATAAATCAATGACATTATAGTAAAGAACAAGTATCCACTACCTATAATTGAGGATTTATTTGATCAAATACATGGAGCTCACCATTTTTTTAATATTTACCTTTTATTTGGATATCATCAATTGCTGTGGGGATTAGAGATATTACAAAGACAACATTTTGAACCGGGTATATACGTTATGAGTTTATAGTAATACCATTTTTACTGACTAATGTACCCTTTATTTTTAAGAATTTAATGAATATAGTGTTCAAGAAATATCTTGATGATTTTTTCTTTGTATTTATTGATGATATTAGTGAATTATATGATTATGATTCTACCATCAAAAAATAGTATATTTATTATATATAATGATGTATAAAACAAAGGACTCAGTTGTGTCCTTATACTGAATGATATAGTTATTGACTATGAATCTATGAATTTAAAAACTCAAGAAAATAACTATCCAACTCATGATCTTGAGTTAACAGTCATAATCATTTCTCTAAATATATAGAGAAACTATCTCTACAGAGAAATTTGTGAGATATATATAGACCACAAGTGTTTGAAATATATCTTCTCATAGAAAGAACTAAACATAAGAAAAAGGAAATATCTTGAGTAACAAAAGTGTTATGATTATAAAATAAACTACTACCTAGGGAAGGTGAATAAGGTAGAGGATTCATTGAGTAGGAAGGATTGTGGAGTTCTGAAAAAATGAAGATTGGAAATGATCCTGTGTATATGGATCTAACAAATATAGATATGGAAATTATCAATAAGGAGAAACATCATTACTTTTTCAATTGGTTTTCCAACCATATTTATCAGAAATTATTATATGTTCTTAGTTTTATAATTAGAATTTTATAAGGAAAATTAAATCTATGAATGGAAGGAAGTTGGGAAACATCATTTAGGAGGATGGAATTCTAAAATTTTGGAACAATCCTTAGGTTCCCTCTATACCTAAGCTTAAAATGTAGTTATTGGATGATTCCCATTGATCAAATTTCTATATAAACCTCAGTATCACTGATATATATACAGATTTGAAGGAACGTTTCTGGTGGGATGATATGAGGTGATAAATTTAAGATTATATATCAGGATGTTTAGTCTATCAATAGGTAAATACTAAAAGAAAACATCCTAAAGTATTCATGCAACCTTTTCCTATTCCTACAATGAAATGGGATGAGAATACTAAGGATTTTGTCACCAGATTACAAAAAACACCAATAATGAATGGTGTAATATGGTAAATTGTGGATTAACTTACCAAATATTCATATTACTTTGATATAAGGGAGGATTTTCCTCTAGATATTCATTTAATACTATATATTTGTGACTTTTTAAGACATAATGGATAACCTCTATCAACTGTGTCTTGTCATGATCTACAATTTACATTAAAATTATGGAAGTTCCTTTAGAATGATTGAGGCACTGCACCTCATTTGGTTATAGCTTATCACAATCAAACTGATAGGATGCTTTGAAGGACCATTCAAGCATTAGAAAACATGTTGAGATCATGCACTCTTAACATTCAATGTATGTGGGATCAGAATTTACCTTTGGTGGAGTATTACTACAATAATTGTTCCAATTCAATTAGTAAAATGGAACTATATGAAGCATTATAATAAAAGAGATGTCATATATCTATTTTTTGGGATCCATTTGGTGAAAGGAATCTTGTAGGCCCATATATTATAGAGGAAACAATGGAAAAGGTTGATACTATTCAAATCCATATCAAAGCATCTCAAATTTGACAAAATAGCTATAAAGATAATCTAATAAAGGATTTGGAAATTCAAGTGGGATATCACATTTTATTAAAAGTAACTCCATGGATGGGTATCATATGACTTGGATTTAATGGAAAACTAATCCCCAAGTACATTGGTCCTCTTTAAATCATGGAGAGATTCAGATATGTGGCTTATCGTTTGGCGATTCCACCTAGCCTTTCTAAAGTACACAATGTGTTCCACATATCTTTGTTAATAAAGTACATGCCCACCCAACACAATCCCTCACTTATAAATGATTATAATTAGAACTTGATTTATCTTACTGTGAAGAGCCTTTCAAGATTCTGGAAACTAGAGAAAAAGTTTTGAGGAATTAGAAGACAGATATTTTAAAGGTACTTTGGAAAATCATAAAGTTGAAGAAGTGAAGTGGGAACCCATGGAATTTAAAATGAGAACTACCCTAAAATTTGAATGATTTGAAATTCTATAAAATTCAGGGATGAAATTTTTTGAAGGAGGGGAGAGTGTAACACCCCAATATTTTATGGTATGCCACTTTTAAATTTTAATATCTTCAATAGTTTATACTTCATGCAACATTGTGTTTAAAACTGTAATATATTATTATGTACGACCATTGGAATAGTAATTTGATATTTAAGAATAGAAATATGACCAATATAATATTAAAGACTCCTCTGAATGTATAAATATAAATTTTGTATCTTATAAATGAAAATATGAAATATTTATATCTTAGTACAAGTAATTAAATGTTTTAAAAATGATAAATTAATTGTTGGGTTTTTATGTAAAGCATAAATATTTATTTACAATTTTATAATTAATATAATTTTTTAAAATAAAATTTAATTTCATTAAATAGATTCATAAATTAATATTTGGGTGTCTTATGATTATAAAAAAATTTATGAGACCTAAATTAATTTTCGATGTTGTTATAATTTTAAAATCAGTATTTTTTTGAATAAATGATGATTTTAATTTAAAATTAAATTTCACATATTTATAAAATTATTTTCATAAAATGGAGTCCATTTTTTAATTCTTAATGTTGAAAAATGGTTAGGTTGAATTTTTTTGATTTTCATAAAATAGTTGAATTTTTGTGAATAGTGAAATATTGGTATTTTCAGAATATATTCATTATAAGTTAAATACTCTATTTATTAACTCCTATATTATTTAAGCACCATAATTTATAAATATCCTTCTCCCTTTATTATATTTAGTCATGGAATCAAAAATATTCATTTTCTAGAGCCAAAATAATAAATGAATGAATTAAATAATCATAAAACACTCCTCTCCTCCACTATAAATACCTACCCTTCTCATCACACATCCAAAGACTTGAATCCTGTCCAAAATCAGAAACATCTATCTCCTAATACTCTCCCCCACGTTCTGGTCTTTCTATTATCACCAAAAATACTATTTAAAATTTTCTTATGCAGGTTCTGAATGAGGGCAATTCAAAAGGTAAAATCCTCTTTCGTTCTTTCAATTTATTTGTTTTTCATATCCTCTCCTTACCTCCTCTATCCAAACCTGAATGATAACTATATTATCATATATATACTAGAATTTTATTATTATTATGGGATATATGCCATCAATTCATTTCAATTTCCCTCTTTATTCTAAAAATGAAAACATTGTCTGTGACATACTGATTTATTACCTTCATAGATAATGAGTTTTTGTTTTTTAATTCAGCCTTAAATACTGGTCATATAAAAGTTTAAATTAATAAAAAAGTGTTAAATTTATATAATATAAATTATTAAATTTTTGGGAACCATAATATATACCTAACATTAATTCATAAAGACAAAACAAGAGCGTGATTATTGAAAAAACACGAAAATAATCTAACTGGTTATCATTAACACTTTATCTAGTGATTAATCCTTATATTTGAAAAAAAATTATATAAAATACCATTAAATCTCATTTATTTTCTATAATATAAAATAATCTCAATTTTGGATAATGGTTTCCGTTTTTATGTGATATTTTATACATGAATACAACAGAATCAATCATGAAATCCAAGGATATAGACACTCCCAAACAACAAAATTATATATTATATCTCTTAAAATAACTATAAATGTAATTAATAAAATTGGAATAAATTTAATAATTTTTTTATATATTCTTAATTAACTTATTAATTAATATAATTAATTTATCTAGGACATTAAGTACAAATACAGAACACTTTCTAACATAGAGTAAGTGCTTTCGCATCTCAATATTATTTATTTGAGTTATGCTTTATTGGCCACTATTTATTATGTGTCATGTTTTTATAATTCCATTGGATTTATCATATAATTAATCCCATATCTTCATGGTATAAAATCTTTCATTTTATTATTATTAATTTTATGGGGCATAAGATTCGATTGATTACAATATGGTAAGGATTTCTTCCTAAACCTCCATTTTTTTCCTTTGGGATATTCTTTCTCTCTGTTTTCCAAAATGTAATTCATAATTATCATTATGTAATTATTGTAAATTATATTTTTATGTTCCAAATATTTTTACCCAACTCAATTATTCTTTCTTTTATGGGGAAATATATTTTTTCCAAGGTTTTCTTCTCAGTTCATCCTGACATGCAAGCATGATTAAAGAGAGCTTCCTAATGTCTTACCCATTTTTAAGTAAACTCCATAATTTATTTTAATCCAAATATATTTTTATATAATATTAATTTTTATACTGAAAAAAATTCTAATTTAATTTATGGGTTTTTTCAACAAAATATGCATCTTCATATTTAAATACTCATTAATATTTTCCCTTAAACCGAACTTAAGTGATACATTTCTAATGTCTATTAAACACTCTTTTTACATGTTTTAAAATAACTTGGACATAATTTTTTCCTAAAACAAAATTTCATTGCCCTTAACTTTTATTTTATAAGATATACAAGTTAACAATATGATTTTATGAAAAATAAAAATGATTTTCTAAAAGAACCATTCTTTCCACTGAAAAATGGTATTTATCTCAAGAATTTCTTATTTATTTTTAGAGTATTTTCTTATATTTCAATACCCTATATTGAAAATTATGCATAATTTATATTGAATTATTATGTTACCATTTACCATAATTTATCTAATGGTTTATGATTATTATCTTGATAAAATTCTCCATATTAATTTGTATAGTTTTTTATTATGCTTACTGATTGGGGATATTATCACATCTTATATGCTACTTTCAATATGATTGCATATGTTTATTTTGTTTCAAACCTATCAATTGAAGAAGTAATTTTTCTTAGTATGTTTTTTAGGGCCTCACAAATTCCCCTTGATGCATCAGTAGGTCTCATAATACAAACAAGTTTTCATATTGGCTAATGTCTTACCCATCTATGGTGTCTTGCCCAAAGGCTTGATGGCATGTTATGATGTCCATCATTATTAATTCTGTCATTTTGATATTAGTAATTGGTAATCCATGTTATTTTTAGACTATCATAATATCCACGATTAAGTATCTTTCTCATGTTATTATTTATGGAATTATTTAATCAACTATTATCCATTCAATATTGTTCTCAAGATTATGTTTAATTGGAATCTATTTTAATTAATAATCCATCTTTATTGTTGATGTTTATTTATGATAGATTCATCTGTATTTCTTACCCTTACTGTGCATATGACCTCACCCCTTTATTATGTTTAATTTTCCCTAGTATTTGAACATTTATATTGTTAATAACTTGTATGTTTAATCATGGAGTTTAATAATGTTTCAAATGGAGTTGCTATTTTTTCCTTTCATGATATAATGTAAAAAATATGTTTGTATCTATTTTTCCTAATCCACTAAATTATTTGGTCCTTTGGTATGTGATCAATTTTTCATAGTTGTAATGTAATTATGTAAAGAACCATCTCTAGTCTATTGGGGTCAGGGTATTTACACCTGAAAAACCTATTACACCAAGGACTATACTCACCAACTAGTGGGTGATGGCGTGCAACCTCCTACTCAAAAAATACACTAATGTCATTTTGATATATCTCCCTCATAATGGTGATTCATGTCTGACATGTACATAGTCATTTGACTTGTATATGGTGAAATTCAATATCAACTCAGACCATGGATAACCAATCCATATCCAAGATGATGTCATTGGGTTCCATCATGATGACCAAAATGTCCCATGTGGTCCTCTCCCCACTAACAGATATATCAAACTATTAGTATATAAATGATATAAAATAATCATTCCCTATAGGATCCTCAAAATAAGGTGTTGGGATAAAGTATCAACAAGAAGCTACATCTCTCTCCCCAAGAGTATATATATTAGGGCGTTACTGAAACATATGTATACTCATAGTGAAGAAAGATCAGAATAAACTCATATCATACCTATAATCATGTTGTGTAATGTAGGGTCATAATCCTCTAAAGCCTATAGCTCTCTGCATCCATAAGGGCTAGCTCCCTAATCCTGAAATGGGGTTCCTGGTGGTGGTTTTGGAAAGATCTCTTACCATCATAAACAACCCATATCTCATCCTACTCTTATTCTTGATCCTCCTCCCTGGGTTCTATCGCACCCTCTCGAGGGAGATACCAGATCATGGCTCTAACTCTTCTGTGGACGTTCATTGACTACCTACCTAGGATCCTCATCACGTCTGGTTAGGCAGTCCCAAAAAATTTAATCTTGACCATCTCAATCATAGAATCAAATATCTTTAGGATTCCTTGGTGTTATGTGTTGTCCTTGCACTACTTGAATATGCGCCCTAGTTTGATCAGAAAATGATCTCTTATGTCGAGATCCCCATGATTAGTGCCTGCTATCTATTGTAGATGAGTCATCTCTGTGATTATGACAAGTAGCAATAATTTTCTAGCATCACTCTAATAGAATAATCTATTTTATTATTTCCCACTCCAACACCCAAGAATATGTGGGGATGCACATCATACCACATTGGCACATATCTCTCTATGGAGTCCCTACTCAAACTTATGTGCTCGAAAGTATCCATCATAGATCATGTCAAGGGTTTAGTGTTTATGTTATGTGAACCCTGGTGCAGACTCATCCACTATCATACATCATTGTTAAAACTTTTTAAGCTATTGAATCCAAACTAAGAACAAATAGGAGGGGTTGTATTCCTCACAGAATACCTGCTAGAAGTCCAGCCATGAGTGTTTCAACTCATTCTCCATCTGTGTTCCAATACTCCACCAATTCCCAATTTATTTGTATAAAAGGATATTGCAACCAAGACTTATCTTTACTAGAAATGGAGTGTGATATTTTTTGTATTCAGTCCTCATTAGGAAGATTGGGGAGTTTGAAATGAAATGGATCATTTTGTTCAAAAAGAAAACCGTATTGAAGGTGGTGTCATTTTCTAGTGTTTTCAAAAAAAATTAGTCCAAAAATTAGAGAATAGAGAAAACAGTTTTTAGAAATGGGAGTTGTGTGAAATATTTAATGTGGATTGGAAACTTGTGCACAAGGATTTTTTGGGATCATCGCATCTAAATATAGAGAATCAAAAAAGTGCATGAAATATTTGAATGTGTATGAACGATGAGGTTGTGCAGAAGAGGATTATGTTTCCAATGTGAAATGAAAATGTGTTTTTGCATGAATGGACAAAATAATACGTTATGGGTCATTATGGCCAATAAATAGCCGGCTACCTCCACTCCAGATTTATAAATTTTCCAATAAAGATCTGGTTCCTTTTCTATTTGTACGAGTTGTGTGTGAAAGAGTTACATAAATTAAATCTTGTATAGAAAGTGTTCCTTTATTCTTAAAAGACTAAGTGAAATTTATGGTGTTTGTGTGAGAAAGATAAGTGTTTCATGTAAAATAAGGGTTTCATGAATGTCCTGTTATACGACAATCCCTAATCTTTCATGCAATAGTAGGTGTTGTTTGTAAGTGTTAGTGTGTGCTTCAAGAAATTATGAACATCTGGTTTGTTTGACCAGTTCTTTCAATAGCATCAATTCAAGACTTTAATGCAAGAAGAGGCTCATACTAAACAAATAAAAATCTGTAATTCAAATATATTGAAGTGACCTTCATGTCAACAAAATGAGTAAGACTTCTCTTGAAGAAGTGAGCTAACGGGAATTGATAGAAGTGTTTCTGGGGATGTAGTGTGTTATACCTAAAACCTTGTAAAGTAATTGTTCATGGCACATAGTGACTATGATTGAAATTTTTTATTCCGCATATTGTGAAGAACAGGGGATTTAGGTGTTCTAGACACACTGTCGACATATTCTTCTTATAATAGGTCATAGTGGTGAACTATGTGAAATTGCTGCATTGTATTGATACTTATGACTGTTTTAATTACATTACAATACCATAAGAAAGGTTTAATAGGTTCCTACAAATATGGGAACTTGATTCCTCACTTGATTAGAAAAAGTTGACATATTGGTTCCCCCTCCCCTCTTAAGGTGTTTCAGGATCTTTAAAAGGCCATCTTCCAATGTTACTTCCAAATATGTCATTGTCTAGATAATCATGAACACATTGAACACTGACTCTAGAGAATCCTCTTAGACCTAAGTATCAGGATCACCTTGAAACATTAGAAACCTTCGGTGCTGGAACCCGCAAGGCATGCATAGCCTTCATGCATACTTTTCCTACTCTATGGGGATGGTCTATTGCAAAAAATGTGGTGGTGATTCTACCAATCCACATGGTTGAAGAAACATATGGGATGGACCCTGAACATAGTCCTCATCACTCATTGAATCGTCTTCATGATATGAAACTGTTATCCTAGCCAACTGTCATTACGGAGGAATCATGAAATTTTATCAAGACATACCATGGTAAAATGAGAATATATATATATATACATATATATATATAAATAATGTTGAAATGAATCCAGAAGGAAACTAAAAAAATAAATCTTATTTGTTCCAAGTTCCATTGATACCTACAACCAACGTCTTGGTATGTCGGGTCAACAAGGAGGTAGTTAAGATCCTAGTGAATGGATAGGTCAGTCACCCACATCATTACAAGATTCCCTAGCCTAAGATCCACACTCGATAGACACTAAATTTTTTCCCTAATACCTATAAAATACTCATTGGGGGACTACTATAAACACCATCCCTAGGATCGAACCACGTTTCATAGAAAGATATCACATCCCGACCCAAGTTGGGGCTCGACCTGTAACTACCCAAACCTATTCCTATTGGTCAGGGGTTGACGAATAACGTCAAAGACACAACTAGAGTGAGGAGTAAACTTCCAAGAAACCTATAAAAACACACACACAACCATATCAATGAAAATTTCTTGAGGGATTAAAAGTAAAAGAATAAAAAAACTAAGGTAATAACCGTGCATGTGAAACCGCTAGATAGTACAAAATTATTGTAGTGTAAATAGAAAATTAAAGGGAATAAATACATTCCCAACTAAAAATATGTCCCAACCTGAAAAAACTAGAATGTAAAATGATAATATGGACCTAATCTTGGTCTCCAAGATGTGGCCACCATATGTTGTCCAAATTACCATGTAACCCTAAGCTACTCTGAAGTCACTTCCGACCTATCTATGATCTGTAAAGAAACAAAACATGTGGGAAAATCCAATGCAGGGGAGAGTATATAAATACCCAGTAGGATGCCTCAAACTATTATGGGGGAGCAGTAAGAGATAAAATAGGAGTATTAATACTGTAGATAGGAAATAATATTTAGAAAATTAGTAAATGATAATAGCTCAACCCCAAACAAGAGATAAGGTAACCTCATGCAAGAATAAGGGGATCAACACAGTGTGTAAATGAACAACACATTTAGTTTTTTCAACATATATCAGGAGAGTATACTCATCCAACCATAAGATGCTAAACATGGATATTTCATGGCATACCCCATACATCTTCACAACCCAAGGACGTTGAGTCACAAAATCCAAAGTTATGGATATATATATATATATAATCAGTCAAAAGAAACTCAAATAAGAGAGTTAGTGGATCTCTATCTCATAGATCATCCTAGGAAAGGAGTCGATAATACCTCTAAAAGTCCTTCAATTATGCCCATCATCTCACACGTCTTTCCATATGTAACTATCATGGTCAATCCTTGCCTCATCAATGTGTTACACATTTCAAGGGCCATAATCTCTAGGTAGAGGACTCATGTTGTGGTACAATATGTCTTTTAAACTAAGTGGTAAAGGACCCACGTCTAGCCCAGCTAGAGGGTTCCACTGAAGAATTTTCCAAGGAACCATTCCCAGACATGATTTAGGGTTCCACTTGAGAGTTGGTAGAGGACCCATGACCTCGCTAGCAGGTAGGTTCCACTGTAGAAGTGGTTGAGGATCCATGCTCATCCCAGCTGGTGGGTTCCACTTAGGAGCCTGTAATGAACCAATGCCCAAACCAGCTAGAGGTTTCCACTATTGAAAAATGTAGAGGACCCATTCCCCATTCAAAAATTAGGGTTCCTATCTATTCATTGAGTAACCATGACCATCCTAGCTGGAGGGTTTCACTCAGAAGCATGTAGTGGAACCATGCCCTTCCTAGTAGAAGAATTCCACTCTATGAGTGGATAGAGTACCCATGCCCTGCCTAGTATGGGGGTTCAACTCTGATCGACTCTGGTGATTTTGTTTGATCATTATCATCATCATGAATCACCTAACATGGAATCCAACCAATAAAATTCAACATCATAACACAAAATCCAAAAACGAGAGAATTGTCATGTTCTATGTGAAAAAACTCAAGCAAGGCTACTTGGGGACAAAATTTTGTGTCCAAACGGATTTATGAAAGATTGAAATTCCTTACAAAGGACCCAAGGGGTGAATTATGTGTAAGGGACCCACAAAGTGTGTGGTCCCACTATTTATCTTGGTAATTTCACTAGAGGTACACAGCTCACCAACTATGGAAGTCTACAAGGAAAGTCAGGGATATACATGACATGCCCCTACCACCCAAGGCCCCACATGTGGGCTTATCTATTTCATTGTAACCACCTTGTGTTCTTGTAATAGGCCCTATAACCAAGTAATTTGGTACACAACCATCTTCTTGGCCATGTACTCCCACACAGAGTCCAACCCATTTAATCCACCACACGACTCATTGAACTAGGGATGAAGTACAAGGTGTGTAGGAGGGATACATGTCATTCCATCCTTATAATCATCTAAATCTCCAAATGTCACAGCTCGGGGGATAAACATCATGTTTTCATCATTATAAATGATGTGTAGTCATAATTTTCAATGTTTTACTAATCTGTGATATATGCCTCAAATCTGGCATCATCGGTTCAAATTCATCCTTATATCCACCCAAAAATAATATATCTGGCTATGGATTATAGTTTCTGGGAATAATTCATCATAAATCAGATTCTGAAGATTGTGATAGATATGTTGCATGTTATATGTTCCCTCAAACCATCAACCGTTAATGATTTGGAAATTAATACTTGAAATGATCCACCACAACCAGCAAACATTCCACATCTATCCTCGCTTCATTGATCCATGCTTCATTCATAGTTTCTTCATAATTATGGGGGTCAAATTAGACATAGTACCACCTTAAAATGATTAACTGCGACAGAAGGGTCCAACTAATGATGAAAGAATTAAAATTGAGGTAGAAAGGAACATGCATATAGGTTTATCCAACGTTGGTCAGGAGTTCTTGTCTAGTGATAATTAACTAGGATATCTGGGAAAGAAGCAAGAATATCCTAATTAAAAATTGTACATAGGTACATTAAAAGGATCTATAATTAGCGTAAATAAATCAAGGGGATTCATTTGAAAAATTTATTTATTCAAAAATGGTGTAAACAACATGGTTAAGAGTCCTACCTAGAGATTGGATCATTCTTCATCAAAGAATGTACTTGTCAATTCTTGAAGTATATTTTTGTGTTCACTACATCCCAATCCACTATGATCCATCATTTTGTTATTATATGACGTGATTCTCCAATAGAAGGAGGACTAGATTCTCTAGAACCCTCCAAGGGTTAACATGGCTCTCCAAAGAGGATTCATCATGGAATTGTTCTTATATAATTTCATTTTGGTAAAATGAATGAATGAATGAATTGATTACTTGATTAATCCAATAAACATACCACAAATGGGTTATATATCTTAAGACCATGTTTTGCCATATTTTAGGTTATTCCTTGGGAAATGAGTGAATTACATATTCAAATTTGTCTGAAATCTCGATTATGAGATTATTTTTAAGAGTTATCTAATTTTATTTAAGAAAATGTGTGTGTACAATAAAAATTTGTTTAATATATTTTTCAATTAATTTCGGGCACACCAGGGCTCAAAATCACAAGCTCTCTCACCGCATATCTCTAGAAATATATATATAGAAATAATTCAAAGTCATACATGAAAAAACTAGGTTGTTAAAATATCACCCATGTTAAATGACTTAATTGTAGAGTTGTTCCACAAATGTAGACCTCCTCTATAAAAAATAATTTATAATATCTTATAGAACCAATTTCCTAAGTCTCATCCCTTTATTTAATATATATTTGTATCAATATGATGGGATTTAAAGAGGTATACTAGAAATACTTGTTATAAAATTGTTCCTTTTGGTAGGATGGTGACAATACTCTAAACAATAAAAGCATTATATCCATAATATTGGGATATTGATTATGTACCAATAAGAGGTACCCTGTCTAATACTTTGAATAGTTATTTCACTTGAATAGATTTTTAAAAGACTAAAAATTTAAGATTATTTTTATAGAATGTGATGAGATAAATTGGAATTTGATTGGTTGATTTAATAACTCTGGATTCAAGCCTAGTTCATTGATGATGATCATTCAAGTTATCTAGTAAAATTTTTTTGTACATCCTCCCCTGTGACTTTCTACTATTCTAATTCCTATTTATTCTCTATATGAGAAATATACATGGTAGATATAAATTATTTTCCTTTTTTCTTTACTAATTATAATTATTGTTAAAAAATAATTATATATATATCTATATGTATCCAATATTAACTAAAAGTCATTCAGTAATTACAGGTGAGGGGAATTATTGTTATGGGGAGTAATAATAATTATTTTCTAAATCTTCCACTTTCATATTTTTGACTCTAGAAGCTTAATCATATTCACTTACATTGAATAGATGAAATACCTTTAAACCACCTTTATAAAGAAAAAATATACAATATATCATATCCTCAAATTAATGTAATATAATACCCATATTCATTCAATGTATATATGAGTTTGGACATAAATTATATTATTGAGTATTAGATAATAGTGTCACATGAATCCTAATTATTTGGGCTTCTTGGGTGAGTACTACTTGCATTTTACATATTATTCTAGGTCTCTTCATTTTTAATGGAATCACTATATGAGGTTATAGTATATCATTATGTGGAAACCATACATAAATAATGTGTCTTCATTATATTTTGAAAATCCTTCAGTATATTTTTAGTCAATCAAAAGAAGTGAAATTCCTATTAATGATTTAATTTTTATATTTTTAATAGTTAATGACATGAGACCAATCTATCAAGAGAGTATAAAAATATATTTCATTAATTTATATATTCAACTACCTATTCATTTTCTAAAAATTTGTAACTAAAATTCTATTAATTGGATTTATTCTATCCAAAATAATTTTTTGTGAAATTGATTTTTAAATTACATCATCCTATATTTTGGACTGGGTGTAATTTAAAAATAAATTTGAATTTTTTTTTGGATGATGGGTCAATTCATAAATTTATATTTAGAATGTAAATTTGAAAACTTAATAACATAAATAAAAAATTTGGTGAGGTTTATGTCTTATGAGGTTTATCTAGAATTTGGGTTAGTTTCAAAGGCATCAGACTATGAAAGATTTAGTTTTTGGAAAGGAAACATGAGGCGCATTGTTGGAACATGGTTAGTTTGACCATGTGAGTTATCTTTTCATCCCTTTTTTTTATGGAACACAATTTTATTAAATTGTAAAACCCATTGGGGGTAACTGTGGGACTTGATTCAAGTGTTTAGGGGTGACCCACATAGGATGTGCATGATTTTCCCAAACTTTGAACCTAGCCCATGCCCTTAGTGCCACATAACTAGTAACTACACAAGGTATAGTGCATATTTTTCTAACCTTTCGTAATAACTAGGATCCCTCTTCTAATAGAGAAGGATTTGTGAAGAGAATCCCATATAGTTGGTACACAGTTATCTAAGTTGTGCAACCAAACTATGTTTCTCTTTAAAAATCTAGAAAAGATGATTCTTCCCTTACTTTATTTAAAGGGTTTACCCATCTCTTTTATTTATATCCATGCATATAAGGGAAGGATAAAATATATCCTCTTCCTCTCCTCTATACATGGAGATATTTCTTAAATCCTGACTCCATTTCATGTTCCATTCATCATATTGGAAGTGTATCTAAAATTATATGAATCCTTCTTCCTCCATTCATTGTTAATAATCTCATTTCTTCTTGTATATTGAAGCGAAATAATTTTCTTTATTTTCAGGGTGTTTAATGATTTTTGAGATTTTACTCGAACAAATTTATGTCCATTCTTCATATTGGATGAGTGGACCATATTATCAAAATGGTTGGAGGTATATATCTTCTCTCATAAATTTTCTTCAATTTTTAAATTATATCATTGTGTTGTAGAGTGGTTTTTCTTTGGTAAACCTATTAAATTTGAATTTATGTATGTATATCCCAATACTTGAATTGATTAGCTGGAATGAATTTTAAATTTAAAAATTTTATGTTTTTAACCTCTTATTTAATCATACCCACGTGAATTTGTTCTTTTATGTCTCGGACCACGGTTCGTCTTAGTAATGTGGCACCCTTGAAGGTCATAATTTTAAATGATTATAATTGTAACACATTGTATTGATTTTATTTTCTTAATTT
Source organism: Viscum album (assembly GCA_963277665.1). Taxonomy (NCBI): domain Eukaryota; kingdom Viridiplantae; phylum Streptophyta; class Magnoliopsida; order Santalales; family Viscaceae; genus Viscum; species Viscum album. The sequence continues at coordinate 556,395,990 of OY728122.1, read as the reverse complement.
TTGTCAAATTAACTCACATTTAAGGGTTGAATAAATTGTATCATGGTTGGTTTGGTTTCTTTTCCAATTTTTAATAATAAAATGACCTTTGAGGTGTATTGTATTCTATAATCAAAAAGGGGTAATAGATATGAGATGATAATGATCAAAATATAGAATTATAAAGTACATGGCCTTGACTATTAAAATTGAAATGAATAATAGGAATGGACAACTTTGTATACTTGAGTTGTGATAGAGTGTTTATGAATATGGAATCTACTATTATTCAACTTAAATAATTAAATTATTTGAATACACCTTGAGAGATACATGGGTTCCTTTATATGGAATTCCTTAGATTGGATAATCGGTTATTAATGATTATATGTACACATTGAGTGATACATGGGTTCCACATTAAATAATTATATGGATGAGCTCTGTGGGTTACACCTTATTCACCTATAGTGGTACTCAGATTCCATTGTAGGAATTCATGTGATGGGATCATAGTATGATTGATATTATTATACGCATGAGTGATATTTGATACCCTAGTGTTCTACCTTGGATTGGATCTATGGGAAATGTTCCTATATCTTGTAATGAGTGATAAAACGTTCCCTAGGTGGCATACTGGAGAGAGACTTAGTGTGTTTTTACATTATACCATACATCGGTTTATACATGGGATTGTCCTTTACGAATCATATTGAACAAGCTCTTATAGTGATGGGTAATTATTGTGCTCTTAGTGTGATAATTTATTTTCCTCTTTTTGAATCACATTGGATGGTCCCGTGATTTTTTTTATTAAGAACCTTAATGTCTCATATTTTTTGAATGAAATAATTTGTAAGAACCTGATTTTTGACTCAAGTGTTGATCCTTCAAATTTCAATCTAATTCTTTATTTTGGACCTTATATGGATACATTTGGGTTTAGTGAAGGTCCTAAGAGTGTTCAATGATTTTTCAAATCTAGGAAGACATATTTCTAGAAAAAATGGCCCTGCCACATGATTATATTAAATAGTTCATGTATGGCTCATGGTTATGTCTAACAGTACTGATGGTCATCATTTTTGAGAAGATGCATCTTGCATGGTTAGCGCATGGTTTTCATAACAATGTGTCATAATTATGCAGTATGAAAAATTATCCTAGTACACATGAATTTATGGAGCATGTTTCGGAAAACTATGTGGAAAAACCATGTACAAACTAAATTTTGGATAATTTTATATTTTATCTATAAATATATAAATAAACCTTATTTCTTCCATAATATGAATTATAACAGAAAGAACCTCCATTTTCTCCCATTTTTAATATTTTTGTATTCTAATCTAGGGATCAATAGATCTCCTTCATTTGGGATTTGTTCGAGCTAATGTTTGGCACAATGGATGTACAATGGTAAGTACTCAAATCTGTTTGAGTCATTATTTGGATCTCTTTCTCATGACATATTTATTGATGTGTGAGTGTTTTTCCCTTCTCATATGATATACTCTGATTCAATACAAAAAAAGCTGATATTGGAGAAGGAGAGTCGTATGGGCCTAAGGTGGGTTGTATATGTCTCATCCCTCATGTTTTTTGTTTTTTGGAATTGTCATGTGGGCCCCACTGATTTCATTGGGTGCTGTTTATTGGATTTATATTCCATTATTATAATTATTGGAACTATATGGATTTTAACTTTTCAAATATGTGATTAGTTTTTAGTGGTTTTACCCACAACTCCATCCAACTCGAGTAGGTTGTTGTGCCATAATTTTCTTTTTAGTGTTTTAACATGTTTGATCGACTATTCAATTGTGCCTTGGCTTGACCTTCTTAAGGGTATGCTTTTCTATATTAAATATATTGATTTATATTGTGAATTTAATAATGTAATGTACCATGTATTTTCCCCACTTGACTCTCCCATGTTAAGTTCTTAAACTAATAAAATTATGTGAAATAGAAATTGGAAAGTATAATAAGTGTATGAATTTCCCTTTTTAATTTTAATTTAATAATAGGTTCCATGTCCGTAGAAGCCATTATGATGTTTATGTAAGGTTGTGGAGTGAACAATTATTATTTAAATTTCGTGAATGGAATAAATTAATGGTTGAAAGCAAATTTTCCTTGTCACACTAATGAAAGGAAAGGGTTGAAACAAATAGACTTATTGATGAATTATGAATTGAATAAATGGTTTCATGATCAATTAGACCTGTTACACTAATGAAAGGTAATGTATTAAACCATATAAATTATATTTGAATTCTTAATAAAAATAGTACTGGCTTGAATCTAGGTCACCTTGGATTCCTGAGATATTGACTTGAGATCCCGGGGACCCTATTCAATATTCAATGTTACAACTTTCTTTGGTTGATAACCAGTTAGAACCTAATCGTTGTCTCACTTTTGAAGCTCTGTATGACCCAATAGGATCCTTCATGTAGTAATTTAGGATTACTTTGGTACAATAATTGGATATACCATTCAAAAGTAGGTTCCTTGGTTAAACACCATCAGACCTAGTCATTTTTTATCACCTTTTTACCTTGGATTAACTCCTTGGACTCAGTAGGCATCTTATTTTATAATCCCTTGCACTATGATCCTTGGATTACACTCTTACACTTAGACAGGAGAATGTGTTATCATGAAATTTTAAATTGATTAGGATTTTAGGGTAGATTCATAATATAGAGAAGACCCTATGTCATCTCTCAATATGTGTTGATTGGTTTAGAGTATTCATTTTTAGTAAAATGTACTAAAATAAGGGGTGATTTTGAAAATAGTTTTATGAAAATATCAAAACATAAAGAGTTTAATAGTTTACAAATAAAGTGGATTTAGAATAATATGATATGAAGGGTTCATTGTGATTTCACTACAAACATTTAATATTAATTGTTCTTATAGATTCATTTAGGTTTTGAGTTCTTTTTGGATGAAATTAATTGGTATCTCGATTAATTACTAAGCCTTTAATTCATTCCTTGAAGACCAAACAATGACATAACAATTGTATTGCCAAGGTCAAGAAATTATTAATGGAATAAGAGATTCCAATGTAGATTAAAATATCAAGATATTGGGTAATAAAATTATTCTAGTGTTGTACAATAAGAACAACAAAAGTCACACACTAAAAACATCACATTGATCGATTAGAAATTAAGAGCATAACATTCACATGCATAAAAAAAATAATTGAAATTGAAATCATGTATGATACATGAAATGAAATGTTTAAACACCAAAATTACTCCAAACCAGTAGCTAATAGATATGTCGGAACTCCCTAGATAGGGTGGTAACTCTATCATAATGAACACCAACTGTTTAGCCCAACATCGTGGGGATGAGGAAAGTCGGGTGGAACTACTTCTTCATCCTTGATCCCTCTATGAGGATAGGGGCCTCCAGAACGTATATGTGAAGAGAGAAATCCTCAGGAACTACAAATTGGTTTCAATTCCCTCCTTATTCAAATATACAAATCAGGTTCCCAAGGTATCATTTTATAGGTAATGTGGAAGTAGGTTTTGAGCACACATATTGTGTAAAACCACTTGGACCATTGTTTTCAACCTCCAAAAATTCTTACCTCAATTTAGAGAAAAATAAAAAGCTAAATCCCCACCTATGTAATATCTCCACTGAATATTTATCTTCATTTTGAGAAATATATATCAAGATATGGATATATCACAGAACCCCACTTTTGAATTCAAATAGATTTTGTGTCCCAGACAGATCAGGTCAGATGGACCTCTCTGTGGCCTAATTGGACTTGGGTTCTTATAGATAAAATGTATCCCATTAAATTTTGGATCAGAACACAAAATTTTGGCCCATTTGGATTCAAATTTAAGTATAATGGTTTGGTCTAGTCCACTAGTGTTCTTGGATCCAATGAAATTTGACCAATTTTTCTTGAACATCATCAGGGGTCCTTAAATATCACCTCCACATTCACTACAATAATTTAAAAAGCTAACGTCTCCATTTTTTACAGTGATTAAAACAGAATAATTTAACCAAATATGAGTGAAATTTCATAATATTTTTATAATTTTCAATACCAAGCTAGTTTATCATATTATAAGGAGGTGAAAATAAAATATTGAATCGTGGTGCGATCACACCCCCACACCTAAGCATTTTCACCCCAGGTAATAGTCATATTTTAAAAGATTATGCATGTAGATATTCCAAAATTCATAAATATTTAACATTAATCAAAAATTAAATTCCTGTTAGAAATACAATCAAATAAAAAATCATATTAAGAAGTTATTCTCTGGGAGCATAAAAAAGGAATCTCAAAAATTTTATCAGAAAGAAATTTAAAGAGATGCATGATACCAGTCAAAGAAAATAATTCAAAATTTAATAATGTCACTAATTCTCCATAGGTGGGTGTGACAACCATTTCATTCTATTATTTCCTTTTACCATCAAGTAAAATTTATGTTATTTGAAAATATTTCTACATAAATGATCCATTGCACCGAACCTTCCCTACATCATTTAGAATCAAATTTCAAGACCCACACACTTAATAATTCCTTGAATTCAAACTATAATCTCTAGACATAGATATCCCCATATGTTGTACATTTCACCAACCCCTCAATGATTAATTGTTTTTGGGTTTTCGGGTTGTACTGCAGTCGGATAATAGGTACACACACTTAAGACTATATGCTATAGTATTGAAATAGATTAGATAAGGAAAAAACATATGTCAAATTCATTTTTAAGGGTGAAAAAAATTAACCTAACTTATTTTTACCATATATTAAGTAAAAAATTGTAAGGATTCATTGTTGGGAGCAATGATGTGTGGAGAAATTAAGTGAAACAATTTTCCCATAAACTATTCACACAATGGAAACCATTCTTCTAAAAGGTTTCAAATTGATACAACCATTTATATCATCGAAAAAAAACCAAATTTCCAGATTAAGTCACACCAAAATATTTAATTCCTATAGAATTTCACATTTATAATATTTTTTAAAATTTAAAAACAATAGGTAATGCAGAAATTTATCATGCATTTTGAATAACATCCATGAATAAGAGGGAATCATTTCCCATGAGAAAGTGGTAATTAAACAATTATGATTTTGAAATAGATGCGAGGGAGGAGATGAGGGGGGTTAAGTGAAAATACTATACAATAAGTGAAATAGAGAAAAAGAAATAAAAATGATGAAAATTCATAATGAACGTAGGAATATACCCATCCCCCCGACACATAGAGTGTGAAATATCCTCACTATATTAAAATAGATTGTGGGAAGGAAGGATAAAAACTGATGCTTTTCATTGGTATATTACTTCCTGAACTTGTAGTTCCTCCATTTAGAACTCTCGATGAGCCTTCTAGATGTTCTTAACCCGCTACCCATTAACAATGAATGTTTTCTTCATTTATTTATTTTTTACCTGGACAACACCAAATGGATAAACATTAATAATAGTGTATGGGTGAAACTAGCTAGAATGAATCTTACCTAGATGAATCTTTGAACTTGCATTGTAAAGTAGGACCTTCTACCCAATGTGGAACCAATGATGAAGGATGAGGTATTCATGGGAAGCCTTGGTTCACTCCTTATAAATCCTACAGGTATCATATGAATGTATATGTATTTACTCTTGCTCCTGAATCAGAAACATCCTTTGATCATCTACAATAGAAATATTAGAATTGAATTGTTTAATGACCTAGTAGGCCCGATTCTCTATCTCAACAGGGATATGATTACTATTTATGAATAAAAACTGAGAGGGTGGAATTCTAATGGGAATTTTAAAGGCAATATGGTAAGCCCATAATGAACCATCGAGTCAAAGAACGAGCTATATCTTAGGATTCTTTGGATAGACTTCTGATTTCCTTGATACTATTGGGGTACTTATTATGCATTCTTCCATGTATCCATGTTTTCTAGTTTTCTAGTGACATGATATATCATCATCAACTATTCTAGTTGATTCAGTTATTGTTATCCTTGTCTATTTATTACTTTAGTCTTATTCATATATATACTTACATTTATTCTTCTATTTACCTATGATATTATTTATCTGTTGTGATAAAATCTGATAACAAGGGAATACTCACCCCATGAACACTCCCTAGGCCCTCACTACTATTTGGAAGCCTTTGGGGTTTAGAGATATGTGCTTGAGGTTTTGTGGCCCACTAGGATCCGAGCACCAATTAAGTGAAACTCGAGTCTTGGATGTCATAAAGTACTATCAGAGATGGTTTCCCTTTACGTATTTAATTTTTTGAGACATTTGTCAGGTGATTAGGAAGGCCTGGTACATGGTCCTAATTTGTGATTGGGCGTCATGAACCCAAGTTCTAGGTAAAATCAATGTTACCCAAAATATAAATTTTTTGTTTTTCAGATTACTGTTGTTATTATTTCATTGTTTGTGACACACATTCTATGTGCTGTTGTTGAATATTATTATGATTGAGATTATATTTTATCCTTGTCCTGATGAGATGAAGGAACGAAGAACTGTCAGATGTATCATATAGGAACCTAGAATTCTCATGTCATGAATATTGTCATGCCATATAGAAGAATTTCACTACTTTCATTGCTTGATATGCCTGTGATTGTTGAGTGATGTTGTGGTAGTTACGTTATTCTTATGATATTTCTTAGTTGTGATTGGGTGATTGCGTGTATCAATTCTTGAGGTGAATGGGACCTCAGGGGATGGGATGAGTACTTTACCGAGTCGATACATTATGCTATAAATAAATGGCTTTCATTTTCAATGATAATGTGTATGGGAACTAATTCAATGGTAATGGGTATCCATTATAAAGTGAACCATGACATATGAGATGATGTGGTTGAATATCCTTATCCCACATTTTCATTTTTAAAAAATATAAAGGTGTTAACATTGTAATTAAATGTATAATGAAATGAAACATATTCTTTAAAACATACCAATGTATGGCCATCTAAGTAGGTAGTTGGGTTAGTATTCATTGGGCAGTGAGTTATCAAACATTCAACATCCACTAATAATGCTTACTACCTTTTTAAATATTTTTCTGACTCATGATCTTAGAATTTTTAAACCAATTCTACCATGAAATCCTAAAATCAAATACCTAGAAGGTGGTGATGATCATACGCTATACATTGTGGGATTTGAGCCACCAGTATTACCTCTATGAGTTCCACCCGAGGCACCACTCGTTGTACCATATTTGGGAACTGATTCCCATGTTTGTGATATTTTTCTATGTCTAATGCATTCAATACATGGTGCTCTATTGCTTGAACCTTTGATGGCTGATCTGAAACATGTGTCCTAGAAGCAACATCCTACAAATTTCTCATTGGATGGTATTCCACAGGACACTGAGTCTCGAATAGAGGCCATCTTTTCTATATTTGAGTATCTAAAAACACCTCTAATGAGGAGGGTCAAGCTAGGTACATACATGCTTCAGGATTCTTCCAAGTGTTGGTGGGATGTGGTTTCCCAAGTTAATCTCCATCTTGGAATGATATGGGTTGACTTCAAGTCTATTTTCTATGATTGGTTATTTCTTTGTAACATGAGAGATGATAGAGCTAGAGAGTTCATGAATCTCAAATAGGGTTATATGTTTGTTATGGAATATTATGAATGTTTCACAGAGTTACGATGCTCTACACCACTGACATCAGGTGATGATATTTCACATTCCAAACATTTTTAGGATGAGAATCGGTATTCCATCTATTTGCAGATGAATTTATTTCACCTTCTTTTGTTGAAATAATCAACCAGGCTCCTATCACTAGTCGTGGTAGGCCAGTTATTCTCCCAGTGGATGGAAATGTTCCCACGAGGTTTATCATCTGAGAAGTGAAAACCAGAGTATATGTATTAATAGTACCATGGTGTTTCATCTATGTGGAAGATAAGGGCACCTGAAGACTCATTGTGATAGGGACCCAATGGAGTGTTATACTGGAATTTGTATGTGGAATCTTATGTGTTTTTGGAGGACCTTTCCACCATATTTGAGTTGAAATGGATCCGTGCCATCTCCATCTTGAGGAGTAGGTTCTTTGATTCCGCATTAGGTGGGGAGTTAGAATAGCACTGGAAGGTCTGCATGAGGAGGAGGTCATGGACGTGGTACCAAGACCCAGGGACACCAGAAGCACCCACATAGAATTTTTTATCATGATAGTCCAACTATTATACCTGGATGTGGATTGGGATGGTTTCATGAACTACAATAGATAGTTGAGGATCTACCTGTGGGACCATCTATGGTAAGAGGTACTATTCTATTAGCATCAACTATAGTATATACATTATTTTATACAGTTTTTTTGAATGATTTTATATCAGTATCTATCATTTAATGTCTGATACTTGAGATACAATATTGTTGTGGTGTAATGACCCTAAAAATGGTTATGAGTGCAGTCCGAGGGCATAAAACAATGTAGGGATTTACCCCTTAAGGAAGGTTGTTACCATTTCTTCGGGAATATCTTTGTTCTCTAAATGAAGGGTTTCAATGTCATTTGTGGGACGAACTAGTGGGTTTAGTATCACAATATTGTAGAATATTATAGCTGAATGGTATCATTTACATCCTTGGATGGTAGAAGTTATCTACATAAGGGTGAGTTGGATTTCCATGATGGTAGAAGTAGACCAAGATATCATGGGCTAGGGGGAGTGGCCACTAGATAATAAATTTCTTCCTCAAATATCATGGCTTACATCAAGATGATTTGCCTCTAGTAGTGGATTGTTTTAGATTTGACATCTGCAATGACTTTTCTAGATTACCTCCTCATGGGTAGGGAGAGTTTATGATCGATCATGTTCCAGGAGAATCTCCAATATCATTTCCCTCATATAGGATGAAACCTATTGTGATCTAGTTTCTTTATATGCATTTATAGTATCTAGAGACCAATGTCTTTATATGGCCTAGTATATCCTCTCAGGGTTTTCCCATGCTTTTATCAAAGATAGAGGATCGAACCTTAAGTCTATGTGTGGATTATAATTGGTTGACCCAACTTATGGTCAAGAAATGGTATCTACGTCCTCGAATAGATGATCTCATCAAACAGCTCAGAGGAGTAAAAAAATTTCTAAGATAGACCTGTGATCCGGTTATCATCAGGTGAAAGTTACGTCATCAGACATACTGTGTATAAAAATCTGTTGCAATAATGGTTTGAATGAGTTCCTAGTTATTTTCTTCGGTCTTAAGAATGAACCCTCCATTTTAATGTCTCCAATGAATAGAGTGTTCCACTTCTATTTAGTTTATTTGTTTGTCTTTTTGGATGACATCATCATGTATTATCACACTCCAATCGACCCTGAAAAACACCTTGAGATCATTATGAGTACTCTGGGAGAGCATTATATTTATTCCAATCTTGAGAAGTACTACTTCTATAATGAGAAATATCAATTATTAGATCATATTATTTCATAATAAAGTGTATAAGTTGAATGTAAAAAGGATAGTGGTGTAGTTTTCTAAGGGAATCCCCAGAACATGTTTGATATATGTAGTTTCCTTTGGCTATAAGAATATTATAAGAATTTAATAAAAGACTTAACACACTTTTATTCAACTATTAATAGGATTACACGGAATGGTGTTAAGTTCATGTCGTTAGAAGAGTGTGAGAATGAATTTTAGGAGATCAAATAGAGGCTCATCTATACACATATTTTGGTCCTTCTAGTTCCTGAGAGAGGTTATATTGTCTTCTATGATGCATCCGGCATCATCCTAGGAGAATTGTTGATGCAAGAGGACAAAATCATTGAGTATAGATCATGATTGTTTTGGCCTCAAGAGTGAAATTACCTGACACCTGACCGTGAGCTTGTAGTAGTATTCTATTCCTTATGTTGCTGGAGACACTATCATTTGGGTGAGCACTATGTGGTGTACACAAACCATAGGATCCTCAAATATGTCATCACTTAATGTGACTTGAACCATAGATAGTGGAGATGGGTTGAATATCTACAATTCATTGATTTTGAGATTTCCAAAAGGTCTGTGAATGGAAATGTAGTTGTAGATACACTGAGCTAGAAAAATCAAGCACAAGCCGTATGAGAATCTAGTGATGAATGGAAATTATTGGCCCTCTTCTCGGAGATGAATCTAGAGTTTAATGATAGTCATGAATAGTCTTACCTATAATCATTTAAGTATCCTCTTTTCTCCAGGAGAAGGTGTTGGGTAAAAACATTTCAGATCATGAGGGCTTGGTTCTCCCGGAGAGTATATCAGGAGATAACCCACCTCTAGATTATTCTATGGATAGAGATGACATCCTATGTGTTCATGGACAATTCATGGTTTCTAAAAATATTAGAGAAGAGTTGATGAAAGATTCACATACTTCTTAGTGGGTAGTTAATCAAGGTATCTCCAAGATGTATCAAGATATGTGACACAAATATTGGTGTCCTAGGATAAATTATCAGAGATAAATATTAATCACTAAGTGTTCCACTTATCAATAGGTGAATGTAGAGAACCATAGACCTACTAGCTTTTTCATAGCAGCTTCCAGTCCTAGAATAGAATTGGAAAGATGTTTCCATGGACTTTATATTTAAGTTACATAGGTCACCTATATGTGACCTATATGGACTTTATATTTAAGTTATATAGGTCACCTATATGGGTTTGTCAATGATATAATGATGAATGTGGATCACTTCATTCCTATTCAAGAGACATTCTCAATTTTTGAGAGGGGAAGACTATATGTCTCTAAGACCATACGACTATATGGTTTCCCTCGTACTATCATTTCAGATAGGGATGCCCAAATCATGTCATAGTTTTGGAAGGTCTTGTAGAATGTTATGGGATCATAGGTGCTTTTAAGAGCACCTTTTCACCCATAGAACGATGGATAATTAGAACAAACAATATAAGTTCTAGAGAATATTCTCTGAGCATGTGTCCTTATTTTCAATATTTATTGGGTGAATAATATCCCTCTCATTGAGTTAGCCTATAATAATAGATTTTAGGTGAAAATTTTGATGGGTCCTTTTGAGGCCTTATATGGCTAGTTGTACAGTTCACCCATGTGTTGGCTCGTGGAAGTGGAGATTGCTGTACTAGGTCCTCATCTCATAAATTAGAATTCGAAGTAGGTTAAGCTAATAAAAAAGTGTATGAATACAAATCAGTCTAGATAAAAATATTATGTCGATCTTCATAGATGACCACTAGAGTTTGAGGTTTGGGATTATGTATTCTTTTGGGTATTTCCTCGGATAGGTCATAGATGGTTACATAATAAAGGGAAGATATCACATCATTATTTATGACCACTTGAAACTCTATAGAGATTCAGGATGGTAGCCTATCAATTAATATTAACTCATTGGTACCGTACCATGCATGACATATTCTATGTTTCATAACTTTGACAATATCATGCCAGTGCATCTCATAATTTTGATCCTAAGGATGTTGAGTTAGATGTTGATTCTATCTTTTATGATTACCCAATATGTACCATTGATCAGAGGATGAAGGCTCTACTAGGCTAGTATGTCCCTCTTGTATGGTTGATATGGAAGAACCACCTTGTGTAGGATAAATCTTGGGAGCAAGAGGATAATGTATGTGTCTAGTTTCCAGAGATGTTCTCAGATAATGTTTCACCACCCTTGGATGTTGAACATGAGGATAAGTTATTTCAATGAGGTGGACTGTAAGAACCTATTTTTTCACAAAGGTATAATTCCATTAAATTTCAATATAATTCATTTTTCACCTAATATGGATGTCTTTTGGGTTAGTGAAGGTTATGAAAATGTTTGGGGATTTTTCCAATCCCAGAACCCATTTTTTTTTTGGAAAAAATGGACCTATCCCATGGTTATAGTAATCTATGAATGTAGGGTGCATGGTTAGATCTAACAATGTAGATGGCCTTAATATTTTGCAGATCAATCTCACACAGGTGGAACATAGTTTCCCTAACTGTGTGGAATAACTTTGTTGTACACCCTTTTCTCTAGGTACACATGCATGGTTTGCACACAGTTTAGAAAACTGTGCATACAAACCATCCACTGGATAAATTTTGGGTAATTTTAAATATAATTCCCTTAGTGATACAATTAAACCTTTCTTACTCCGGAATCCAAATTATTGTGGATGGAACCTTAATCTTCTTCCATTTTGATTCTTTTGAAGGTCTAAGCTAGGGATCAAGATATCCACTTCATTTGGGATTTTTATGAGCTTCTGATCATCAAATTGGATGCGCAATCGTAAGAACTTGAGCCTGTTTGGGTCATTCTTCACCCCTATTACTCTCAGCCTAGTTATCAAGGTGGGAGTGTTTTTACATAATTCTTAGATCTGCTTATATCAAAGACAAATCAGACGCTGATACAAGTAGAGTAGAGTCTTATTCCCATGTAGGATGTTTTTCCATAATTATCTTTTCAGTGTTTTGACACATTTGAGCCACCCTTCGTGTGTAATTTGGATTGACATTACAAATGTTAATATTTTCGTTATTAAATGGACTGATTTATATTATGAATTTCATATAGGCAATTACCATGTACTCTCACCACTTTAACTTCCTAAGGTTGTGGCTTCAATTAACAAGCTTATGTGAAAAGGAAATTGGAATGTATACTAAGTATATAATGTTTCCTTTTTAAATGCAATTGAATACTAGGTTGCACATCTGTAGCACCCCTTACCATAGTGATGAATGATAGCATAGTGAACCTTTCTTATTAAAATTCCTTAAATGGATTAAATGAATGGTTCCAAGTGATATGGGGATGTCACAATAATGAAACGAAATGATTGAACTAAATGGACTTATTGATTAATTATGACTTCCATAAATGGTTGCATTTTAAAATAGCCTATTCAGACTAATGAAATTTAATGGCTTGAACCTTATGAATTCTATATGACTTCTTGATCAAAATAGGTGTGGCCTAACTCGAACTCACCTTAGATTTTTGAGGGAATTCCTTGAGCTATCAAGGACCACATTCTGAATTCAAGGATACATCTTTCTTACGTTGAGACCCACCTAGTACCAATTCATTCTCTAACATTGGATTCCCGGTATGATACCATTAGCTCCCTCATGTAGTTCTATAAGATTCCTTTGATATACTCCTTATATCTAGAATTGATAAGTTGGTTCTATGGTTAAATCCCATAGATCCCATTAATTTTAAAGACTTGTTTTACCTTAGATGAAAACCTTGGAATCAGTATAAATCTTATAGTTGAATTACTTAGACAATGATTCCTAGATTACACACTTTCCCTTATCCATGATATAGTAATTATTGATTTGGAGACCCTTGAGGTCTACATTGCCTTGGTCATTTCCATGGAACTTCATTCTTTAATATCATTACTGGTTGCCCTGTTACATCATGGAACCTTCACTATTGGTAATGTGTGAATCATTTATAAACTGGTAACACTCAAATAAGGAATTAGTTACATGTCCATACACAAGAAAAGGGATGAAGCTATTAATTGGGTATTTAGTTACATTGAACTTATTTAATTTATATATGCATCGTTGCACATTGTTACATTTCCATTAAATAGGCCAGATGTTATAAAAATCGTTGGTGGTGGCCCACTGAGTTTTATATCGCACCCTCTCATGGTGCCTTTTGGTCCATAGGGGGGTTATTTGAATGTAAGTGTTGATGAAGGGAAGTATACGATGTTGAACACCTGATTTCTTGGTGTTTACGATGGATTTTGTTATCATATGACTGAGACAGAGCTCGATATTTTTGGGACAGTCACTTGATTTCCTTTATAATCTGGTGGAAAATGTTAGGACGGCTATCTTGAATCCATTTTTTCTTGTCTTTCTAATGACATGACATATCATCATTAGTTATTCTAGTTGATTTGGTTATTATAATCATTTTCTATTAATTACTTTATTCATATTTCTTTGTTTACTTATATAGGTTCCTATATATTTTTATATAATTATTTATTAGTTGTGCTACACTCTGGTAATGAGGGAATAGTCTCCCCACTAACTCACCCTAGGCCCTCGCTGTTAGTAATCACCCTCTAACATTCAAGGCCATGCGCTTGAGTCCATGTGGACTACCAAACATTAATTGGGCACCTATTAAATGGATTTTGGGTTTGAGATGTCACATAATTCTAATATATCATATTTAAGGGGGAATCAGCCAAGCCATAAAACATGCATGGGATTGGTCAATGATTTTATTAGACCTTATGATGGCCCAATTATGTACCCATGTGTATATAAGACCTAGGGTTGTTTCAAGAAAGTTAAAAAAATTGAACTATTTTTTCCAAGTTTAGTATAGTGGCTAACCTAGGTATTTTCACTTTAGCAGCCTCAAATTTTATTCACATACAAATTCTAATTCACCTACACTATTTCATTTTGTTGATTTTATTATTTATAAAAGAAATGATTATGTTTAGTATTGGTTAATTAAAATTATAAAATTACATACAATTATAAATTACCTTACAATGCTAAACCTAATTAAATTAAAAGAAAATAACTTATTCTTAGGTTTGGTTTTGATTTCTATCACTATTATTTTTTATTTGTTTAAATTATGTTTGATAATGAACTAATTAAATCTAGGGAGTGGATTACAACTCTTTTATTTAGTGTCTAAAATCAATAATTCCTTACGAAATTTATATCTGACTTCCTTGTGTAAAAATGGTTGGTGTTACACCTTAGTTGAGAGTGTGGCATCTTACAGGACCCGACTCCATCATATGTCGTTTCATCCATTAATTGGATCAAATTTTTTGTGTGAAGACATAGTCAATACAAGAGATAGAAAAGAATTAAATAAATAAATACAAATTGAATTTATTTTCCTATAATTGGGGATAATATCCATTTACATTAATTCCACTAACATCTAACAAAAAAGTAAAACAATCTTTAATAATGAATTCAAGAACAGCTAACCTCCCATTGGCCAAGCCTCGGGCCAGCCTCCCATTATTAAGAGTAGCAGGTTACAATAGTGATAAAGGGTAGAAGAAGAGAAGATAAATTAGAATAAAAAAGTAAGGTATATGTGAGAGAAGGAGAATGAGATAGATATAATGAATAAAAATAAAATAAAATATTATGGGAAAATATAAAAAACAAAAAAGAGAAAATGATAAATTATAAGAAAAATAAAATAAAAATAGAATATGAATATGGGTGAAAATATTGTATAAGAAAATGAAAGGAATATTTTTTATAAAAAAAAATATTACAGAATAATAATAATTAATGAGAAATAAAAAAAATAAAAGAAATTAAATAAGAATGAAGGAAGCTGCATCGAGCAACCCTACTCCCTGTAGTGTGAGAACTCCATTAGGAAGTAGCCAAGATTCTCTTTTTATGGAGATATGGAGAATCCCTGAGCCTCATCCTCCCTGTGATCAATGATTTATAAATTTTGAAACATTGAACTTCTAGATATTATAGATATTTTAATATCTCAATTTAAATTTCTATAGACCTCAGGTTGTTTCTATTTTTCATCAATTTAGGGAAGAAGTCCAGCGGGGAAGCACCCTTATTTGTAATTACCCGACCCCAGTCACCCAGATATGGTGCATTATTTTAATAAATTGTAATAATTACAAGGAATAAAGTCCTAATGAACCAATGAATTTAACAGTCTTGAAAAATAGATTACAGACAGAACATTAGATTACAATTTCTAACAGAAAATAAAATATAGATAATCCATTGAGAATACCATTATTACACTAGCTTAACCCTTCATATCAATCATAAAACACTGTTTAACATTTTAGGAAATTAAAAAATAATAATGGGGTGATATCAGATTCTTAGTAAGGATAATAAATATAAAAGAAACTATCATAGATAAACATATACTTTTAAAGCAAGGTACAAAACTAAAACACAAGCCTTTTAAAAAATTATCTTCCTCATAATAGGGAAAGAATAAATAAAATATTTCTATTTAAATATTCACATGTATATTATACTAGTTGAATAATCATATGTAAAATTAGTGACTAATCTGATAATGATGAAATGCATAATTTCAGACATCCTAACCACTACGTCGAGGCCTCGTGCGAACACCATACACAACATTCTGTCAAGGCTTCGTTCCAAGAAACTAGTTGGTATCATGAGTCTTACCAATGCATCAAGGGGCTATAATGCCCACATCCCTTACTATGCTCAATACATTCCTCATATGAAAAGGTTGAAACATAACACAAACACTCATATTAAAACTATCAAATTGAATATTAATACATTAACCATAAACCATGAATGGTATTAAAATCACACATCCATAGTGAAACATTTCATAAAACCTTCAACACAATATGAAATGTTGTATAACAATAAATCAATCTCAATTAAGAATAAAACCCAACAAAGGATGTTGACATAGATTAAAATAATCAATTAAAGTCATTAAAACTATTTTCGAGGAATATCCCTTTTTAAATTTGACAACAATAAATGTCATGAAATTCATAATAGAAGACATTTAAAAGACATTTTTGAATCAATTTTTTACATACCACTTTGAAACTATTGAAAATAATTTATATTTTAAAACATTTATGTTCATCTAAATAAATTGTTAAAACCATTTTGAAAACATAGTCATTAATGATAATGGTTTAGAAGTATAAATCTTTAAATCATTTATAATAATGTTTTAGTTAAAGAGTTACTTAAATAAAACCACAAAAATATTCCTCATGGAAAAGTTTTTAAGAAACAAGGACATGAATGATAAATATGTCATAGTCAGCACTTTTTCATAAACGATCTTAGATAATAATGAGATTTCAAAATTATCCCTTACCATAATTCCGATACTCTATATGTTTTTGAAACTACTTATAATGGTTTTTAAAATATTATTAACTTTCACCAGAATCATAATAATATTTTTGATATCATATATGATTGGTTTATGACTTTATATTACTTGTTTATTAACAGTTCAAAATTAATGCAATGTTTCAAGTAATAATCTCTTTTTTTATCGTATGGGTTTTAACTTGTAATTCTTGATCGTAGTTCATAGATCATGATTAAATGATTTATATATTATATATATTCATAATATAAAAAATATAAAATAGATAGATATATGAAATGGAATACACTATTTATAGAGATGGTAGGTCATACGTATGCATGAACGTTGCTTCCATTTTCTTATCATATTGAGTGGAAGTAAGTGAATGAAATATATGTACATGTATATATATATATATTATGGTAGAATTATTAATTCATATATTTCATATATAATCTTAATATATATTTTTATAATCATTCTTTGATGGTGAATGTGTAAGATGAATCTCATCATGTTGTTGAGATGATAAGTCGTACGTACACACGAGCAATAATATCATTTTATTAATGGTTAAATGACATGAAATTGGATGGAATAGGAATTTTAAATAAATAATATATTTTGATATTTTTTATTTATGTCTTTTATATTTATCATTATAACCATCAAAAGAAATTAAAGATGAAAACCAATTTACACCACGGTGTGGAGATGACAAAATGTACATACACATGCATGGTGATATTGTTTTTTATACGATGGGTTAAAGGAGTAATATGGTTTTCCCATAATAATAATTACATATAATTATATATTAGACTCTGGATTTATTATTTTAGTATCATTACAACTTAGGAAATGGAATTATAATAAGAATGAACATTGAATGTGTTTGATAAAATGATTAACTCTTTTTTGGGAATCACCTTTTGATTTTCACAAGGATATCTTAAGTTGGTTTTATACCCAAAATGTTTCCTCTGAGATGAATTAATCGATTTTAGGATATAAAATGTACTAGGTTTGGCTGAGCCAAATGGATTTGGAGGAGTGAATAAAAGAGAAGGAGATGTGACTTTTTATAGGGGAGGCGAGGGACACTTTAGCAGTGTCTTGAAATATTAATTAATTATAAATTGCTTTCATGGTTATAATTGATCCAAAGAGATTTATTTAGAGAATAATATGATTATGTGTCTAAATCCTCTCAACTAATATGTTTTACACAAGGTTAGGTCACAAAGTAAATCTTATCATTTGGATTTGACCCTTAGATAAATAACATAACTCTTACCATGTCTTCTCGTATTTTTTACTATATGGTTAATGTAGTTATTATAAAATTCAAAAAGAAAATAAATTGGATAATTAATTAAAATTTTATATCTATATATTTTATTATTCTAATATTGTATTTTTATGACTATTATATCTTTTAATAAAATAGTGTTTGTTTTAAAAACCCATTTTTTTCAATTTTGACACTATTTAGTAATTGATTTTTGAAAAGTCATTATGACATTATTCTGTCAAAATAAGGCATTAATTCATCCCTAACATGCCAATTTTATCAAAAAAATTGTTTATATCCTCAAAAATATCAAATTAAATTTATTTTGGTATTTATAATATCATTTATCTCAGTCATTCATTAATATGGTAATCACTAAATCGTTATTGTGTCATAAATAAATTTATTTATTTAATGTCTAAAAATAATAAATAAAATACCATGATTTAGGGAATATTTTTATATTTATAATGACTATTTATAGACAATTATATCTTTTATATAACCCCATATTGAAATTTTTTTAGTAAAAAGATACATGTTTATGTTATATTTCGCTTAACATTAAATTTATTTTTAGAAAATTGCATTATCCAACAGAAGTGGCTCCCAAATACCAAAAGTTCAGGCTAAGGATTTTTTTCGTCTCCCATGAATCATCCCATTATATTAGCACATGTGTTAGGCTATTTTTATATTATTATTTTATTATTTTTCCTTTATTTACATAATTTATACATTGACTTTGGAAAATAAAAATAATTACCAAAGTTACAATTCATAATTCCCTAAAATAGTTGATACATATTTACAAAATTTTGACCTTATGATTCCAAATATGGAATCAATTTTTTAAAATTAAAAACAAATAAGTTGTATTAATCAATTTAAAATTAATTCACATTGTCAAAACCAGATAGTCAGTTTTTAAGGTGTAAAAATAATCACAAGATTGACATGTGTTTATATCCCATTTAAAATTGGAATTTATTCCAATAATCAAAATTTTATTAAGTGATAAAAAATAATAAAATTACACTTTAAAACCCGTTATAAATATAATCTAACTATATAAATAATTTAGATGAAAATTAGTTTGAATTAAAATTCTGTATTTTTATTTATTCATTAAAATATTAAAGTTATTAGAAAAAACACCTAAATTTTATCGAAACTAAATTTTTATGTCCCAATTCTAAATAAGAAGTTTATTTTGTTAAATTTATTGAATAAAAGTTTCAAATATTTGATTTTAAAAGGGTTCTCTAATAAATGGTGGTAAAATTGGATTTTTGAAAACTACATCTTTTATATGGAAAATTGAATTTGTTCTTATATTATGTCTATGAAACATATAAGATGAAGCTTAAATTATATGGAATGTATAAAAATCAAAATGTGGTTAATAATATTCATAAAATCTTCTTAAATGGATAGTTTAATAGGTCGTGGGGTGCTCGAACTCAGTGTTGCATGTTGCGCAAGTTATTGAAGTATTTAAAAAGAAAAATAATGTTGAAGTTTGGGGTGTTACATTATTCTCCACTATTTTTTTGTGGTATTGGTAGGATTTATGTGGTGGTCATGTGTGTTAGTGTCTTTGGAGGGATCCTCTGGGTCATCTGACAGTCACTTAACCAGATGAAAGCCTTGAAATGTGCTCATGGTGGTCAGAAAAGGGTCCAAAGATGATCCATTGTGTCACTGCGAGAAAATAGAGAGAGAATAGATAGTTCTTGAGATCTCGGTGGCCACCCATGGAATTTCCCAACGATGGAAGTGGTGCTAAAGGTCATCGTGATGTTTGATAGGTAGTGAAGCCCAGTAGAGGTTCTGTACGAGGTGGGCCGGAAAGCTGGTGAAGTGTGATACAACACCATTTGTATAAATATTAATAGTTACCAAGATCAATTTCCCCATGTTGATGTTGATTTAGGGTGGTGCACTTTTATATCATTGAATTCATGTGTTACTTGAATAACAATATCTCACAAGAGTGGGAACCCAGATTCACTTGCACACACGACATGGGTCAGGCCCACTTGGGCCCTGTCCAATCCTTTGTATGTGGTTCCTCCTATCGGACTTCTACCTCACAGACATGATCGGGCCTTCCCACAAGCACCATGGTCATATGGACCTTTTATGTGATGGATCTGTGAATTGGTCCATCAATGGTTGAGTTCAAAATATTTGGTATAATGTTTTACTTAAAATACATTTGAAAAATGAAAACATAATAATAAAACATAAACATAATTGTATTCCAAAATCAAAACATTCTATATTCACCTCTTATTATCCATTTTGTTCAATTTAAAAACATTATTTGTAAATTCCTAATTTTTTACTAAACATATTATTATGTGTCAATTTAGATTAAAATCCATTAAAAATAATTACAAAATTTTGAATAAATTTCATGGAATTTAAATCTATCAAATAACCCCCATATAAACTATGCATTTCCTCAATTATAAAATCTCAACACTGAATTCAAAAGGTTCTGATGTGACCATTATTCAACTTTCAATGCAATATAACAAAAAAATCAATGGTAAATAGAATTTTCAAATTACACATGAAATATAAATAAAATTTATCAATTTTCGAAGAAAAAATCAACTTTAGTATTTAACTTATTACATTTTGAAAATGATGGATATCCTTATTTTATCCATTCAAGATCATTAATTTATTATTAATAAATATAGAAAATCATTATCTAACTCTCCTATATATTTTCTCTCATCACTCATGACAAAATTCAAGTATATTTATGATGTAATCATGATTTAATAATCCATATCCATAGGATTCTAGAAGAAATACATTCTCCAATTTGTAATTTAAAAGGGCACCAAAAATCATGAGGACCTTTCAATCATGGTTCATAGGAATATAAGGCTTTGGGTTGCTAGAAATTTATGTTTAAAAATCAAGGATCCTAGAGGAGGTTTCCTTATAATGTTCGTTGTATAACATAAAAATTATATGTGTGTTGTCATTATCCCCATCACTGTGTGACAACTCCGACATCCCACAATCAATTTAAGGTCATGATCAAAATAAACCATAATGAATGACTTTTTCTCCATCTTAAATTCTTCACTAATTATATAATTTTTTCAAATAATTTATTTTCATTATTTTTTTACATTTTAAAAAGTTATGAATACAATAAATCTCACTCCCACCACCTAACCACGCATGATAAAAATCATCAGTCTAGTAATAGTTATTTTGTATTCCTCCAAGTCAAAACCCATTCAAAATTTACCCTTTTTCATTTTTTTCAATAATGAAAAAATTTATGGTATAATGAATGAATCAATAAACCATTTCTGATATCAAAGATAACACCCCAACACCTTTACCATACAATATAGTGAATCTACTAAACAATTACTTCTCTCACCCCCACACTTCAACATTAAAATATCCTAAAAATTCTAAGGGGGTGGATACATATTTTATTGGCTTGAAATGTGAATCATACCAATTTAGGTCTTTCATGTTCTCTATAATATAAACATGTATTAATGTAATGGTGGTATCTAGGATAAGGTATTTTTAAAATATTCCTCAATCATTTTAAATGTGTTTTTTCATAGTCATATAATTAATAGGTTCAAATACAAGTTCTAAAAGATGGCATGTCCCAAGATCACTCAAGAAATATTATCATGTTTTAATAAAAAGTATTTGGCCTATAAATCCTCTTGGCAGTAGGAAATATAACATTAGATAATCACTCAAGGAATGACTGATAATAAAAAATCAATTGAAATAAAATTCAGAAATATGGAGTTTGATGAATTGTAAAGAAATGTCATTTTCTTGAATCAATAAATTCATTAAAATCAAGAGTCTATATTTCAATATACATTTATCACCTTAATCATCAAATTATCTATTTTAATCATTAAATCTCTATATCATTTAAATATATAACATGGCCTTATAAGATTACACAATAAATTCATGTCTCTAAGATAAGTAAACTAAAGAATAAATTCAATGTATATCTAATAAATTTGTAGTTTTATTCACAAAAACAGGTTTTAGAAAAAAGATTAGAGAGTTTAAAAGATAAAAATAAAAGATATACCCCTTTGGACATAATGATTTTATTCTTACATCCCTGTTCGGGGATCCATTTTTCCATCATAGTCCTACATTATTAAATTAATTATTTAAATACAAGTATCATTTCAATGAAGTCAAAAATGATGGATATAGTGGAAAAATATAATAAATTAATCCTAAGAAAAAATTTAAATTTTAAAAATAAATTAAATATAAATCATGGTTTTATCCTCCAAGTGGGCCCAGACTTTTTACTAGTTCAAATGGGTAGTACCAGCTATTATATATAATCTGATGGTGGGTTGATTTTTTTATATTTGATCCACCACAAGTTTTTTTCCAGCAACCATTTATTCTTTGTTGGTGTATAATAATCCATGGAAAGATTATACCAGATCTTCCAACATAATAATTATTCACAACTTGCATGGAGGGAGTAGGATGAAGTATGGTTCATCCACCTTCTCAGTTGATACTTGTTAAACCTCCTTTTTCATTTATAGTGTTGTCTCAATGTGAGATGCATGAATTTAATGATCTAAATGAAATTAATCAGGTAATTTCACTTGAAGAAAATCTAAATGGAATAAAAATTCTCCCATTCAATATGATCATCCCATATCTATATTTCTAGAGGATTAACTACTTGGACATCCTCATGGGCTAACTCAAATACATTTTCAATAAAATTTGTGAGCCCTTGAATTCCCCAATAGGTTTATGTTTTATTTCTTCATTTTCCTCTAAGGTGATGAAAATATTTTCTAAATTAGAAAAATAAAATTAGTGGTAGTTAATTCTCAATTCAAATTGAATATATTCATAAGAAATAGAGTTTTAAATAAGATAAAATCCACCAGTTTATTTAGATTCAATATCTCTTTCAATGGTGAGTTCCTCTTGGAGTTGTATGGTATAAAGTGGAGGTAGGTAGTTAGGCTCATCCAACATTTCTTAAAATTACACCACTTGGGTGGTGTCATATACCTTGTATTGAGAAATAGGAAATGGTTTTTGATATTATACTTTGTGAGTAATGAGGATAACAATTTCCATCGCACCCTCATTCTATAAGTTATCCAAATCTAGTTGGTCTCTGACATATTGGCCATTAAGAAATTATTCCTAAACAATAATACACTCTTGTTCATCATAGTAAGCATTGATTTGGTTCTTCAGATGGTCAGGCTTTGGAAACTACTAAATTTATTCCTTATCCTCTTTGATGTCTTAAAAAAACCAGGGAAGTCTAAGGGATCTCATTGTATTTTAGTTTAGGTTTTCTCAAGGGATACATTGAAATATATAGCTTTCTAATCCATTTTCCTTATAAATATGGAACCATATCTTCCATATTATAAATCTCATATTTGATATTGTTATTATCCACCATTCCTGAAATTTCACCTAGGTAATTTCTTTAGAAATGTTGATATGAAGAAATGGTGTCTCTACTTATGTCTTGGAAACTTCTTAATAAAACTATGGAATGTAATCCTAGAGTTCATTTAGTTCTATAGACAATCTTTATAATAATGGTTTCTTGAGGGCCTCTTTACATTCTTGGATGAGGTCCTTGAATTACTCCACTATGATGATTTGGCTATGGGCTCCCCTTATCTGTCTAAAAATAAGGAACACTATTTTCTATAGAACAAGGTGAATCAGTTAATGATTCTTGAACCAATGAGTTGTTAGTCCATGAAGAATAAAAATCAGTTCAATATATTTGGTAAAAACAGTTTTTTTGGTTTCTTTTTAATAAATAGAAAATATATAATATTTGAAAAATAAAAAATATTTAAAAAGGCTGGTTCCATATAAATGATGCTAGTTATGAAAAACATATATCCCATGGTGTGTTAAAATAAAATTTCTAAATTTTTTTCCTAGTTAAGTACAGTGTATGATAGAGGTCATCTCACATTAGTAGCTTCATATTTTGTTTACTAACAATTTCCAATTCACCAAAACTATTTCATTTTTTTATTATTTAAGAGGGAAATGATAAATTCGGGTTTTTATTAATTAAAATAATGAAGTGACATGAAAATCTAAGACACCATGAAATTATAAATATAATGAAATTGGAAAGTAAGAATTTTGTCCTAGGTTCCATTTTTAGTTCTATAATTATTCTCCTTTATCTTTTTAAATTAATTTTGATATTCAAATTATGAAATCTCATGAATGGACTAGTATACTTTTATTTAGTGTTTTTAAATATTGAATTTCTTAATAAATCTAAATTCCACCTCCTCATATAATCAAGATTAATAGAACACCTCAATCGAGTGTATGAAATCTTCCAGGACCCGGCTCCATTGTATACCATTTCATCCATTTATTGGATCTACTTCATTGTGTAAATATCTAATAAATGGTATAGAGGGAAAATTATAAAATAAAAGAATAAAAATTGAATTGTGTTTCATGTAATGGGGGATAATATCATCACCCTTCCATGTCACTTGCATCTATAATTGAAATAAAATAAACATTAAGATGGAATTCAAGAACACCAAACCTCTCTGAGTTCATGCCTCATGTCAGGATCACATTATCACGTGTAAGAGATTAAGATGGTGGGAATGTGGTGAAGAATATAATAAAATTTTAAATAAAAATATGAAGATAGATGTGATAGAATGAAAATGATAATTAGATAATCAAAAACATAAAATAATATAATATGAGAAAATATAAAAAAAATGATAGAATGCTAAATTGGAAAAAGAAGAATAGAATAAAAATGTAATAGAAAATAAAGGTGGATGGGGTTAAAAAAATTTGTATATAAAAAATCAAGATAAATTTTATATTAAAAATAATAAAATTAAATTACATAAAAACAATTATTATTTAAAAATAATGAAAATAAAATAAAGTAAACAAGAAAAAAAGAATTAGCATCGGGATGCCCTCCTCCAGGCAGTGTGTGATCTCCTTTTGGTAGTAGTCGAGATTCTCATTTTTTGGAGGCTAGGATAATTCTGTAGGCTCTAATTCACTTTGATAAAGGCTTCCGAAATCATCATACATAGATCATGAAGATATCATGGATATTTTGAATATATTAATATAAATATATGTAGACCTTAGGTTGTTTCTCTATTTATTAAACATGGGGAAGAAGTCTAGTGGTCCAATGCTCTTCTTACCCTTCGGTTATTCATAGGATGTAAGGGATTGACATTGTGGATCCACATGGAAATATATTATGAGGTAACCTATGAATCATTTATCTTTACATGTAAGAATAAAGCCTCAAAATCAGCTCATTGTGGTTTGCAAATTATCTAGAGATAATCCAAGGGGACCCTAAGTGGTAAAAAAAGGTACATGAGTTTGATATTGTTCTCTTGGTGGTCACATGTTCCACTTATTGATGATAGTAGCGGTGTCCAAGGTCCTCGATTGAAATGAAAAGCAGGGGAGCTTGGTAGAGGTTCCTTCTAATGAGAACAATGAATGGGATGACACCAATTGAATAAAAAATAATTAGTAACCAATAAAAATTTTCCCACATTGAAATTGAGTATGGGAGGAACTCTTGTATATCATTGATGTTTTGTGTTACCTATATCAAAATCCCACACATAGTTTGGAACCTAGATTCAGTTGTGCACATGACATGGGATGCGCCCAAGAGTGCCCTGGCACAACCTATACTCATGGTTCCTCCTATGGTCCTTCCACTAATCTAGCTCAGGCTAGCCATCCCATAGGAACAATGGTCATATATACCACTTTATGGCCATCTAGGTGACATTCTCCCTGTTTTTTGATGGCTATATAGAATAAATATTTTTTTTACCAAAAACACATTCGATAAAATGAAAAAAATATAAGAAAAATTATACATAAGTTCATAAAAAATAAAAAAGTTATAAATTCATATATCATTATCTATATGATTCAATTTAAACACATAATTTTTAAATTCACGCTTTTTAATTAAATGTTTAATTATATTGGAATTTAAATTAAAAACCATTGCAAAATCATTATAAATTTTTTAAAAATTTGAGTGAAATTTGAGTGTTCCAATAAACCAAGAATATATATATATACATACATATATGTGTGTATGAGTGTGTTTATTAACATACATTTTATCTATACAGGTTGACCATGGTTCAAAATTTTTGGGCTTAGGATGAAGTAGGTATGGTCAGCCATGTGTCCCTGAGGAACCTAAACTCACATGTTTACATTTATTTATTTATTGTTTTACCTATCATACCTACACAATATAGTATTTTATATTCTAAAAATATAAATCATTAGACACTGAAGGTGGCGTCTTACTGAATATATCTAACACTCTTTTCATTCCACCATTGTAATGGGGTACATGTATAGACCCCTTTCTTATAGGTTTAGGTTATTAGTTTTTCTTATGTTTTTCATTTTTACATAAAAGCTTAGGAGTGTAGGAAAGGGCCATAGATTAGGATGATCATGGAGTTATACATGGGGTTTTTTGTTCATTTTTTATAAATGTAATATTCTATTTTTTCTTTCTCAATTAATGTTTACTACTTAGATAATGTATCCCATATGGACATGCATGAATGATTGTATTTTTTCCATTTTACATTTTTATTTAGTTATTTATATTTTTTTAGTTATTGATTGATTGATTCAATTTTTCACCGCATTGGTACTCTGATTATGAGGGTATGGTCTCCACAATGTATGATCATTACACATTCATTGAAATATGGAAGCCTTTGGAATTTAGGGAGGTGCACTTGATTCATAGTGTAAAACTAGCTTGAGTACCATTATAACTGGCTCTTGGTGCTGGATGCTACTAGTGGTAGCATATGTTTTTTGTCTCCTTCTATATTACTATTTTTGGATGGTTCATAGGAGACTAGAAATGTGTTGACACATGGTAAATATTGGTTTCTAGTAGTGATCAACCCACTCATGGGGAAATGTACAAGTGTCCAGGGATGTTACTGTGGTTTGTGTTGTTCATTGTTACAGTTGATCGTGATTTCACCTTGATTGAATGGTTAATTTTACACTATTATTGAATTATGATATTTCAAATATTTTACCATGGAATTAGAATAGAAAGGAATTATCATTACATGCATCATTATAAGAACATAATGATTCACAATCCATGCATATGACATGACATGTATTTAAATTGATAGTTATACCTTGTGTGATTTATTCTTCATGATTGTTTATATAACATGATATGTAGTTTCTTAACATATTTTTCTAATAAAACTTGATTCAGTGATTATTTTTTTATTTTTATCATGCTTATCATTATACCATGTTAGGTGATTATTTGGGATTATTTTATTCTATATCATACTTAAATGATTTCTTTCTTAAGTAGCAGTTAATAATGGTTAGGTAATTAATTTCCATGTTCCCGGTATTTACTTCTTGTGATAGCATGCATTGTTATAATTATATATATAATTGGTTATTAAAGTTTTTGAATACACATAAATTTTCATTTGTCATATATATTGATGGTGACACCTTAACTAACCAATCCAGACATGTTTGTTCCATGAACCATTGATTACATGAATTGAAACATACTAGTTGTGATTAAATGAAATCCAATTTGCAACTTATAATGTGTATGGGACAATTAATAATTGGAAATTTTTTACGAATATAATAAAATCATCATATATGAACTTAATATTCCTTTATATCATTGTATCAATATAAAGGCTGTTATATTGTCATTTTAAATGAATTGGTTTCTTAGGGACCTTTATAGGACTCGGCCCATGTAGGTTGGTCCTAACCAATTATCATTATGAAATATCCCTAACTCAAATCAACTAGGTTTTTATGGTGAAAAAATCTTGTCAAATGAACCCACTAAGGGTGTTTCAAAGTTTTAATGTTTAAAATGACTATAGTTGCATTTAGATGAATCTAATATGGATTAATGGGACCCTATTAGGTTTTCTTTATCTTTTTATGCCTTATTACATAAAACCATGGGGGTATGTTTATTTCATATATGGATTTTTATTTAAATATTTTGATGCATCTTATATGGTGTTACTTATAATCATATGGTGGTACCTTACCTGACCAATACCCCCTTGGAATTGACATTTTATTTATCTAATGTCAATTATGAGAAAATTATCAATAAATATAATGGATAAAAAGAATCTTTGTGATAAATTTCCAAATTTGGATAGGATTTCATTCAAATAAATAATTCTAGAATGTATATTTGAAAAAACATTATTGTGTTCCCTTTGGTGTTAGATAAATAAATGTTCTATGTGATGATTTCCTTATAACTGAAACATAATGTTAAAATTGATCCTTTAAAAGGTTTATATATCATATTTAAATGAATGAATCACCTAAAATAAATCCTTAAAGTGGAATTATTATCTTTAGCACTTGAGTAATGGTACATTAAATATTTCATGATTCTTTCCATGGATGGGAATGATAGTGTTTCCCATAGAGTTCTTCTAACCTAAGTGGTATATAGTAGAACCTTGTGAATTTTTTAGCATGGCCTAGATATAGGGGGGAAGAATTGAACTTTTTTATTGGTCTAGATTGTGGTTTTTAGTGCCCTGAAAACCTTAATACATGGCTACTGTTTTATGATTAGTTGTGGATGAAAGGTATTTTTTGAGTTTTACTTGCCTCAATTAGGACTACCAGTATCTAAAATGACACACATGATAGAGGGGTGGTAAGTAGGTATATTGACCCTTGTTAAAGGGATGGGAATCATGTAATTATCATCTAAAATGGTTAGACATGCCTAGGGAGTAATATAATAGTCAGTGGGTTGTGCAACCCTTGTTTTCATCATTGGTTGAAGATGAATTGGGAGGTCATCAACAGAATTTTCAGTCATATGGGATTATACAACCTTGGATAGTTCTTTTTACGGTCCATTGGATTCTAGGATTAGTATACCAATAAAACTATGGACAGTATCTTCCATGTACCATTTTGATGATGAAATATCATGGTAGTTTGTTTTGTTACCCACAATTTCATCATGTAGTTAAAAAGGTATAGTAAATTTTATGTGTTCTATGATAATAATTTCAGCCATGATAAGGTATGACATGATAATTGGTCATCTCTGAGGAAGAGTTACCTAGGTGATAAATGAAATATAACTCATCTATATTCTTGGGATGAAATTCAAAAGAGGATTAGGTTTTCAGACATGTTGGTCAGGTTGTTTGTAATTACCCCAAATTGTAATGAACTATGTGAGCATGACTTAGAGGAGAATCTCACATGTTTCTAAAGTTAATATGAATCCAGGAAACATATATGCATCTTTTTGTTCTCCATTTTCATTTTTACACTCTATAAAATCCTGAATTCCATGTCTATGACCTAAATTTAGTGATCAATTGATTATGTTTCATGGAATGAGTTTATGTTTACATTAAAAGAAGACATAGAAACACCTTTGGTCAGGAGATTCATTCCAATCATGATAGAAAGTGGTTCCTTCCATGTATATGGAACAAAAAAATTACTGGAACAGATGGATATGGTTGGTTGGGAACTATAAAAATCACTTAGTGTAGGATATGAAGGAAGTGTCTAAGGTCTTCTTGGTAATTCTGGAAATCCTCTTGGTCTAATATTTTCTTTCTGATGATCATGTCTCTAATTTTGATATCATCTATGATAAACTAAGAAATCATTAGTTATACGTAGACATAAACTAAAATTACCTTATCTTTTGAAAAATAGACTTTGTGGGAGCTGTTATTTGTAAGTTTGTTTGTTATGAAGGCCTAGTGACTCGTGAATGATACTTGGTTTCCCATATAGCAATTTCTTGGATGGGCTAACAGACATAAGATGGTTCTTTGACTTATCTGTTGTTGTTCTCATTCAATGTTTCAACATGTGGGTTTCTCATCTATGTATCAATATCTCACTCATAAAAAATGATGTTTGGACTACCTTGTACGAGTTCCTTGGAATAAAATTGATGATTTTGAGGTTATGTTATACTTTAGTAGATATTCTATGGTATTTTTAAGGGTTAAAATCAAATTGTTCTGGATTAGGTATAAAACCATGTTCATGTTGGGCACATCATCATAAATGGGAATTGTGTCTTGAGATTTCAACTAAAGATGGTTACATGATTCAGTGGATTTTCTAAAATTAAAAATGTGGTGCCTTAGGAGAAGGTATCATGTTTTAGGATGTGATACACCAAGAATATAATAAGTGAATTATTTAGAATATTTATCCATAAGTGGAATGATATCCTTCCTTTAGTTTTATTAAATTATATTGATGAGGAACTATTCTTACTATGTCATTGGGATAAGGTGATTACAATATGATTCATAAAGTGTTTTTAATGGAAATCTTGATCGACGTAGATAAATGAGGTCGATTGGGAGTCAATTGTTCATTTATCTTAACTATCCATCCAAGAGCATCATTATAATGTTATGGGTGCACCGAAATAGGAAATTTCGATGTTGTAGATAACATTACATATATTTGGAATTTAATTACAAGAACCTATGGTTTTGAGAAAGATAGGCCCCTAGGGTAAATATATTATGGTGTGATCTTGTCTAAATTAATATTGGATCAAGTAAACTTTAGTTTTTTGTTTTATTGTAACACCCCTAGATTTTGTCAAATATTTTTTTCTGATTAATTTAATCTTTTTGATATTTTTTTATTCATGCAATAAATAATATAGTTTTTATATGATAGATCAAATTTTTTATTGTGTCTCAAACTAAACTATATTAATCCTTCACCATACGCTACACCATGACAAGCTTTCACAACATGCCATACATACTTGTGTTGCATTACACGCAACAATGAGTTTCTACGAAACAATGTTTTATTTAAATAAGATAGTTATAACCTAGTCTTTAAACATAGTAATATTAATAGAAATAAATACATATTAAATTTATTTTGGGTTTATATAAAAATTCCATATTTATAATAAAACATATAACACCTGGGTAAATCGTTTATGTGTTTGAAAACAATATTTTATCAAATGGACAGATCTTATGTCCCTCTCTAAAAAATAATAAAATTAACATTAGAAATTATTAGAAATTTAATTTGAAAAAATAAACCACATTTTGTAATTCATAATTTCAAATTTATCTTAGGTTTTTTTGTTACTTCATAGAAAAACATCATTTTTCGAAGAATTGTTAAAAATACTGAATTTTAATTAAAAACAACCTTTTCAACTTATTTATTAATTAAAATAAATTATATTATATTTTTATTTTAAAGTATAATTTGATAAATTATACACAAATTAATCATATTTAGGTCCCTAGAACCAGTTTCACATTGATATTGGACATTAGAATCATTTTAAACAATTTGACTTTTTTGTGTTAAAAACTCATCATCTCATTATGTCTGCAAGATTAATTTTAAATTAGTTTATCATAATTATATGATTAGAATATCAAAAAATTGATTACATAACTATATTAAAAGTAATTAACAATTATAATAATGTGAACATAGTTTTTGATCATAAAACATAGTGAATATAATTAAAATTAATTATAGTAATTATGGTACAAACGAGCTTAATTAATTGCAAAACATCAAAAATAACATTTAAAAATGAATATCCCTATTAAAATAATTATTTTCTTCCCATAGTTCAACCATTCCACCTCTATGTATCCATACTTATCTATTTGGAACCCTTATGGGATATGTAAAATATGGGGATCACTCAATTCATTTCAAGAATACTCAATGTGTCCTTTTTCCCTAATTATAAAATGCCCCATATCCTTCCACTCAATTTACACATCTCAAGACTTTTGGATCAAAAAAAATCTTCCCAAATATCTACAAAAATTCCATCCATTCATCATAGAATCCTCCCTTTTGGTCTAAATTCTACCATGTGATCCCATAGTTAAAACCCAAAAAAGTTACAAAAAGAATAGGTAATATCCTTCCACAAGCTCTTTTGTTTTGTTTTCATTTCCTAACATTAAAATATTATTATTCCATTTTAGAAATAATATCTTCTATATCATAAATATATTGATATTTTTTTATATTAATGTTTTGATCTACACTCATGCACACTTCCATTAAATGGGATACACAACCATCGTTCTTGTGTATGGAGAGCTACTTCCTCGCTAGCAGATGTAATTTATTATTCCATTTCCACCATTCAAGATCGGTAATAATAATTTAAATTCAGTTTTTATAGTATATTTATTTTATTTATGATATATTTATGCTTTAGGAGTTATTATACTAAACATATCTTCATACATTCCATTTGGTGTAAATATGATAACTTCTTTTGTGGACGTGTCGACTACCACCTCCTCAAAGAGATGTGATTTGTTCTGGATTTAAATGGAATGTATTATGGATGGGTTTTTGTGACCATATATGATATAATTATTATACAGGAATGATATTATATATATCTATATATTTTATTTATTTTATTTCCTTCAATATGATAAGATAATGGAAACAACGTTCATGCTTACGTAAGGCCAACCATCTCCAAGAATAGTGTATTCAATTTCATATTGATTTTTTTTATATATTATTATTAATATTTATATAATTAATAATAAATATATATATATATATATATATATCATTTTTTACATTCAATAAATTATTATATCATGATCTAAGTAAGATGACCATGAACAAAAGGTCAAAAGTCGTATGAAAAAAATGTCGATATTACCTGAAATGTGACATTAACATTGAATTAATAATAAATGGGTAATAAAAATTCATAATAAAATCATAATAATATATATGTAGTAATATAATTATATTTTATATTTTTATTAAACTTTTATTTTTTATACAGGAGGTTTGAACATGTACAAATAAAGTCAATACTTAAGGAATGTTTTTTATCATCTCACTTTTCACATCCATGAGATACATGTCATGTTCATCACGCATTTCTTTTTTGTGGATTATATAATTACAATGAATTTATTTAATGATATTTCTTATTAAATTTATGGGTATTTACAAATACATTTTATTATATCTCATTCATGGTTTTTACCTTTCAAAATTTAGAAAATCGGTAAGCTAGTTTTATCGTAATTTTCCTTCCTTGAGACACATATTTTTATATACACCTATTTTATTTTATGAGGTGCATATATTGTCCCTATGACATGTTACATAGTGAATATTACTATTTTCATGATACTATATGGTTCATGAAATTTTATTCTCTAATAGTAATTATAATTTAATATTACCAACGTGGTGAGAATATATTGCTACAATATCATCACATATCAGGATTGTTTACAATTATGATTCCATTGATGAAATATTATAATCCATATTTTATTAAATCTCATTATTTTTCTCCTAATTTGGTAATTAATGTCATATAAATTTAATGGTACCATTTTTTCCACAACTAGAAAAAGGGGCTACTACCCCGAATCTATAGCCACGACTTTCAAACCATCTCTCTATGCTAGTGTTCAAGGGCCTATAGACATAGTTTTCAAAACCCCGGCTATAGGTTGTGGCTATAGCCACAGTTTTGTGGCCTATAGCCACAAGTTTTTTTCATATAGCCACAGTTTTCTGACCTACAGCAACAGTTTTAAAACTGTGGCTATAGGGAAATATTTTCGAAGGCCTATAGCTATGGTTTTTCAAAAATATGGTTATAGTTTTCCCACGCTTCCATGATAAAAAAAATTTCCCCACAAATTTTAGATGGAAGATCTACCACCATGGTTTTGAGGCATTTACCATATTTTATATTAATATATATACATATACATGAAGCATTATGTGGTGTAGTTGTGAGTGACTTTGATTCTCAAAGGGGAGGTGTGAGGATAGAAACTCGGTGGTGACATTTTTTTAGTCTACTGACACGGTTTACTGAGGATATTGCCACGATGCCCAATTTAAAGACCTTTTTCCATGGTTTTAAAGACTGTGGTAACAATTCAGGCCCTACTACCAGGGCGATAGCGGTCAAGCTTGGCCAAAACTGTGGTCATAGCCTATGGCCATGGTTTTTCAGCATATTGCTGCGGTTTTGAACTGTGGCAATATGCCTTTTTTCTAGTTGTGTTCCACTCTTTGTTACTTTAGATAATTAATAAAACGTTTTTATGAATACATGACTTAATTTTTCCTTTTGGTCTAAAATATTTATTCTTTCAAAACTTTGTTTCATAAAAATATTTTCAAAAATGTTTCTCTAGTATCCTATGATATTTAGAGGAAATTTTTACCAAAGTTTTACTTTTTTAATTTTTTTAAAAGAATATTCTTTTTTATTATTATCAAGGATCTTTTATAAAAATTTTATGGTGAAAATGGAATGATTGGCATGTATGTACTTACCCACCCTCGTGATGAAAATTTCCTTGAATCTTCCATTGTAAGGTCAGAAGTTAATTTTTAAAGAAACTTTTTTCATAATATTATTGATTTTTGTAGATTTTAATTTTTATTTTAATGAAAAGTGTTTTCAAAACATTTTTTATGTTTAAAATGAATTTTAAATGATTTTAAAACATTCATTTATATGTTTTCAAAAGGTTATTTTCAAAGAAAATAATTTCAATGTAATCAATTTTTGTTCATAAGTTTTCAAATCCATTTTATTGAAATGGATTTAAAATATGTATTCAAACCTTCTTTTTTATTTTTCAAAGTTTATCCAAAGAAAAAGGGTTTCATGAAAAAACTAGTCTTTCTTTTTGAGTTTCCAAGGTGTTTAAAAGAAGAGTTTCCAAAATATTTCCAATATTACTTTATATGTTTTCAAAGCTATTATAAAGGAAAAATGTTTTCAAAAATGATTTATTTTTAAAAAAATTTCTTTCATAGAATAAAATATATTTTCCACAATAAATTTTTCAAATGGAATTATAAAGCCTTCTTTATAAGAAATGGATTTTTAAAATGGTTTTTTGAAAATTATTTTCAAGGAAAGGATATTTTTCTTAAGAAATGATCTATTTGATCTTTAAAAATCATTCTCCATTTAGGATTGAATAATTTATTTTAGTTTATGTTTTACTGGGGATATGATTCATGAATAATATTCATATTATTTCATAAATGTTTTTTGATTTTATTCAATTATGTTTATGACACTTTTTTCTCTTCCACGGATTATATAGTTTTTAAAGATTCTTCTTTTCACGAGTTATTCTTTGATAAAATTATTATGAGACGTATATATTTATTATAGGTAATGATATGATGAAATTTTTATCATACCTATTTAATTTCAAGGGTTATGATATGATATTTTGGAAAACCCATCTCTTTTTATGGGTCATCATATGATTTATTTTTTATTATCTTGCCGCACATGTATGTAAGATTTTATTATATGATTTTTGGGACATATATCTCCCACCAATTGATTAGGAAATGTAAAATTTTGTAATAGATAAAAGGGTTTATGGGAGGGAATCCCAAGACTGAAACAAGAGGGTGCACTGGAGGGCATCCCAATCTTAAAATAGGATGGTACACAAGAGGTAATCCCAATCCTGAAATAAGAGGTTACACGATAGGGAATCCCAAGCCCGAAACAAGAGGTTATATGGGAGGAAATCCCATTCCTAAAAGAAGAGGGTACATTGGAGGTCACCTCAAGCCCCAAACAAGAGGTTAAATGGGAGGGAATCCCATGATTGAATCAAGTGGGTAAATTAGAGGGCATCCGAAGTCTGAAATAAGAGGGTACACGAGAGGGAATCCCATACTTGAAACAAGAGGGTACATGGGAGGTCATCCCAAGCGTGAAACAATAAGTAACATGGGTGGCCATCCAAACCCCAAAACAAGAGGGTACACATGAGGGAATCCCAATCCCTAAGATAGTACATGAGTGATTATCCCATGAAAATAATGTTACAAAGGTATTGGTAGGTATCATTGACATTGAATTTGCTATAATTTTATGGATTCCAAAATTCCATGTCATATTCCTATGTTATGTTCTCAAGGATTATGCTCTTGATTACCTTATGATTCATGACTTATGAATGGACAATATCATATCCATGACACTTTATTATGATCTTTTATATGTAGGGTGTGATCTTCTAATGTTATGATCATGTTCACAGAACCTTATGCTCATGTTATGCTTACTAATATACCTTATTTCCCCTTACTAATCATCTGATATCACACATATCTTCTGTTTTGTTTCCCCGGGTTATGAAGAAATGTTATAAGTAGGAATAATTTAATGTGAAGATATTTAAGGGAGATATTTAAGATATTTGACTAACTTAGAAGATTAAGTTCCCATTTTTTCAAATACACTATACTATTATAGTCCTTGGGATTGCAATTTTGTAATTTGTAAAATATTCATAAAAAATAGGATATATCCATGTATGAAAATCCTTGGTCACTATATTTATTTTGGAATATGATAGTGGGATCGATTTTTAATTTCTTATATACTGTACACCTAAAGGGATTATTTTTGGGGCATTGGGCTTTGGAAATTCACCCCATCTATTTGAACAAAAATTCACAACCTCAGTAAGTCAGAAGTTGTTTTATTTTTATCTCCAAGGATTCTAGGGGATGAGACATTATATGGCTGGGAGGTCATAACATCCCATTTTTTGAACATGGTGGAATTTACGATGGAATTTTAATATTCCCTTTTTGTGTATGGTTCAATTATTAAATTGATCTTTTAAATCTAATGTTAATCATTTGAACACTTACAAGTGTATTTTTTGGGTGTGGTTTATGTACCAGGAGGTTTCCTAGTAGTTTTGTAGATTTATGGCGGCATCGGTCTCTGAAATATCTGATTTTTAGAAAGGCTACATGAGGCGCCCGATTGAGGGTAACTGTGTGAGATGGTGAAGATGTGTAGGGGTGAACCGCACAGGATGTAAGTGGTTTTCCCAAACAATGATCCATGCCTGAACCCTTATAACCACTTAACTAGTAGCTACACATGATTAGGGGCATGGTTCGTCACTATAAAACCCAACTATTTCCCCTCTATTAATAGGGATTTATTTGGGAAGTAAACCCCATAAGTTTGGTGCATGGTAATCAAAATCATGTTTCTAAGCCTTTCATATATTTAAAAATATAGAAAGGTTGAATCATTCCCTTCCTTATTAAAAGGTTTTACCCATTTCCTTTCATCTAAGTTGCACATAACAGGGATGGTCACTCAAGACCCTCTTTCTCTCCTCCTTCCATGGAAAGAGTTCCCCTATTTGGATTCTCTTTCAAGGGTCATTTGACACATTGGAAGTAAATTGTTGAATCTATGAATCCACTTTCATCATTTCATCATTTATCTTTTCAACATGTGTTTTATATTTATGCAAGTTAATTCCCCATATTTTTAGGGTTTTTGATGATATCTTAAATTTATAATGAACCAGATATAATAAAATTTTGATATTTGATAATTTAAGCATCCTAAGAATGAGGTAGGTAGTATATAGCATTACCACAAATGTTTAACTAGTCTATAGGTTACACTGTTGGTTCACATGCCTGTATTTTTGTGGGATATATCTTAAATATGAATTCAAGTACATGAAGCATATATATATTGAAATTATTACCCATTATTACTTAAAATTTAACCATTTTATAGTTTCCACCATGGTTTGAATCATCCCTGTGGGATGTTTCTCTTTTATTCTGTGGCACGTGATTTTCCAGTAATGTTATCACCCCTCTCTAGCATTGTTTGAAATTTTAAAAATTAAAACGACACCATTTTTTTAAATTTTAATAATGTGTGTTGAATTAACTATCATATAATTTTTTTTGTAAATTGATTCATTATGTGGTTTTTACCATTCCCTATTTTTAAAATAAAACATCCTTTAAGTTGTGGTTTATTCTCTAATAAAAATGGGTTTAATATATATGATAAAAGTAGGATGAAAAAATTGTGATACAGTTCATGTAATGTACTATTACAATTGAAAGAAATAATGGGAATGTGCCTATTTTTATATTAAATATGTGATGGAATGGTTATGAATATTCTCTATTTTATAATTGAACGTAGATAACTAAATGGTTTGGGTATTCCTTGAGTGATAATTGGGTTCTTTTTTACAAATTGACTTGGATGGGCTCATAAACTATTATAGATTATATATTCACCTAGAGAGATACTTGGATTGTTATTTATAGAGTTCCAGGGATTGGCTCAGTGGGATATGCCTTATGAGACATGAGCTATACTCATAGTAGATACCCGGAGTTTGACGTACATCAACAATACATTACTTTTGTGAAATACTTAATACATAACAAAAACATACACACAAGGAAAATAATAGTTTAGTGTCTTTGGAAACTTGGAATATAATCTTCTAATCGTGGTGAAAGATCTTCAACATCTCCCATAATGATCTTCCATTTTTTTCTTACCTAAAACCTTTCTTTAAATCCTGGGGAAAAGAAAACATAAAGGGGTGAGCTCAAATGCCAAGTAAGGGTAAACATAAAGAACATAAAACAATCCATAAACATTTGAATGCAAAAACTATAACATAAAATCTAAACATCAAAATCTTGAGCAAAGACATGAATCTTGGAAGTACGTAAGGCATATATCCTAAGGGAACATCAATCATGATAAACTAGCATGGGAATAAAACATGTAATTGTGGCATATATTAAGCACGTGTAATGATTTCCATAGTAGCCAAGGCATTGCTGCCAAGACCATCTTAGTGGAAAAAGTCCCTTACGGAATCGAGTTCACTCCTCGTTCAAATCCTGTATTATTGAACTGGTTTAACTTGCCATTCCAGCCATGTCTATCTCATGAGATATAAATCTTTACCCAATGCATTGGTGTAACACCCCGACCTCAGTTACCCAGAGTCAGTGTGTTACTTCGTAACATTGGCATGATCACAAAGATCAAGTCTCGAAAGACCGATTAGTTTAGTATCCTTGAAACACTAAATACATTAATAAGTTTTACATTACATAATAAAGTAATAAAAAACTACAACAACATCTTGTCTTCATATCCCCTCATATTATCCCTTCAGGTCATTCATAAAATACTTCTTCACATCCTGGAAAAATTAAAACATTAAAAGGGTGAGTTCAGATGCTCAGTAAGGATAACAGTATAGCGGAAGCATTCATAAATAAACGTAGACATTTAAGGCAATGTATAACTAAACAAAAGCCTTTTAAACATGAAGTTTAGTATAATATTGAAAAATTAATATGAAATAATACCATTTACTTATTCACATGGTTATCCTACTGGTCGAATAATCACATGAAATATCAATAACCACTTTCATAATGATGGAATGCATAATGCCATACTATCATAACCACGTAGCCAAGGCCTCATGCTAAGACTACAAATAAGGTTTTGTCAAGGCCTCATTCCAAGACACTAGTTTTTATCCTGAGACCTGTCGATGCATCGAGGAGCTATAGCGGGCTCCACCCATCACTTATTAAGTCCAATGCATTCCTCATATGAACAGGTTTAAACATATCATAAACCGTAACATAATCATATCACATAAAACATTCATAAAGGAAACATAACATTTCCATATTTCAATCACAATATATCAATACAACACATTGATATAATAAAAACATTTTCAAAACCATTTTCAATACCAGAATAAAATAAAATTAAAACTTTGTATTTATTTTTCATTTAGAAAAAGTTATGGCTCGTAGAGGAAGACGAAACCCAAATAATGGTCATGGTGGAGGAGAATTATTTTTCGCCACATACGTACGACAAAAAAAACTTTCCTTTTTGTCATTTAGTAAAACGCTTCATATAAAAATATTCTTTTTGAATAAATGTAAAAGTCAAATTGGTTTAAACGCCGTATAAAAGAAAGTTGTGTATAAAACAAAATATGCCTCAATGAAAGGAGATTGAGATTAAGTCCCTTAAAAAGATCATTTTTTTAAATAAAATAGGTCTATTATGTGTATTCACTATAAGTAAACATAAATAAATTACAAATACAAGATAGGACATAATAATATCATGACATAATTTAAAAGTTGGAGATTAACCCAGAGAATAGAAATTGGGTTAAGATGTTCCCTTAAAAAGATAATTTTTAAATAAAAGAGATCTATTATGTGTATTAACTATAATTACACATAAAGAAAGTAAAAATACAGGATATGACATAATAATATCATGACATAATTTGAAAGTAGGAGATCAACCCAAAGAACGGAAATTGGGTTAAGAAGTTCCCTTACCTTGTGTCCGACATGACTCGACCGTTCTTTAACCGCCTGAATAATAAAATAGAGTTAATCTCCACTTTTTTAAGATAATTTTTCAAGTTCATTATCTCTTTTATATCACTTATTACAATTTTATGAAAATTATTTAGTCATTTAAGTTAATAACGGTCGTTTTGTCGATCTTTGGTACTTGAGTCAACAATAAACTTCTTATAATTACAAGTTGTTTATGTGGTAGAATATCCATTATCTCCATAATTATATTCATTATGTAGATATAATATATATCCTATATATCCAGTATATACATGCATTTATAATATTACATAACATTTAGCGGTAAGAAATGAAATGCACCGTTCATGGAGACGGTAAGCCGTACGTACACATGAACGCTACTTTCATTTCTATTTCATATTTAATGGAATGAATTTATAATTATATAAAGTTATAATATAATTACTGTATAATATAATTTATAATACCATTTACTCCATCCTTTATACATCCCACATATGGCATTAATGATTCAAATCACTTTGAGGGGGTGGTAGTCCGCACTTCCTAAAATGAAAGTATCACGTTTACCCATAATGGAAATCGTAAAGGTATGCCATAAATGAAAAATATAGAAACATAAGAAATACAAAAACATAATATATATCAATTATAAAAATAGTTTCATCATAATGGCCACCATGAGAGGTGTTATATAAGTGTTGAATAATCATCATTTCGTGAGGCAGAAATTTTCCATCCACAGAAACAATATGTTCTTTAACCATTTGACAAAGGTGTGTGTAAGTGTAAATAAAATAATTCTCATAACAAAATTCTAGTATATTGAAGATACTGTTTTTGTTACCAAATAAAAGAATAAAAAGAGTTTAAGGGGTTTTAGAAGCAAAATAAAACAAAATAACATAAGAGAAGACATTACCTTAAAATCGGGTAACTCTTTTTGATTTGAGACAAATGCTTCCTTGGGAAGGCTTCAACCCAACGTGAGGCTTCTAGGAGTAAGAGAGGGAAGTTGGGAGAGTATTTAATCATAGTTTGGCTGAGCCAAATGGCTTAGATGGTGTGAATAAGGTAGTAGTGGTGGGGGCCTTTTATAAGAGGAGAGGAGGTGCACTCTTGGAAAGTAATGAAACGTTACTTTATTATATAATGAGTTTCGGATTTTAAAGGTCCCAAACTTATATATTTAGAGGATAAGGTGATAAGGGTTCTAAATCTACTCATCCAATAGGCTTTGGACAAGTTTAATTCTTAGATTTTACATTATCCTTCCATTTTATTAAAATTGTTAATTAATGGGGTAATCGCTGCAACATCATGGTGTCATACATAATTTAATTTATATAATGTCTAAAAATTATAAAAAAAATATCATTATGTAGGAAATATTTTTATATTTCTAATGAATATTTATAGTAAAAAATATAACTTGTATAACATCATTTAAAAATTGTTTTAGTAAAACAACTCATGTTTGTGACATTTTTATTTTAACATTAAATAAAACGTTTTTAATGTCATTTTCCTACCAAAGTGGCTCCATGGGGTCCCCAAGTTGACCCATGGATTGTCTTGGTCGGCCAAGAATCATCCAATAGGTGTGGGACAAGTTTCATGGTCATTTCATATTATTATAACATTATCTTTACCTTAAATTTCACTAATTACCTTTAATCGTGATTAATTAAACTTAAAAGTTACTATTCACTAAAAAATTATTTTAAACCCATTGAACCACATTTTACTTCCTAATGACAAACATGTATGTTTGATTTTTGAAAATCTAATCACAGAAGTGGTAATGCTTCTTTTAAACGAAAAATCATTTTTTTAACTACCACTTAGTGGTTTCACTATTCATCAAAAAATTGGAAGTTCTCAGAAAAATACCAAAAATTCAACATAGGATAATTTAGATATTAAGAATCCAAAAATTAAGTCCATTTTGAAATATAATATATATATATAATTTCAAAAATTTGGTATTACTATTCATAATGGTTATTTTGATTGGTCGCGGTGTGTTAGAATCTCGAACTTGCGTACAACGCAAGCTATTGCATTATTGAAAGAGAAGCGTATCGTGGAAGTTCGAGGTGATACATTATCCCCTCATTAAATAAATTGTGTCCTTGCAATTTGAAATTTTTCTTTGAAAATAAAAGGATGAAAATAGAAAATAACTTTGTGGTAAACCCACATCGGTAATAAGGATAATAAAATTTATCCTTAATAAGAGGGAAATGGAAATGAGAAAGTCACCACCAAATTAGGGTTTCTAATAGGAGAAAATTGGTGGAAATTATAGACACATAATTAGAGGAAAAATTTAAATATTTATAGAGATTGATTGAGGTCATCAATCACAAACAAGTGAAAAATTGAGGGCCTCAAAGCCTTCAATCTATGATGATTTAAAATATCATCAGTTCAACAAAACATAAGGTATTAGGATAATTTTTTTTTTAATATCCCTTTCCTAAGTTTAATAATTAATTTATTCATATAACAAGATAGAGTTATATATATATATATACATTACAAGGAGAGTTTCAACCTTCAACTAATTTCTACCAAAAACTCATCTTTCCCTCAAAAATATAATAGAACTCAAAAATATTATATTTTCCCTAATCATATAAGGATCCAAATATTAACACATACCATTTAGATTAGGAAAACTATTTTTTAATAACTAGGGACTTCCTGTAGGCTAGTGGTAGGTAATAAAGGCCTGTCACACTATAGTTGTGGGTTTGATTCCTACAGCTTTGTCCGATGCGACGGGTTATCCCCCGACCTACAGGTTGTCCTTTTCCTAAAACTATAGTATTATAATATTCCAAAAATAATATTCAGAAATGTTTTAACCTTAAACAATACTATCCAAGGATCTACTTAATCCATTCCAACCTTTATAGTTATCCAAAATGCTTCTATCCAACTCAAAGTCCAAATTTTATAAGGAAGTTAAACATAATGAAGATCCTTTTTTCCGCGTAACAACATTTAAAAACCTTCATAATGTATACTTTTAAAACACTACAACATCCTAAATTGCCATAAATCATTATTTATTAAATTCATGATCCCTTATTCTTTATAAAATACTAGATATAATCCTTCTATCCAAAAATGTATACAAATTATTATTCAGTTGTAAGGAAGTTAAGAATATCTAATATAATTTATCCAAATCAATCATGTATTATTCCAAAATCACTATCTCGGTATCAGAACCATATTATGGTTTATCATTCTCTCAACAATATATTTTCCAAAAATTTAACCTGTTGTGGAGTCACTTTTCTTGGTTCCACACAATCTCAAGTCCTTGATGAAATAGTACTGCAGTACAATCCTTATATACTCCATAATTATTATAACCAGTACATCAGTGATACAACACTCAAATGACAAAATGCTTTAATAACAACATAAGAACTCTAATCATTCCTCATCATCTGTGGTAGTATCATAACTTTATTATTATCCAATAAAATCATTTGGGGCATACTCTGATGATTTGAACATTGGTTTGTGTAGTGTCCCCACTCCTTGCAGATGAAGCATTGTACATTTGAAAATATTTTCTTACCCTAGCAGTCACGCACTTGGTGTCTTTTTTCTCCACACTTATAACAAACTCCCATTCCCTTCAGGCACGTCCCAAGGTGTTTCTTCCCACAGTTATCACATATTGGAAAAATCTTCTTTTCCCTCTTCCCTTTATCCATCTTTCTCTCTTCCATCCTTTTCTTCTCTTTCTTCCCTTCAAATCCATAGGACTCAGAGAATTTTTTACTTATCTTATTAACACATGATACTATTTCTTCATATGTTGAGAATATATGGGAGACTATTTCCCTACTAAATGTTGGCTTAATACCATGAAAGATACGATCCTTCTTACGCTTTGGATCATACGTATTGCTAGAGTTCACAATCCTTCTACTGGGAGCCATTTCTATACAATGGCATAAACTAGGTCAGTTTATGAACTGCAATGAATAATTCCAAACTTGTAAAATAATTAATGTAAATTGAACGGTTTATTAACATAATCCATAATAATAAGGATTTTTTCTTCGATTAAGTATATACTCATAACCCTTCATAGTGGTTTGTAAAGAAAATGAGAATTATCCTAAGCATATCCCCCGGGAGTGTTGTTACCAAGAGTGCAACAAGGCCCGTGGTCGTGCACCAGTTCCCGTTCGAGTCTAGCTCAAAGCGGTGTTTTTGGGTTTTACCCCTAGGTACATCTATGCCAGAGCCGCCTCTACCTGATTGTATCCAGATAGGGATGTATTGCTTGGAAAACTCACAAAATCTCT
The DNA here is from genome assembly GCA_963277665.1 of Viscum album. Classification (NCBI taxonomy): domain Eukaryota; kingdom Viridiplantae; phylum Streptophyta; class Magnoliopsida; order Santalales; family Viscaceae; genus Viscum; species Viscum album. Next base: position 556,351,029 of record OY728122.1, on the reverse strand, counting down.
ATAATACCAGAATTCTAGGAAGTTATTATATACTAATCCTCAAAGTCTATCTTAGGTCTATGTGCTCAAATCAGAGTTTATCTAAATCTAGCTTCCAAGGTTAGTACTAAACGACCTCTGATACCAACTGTAACGCCCCAACCCCAGTTACCCAGAGTCGGTGCATTACTTCATAACATTGGCATGATCACAAATATCATGTCTAGAAAGACCGATTAGTTTAGTAGCCTTGAAACACTAGATACATTCAAATGTTTTACATTACATCTTAAAGTAATAAAAAACTACAACAACATCTTGTCTTCATATCCCCTCATATTATCCCTTCAGGTCATACATAAAATACTTCTTCACATCCTTGAAAAATTAATACATTGAAAGGGGTGAGCTCAGATGTTCAGTAAGGATAACAATATAGCGGAAGCTTTTATAAATAAACATAAACATTTAAGGCAATGTATAACTAAAAAAGGCCTTTTAAACATGAACTTCAGCATTATATGGAAAATGTAAACTAAAATAATTCCATTTACATATTCACATGGTTATCCCACTGGTCAAATAATCACATGAAATATCAATAACCACTTTCATAATTATGGAATGCATAATGCCAGACTATCATAACCATGTATCCAAGGCCTCGTGCCAAGAATACAAATAAAATTTTGTCAAGGCCTCGTGACAAGACACTAGTTTGTCTCATGAGACCTTCTGATGCATCGAGGAGTTATAGTGGGCTCCACCTATCACTTATTAAGTCTAATGCATTCCTCATATGAACAGGTTTAAACATATCATAAACCATAACGTAATTGTATCACATAAAACATGCATAAAGGAAACATAACATTTCCATATTTCAATCACAAGATATCAATACAACACATTAATATAATAAAAACATTTTCAAAACCATTTTCAATATCAGAATAAATTAAAATTTAAACTTTGTATTTATTTTTCATTTAAAAAAAGTTATGGCATGTAGAGGAAGCCGAAACCCAAATAATGGTCACGGTGGTGGAGAATTCATTGTCGCCGCATACGTACGACAAAAAAAACATTCCTTTTTTCATTTAGTAAAACGCTTCATATAAAAATATTATTTTTGAATAAATGTAAAAGTCAAAGAGGTTTATACACCGTATAAAAGAAAGTTGTGTATAAAACAAAATATGCCTCAATGAAAGGAGATTGAGAAGAAGTCCCTTACAAATATCATTTATTTTAAATGAAATATGTCACGAACCGAATCGATCGCCACCAAAAATGGCACCAAACCCAGCCCGTGACAAGGCCCGAAGGGTGCTCCCGATCCCCACGGGCTGGCACAAGTGCCCAGGTATCATAAAATGAAAATTGGGAACGATTTACATGAGTTTATAAACATAAAACAACAAAAGAATCCAATGAAAAAAATCTGGATTTATCAAACCAAAATCTTTTACAAAAATTCAGAACTGAATTAAATAGCTTAAAACAACTCAAAAGGTCTATACCAAAGGTACAAAACCAAATAAGGACAGCCCAAGAACCCTCATGGCAAGGGGCACCACCCTCACGCCACCTCCACAAGACTTCACCACCAAGGACCTGCTAGAAATCTGAACCACTGGAACAAAAAACTATACCCAACCTGCGACAACAAAAATAACCATGTCTACTTACACCCAAGGGTGTAAGTGGGGTGTGAGCCAATGCCCAGTAGGATACCACCACTAAGATATTCCATGTGATAAACATTTAAAGATTAAAATCATGCATGTTTTCAAAAACATGAAAAGCTAGTTACAATTTCTAAAAGATGCAACTTTGAATAAAAACAGTTTTGAAGTGGGCTATCATTAAGAATCAAGACTTTTAAAAATAATGTCAACACTAATGAATTTTCCAGCCAACTATACCTTATGCCGATGGTAAGTACAAAGTAAATAATGAGTACAAGAAATAGGAAGTAACACCTAGGCACTAGCTAGCTGTGGGTCCCAGGTACCTCATATCTCGGTGAGAGTAACCATCACAAATATCCATTCTCGTGCATGAGCCACTAGTAGAGAACATACCCATAACCTAGTGGTCCCCAATCATCATCATCATAGTTTAGTTATAGTTTTAAGCGTCAATATTGCTAAGTGAAACTGAGGCCAAACCCCACGGATTCACTAGCATACTAGTACACGTCCACCCACCTAGATACCCAGGTTTTCCCCTTGTGCTCAAACAAGTTCAACAAGTCAAGAAATATACATTGAACATGAAAATATCATTTTCACATCACAAATTCACCAAACAGCCCATATGTATACCACACAAGTCACAAAAATCCATTTTCCATTCAAAATGATTTTGAAATCCGAATCCCACCAAAATAGCCCACAACACGTTTCACATTTCTTCAACAATTCCACAAAACCATTAAACAATTTTATAAAACAATTATAAGATATTTAAACTCATATAACAGCCCACACATATGGAATATAACACTTCTTTCATAATCAAAAATTCAATTTTTCACAACACACTCACACAATACACTCCACATCACTTTCACATCACATTCACTCCTCAGTATCTCCTTCAAACAATTTAATAAAATATTTCCAAGATGATACATATCACACAACAAACTTTTCACAAATTAAATGGAACTTTTAAAATATAATCCTACCAAAACATTTTGCTGATATAGTTTCACCTATTACACAACCCAATAAACCATTCAAAACTTTCATAAAATAATTATAAAGAGTATACCCAAACTTTGCACATAAAATCCATTTCAAAAACCTCTTTTTAAGCCAAAAGCACACCAAGACCCTACCAAAACAGAATTGGAAGCACAATTAACATGTAATAATCCACTTTCAAATGTGATTTAATCACCTTGAATAATATCACAAAAGATACCCATGAGAACACACAAATCCATAAAACACTTTCAAGGAGTATAACAAAGTTATACAAATAAAACCATTCAAATACACCCCCTTTTTAGGCCAACATGGAACTATATCATTTCCCAACCATAATTGGCAGCCCCTTTCAACAACTAACAAACCACTTCTACATTTTTCAAAACTACCACAAGAGATAACACATGAAATACATTTGAAAAATACACACTTCAAGCAAAAATGTAACTTTAAAAACAAATGTTTTACTATTGCTACCAAAAATGGTTTTCTCATAATTCACATCACATAAGGAACATGTAAAATTATTTAATCAAGCAAACCAACTCATCATTAAATGGTTATCCACGGAATCACCTACTGAATGTGTCGAAACCCTCAAATATTGGGGCGAAACATCAACCCCATGACCTCCTCACCTCAAGGAAGTTAAAAGAAACCTAAAACCTCATTATTTCACCACAAATACAGTATATTAGAACCTAGGCACGAACCCTAACTTTTGTAATTTTTATAATTCAAGAATTAGGGAAGAAACCCTAAGCAATTTGAAAGAGGAAAGAAATAGACTCACCTACTTGAAGTATCCTGAATTAATCACTCCAAAAACAATATTTTCTGAAATTGAAAACATCCACAATTCAGGGATTGTTCGAACAAGATTTAGGAGGCAATTTAGGAACTATAATGGAGGGAAAAGAGTAAGAATTTAGAGAGTTAAGAAGGGATGAATTTACCTCTTCAATTCTGGCCGATCTGAGACACCCTATGAAGATCAGCCATAATTCGCGATTTCAAAGATCTCCAAGGAGGGGGGAAAGGAAATGGGAGCGCTTCCAGGTTTATTAGGATCGAGGGGGAGGTGGAATCACCGAAAAAACACAAATAATGAAGGAGATATAAAAACATTAAAAATTATTTTTAATGCAGGAAATGGGCCTTCGGGAAGGCCCAATATCTTAAATAAAAACTAATATCCACCATGATTATGGATTTATAAATGCTACAAATTTATATTTTGGTGGTAATAGGTCAGAGGAGACTATTTAAGAATTGGAATGAGGTAAAAATATTAAAAAATTAAAAAGTTATAAAGGAAACAAAATGTATTTTTAAATCTGGAATTGGGCTCACGGTTTGGCCCAATTCATGAAAACTCATCTATTTCTCCATAAAACCTTTGGAAACCATCCAAAACAAAGAAATAAGGAAAATAAATGAAATTTAACTTCAAAATAAGTCATTTATGTGAAAATTCTCCCCACCATGAAAACTTTTCGTCCCCGAAAAGCTACAGAACGGCCATATACGAAAGCCAAACCGAACTGATAAACCAAGATGTACTCCCTTTCCAGGTTTCGCCCCCAAAGGCCAAAACACCTCCATTGATCAATTAAGGAAGAAATACTTCACAAAAAAATCATACACCACTTTACTGAAACAATCTATCACATTTAGGCTTTATCCCAAAGGAAAACTCCTCAAAAACTATCCGAACAAGACTCAAGCAATTCACTCAAACGAACAACAACATCGAACAAGGTTACACATACCTTTCTATAACTAAACCATTGGGCACTCTCCAATCTCAATGGTTACCCAAGGAAGATTTAGGTAGCTTGATAGATCCGAATGAGACTACCTACCACCAATCCTTGACAATTGATAAGTCTAAGTTATTGGTACGGGGAAAAAAATACGCTCCCCAACATAAGAACCAACAATCTTAATCGACCATCATGGGCCGGTACAAAAAGACCCCAAAATATAAAGTGTCGGGACAACCACATGGTTATTCTACATGGTTTGGGGAACCATGAACTAATAGTGGAGATTCTTCTATCTACATTTTTTTTGGGGCATGGTCACTACTAACCAAGTGAAAACCGTGTGGTCAACCTGTCTAGCCAAACTTCATACCTTTCTCTAAAGACTCAATGGAAACCAAAGGGGGAGGGAATAACATTGGGCGATGACATGGGTATAAGCCCCTCCACCTATTTCCACCGAACATGAACAGTAGAAGAAATATTATGACACCATAGGTTTAAACTCTTCTTATCTTTGATATTAAGGATAGGACTTTGCACAAGGGTTTAAATGACACTAGGGTTTCCCCTGACTACCTGCCAGCTTCTCTCCAGGACCTATGGATGGATCTCAAAATATTGAAGCATCTTCGGCCTCGCAGTTAGGCTTTTGAAACCACCTGAATGAGAATTCTTCTTTTGTTGAAAACAACAACTACACCGCAATCCCCCCGATAAATTTTTTCCAAGACATAACACATTCAAAACTCACTTTACCCTAACTCGATATTTCACTGAAACAAGGGATTAGAAGGTGTACACACATCACACCTTGTTTTTTCGGGTGAGAAACAATAGAAGTAAAAAACACTTATACTCACCTTCCTCTAAAATGGAATATTTTTTTTATGTTTTTTTTTTCAAGGGAGACATTCTCCCAACATAATAGAGACTCTCAGATGATTGCCCAACTTTCACCTTTATAGTCAATCGAGCACATTCCATCACAAGGAATCACCGAACATGACCATTGCGACTGATATAAACAATGAATAGAGAGGGAACTTGTACAACATCCCAAAACAACACACATTTCTAGAAAGTGGCCATAATATCATCTCATGACTGGATTTCTCACACTAGTAGTTTAACATGAACTCCTTCTTCGAAGAGACTATGAAGGACCGATAGTTCCTCTTGGACACTATCCAAATACTCATCCATGCTAAGAACCCCAGAACACTTCCACCTTCGAAAAATTAGGAAACTTAAGAGGCTAAGGTCACTTTCAACCATCCATAATCAATCTCCCACTACAAGAGGATACACAAAACCAATAAAGGAAAGGGTTTATACTCAATCTAAAAAGCTCAAGAAATATATTCCTTATATTGATCAACTGGAGGATTTTCCAATGGAGAAACAATCTGGGTTGCACTTTAGTTATGCATTAACCTTTAATGGGGGCGTACCATATCCAATGAGAGAACCCAAGGACCCAACCAATCTGGTCCATTGGTCAAAACAAGCCATAAACTAGCTCCAAACACATGAAGGGAACCACCGTAAAGGCATCCCAAAACATTTTTCAAAAGAGACCACTAACTGTCCCTACAACACAGCTTACCGACCAAACACAAACCCAAAACACATTTCAAACAGAAGGGGTTCTTGGAATAAAAACATCCCACAACATCAACATTTTCAAAAACCCATAATACAAACCATACTAAAATATTCATCAAGACATCATGTTTTTCTTTAAAAGTAATTCTTTGAGAACGAACAGTTTAGCAGTAAGCGTATCCACCAATGGTACCCCATGCGCCTCACACATGCAGGTTTTTGTGCCACACCAGACACCCTCCTCATATCCATCCCAGAACTCATCTAGTCGTGCCATCAACCATCCATCATCCCATATAACCCCATCCATGTGGTCTCTAATGGAAATAACAAAGGTTAAAACAAAAATTCATTCCACTTTTCAAAACCAAAAAGGTCAACCAACACATCATTCATTTCTCAAAACTGCTAACCATGAGATCAAAATCCCAACTCACATCTTACAAAATTTTTCAGAAAGTCACAACCATTTATAAAATAACTCACATTCAAGATATTCACATCAATTTCAAAACATCTCATCCCATTAAAACAAACTATGATTGTTTAGAAAACTCTATTGGAAACAATTTTCAAAACCAACTTCAATATAGTTCCTGCTTCCAAAGAGGTGTAAGTGCACCATTTTACATTTCAAAACAATTCTAAAAATTAAGTTCCTGCCATTTCATAAAACAAAACATTCCCTCTTTATTTGAAAATCATTTCACAAAAACTTTACACTTCTTAAAACCAAAGTGCTAAGATTTCAAAACCTAAGCACAAAACAGTGCAAGAAGAAACTAGTTTTAGTGGGTGACATGGAAATATGGTTGGAGACCATATTCAAATCACTTCACTATCACAAAGAGTGTTCTAGGGAATATCCTTAGCTCCACATGGCTTTCCAGGCCCTGCGAGCTCACTAGGACCATTAAACCAACTATCTTTTCATTTCCCTTAATCATCATCAAACCAAGAAAACAGAAGGACTTATATAAATCCTGACTTCTCTTGGAAACTTGAATCCCATTATGAGGTGTGGTGATCAGGCACACTACCCATAACTAGAATTCCATGTCCCAACAATCCTAACTCCAGACTATCCTGACTCTTCCCCAAATAACATGTCCCAAAGAGTTAACCTGAACCTCCTCTGATACCATTTTGTCATGAACCGAATCGATCGCCACCAAAAATGGCACCAAACCCAGCCCGTGACAAGGCCCGAAGGGCGTTCCCGATACCCACGGGCTGGAACAAGAGCCCGGGTATCATAAAAAGAAAATTGGGAATGATTTACCCGAGTTTATAAACATAAAACAACAAAAGAATCCAATGAAACAAATCTGGATTTATCAAACCAAACTCTTTTACAAAAAATCAGAACTGAATTACATAGCTTAAAACAACTCAAAAGGTCAATACCAAAGGTACAAAACCAAATAAGGACAGACCAAGAACCCTCATGGCAAGGGGCACCGCCCTCAAGCCACCTCTACAAGACTTCACCACCAAGGACCTGCTAGAAACCTGAAGCACTGGAACAAAAAACTGTAACCAACCTGCGACAACAAAAATAACCAAGTCTACTTACACCCAAGGGTGTAAGTGGGGTGTGAGGCAATGCCTAGTAGGATACCACCACTAAGATATTCCATGTGATAAACATTTAAAGATGAAAATCATGCATGTTTTCCAAAACATGAAAAACTAGTTACAATTTCTAAAAGATGCAACTTTGAATAAAAAAATTTTTGAAGTGGGCTATCATTAAGAATCAAGAATTTTAAAAATATTGTCAACACTACTGAATTTTCCATCCAACTATACCGTATGCTGATGGTAAGTATAAATTAAATAATGAGCACAAGAAATAGGATGTAACACCTAGGCACTAGCTAGCTATAGGTCCCAGGTACCTCGTATCTCGGTGAGAGTAACCATAAAAAATATCCATTCTCATGCACAAGACACTAGTAGGGAACATACCCATAACCTAGTGGTCCCCAATCATCATTATCATAGTTTAGTTATAGTTGTAAGCGTCAATCTTTCTAAGTGAAACTGAGGCCAAACCCCATGGATTCACTAGCATACTAGTACACGTCCACCCACCTAGATACCCAGATTTTCCCCTTGTGCTCAAACAAGTTCAACAAGTCAAGAAATATACATTGAACATGAAAATATCATTTCCACATCACAAATTCACCTAATATCCCATATGTATACCACACAAGTCACAAAAATCCATTTTTCATTCAAAATGATTTTGAAATCTGAATCACACCAAAATAGCCCACAACACGTTTCACATTTCTTCAACACTTCCACAAAACCATTAAAAAATTTTATAAAACAATTATAAGATATTTAAAATCATATACATCCCACACACATGGAATATAACACTTCTTTCATAATCAAAATTTCAATTTTTCACATCACACTCACACAAAACACTCTACATCACTTTCACATCACTTTCACTCCTCAATATCTCCTTCAAACAATTTAATAAAATATTTCCAAGATGATACATATCACATAATAAACATTTCACAAATGAAATGGTCCTTTTAAAAATATACTCCTACCAAAACAGTTTGCTGATATAGTTTCACCTATTACACAACCCAATAAACCATTCAAAACTTTCATAAAACAGTTATAAAGAGTATACCCAAACATTTCACATAAAATCCATTTCAAAAAACTCTTTTTATGCCAAAAGCACACCAATACCCTACCAAAACATAATTTTCAGCCTAATCAACATGTAATAATCCACTTTCAAATGTTATATAATCACCTTGAATAATATCACAAAAGATACCCATGAGAACACACAAATCCATAAAACACATTCAAGGAGTATAACAAGGTTATACAAATAAAACCATTCAAATACACCCCCTTTTTAGGCCCAAATGGAACTATATCATTGCCCAACCATAATTTTCAGCCCCTTTCAACAACTAATAAACCACTTCTACATTTTACAAAACTACCACAAGAGATAACACATGAAATACATTTGAAAAATACACACTTCAAGAAAAAATGTATCTTTAAAAACAAATGATTTACTATTGCTACCAAAAATGGTTTTATCATAATGAAAATCACATAAGGAACATGTAAAATTATTTAATCAAGCAAACTAACTCATCATTAAATGGTTATCCACGAAATCACCTACCGAATGTGTCGAAACCCTCAAATATTGGGGCGAAACATCAACCGCATTACCGCCACACCTCAAGGAAGTTAAAAGAAACATAAAACCACAATATTTCGCCCAAAATACAGTATATTAGAACCTATGCACGAACCATAACTTCTGGAATTTTTATAATTCAAGAATTAGGGAAGAAACCCTAAGCAATTTGAAAGAGGAAAGAAATAGACTCACCTACTTGAAGTATCCTGAATTAATCACTCCCAAAGCAATAGTTTCTGAAATTTAAAACAGCCAAAATTCAGGGATTGTTCGAACAAGATTTAGGAGGTAATTTAGGAACTGGAATGGGGGGAAAAGAGTAAGAATTGAGAGAGTTAAGAAGGGATGAAGTTACCTCTTCAATTCTGGCCGATCTGAGACACCCTATGAAGATCAGCACTAATTCGCGATATTAAAGAGCTCCAAGGAGGGGGTAAAGGAAATGGGAGCGCTCCTGGGTTTATTAGGGTCCAGGGGGAGGTGGAATCACTGAAAAACACAAATAATGAAGGAGATATAAAAAAAGTAAAAATTATTTTTAATGCAGGAAATGGGCCTTCGTGCAGGCCCAATATCTTAAATAAAAACCCATATCCACCAGGATTATGGATTTATAAAGGCTCCAAATTTATATTTTGGTGTTAATAGGTCAGAGGAGATCATTTAGGAATTTTAATGAGGGAAAATTATTAAAAAATGAAAAATTTATAAAGGAAAAAAAATTTATTTTTAAATCTGGAATTGGGCTCGCGGTTTGGCCCAATTCATGAAAACTCATCTATTTCTCCATAAAACCTTTGGAAGCCATCCAAAACAAAGAATGAAAGTCAAATAAATGAAATTTAACTTCAAAATAAGTCCTTTATGTGAAAAAAATAGGTCTATTATGTGTATTCACTATAATTATACATAAATAAGTTACAAATACAAGATATGACATAATAATATCATGGCATAATTTGGAAGTAGGAGATTAACCCAAAGAATAGAAATTGGGTTAAGAAGTTCCCTTATTAAGATAATTTTTAAATAAAATAGGTCTATTATGTGTATTCACTATAATTACACATAAAGAAAGTACAAATAAAAAATAGGACATAATAATATCATGACATAATTTGAAAGTAGGTGATTAACCCAAAGAACGGAAATTGTGTTAAGAAGTTCCCTTACCTTGTGTCCGACTTGACTCAACCGTTCTTTAACCTCATGAATAATAAACTAGAGTTAATTTCTACTTGATTAAGAATCCTTTTCAAGTTCATTAACCCTTTTATATCACTTATTACAATGTTACGAAAATTATGTTGTCATTTAAGTTAATAACAGACGTTTTGTCGATCTTTGGTACTTGAGTCAACAATAAACTTCTTATAATTACAATTTGCTTATGTGGTAGAATATCCATTATCTCCGGAATTATATTAATGATGTAGATATCATATATATCCTATATATCCAGTATATACATGCATTTATAATATTACATAACATTTAGAGGTAATAAATGGAATGCACTGTTCATGGAGACGGTAAGTCGTACGTACGCATGAACGCTACTTTCATTTCTATTTCATATTTAATGGAATGAGTTTATAACTATATAAAGTTATAATATAATTCCAGTATAATATAATGTATAATACCATTTACTCCATCCTTTATACATCCCACATATGGCATTAACGATTCAATTCACTTTGAGGGGGCGGTAGTCCACACTTCCTAAAATGAAATTATCGCGTTTACCCATAATGAAAATCGTAAAGGTATGCCATAAATAAAAATACAGAATCATAAAGAAAATAAAAACATAATATATATCATATATAAAAATAGTTTCATCATAATTGCCACCATTAGAGGTGTTATATGAGTGTTGAACAATCATCGTTTCGTGAGGCAGAAATTCACCATCCACAAAAATAGTATGTTCTTTAACCATTTGATGAAGGTGTGTGTAAGTTTAAATAAAATACTTCTCATAAAAACATCCTAGTATATTGAATATAATGGTTTTGTTACAAAATAAAATAATAAAAAGAGTTCAAGGGGTTGTAGAAGAAAAATAAAACAAAATAACATTAGAGAAGACATTACCTTAAAATGGGGTAAATCTTTTTGATTTGAGCCAAAGGCTTCCTTGGGAAGACATATGCCCAAAGTGAGTCTTATAGGAGTAAGAGAGGGATGTTCGGAGAGTATTTGGGCAGATTTTGGCCCATCCAAAAGTCTTGGAAGGTGTGAATAAGGTGGTAGTGGTGGGGGCCATTTATAAGAGGAGAGGAGGGGCACTCTTGGAAAGTAATGAAATGTTACTTTATTATATAATGAGTTTCGGATTTTAAAGGTCCCACACTTATATATTTCGAGGATAAGGTGATAAGTGTTCGAAATATATTCATACAATAGGCTTTGGACAAGTTTAATTCTTATATTTTACATTATCCTTCCATTTTATTAAAATCGTTAATTAATGAGGTAATCGCTGCATCATCATGGTGTCATAAATAATTTAATTTATTTACTGTCTAAAAATTATAAAAAAAAACTTTCATGATGTAGGAAATCTTTTTATATTTCTAATTAATATTTATAGTAATAAATATGACTTGTATAACCCCATTTGAACATTATTTTAGTAAAACAACTCATGTTTGTGACATTTTTATTTTAACATTAAATAAAAAGTTTTTATTGTCATTTTCATACCAAAGTGGCTCCATGGGTTACCCAAGTTGACCCATGGATTTTCTTGGTCATCCATGACTAATCCAATAGGTGTAGGACAAGTTTCAAGGTCATTTCATATAATTATAACATTATCTTTACCTTAAATTTCACTAATTACCTTTAATCGCGAATAATTAAACTTATAAGTTACTATTCACTAATAAATTATTTTAATCTCATTGAACCAAATTTTACTTCATAATGACAACCATGTATGTCAGATTTTTGAAAATCAAATCACAGAAGTGGTAATGTTTAATTTAAACGAAAAATAAGTTTTTTAACTACAACTTAGTGGTTTCACTATTCATCAAAAAATTGGAAGTTCTCAGAAAAATTCCAAAAATTCAACATAGGCTAATTTCGATATTCTGAATCCAAAAATGAAGTCCATTTTGAAATATAAAATATATGTAATTTCAAAAATTGTGTATTACTAATCATAATGGCTATTTTGATTGGCCATAGTGTGTTCGAATCTCGAACTTGCGTACAATGCAAGCTATTGCATTATTGAAAGATAAGTGTATCGTGGATGATCGAGGTGTTACATTCTCCTCTCCTTCAATAAATTGCATCCCCGCAATTTGAAATTTTTCTTTGAAAATAAAAGGAAGAAAATAGAAAATACCTTTGTGGAAAACCCACATCGGAAATAAGGTTAATAAAATTTAGCCTTAATAAGTGAGAAATGGAAATGAGAAAGTCACCACCAAATTATGCTTTCAAATAGGAGAACATTGGTGGAAATTATAGACACATAATTAGAGGAAAAACATAAATATTTATAGGGATTGATTGAGGTCATCAATCCCAAACAAGTGTAAAATTGAGGGCCTCAAAGCCTTCAATCTATGGTGATTTATAATATCATCAGTTCAACAAAACATAAGGTATTAGGGTAACACATTTTTTTTAATATCCCTCTCCAAAAGTTTAAGAATTAATTTATTCATAGAATAAGATAGAGGTATATATATATATAGTTTACAAGGAGAGTCTCAACCTTCAACTAATTTCTACCACAAACTCATCTTTCCCCCAAAAAGATAATAGAACTCAAAAATATTTTATTTATCCTAATCGTACAAGGTTCCAAATATTAACACATACCATTTAGATTATGAAAACTATTTTTTAATAACCAGGGACTTCCTGTAGGCTAGTGGTAGGTAATAAAGTCCTGTCACACTATAGTTGTGGGTTCGATTCCTACATCTTTGTTCGATGCGACGGGTTATCCCCTGACCTACATGTTTTCCTTTTCCTAAAAATATAATATTATAATATTCCAAAAATAATATTCAGAAATGTTTTAACCTTAAAAAATACTATACAAGGTTCAACTTAATCCATTCCAACCTTTATAGTTATCCAAAATACTTCTGTCCAACTCACAGTTCAAATTTTATAAGGAAGGTAAACATAATGAAGATCCTTTTTTCCGCGTAACAACATGTGAACATCTTCAGCATGTATTTTTTAAAACACTGCAACATCCAGAATTACCATAAATCCTTATTTATTACATTCATGATCCCTTATTCCTTATAAAATACTAGATATACTCCTTCTATCCAAAAATGTATACAAATCATTATTCAGTTTTAAGGAAGTTAAGAATATCCAATATAATTTATCCAAATCAATCATGTATTATTCCAAAATCACTATCTCGGTATCAGAACCATATTATGGTTTATCTTTCTCTCAACCATATATTTTCCAAAAATTTAACCTGCTGTGGAGTCACTTTTCTTGGTTTCACAAAATCTCATGTCCTTGATGAAATAGTACTGCAGTACAATCCTTATATACTCCAAAATTATTATAACCAGTACATCAGTGATACAACACTCAAATGAAAAAATTCATTAATAACAACATAATAACTCTAATCATTCCTTATCATCTGTGGTATTATCATAACTTGATTATTATCCAATGACATCATTTGGGGCATACTATGATGATTTGAACATTGGTTTGTGTAGTGTCCCCACTCCTTGCAAATGATGCATTGTACATTTGAAAACTTTGTCTTACCCTAGCAGTCACACACTTGGTGTCCTTTTTTTCCACACTAATAACAAACTCCAATTCCCTTCATGAAAGTCCCAAGGTGTTTCTTCCCACAGTTATCACATATTGGAAAAATATTCTTTTCCCTCTTCCCTTTATCCATATTTTTCTCTTCCATCCTTTTCTTCTCATGCTTCCCTTCAAATCCATAGGACTCAGAGAATTTTTTACTTATCTTATTAACACATGATACTATTTCTTCATATTTTGAGAATACATGGGAGACTATTTCCCTTCTAAATGTTGGATTAATACCATGAATGATATGATCCTTCTTACTCTTTGGATCATACGTATTGTTGGAGTTCACAATCCTTCTATCGGGCGCCATTTCTATATAATGGCATAAACTATGTCAGTTTATGAATTGCAATGAATAATTCCAAACATGTAAAATACTTAATTTAAATTTAAAGGTTTATGGATATAATCCATAATAATAAGGATTTTTTCTTCAATGAAGTATATACTCATAACCCTTCATAGTGGTTTGTAATGAAAATGAGAATTATCCTTAGCATATCCCTTGGGAGTGTCGTAACCAAGAGTGCAGCAAGGCCCGTTGTCGTGCACCAGTTCCCGTTCGATTCTAGCTCAAAGAGGTGTTTTTGGGTTTTACCCCTAGGTACATCTGTGCCAGAGCCGCCTCTACCTGCTCATATCCAGAGAGGGATGTATTGCTCGGAAAACTCACAAAATCTCTACAATACCAGAATTCTAGGAAGTTATTCTATACTAATCCTCAAAGTCTATCGTAGGGATATGTGCTATAATCATAGTTTATCTAAATCTAGCTTCCAAGGTTAGTACTAAACTGCATCTGATACCAACTATAACGCCCCAACCCCAGTTACCCAGTGTCGGTGCATTACTTCGTAACATTGGCATGATCACAAAGATCAAGTCTCGAAAGACCGATTAGTTTAGTAGCCTTGAAACACTAGATACATTCATAAGTTTTACATTACATCATAAACTAATAAAAAACTAAAACATCATCTTCCCTTAATATCCCCTCATATTATCCCTTCAGGTCATTCATAAAATACTTCTTCACATCCTGTAAAAATTAAAACATTGAAAGGGGTGAGCTCAGATGCTCAGTAAGGATAACAATATAGCGGAAGCATTTATAAATAAACATAAACATTTAAGGCAATGTATAACTAAACAATAGCCTTTTAAAAATGAACTTCAGCATAATATGGAAAAAGTAAATTGAAATAATTCCATTTACTTATTCACATGGTTATCCTACTGGTCGAATAATCACATACAATATCAATAACCACTTTTATAATGATGGAATCCATAATTCCAGACTATCATAACCACGTATCCAAGGCCTCGTGCCAAGACTACAAATAAGATTTTTTCAAGGTCTCATGACAAGACACTAGTTTGTTTCATGAGACCTGCCGATGCATCGAGGAGCTATAGCGGGATCCACCCGTCACTTATTAAGTCTAATTCATTCCTCATATGAACTGGTTTAAACATATCATAAACCATAACATAATCATATCACATAAAACATGCATAAAGGAAACATAAAATTTCCATATTTCAATCACAAGATATCAATACAACACATTGATATAATAAAAACTTTTTCAAAACCATTTTCAATACCAGAATAAAATAAAATTAAAAGATTGTATTTATTTTTCATTTAAAAAAAGTTATGGCTTGTAGAGGAATCCGAAACCCAAATAATCGTCATGACGGTGGAGAATCCGTTGTCGCCGCATATGTACGACAAAAAAACATTCCTTTTTTTGTTTAGTAAAACACTTCGTATAAAAAGATTCTTTTTGAATAAATGTAAAAGTCGAATGGGTTTATACACCGTATAAAAGAAAGTTGTGTATAAAACAAAATATGACTCAATGAAAAGAGATTGAGACGAAGTCCCTTACAAAGATCATTTTTTTAAATAAAATATGTCTATTATGTGTATTCACTATAAGTACACATAAATGAAGTACAAATACATATAGGACATAATAATATCATGACATAATTTTAAAGTAGGAGATTAACCCAGAGAATAGAAATTGGGTTAAGAACATCCCATACAAAGATAATTTTTAAACAAAATAGATATATTATGTGTATTCACTATAATTACACATAATTAAAGTAAAAACACA
Source organism: Viscum album (assembly GCA_963277665.1). Taxonomy (NCBI): domain Eukaryota; kingdom Viridiplantae; phylum Streptophyta; class Magnoliopsida; order Santalales; family Viscaceae; genus Viscum; species Viscum album. Next base: position 556,334,783 of record OY728122.1, on the reverse strand, counting down.
CGATAGGACATAATAATATCAGGACATAATTTGAATGTAGGAGATTAACCCAAAGAACGGAAATTAGGTTAAGAAGTTCCCTTACCTTGTGTCCGACTTGACTCGACCGTTCTTTAACCTCCTGAATAATAAACATGAGTTAATCTCTACTTGCTTAAGAACCTTTTCCAAGTTCATTATCCCATTTATATCACTTATTACAATGTTATGAAAATTATGTAGTCATTTAAGTTAATAACGGATGTTTTGTCGATCTTTGGTACTTGAGTCAACAATAAACTTCTTATAATTACAAGTTGTTTCTGTGGTAGAATATCCATTATCTCCAGAATTATATTCATGATATATATATCATATATATCCTATATATTCAGTATATACATGCATTTATAATATTACATAACATTTAGAGGTAAGAAATGAAATGCACCGTTCATGGAGACGGTAAGCCGTACGTACACATGAACGCTACTTTCATTTATATTTCATATTTAATGGAATGAAGTTATAACTATATAGAGGTATAATATAATTCCAGTATAATAAAATTTTTAATACCATTTACTCCATCCTTTATACATCCCACATATGGCATTAACGATTCAAATCACTTTGAGGGGGCGGCAGTCCGCACTTCCTAAAATGAAATTATGATGTTTACCCATAATGGAAATCATAAAGGTATGCCATAAATGAAAAATAAAGAATCATAAGGAAAACAAAAACATAATATATATCATATATAAAAATATTTTCATCATAATGGCCACCATGAGAGGTGTTATATGAGTGTTGAACAATCATCGTTTCGTGAGGCAGAAATTCGACATCCACAGAAATAGTATGTTCTTTAACCATTTGACGAAGGTGTGTGTAAGTTTAAATAAAACACTTCTCCTAAAAACATCCTATTATATTGAATATATTGGTGTTGTTACAAAATAAAATAATAAGAAGAGTTTAAGGGGTTGGAGAAGCAAAATAAAACAAAATAATAAAAGAGAAGACATTACCTTAAAATCGGGTAACTCTTTTTGATTTGATCCAAACGCTTCCTTGGGAATACTTATGCCAAAAGTGAGTCTTCTTGGAGTAATATAGGTAAGTTGGGAGAGTATTTTTGCAGAGTTTGGCCGGGCCAAATGGCTTGGAAGGTGTGAATAAGGTGGTAGTGGTGGAGGCCCTTTATAAGAGGAGAGGAGGGGCACTCTTGGAAAGTAATGAAATGTTACTTTATTATATAATGAGTTTCGGATTTTAAAGGTCCCACACTTATATATTTCTAGGCTAAGGTGATAAGGGTTCTATATATACTTATACAATATGCTTTGGACAAGTGTAATTCTTATATTTTACATTATCCTTCCATTTTATTAAAATTGTTAATTAATGAGGTAATCACTACATCATCATGGTGTCATAAATAATTTAATATATATAATGTATAAAAATTATAAAAATAATATCATGATGTAGGAATTTTTTTAGATTTCTAATAAATATTTATAGTCAAAAATATGACTTGTATAACCCCATTTAAATTTTTTTTAGTAAAACAACTCATGTTTGTGACATTTTTATTTTAACATTAAATAAAAGGTTTTTAATGTCATCTTCCTACCAAAGTGGCTCCATGGGGTCCCCAAGTGGACCCATGTATTGTCTTGGTCGGCCATGACTCATCAAATAGGTGTAGGACAAGTTTCAAGGTCATTTAATATTGATATAATATTATCTTTACCTTAAATTTCACTAATTACCTTTAATTGCGACTAATTAAACTTAAAAGTTACTATTCACTAAAAAATTATTTTAATCCCATTCAACCACAATTTACTTACTAATGAAAACCTTGTATACAGAATTTTTTAAAATCAAATCACAGAAGTGGTAATGTTTCATTTAAACAAAAAATCAGTTTTTTAACTACTACTTAGTGGTTTCACTATTCATAAAAAATTGATGTTTTTCAAAACAATTCCAAAATTTCACCCTAAGCTATAATTGACATTCCGAATTCAAAAATGATGTCGATTTTAGAAAATTCCAAAAATATAAGTTCCATTAATTATTTTCATAATTAATTCATGCTGCCACAATAAATAGCGTGTTTTTAAGAAACAATATATATCCAAAGATTGACAATTGTTTATATCCAATTTCAGAGTGAAATTAAATTCTAAAGACCACCATTGGATAAAATTGTAAAAATATACTCTAATTATACTTTAAAACCACTCAATAGTATAATTTATCAATATAAATTATTTTGATTACAAAATTTGTTTTTATGTATTTTTCACTATTCATAAAAAAATTGGAAGTTCTCAGAAAAATACCAAAAATTCAACAGAGGCTAATTTCGATATTCCGAATCCAAAAATGAAGTCCATTTGGAAATCTAAAATATATATAATTTCAAAAATTGGGTATTACAATTCATAATGGCTATTTTATTGGTCACGGTGTGTTAGAATCTCGAACTTGCGTACAATGCAAGCTATTGCATTATTGAAAGAGAAGCGTATCGTGGAAGCTCGGGGTGTTACAATTGGAGGGATATATAGGTCCAACCATCTCATAATGAAATAATTCTTAATTGTGCCACAAAATAAACTTAAAACATTCATCATAACCCAATGAATAAAATGGGTTTCATAAACATCACCCCATCATCACATAATCCATATAAAACAAATGGATATTTCATCATAAGAAAAGTGAAACCATGTAAATCATAGAGACATTATACATGAAACATAAACATATGAAATAATGTCATCTTAGATGGAAAATGGTTTTGATAAAACGCTTGAAATCTATTCTTGAGGAAAATATCCTTTATTCTTCAAAATCAATTTCTTTTCACAAAACATCATGAAATTTTAAAAGACAAAGATTTTTTTGAAAACAGTCATGAAATATTTTGTATGAAGCTTCATGAAAATAAGGCTTTATAAAACTGTAAAAATCTGTTCGTGCCATATAAGTTAAAAAAAATTCTTCTCGTACTTTTGCCGGAAAAGTAAAAAAAGTACCTTGTAAAGTAAAAAAAGAAAGATTCCTTACATACCATGTAGTAAAAGTCAAAAATGTTTAAAAAGGACTTTAAACATACATGAAAACACTATTATAAAACATGTACATGGAGATGGAAATAACCTCAGTAAATACTTACGAATAAGCAATCTCAGATAAAAATGAGATTTGCAAAATTATCCCTTACCTTATGTCTGATATGCTTAGTATGTATCTAAAATTCCTATATAATGATTTAAATAAGGTCATTGACTTATTACCGAATCATATTCATTTTTATGATATCATATATGGTTCACTTATGACTTTATATTAACCGTTCTTTTGTAAATTCCATGTTAAAAAGTGTTTTGGGTAAAATCGTTTCATTTATCATATGTCTTTTGACTTGTCATTCTTGATATTATTAATTATATCCTAATTTACATAATTACAGAATGTAAAACATCATTTATATATAATATATATTCATCATATACATATATATTATAGATCGATAGAAGGAATGAAATACACCATTCATGGAGACGGTAGGCTGTACGTACGCATGAACGTTGTTTTCGTTTCCTTATTGAATTGAATGAAACTAAATAGATGACATACATACATATATATACATAAATCCAGTAGAATTATTATTTCATATATTTCTTTATTATTCATTATATAAACTTTATGATCATTCATGTATGGTTAACATGGAGATTGAATCTCATCGCGTCATGGAGACGGTAGTCCATACGTACGCACGAGCGATGATATCGTTCCCATAATTGTTGAATAGAATTAGAGTGGGTGGTATAATATATCAGAATCAGTATGATGTTATAATTACCATATATATTTATTTTTTACACCATTATACCCATCCATGTAAGGTGTTGGTGGAAAAACAGATTACACCATGGTGTGGAGATGGTATTCCGTACGTACGCACGTGCGGTGATTTCATGTTTTGTAGGATGGATAGAAGGTGAAATGGGGTTGTTTCATATTTATAATAACATATCAGTATATTATTGATACTTATGTTATTACTTTATAATGAAACAACTAAATAAGAATAAGTTTTAGAGTAAATGAGCTTGAAATATTCGGTAGAAGAGATTAACTCTTCTTCGACACACCTCCTTTAAACTTCTTCTTAGGGAACTAGGCTTGCTCTTTTGAAAAAACCAGCACCACTATAAGGTTTATAGGGAAGTGGGGAAGTGAAATGGGTAGATTTTGGCTGAGCTTCAAGGCTCAAAATGGTGTGATGAAGAGAGGGAGTAGGTTCCCTTTTATAAGGGAGGAGAGGGGCACCTTTGGAAATATTAAAAATATTAATTTATAATAAATCTAAACCCACTTAAAATCCTCAAAAAATGACTCAATTCTAAGATTATATGAGATAGGGTTTTAATCTCATAAACCAATAAAATTTATACATGTTAGGAATTTATATTAAACATTATCAACTTGATTTATCCTTATTTAATCAATTTAATTTTATTTGTGGTAATAAAATTATAAATTTTAAATTATAACAAATAATTAATTATTTGTTGTGAATTATCCATAATTGGATACTTTATAAACTTTTAGACCCTATAAAATTATAGTTATTATTTTCAAATATTTTTGTTATTTTTAAACAAGTTTATAATATGTTATTTTTATAAAATAACAATACTGTCAATTTTGACACTATTCATTTTTTTGAACTTAAATAAAATATAAACAGAAGATATGTTTGAACTAAAAGCTTTAATAGATTTATAAAAGGTCATATGTGTCTATAAATTAGTTTATAACATTAAATAGTTCATATAATATTTATTTTATTATATTTAAAACCATTTATTCAGTTTATCTCTTAATAAAATAATTACTACAACATTTTTGTATAATTATTTAATATACTTATTTGTTGCATAAAAATTAAAAATAAAATCCTATGATGAAGATACATATATTAAATCTCACAATAATACTTTTACTAGAATTTATCATCTTAAAATAACATTATTTAAATTGTTATATTTATTAAATTATGAAGGTGACAACTTTGGCATCATTTAAAATAAAATAATATAAGTGTCATAATCACTTTTATAAGGATCCAAATGGTCAAATATTAGACCATTGGACGATTATGGTTTAAATTTACATGACCAATAAGTTTTGTTCAGGGTTTTGTGCCTTATATGGACACTATTAGTTTAATAAAAACTATATTATTGTTTTTCACTTAAATAAACAATTTCTGCATCACTATTGTGTCACAATTAATGATAAATATTTAATACATAAAAATTATAAATAAATTCATATAATGTAGATAATTTTATTATATTTCTAGAGACTCTTAATTTATGAAGTTTCATGATGTTTATCACTAAATTAAAATTAATATACTTATAAGATTTAAGAGAGTGACATGTTGTCACTTTCTTTGGTTTTAATAATAATTAAATTATTTTTATTGTAAAAAGTCCATAAAATGAATCTAATCTGACCCTTAGGTGATATGGGTCGACTTTTAGCCTTACAATTGAATTTTGGCAGGTGTTTGGGTAATTTTATAATCATATATTTACCCTTAATTACCTGATTTACCTTTAACTATGGTAAATAAAATTTACCGTAGTTACTATTCATAATACCCAAAAATAAAAAGTATCTTATTAAAATAATTGGGTCCACTGATTCCAAATATAGAATCCATTTTTCCAAATTCAATACACAAAAGATGCAGAAATTAAATTAAAATTAATCCTGTTGTCGAAAGAAAACATGTTTTTGTTTAAAACATTGCAAAGATTGAATTTATTTAACCTAAGAATTCAATGTAAAGTCAATGCTAATGACATAAATTATATTAAATGGTAAAAATATATTCTATATATACTTTAAAACCATTAAATATTATAATTTAACCACATAAGTTATTACGATGAAAAAAAGTTGTTTTTAATTAAAATATAGCGTGTTTTTACTATTCATTAAAATATGAAAGTTATCAAAATAATATGAAAAATTTATCCAAGGTAAAATTTTATATCTTGATTCCAAATAATAATTTTATTTTTTAAAATTTAACTTATAAACATGTCAAAAACTAGATTTAAAGTGTGTGTGCCATCAAAAGGCGGCAAAACTGCATTTTTTTAAAAATACTTATTTTACCCGAAAAATTTATTTTGTTCTTATACCATGTTCTAGAAAATGTGTAAGATGAATAATAATGTTATAAAATTCAAAATTTAGTTAATACTATTCATAAAGTCTAGTTCATAAAAATATTATAATAATATATTCTTGTTTAGTAAAACCCAGTATTGTGTGCAACACACGCTATCGAGGAAGGTCTTGATTCCGTGTAATGCAAGCTAAGTCAGGGTTGCTTGTAGTGCACGACTCCTTTGTTATTGCATATAAAAAAATACATTGAATATATATATATATATACTCAATGTTTCATAGAATTACTACTATCAAGAAAACATGAAATTGAGTGTAACACGATCCAATATTATTGCTGTGTATACAACAAGCTAATACGGTGTTGCGTATAGAGCAAGATAATCATGGTGTAGCATACAACAGAAGATATGAAAGAAATTAAAACGAATCTATCTTATAAAATCTTGGGTTGTTACATTCTACCCCCCTTAAAATGAATTTCTCCCTCGAAATTCATTGGGGTTATAAATGGTTTACTACTCGAAAGTTTCTTTAATAGAAGCCCACATCGTAAAAAGGAATATTAAAACTTAATTTTAAAAACTAAAGTATGAAACGTAACGATTACCCAAATTAACTCATCACTGGGTATCTATATTGGAGAAAATAGGTTAAAATGTGGATATGGAAGAAAAATATAACCATCAAGATCTGATGGAGAGTGGTAGAGAACATGGCTATGAAAAATCCAACAATCACAAAGCCATAAATTTGTGATGATCTAAGGTACCATCTGATTAATCAGATATAAGGGCACTAGGACAACATTTTTGGTTTTCAAAATCATTTCCCTAAAGTTGAATAATTTGAATTAGAAGAAATACTTACTTTATTTCGATATAATCTCACTGTTGTTCGTACCTTGAACAATTTCCACTTCATCTCTTAAAGAAATGAAGTTGAATTTGTCATTCGTGAAGTGTTAGCAGATCATGTGATAGAATGTTGAGTCATTCCATCTGTCTCAAGCAATAGTCATATACATAAGTCCATCTATCATATATCGTTTCAAAAATGAACTTATACTTCATCTATCATACCGCTTAATAAAATAAAACTAGTTTCTACTAACCAGGGACTTCCTGTAGGCTAGTGGTATGCGATAAAGGCCAGTCGCACTTCAGTTGTGGGTTTGATTCCCACAGCCTTGTCTGACGCGATGGGTGTCTCCCATCCTATAGTTTGTCCTTTTTCTAAAAATACATTTCTATATCATCCCATCAATAATATCAAAAAAAGTTCTATCCATAAAAAATAGTAACTTATATTCAACATAATACATTCCAATCTTTAGGCTTATCCAAAATACTACTGTCCAATCTCATATTATAGTGAAAACTATTACCAAAGATTTCATATAACAAGCATGTTAATACCATTTTTGATCCCCATATATCATAATATATGTCTTGTTGGTCACATTACAAACATTCGAAGGCCTTAATCATGTATTCTCTTGAAAAAAATACCCATTGAACCTTAGTGAAAACATGAATGCAGTTAAAAGTTAACACTTTCCACATACCAAAATATTCAAAATTCTATATACTCAAACCATGATATCACTTAGTCCTTATTTCAATCATGATCTCATTAATACTGTCAAACATTTCATTTTCTCCTTATCCCTTAATTATGCGCATATCATCTTCCTTCCAAAATATTTGAATCACTTTTCATGGTTACCGGTACCATATAATTATTGAAAACCACAATAGACTAATACAAAAATATTCTAATACACCATAAAAGTACCTCAACAACATTATTCTTGAATACCAATACATAAACACTTCAATCCATACTCTTCAATGATTGTCCTGGAATAAGTCCTTCCTTTATTTAGAAGTAACTTTTTAGGTCAGGGCATTGAGTTGGGTAATGCCCATGTTCTCGACAAATAATACATTGATCTCCATAACAATCTGTCACTCTATGACCCTTTTCTCCACACAGATAACATATGTCCCTCCATTTGAGGTATTCCTCAAGGTTCTTCTTCCCTTATTTAGAAATTCAATCTTTCTTTCTTTATGCTCCTCAACATGCGAACTTGCATAAAAGTATATCTTCCTCTTATTTGATGAATTAGGCATACCACTAAATTTCACCTTGTTAATCATATATCGCGATGACTGATTCAGAATAATCATAATATCTTTCTCTCTATACATTAAGAAATTTTTTTTCTCATAGTCACCAATTTTTCCATTGTATTCAATGTTAACCGAATTCCTTCTAGTTCCCTCCATTGACTAAAACAAAAAAAGAATTCTGTGAGAGGAAAAAATCATACAAGGAAAATAACATAATCAAGGGGGTGTACCTTCAACATCTAACATATTAGGATTAATTATAATATCATTACCATAATTCTAGGACTATAACCAATACTTATACTTAACCTTAGGGACATCCCTAGACATACCTTAGAAATATCTCTAGGGGTCTCACTATAGTTTTCGCATCCTAGTTTCCAAAGGATGACTAAACCTTCCCTATGATACCAACAGTAGAGACCCGTATCTTGACGTACATGGAAAATGCATTAATTTTTCAAAATTCATAATACATAAAAAAACAGACACAAAAGGACCGTAATAGTTTAGTGTCTTTGGAAACTCGGAATATAATCTTCTAATCGAGGTGAAAGATCTTCAACATCTCCCATAAAGATCTTCCCTTTTTTTTCTTAACTATAACCTTTCTTTATATCATGGGGAAAAGAAAACATAAAAGGGGTGATCTCAAATTCCCAGTAAGGGTAAACATAGAGAACATAAAACAATCCATAAACATTTGAATGCAAAAACTTGAACATAAAACCTAAACATCAAAATCTTGAGCAAATACATGAATCTTGGAAGTACATAAGGAATATATCATAAGGGAACATCAGTCATGATAAAATAGCATGGGAATAAAACATGTAATTTTGGAATCCATTAAGCACATGTAATGATTTCCATAGTAGCCAAGGCATTGCTTCCAAGACCTTCTTAGTGGAAAAAGTCCCTTACGGAATCAAGTTCACTTTTCATTCCAATCCTGTATTACTGAACCTGTTTAACTTTTCATTCCAGCTATGTCTATCTCATGAGATATAAATCTTTACCCAATGCATTGGAGGGATATATAGGTCCCACCAATCTCATAATGAAATCAATCTTACTTGTGCCACAAAATAAACTTAAAACATTCATCATAACCCAAAGAATAAAATGGGTTTCATAAACATCATCCCATCATCACATAATCCATATAAAACAAATGGATATTTCATCATAAGAAAAGTCAAACCATTTAAATCATAGAGACATTATACATGAAACATACACATATGAAATAATGTCATCTTAGATGGAAAATGATTTTGATAAAACACTTGAAATGAATTCTTGAGGAAAATATCCTTTATTCTTCAAAATCAATTTCTTTTCACAAAATATCATGCAATGTTAAAAGAAAAAGATTTTCTTGAAAATTTTCAAGAACTCTTTTGGAGGAAGCTACGTGAAAATAAGGTTTTATAAAACCGTAAAAATCTGTTCTTTCCCTATAAGTTAAAAAAACATTCTTCTCGTACTTTTGCCGGAAAAGTCCAAAAAGTACCTTGTAACTTAAACAAAAGAATGTTTCCTTACATAACATGTAGTAAAATTCAAAAATGGGTAAAAAGGACATTAAACATACATGAAAACACTTTTATAAAACATGGACATGGATGATAGAAATAACCCCAGTAAATACTTATGAATAAGCAATCTCAGATAAAAATGAGATTTTCAAACTTATCCCTTACCTTATGTCTGATATGCTTCGTATGTATCCGAGCCTTCTTTATAATGATTTAAATAATTTCATTGACTTATTACAGAATCATATTTTTTGTTATGATATCATATATGGTTCACTTATGACTTTATATTACCCATTCTTTTGTAAATTCCATGTAAAAGAGTGTTTTGGGTAAAATCGTTTCATTTATCGTATGTGTTTCGACTTGTGGTTCTTGATATTATTACTTATATCCTGATTTACATAATTCCAGAATGTAAAACATGATTTATATATAATATATATTCATCATATACATATATATTATAGATCAATAAAAGGAATGAAATACACCATTCATGGAGACGGTAGGTCGTACGTACGCATGAACGCTGTTTTCGTTTCCTTATTGAATTGAATGAAACTAAATAGATGACATACATATATATATACATAAATCCAGTAGAATTATTATTTCATATATTTTATTATTATTAATTATATGAACTTTATGATCATTCATTTATGGTTAACAAGGAGAATGAATCTCATCACGTTGTGGAGACGGTAGTCCGTACGTACGCAGGAGCGATGATATCATTCCCATAATTATTGAATAGGATTTGAGTGGATGGTATAATATATCAGAATAAGTATGATGTTATAATAACCATATATAGTTATTCTTTACACCATTATACCCATCCATGTAAGGTGTTGGTGGAAAAACAGATTACACAACGGTGTGGACACGGTATTCCGTACGTACGCACGCGCGGTGATTTCGTTTTCCGTAGGATGAATAGAAGGTGAAATAGGGTTGTTTCATATTTATAATAACATATCAGTATATTAGTTAAACTGATGTTATTAATTTATAATGAAACAACTAAAGAAGAATAAGTTGAAGAAGAAATGAGCTTGAAATAATCGGTAGAAGAGATTACCTCTTCTTTGACGCACCTCATTAAAACTTCTTCATAGGGCACTAGGGTTGGTATTTTGAGAATACCAGTACCTATATAAGGTTTCTAGGGAAGTTTGGATGTGAAATTTTCATAGGTTGGAGGAGCATAAAGGCTCAAAATAGTGTGAGGAAAAGAGGGAGGAGGTGCCCTTTTATAAGGGAGGAGAGGGGCAGCTTTGGAAATCTTAAAAATATTAATTTATAATAAATCTAACCCCACTTCAGAACCTCAAAAAATGAATCAATTAGAAGATTAGATGATCTAGGGTTCTAATCCCACTATCCAATAAAATTTATACATGTTAGGAATTTATTTTAAACATTATCAACTTCATTTATCCTTATTTAATCGATTTAATTTTATTTGTGGTAATAACATTCTAAATTTTAAATTATAAAAAATAATTACTTATTTTGTGTGAACTGTCAATAATTGGATACTTTATAACATTTTATACCATTTAAATTTAAATTTATAATTTTTAAATACTTTTGTGATTTTTAAACAATTTTATAATATGTTATTTTTTTAAAATAACAATAGTTTCAATTTTGACACTATGCATTTATTTGAACTTAAATAAAATATATACAGAATATATGTTCAAAATAAAATCTTTAATATATTCATAAGAGGTCATATGTATCTTGAAAATTATTGGAGAACATTAAATATTTCATATAATATTTATTTTATTATTTTTAAAACCATTTATTTGGTTTATCTCTTAATAATATAATTACTACAATATTTTTGTATAGTTATTTAATATACTTATTTGTTGCATAAAAATTAAAAATTAAATCTTATGATGAAGATAAATCTGTAAAATTTCACAATAATAATTTTAATCAAATTTATCATCTTAAAATTACAATATTTAAATTATTATATTTATTGAATTATGACGGTGACAACTTTGGAATCATTTAAAATAAAATAATAAAAGTTTCATAATCACTTTTATAAGGATCCAAATGGTCAAATATTCTACCATTGGATGATTATGGTTTACATATACATGAAAATTAAGTTTTGTTCCGGGTTTTGTGCCTTTAATGGTCACTATTAGTTTAATAAAAACTATATTCTTGTTTTTTCACTTAGATAAACAATTTCTGCATCACTATTGTGTCACAATTAATGATAATTATTTAATCCCAAAAAATTATAAATAAATTCATATGATGTAGGTAATTTCATTATATTTCTGGAGACTATTCAATTTTGAAGTTTCATGAAGTTTATCACTAAATTAAAATTAATATACTTATAACATTTAAGAGAGTGACATGTTGTCACTTTCTTTGGTTTTAATAATAATTAAATTATTTTTATTGTAAAAAGTCCATAAAATGAATCTAATCAGACCCTTAGGTGATATGGGTCTAATTTTATCCATCCAATAGAATTTTTTCAGGTGTTAGGGTAATTTTATAATCTTATATTTACCCTTAATTACCAGATTTACCTTTAACTAAGGTAAATAAAATTTACAGTAGTTACTATTCATAATGCCCAAAAATAAAAAGTAGCTTATTAACATAATTTGGACCCAATGATTCCAAATATGGAATCCATTTTTCAAAATTAAATACACAAAAGTTGCAGAAATTAAATTAAAATTAATCTCGTTGTCGAAAGAAAATGGGTTTTTGTTTAAAACATTGCAAAGATTGAATTTATTTAACCTATGAATTCAATGTAAAATCAATGCTAATGACATAAATTATATTAAATGGTAAAAATATATTCTATTTATACTTTAAAACCATTCAATATTATATTTTAACCACATAAGTGTTTACGATGAAAAAAAGTTTTTTTTAATTAAAATATAGCGTGTTTTTACTATTCATTAAAATATGAAAGTTATCAGAATAATATGAAAATTTTATCCAAGGTAAAATTTTATATCCTGATTCCAAAGAATAATTATATTTTGTAAAATTGAACTTATAAACATGTCAAAAACTATATTTATAGTGGGTGCTCCATCAAAAGGCGGCAAAACTACATTTTTTTAAAAATACTTATTTTACCCAAAAAAAATTATTTTGTTCTTATACCATGTTCTAGAAAATGTGTAAGATCTATAATAATGTTATAAAATTCAAAATTTATATAATACTATTCATAAAGGCTAGTTCATAATAATATTATAATAATATATCGTTGTTTAGTAAAACCCAGTATTGCGTACAACACACGCTATCGAGGAAGGTCGCGATTGCGTGTAATGCAAGCCAAGTCAGGGTTGTGTGTAGTTCACGACTCCTTTCTTTTTGCATATAACAAAATACATTGAATATATATATATATATATACACTCAATGTTTTGTAGAATAACTACTATCAAACAAACATGAAATTTTGCGTAACACGATCCAAGATTAATGTTGTGTATACTACAAGCTAATATGGTGTTGTGTATAGTGCAAGATAATCTTGGTGTAGAATGAACTAGAAGATATGAAAGAAATTAAAACGAATATATCTTATAAAATCTGGGGTTGTTACACTAATATTACCTTGTTGGAATTCCTTGGTAGGTCTTATAGGCTGATTGAGATTTTATACCCATGAGTGGTTGATGGTGCCTTAATGGTCTACTACCGATAGGTTAATGGAAAATGTTTCTATATCATTCCATGAATGATACTTAGTTTCCTAAGTACTATAAAATGAATAGAATTATTGGGTTATGCGCGTAAACCATATCGAGAGTGATACTTGGGATTCCTCTTTACATATTACTTTGGAAAGACTCTTACAATATTGGGTAATTATAGGACTCCTTTTATAATAATTGGGATTCCTCTTTACAGATAATGTTGGATGGGCCCAGGATCCTTTTTTGATTAATAATATTAATTAAACTTATATAAAGTCATAAGTAATGATACCTCATCATTGTTAAGGATGCGTCTGCCTAGCCAAAGAACATGCTTCGATTTTCCCCATGTTTGTATTCAGTCTTATTATGTCCCTGTTATTCCCCATGTTCATACAACTAAAATATATATAAATATATCTATGTTTGGGTCTGTCTTTATTAAAATAAATTATATCTATATAGTTTTACCGTGGATCAAACTATTACAGCTTAGGCTTAAGAAGGTTTGGTCAACCAGGTGTCCCTAAGGAACCTGAGCTGACTTGTTGTATTTTATTTATTTACTACGTTATCAATCATAATTTCACACTAAGGTAAATTGTAGTATTGGATTGGACATATTTATACACCATTGGTGTTTTACTACTGAGTATATATCACATTATATTTGGGTATCCATTTCAATAGGGAACCTGAATAGACCTCATAATTGTAGGTTTAGGTTTTGGATTATGCTTGTGTCATTCATTTTTAAAGGGTAGAATTGGAGAAAAGGACTGTGTTGGATCACATCATGCTAATGGGGTTATCCCTTGTGGATTTAGTTCATTTTTTTATATATGTACAATTCTATATTATCTCACCTACTTCATGTTTACTTCCAATATTATGTATCCCTTCTGAACATACATGAATTAGTATAGATTTGGAATTGGCTAATTTTATGGAGTTATATCTATTATTTTCCATTGTATATTGAATGATTCATTACATATTTATTGTGAAACTAAAATTATGATGGTATAATATCCCCACCATACCATCATTAGAGTCTCGTTTCTAGTCGAGAACCTCAGGCATATGGTTTGGTATGCTTGAGTGTAAGTGGAAACCTAACTCAGGGCACCGTTCTAAGTGGAACATGGGTCAGGTGGATACATAAATTAAGATATTTTAAATTTTTTATAGATTCATATACAGGGTTACTATATTTTGACCAATTAAAATTCAGATAAAATATAAGATTATGATTATTTCTTGTTATTAAATTGTCCTTAGTAGTGGGACATACTAGGAAACAATTCATGTGATATATTTTGTTGGGGTATCCATACCTCTGAATGAAGTGAAATTATTATAGACAAAACCCAATAATGACATGGATATTTCCAAAAAATATGTGTAAAGTTTATATTTCAAGATTACTAACACTCATAAAGCCTTGAAATCTTTTAATTGAGCTATTAATTTATCCATTGTTTCAATTACGGATATATATATATATGTATTTTTTAAAAAAATACAGAATGGATTACATGAAATGTCGAAGAATAAAGGGTTCGGTAAGGAAAATAATTATAGAACATTAAAGATATCATAATTATGATGAATCGGTCATGTTTTGGGTAAATTGAATTTCTTGGCTCTACCCTTATAGACCTAACAACTAGCCAATGTTAATTTAACACAACCAATGTAAATGAATCCTTTCATGGGATTATATATTTGTGAGGGATATAAACTATTAGTAACATCATATTATGTCTCAAGTGTTTTTTACTCTTATAAATAAAAATTTACAAGATTATTATGCCTCAAAACCATGCAAATTGTCATTAAAATGACTATAATCACAATTTTTTTGATACTCTCATAATTGTGATGGATTTGAGTAGTTTTTTCATTACTTTAGTAAGATTCCAAAAAATTATGTCCATAGAGAGTTTTGGCCATGGTTTATAAAACAAACATGATATATTTATTCAACATAAAATTCAATCACTATGTTTTGGTCTCAAAAAACTCTTAAATATACTGATGACATACCCACTAGCCTCTATTCAAAGATTTTAAAAATATTACATCCCTCTATTTCTTACATACCTTTTATAAATTTCCAACTGGTAATTAATTAATATTTATTATTACTAAGAATTCATTATTACATAATAAATACCAATTTTATATTTTCAACTAATAATAATTTTTATAGTTAATACTATATATTTAAATAATAAAAAATAAACAAATCTATAACAACATTTTCTAAAATAACAGTTATAGATTATTTTAGCATGTTTTATAAAACTATGGATACAATGATAACAACGGTCCAACATGGGTCTAAGATAATACCATATATGTTGAAACCATATTAATATATTCCTAATTAAATTTATTTACAATCCATGATAACATGAAATTGAAAAATATTAAAATTAAAGTATTATAATTTATCAACATAGAATATGATCATCCGTAGACATAATATCAATTGTTATATAGAGATATGGTGATGAAGATGTACCAATTTCAATTCTCTTATAAACTGTCAGTTGAGTTTGTTTTAAATTTTTTTCAAGAACATATCCTAATGCTCATATTTTCTATATGAATTATTTATACACTCTATAATATTTTATATAAAGTTAATAAGGATATTATAGTGATGGATTATCATAATGGGACTCAAATCTTATGTTTTAACTAGGTAAATATTTATTGTATACCACATGATGCTTTCTAATATAGTTATAGGGGATCTCAAGTCATTATTATTATTGATATTGGGGAAACCATTCTTTTTAGAGTCCTAACCGATGAATTTATCTCAAATTATTGATTTGTTTTCCATTCGAGTGGGTTCTACAACCTTTAATATCTTATGAAACCACATATCTTTTATTTAATTTCCATCATTAGCACATGGAGTTTATTAGTACATAACATATCTGAATGTAATAGGTGAATATAAGATAATTAATTCAGTTCTATACTAGCCACTAATTAATTGAAATTAATCAACATATTATCGAATAATTGGTTCCCCTCAGTTGAAAATTCATATTTTGTTGATGATAATATGGTAGGCATTGGGACTACCATCGGTTCGAAAAGAATCATATATAGGGGAATTTTTTTATTAAAACCCCCAATTAGTGGGCTATGGGTTCCCCAGGGATGTTGGAATAGTGATTTACAAAGACTCATATATCCTTCCAAGCTCTTAAAAATTAGGTGAATGAGGTAAAAATGAACATTGCCTAAAATATAGGGTTTACATTATTATATGGAAGTGACTTTCTAATATACTTCCTATAATAATGTCTCAATTAATCTATTTATCCTTGAAAATTTTCTATACGATTTTTGAAATAGATTAGACTCTAGGACCATGGTAATGATCATATCTAAATTTTCTTTTTTGGACTTCACTAACTTTAATGATATTTTATATTCTCTGGGGAAATAATTATAGATGTGTTATAGAGTGTGTTCTTCCTAAATAATCTTTTCACTAAGTAAGAGGGGTAATGTGTGATACAATATACTTTTTCCATTGTTAGATGTTTATATTTGGAGAAGATTCATTAATAATATTAAATATTCTGTAATAATTTTCTCCACTCCCATACAAATTTTAATTCTTATAATTATGGTCATTTTTTTCTCTAGTGCTATTGATTTTTTTTTCAATATCTTTTTTCTGATAGTGCACCTAGTGTTTCCTGATATGTTTTGGTGTTGGTAATATATTATAAATTGGAAATTCAAGTGGAAAAATTTTACCTGTAGGCCACGTTAGACGTTTTCTATTACATATACATAAAATAGATTAATAATGTGGTATTCATGATAATAAAAAGGATAATATCTCATAGATATTTGTTCTCATGCTAGAAATTCAAAAATATTATCATGGTAGACCACATTGGTGATTGATAGTTTTCCTAAATTTACAAACATGAGATATTATTTCCCATTTTCTAAAAAATATGATTGGAAATATTCAAAATTTAAAACCTCCCATGGGATTGAGAGTTATGTATTCACTAGATAGATTAATAAAATAATTCATTATTTCTAATTATAGACATGGTGAATGAATATTCGATGATGTAATATCAAATCAGATTAAATATGAAATATCATAATTGTTCAATTTATGAGAGAACTATGAAATTATCTAATATATTCAAAGGATTCCAAATAGAGTCTTTCATTTGGCATGGTATTAGAAACCTAATAAATTTATTACCATGAAGTTGGGAACTTAGTAGCACAATCTCAAAGACCTAATCCTCAATACTACATGAATATTTAGTGGAAGATAATGTTTTAAAACCCATGTATATAAATTTATGGATGGACTGATAGAATATATATATCTCTATCATTAGTAAAATTAACCAAAATCCCAAGGACTACTCCAAAATTGGGGGTGTGGGGGATACAATGGAATTTACTTATATCTTTTATAGTCATGATTTCAAGGAGACTGTAGAAATTTACCATAGATATATACTATTAATAGACCACTACAAACTAGGTGATGGATCTAGGTGAGCCTCTTATTTTACATGGGGAGGAACTACTTGCTGGTAGACTGATTTTTTATCATGTTGAAGATCATTATGTTTGTTAATTGTTAAACTATTATGGGGAGGTCATATGTGCAATTTAAAAGTTATGATAACTTAAGGAATTCCTACATGGTAACAGAAAACATTCTCAATAGGATGAAATCTATATTATTTTGTTTTACTATCAAGTTAAGAAAATTTTTAGTATATATTTTGATATTGTTGAAAGGGGAATATATACAACATTGGGGTACACCCATTGAAGGTGTATCATATTGTGGGACCTTGAAATAATTTTGAGGTGGATGTTAGAACCTTTTAAGAAATATAACCATGAAATATACTTATGTCACTATTATAATATGGAGACATATTTGAGTATTCTATTACCTGTTGGAGGATTCTCTTCCCTTCAAACAGTGGAGGAAATTTTCCCTTAATATGAATATTTTTTTTGCATTGAATGGAATTTAGTGTCCTAGGTTAGAGCCTCTAGATTTTGTTCTAAAGAAAGTAGATATTTTTATACTAGTGATGACCATAGTGGGAGTGTGATCTAGAGGAAAATACATGTTAATGACTTGTATATATTGTGCATCCCCCACCCTCTTATATAAGAGGAGATCGTTATCATGTTCTAGAAAAACCCTAAAAATAGTTTCAAATCATGATATAGAAAATATACCCATTGATATAATTCCATTTTTGAGCTAACCATCATATAATGAGTGATACATACCATCCCAAACATATAATATATTTGATGGATTCCTTCTCTCTTAAATCTATAGCATATGGTATTGATTTTTATTTTTTGTATGGGTAAGAAAAACCAAAATATATATAATTATGAATAGTACTATAATAAATATTTAGTACATAAAATTATGATATTTTAATAATAATAAAGGTTTCAAAAACATTTTCTTTACCTCTACACAGATTGAGGACTACCATGGATCATTTCATTATGTCACCATTCAATTTAATTTTGGTTTTTATCGGATAAATTCTAAAAATAAAATCATCCATAGAATATATAATGGTTATTATTGAAATATCACTTAATATATTCAATGTTTTTATAAGAATTGTACATCCAGATCACTATATTTTTTTCAGGTATTTAATTCCTCCACCACTGTTTCCATTTTTAAAAATATAATTCTTATTTCAATAATATAAAAAATAAAATTGATATCATGATAGGAGAGAATATTCTATAAGGGATCATGATTTTTAGTTTCCTAATATCTTATAAATTTAATAGTGTATTTTAAATCCTTCTGGAATCCATAATTTTAGTCATCAATAAATTAAACTGTATACTACATCAACCAGTGAATACATTCTAATAAATGGGTGAGGAACATTTTCATAAATTGAATGATACTAAAATCCTCCTATGTTTATTAAAAAGGGATTATTATTATTTTTTGTTATTATTGAATAATTATTATTTTATTTCTTTATCAGAATGAAATCAAGAGATTTTGAAGCCTCGTATGTCGGAGCTTTATGAATTTATGTAAGGTAAAGACACTTTAGAGTTTATATTTTCACACGATGGAACTAATTTTGTTTAAATACATATGGAATAAACATTCTGGTTTAAAAAATAAATGAATGAATTTAAAGGACATTGTGGAGTTAGAATTTATCTAAGGATAATGATGGTATCTTTTGAGTGAAAAAATATTCAATTAATTTAAATATTTCATTATATTTTAAATTTATCCTGGAAGGAACTTTTCAATTTTGAAAACGATAATACAATTTTTATTATTCATTTATAGTTTAAATCAATCCAAAATGGAGCTTTTTGATTTAAAGAACAATTGGGGAATTATAAATCCCACCATATAAAGGCATCCATAAGTAGACTCAAGAATATAAATACATATAAACAAATTATGATGGTATCTTTTAATTTTAAATTATTCTAAAGAGGTGATCTATGAATTAAATACCCATATGAAAATTGTATGGTTCATTTTAGTATTTAGAAAATACTAAGAAGTAATTGATGTGTCATTTGGGAAAAACCAAAAAAGAATGAAATATTATACAAATCAAGCTAGTGTTGTGTGGATTTCCTTTTATGAAAACTCTTGAATAGTGTGGGTGGAGAAATAAGTTATTAAAATTGTAAGAACCTGTATCTTCTTTTCTGGTATGTTTTCTTTTTTCTGGTATTTTTAAGAAAAAGTGGAATTTCTAGAAATTTCCCAAGTACACGCCATGTACTTTATGATTAAAGTCTGTTTACTTTAGGAGTACACGTCATATACTCTTTTACCACTGGTATCCGGGTGCTGGTCGTGTAACGACCGTGCACACGGCCGTCTGTGGTGACCTAGAGACCGCCTATTGTGGGGGCTAGTTAAGGCGATCACACACCATGTACTCATAAAGTACATGATGTGTACTTTTTTTTATTAAAGGGACATGTGTCACGTCTGATAGATATAACTGTCTCCTTCTAATCCTTGTTCGCCCGACAGAGACCGTACAACCACGATTCTTCTCCAAGCCCCTGACCGGGCAACTGTTCTCGGATTCGACTGTCATCGATTGTGTTGTGATCACCACAATAAGAACTTCCTTATTATAGATCTTTGTTTACTGACTACACCTCGTTCAAGAGTTATCTTCTGTTGAACTTTTGGGGCGTTTTTTTAGATCTACGGTGTTCTTGGGAGATTCAAGGCTTGAGGTTCAGGTATAATGATCCTACAACACCAAGGTTGTTGGTTTGTGCCTTTCTGTCGAAAGTCTTTGAGTTATATGTGCAAAATTTCCCAATAATCTTGATCAGGGTATTGCGTTATTACGGTTTTAGCCCTTTTAATTTCCTGCTATGCTTGTATTGTAACAACCCGAGCTTCCATGATACACTTATCTTTCAATAATGTAATAGCTTGCATTGTACGCAAGTTCGAGTTCTAACACACCGCGACTAATCAAAGTAGTCGTTATGAATAGTAATACCCACTTTTTAAAATTATAGGAATTTTATATTTTAAAATGGACTTCATTTTTGTATTCGTAATATCAAAATTATCCTAAGTTGAATTTTTTGTAATTTTCTGAGAACTTCAATTTTTGATGAACAGTGAAACCACTAAGTGATAGTTAAAAACTGATTTTTCGTTTTAATAAAACATTACCACTTCTGTGTTTTGATTTTCAAAAATCCGACATACATTTTTGTCATTAGGAAGTAAAATGTGGTTCAATGGGATAAAAAATATTTTTTGGTGAATAGTAACTTTTACGTTTAATTAATTGCGATTAAAGGTAATTAGTAAAATTTAAGGTAAAAATGGTATTATAAAAATATGAAAATACCATTACAATTTTCCTACCCCAATTTGATGAGTCATGGAAGACCAAGAAAATCAATGGGTCAACTTGGGGACCCCATGGAGCCACTTTGGTAGGAAAATGACATTAAAATGTTTTTATTTAATGTTAAAATAAAAATGTCACAAACATGATTTGTTTTACTAAAAAAAATTAAATGGGGTTATACAAGTCATATTTTGACTATAAATATTCGTTATAAATCTAAAAATATTTCCTACATCATGATATTTGTTTTTTAATTTTTAGACATTAAATAAATTAATGTTTTTATGACACAATGATGATGCTGCGATTACCTCATTAATTAACGATTTAAATAAAATGAAAAGATAATGTAAAATCTAAGACTTACACTTGTCAAAAACCTATTGTATGAGTATATTTAGAACCCTTATCAACTTAGCCTAGAAATATATAAGTGTGGGACCTTTAAAATCTGATAATCATTATATAATAAAGTAACATTTCATGACTTTCTAAGAGTGCCCCTCCTCTCCTCTTATAAAAGGCCCCCACCACTACCACCTTACCCACACCTCTCAAGCCTTTTGGCTCGGCCAACCTCTGCCCAAATACTCTATAAACTTTCCTCTATTGATCCTAGAAGCCTCACTTGGGTTAGAATTATTCCCAAGGAAGCCTTTGGCTCAAATCAAAAAGATTTATCTAATTTTAAGGTAATGTCTTCTCTTATGTTATTTTATTTTATTTTTCTTCACCAACCACTTAAACTATTTTTATTCCTTTATTTTGTAAAAAAACCAGTATATTAAATATACTAGGATGTTTTTATTAGAAGTATTTTATTTACACTTACACACACCTTCATCTAATGGTTAAAGAACATACTGTTTCTGTGGTTGGGGAATTTCTGCCTCACGAAACGATGATTGTTCAATCTTCTTTTAACACCTCTCATGGTGGCCATTATTATGAAACTATTTTTATATATTATATATATTATGTTTTTTTCCCTTATGATTCTTTATTTTTCATTTATGGCATACCTTTATGATTTCCATTATGGGTAAACATGATAATTTCATTTTAGAAAGTACGGACTACCGCCCCCTCAAAGTGATTTGAATTGTTAATGACATATGTGGGATGTATAAAGGATGGAGTAAATGGTATTATAAATTATATTATACTGGAATTATATTATACCTTTAAATAATTATAACTTCATTCCATTAAATATGAAATAGAAATGAAAGTAGCGCCCATGCGTACGTACGGCTTACCGTATCCATGAACGGTGCATTTCATTTCTTACATCTAAATGTTATGTAATATAATAAATGCATGTATATACTGGATATATAGGATATATATGATATCTACATCATGAATATAATTATGTAGATAATGGATATTCTACCACATAAACAACTTGTAATTATAAGAAGTTTATTTTTAACTCAAGTACCAAAGATCGACAAAATGACCGTTATTAACTTAATCAAATACATAATGTTAATAACATGGTAATAAGTGATATAAAAGGAATAATGAACTTGAAAAAGGTTCTTAAGAAATTATAAATTAACTCTAGGTTATTATTCAGGAGGTTAAAGAGCGGTCGAGTCGAGTCAGACACGAGGTAAGGGAAATTCTTAACCCAATTTCAGTTCTTTGGGTTAATCTCCTACTTTAAAATTATGTCATGATATTATTATATCCTTTCTTGTATTTTTAATTTAATTATGTGTACATATAGTGAATACAAATAATAGATCTATTTTATTTAAAAAATAATCTTTTTGTGGTACTTTGTCTCAATCTCCATTCATTGAGGCATATTTTGTTTTATATACAAATTTCTTTTATACGGTTTATAAACCACTTTGAATTTTACGTTTATTCAAAAGGAATATATTTATACGAAGCGTTTTACTAAACGACAAAAAAGGAATGTTTTTATTGTTGTACGTATGCAGAGAAAACGACTTCTCTGCCGCCATGACCATTATTTGAGTTTCAGCTTCCTCTACAAGCCATAACTTTATTTAAATGAAAAATAAATACAATGTTTTAATTTTCTTTTATTTTGTTTTTGAAATTGGTTTTGAAAGTGTTTTTTTATTATATCAATGTGTTGTATTGATATCTTGTGATTGAAATGTGGAAATGTTATGTTTCCTTTATGCATGTTTTATGTGATACGATTATGTTATGGTTTATGATATGTTTAAGCTTGTTCATATGAGGAATGCATTGGACACAATAAGTGACAGGTGGAGCCCGCTATAGCTCCTCGATGGATCGGTAGATCTCATGAGACAAACTAGTGTCTTGGCACAAGGCCTTGACAAAATATTAGTTGTGGTCTTGGAACAAGGCCTTTGATACGTGGTTATGATAGTCTGGCATTATGCATTCCATCATTATGAATGTGGTTATTGATATTTCATGTGATTATTTGACCAGTAGAATATCCATGTGAATAAGTAAATGGCATTATTTCATTTTACTTTTGCCATATTATGTTGAAGTTTAAGTTTAAAAGGCTTTTGTTTAAGTTATAAATTGCCTTAAATGTTTGTGTTTATTTATGGAAGCTTATTCTATTTTTTTATCCTTACTGAGCATCTGATCTCACCCCTTTCAATGTTTTAATTTTTTTCCAGGATGTGAAGAAGTATATTAGGAATGACCTGCAGGGATAGTCTGAAGGGGATATGAGTGTGGAAAATGGAGACTATGTTATTGTAGTTTTTCACGTTATGATGTAATGTAACATTTATTAATGTATCTAGTGTCTCCAAGGATACTAAACTAATCGGTATTTCGAGACTTGATCTTTTTTGATCATGTCAATGTTATGAAGTAATGCACCGACTCTGGGTACCTGGTTTCAGGGCGTTACATGTATGCTTGAGTAGAGTTTAATTGAATGTGAATAGGGTTAATTACTATGTTTTGGAATTGTTTTCCCATTCATGTTTTGTTTATGACCATTTGGTCTTGTTCATCCAGTTAGACTGCCTTGTTGTTTCCTATTCCAAGTATTACAGGATGGAGTTTTATTATTTTACATGTTGTTGTAATGTAGGGAGTTAGCCAAGTAGTTCTTGAGTTTCACTTTGGATTATTTGCATTGCTATAGTTGTATGACTTACATAGGGTTTTGATAACTTGGTGTAGTGGACCGTAAGGGGAATAGACGAACAAGACTCTTTAGAGTGTCCATTATTATTGTTATGATGTGAGACCACAGGGGGAATTGACTTAAGTGATTCCCTAGAGTGGTTGTAGTTCCTCTACACAGGCCACATGGGGAATGAGATGAAAGTGGTTCCCCAGAGTGTGTACATACCAGATGGTTGCTTGTGTTTTCTAGGTAGGACCCGATGGGATTAGGCTACGAGTACATCCCAGAGGGTGACCTATTTGTGATTATCTGTTTACTTGATATGTGGAACTGAATGCTTTGAAACTGTGGAATTGTTACTGTTGAGTAGTTCCATGTTTATTTCTTATTTTGTTTATTCCCTACTATATATATTCCCTGACTGTTAGGAATAGATCTCTTGGTGATTTCCAGCCAGATTTAGTCTCACACAGATTTTGTGTCATGATTTTGGGCCCAAACAATTTATATTGTTGCAGGTATAGATAACATAAAGCACCCTTCTACTTTAGATACTTGACCACTTTGGGAGCTGGAGAGCATGGGACCAAGATGAGGCCTGAAATATAGAGGATTTGTTTACTGTTTTCTTTTGTACATTTGTTTAATAACATATTTCAGCATTGTGACCTCTTTGGATGCTTTCCTAGACATATTTATCATGTATCATTATATATGTGTTCCAGCTGCTTATTACATTCAGTCTTCCGGTGTTTACTATTTTATGCAATTATTACCACTTCTTCTATTGTTATCTGTTTCTCTTTCACTGTGTCACTTTTCCAATGAGGGAATAGTTTCCCCACTATCACACCCAAGGCCCTCGCTACTAGTCAGCAGCCTCTAGCATTAGGGGAAATGTGCCTGAGGCCATGTGACCAACCAGGTACGGGGAGCCTCTTGGCAGCTTCCATAACAGAGATGTTACAAAGTGGTATCAGTGGGATTATTTTCTTCTTGACTTACTGGTTAGATCTTATGGGAATGGATAGGAATGAATAAGTACATGGTAATAAGTTGTGCCTGAGAGTATAAAACCCTTGTATAGGGAAAAGGAAATCTACCTCGGTTATTGAAATTTTTGGGGTTTTCAATTATTAGAGTTGATTTGATTATATCATTGGGGGATTCACATGTTTTGTCCTTTTTTTATTGATATTATTACGGTTCTATTTGAGTTGCAACCCGATGATATTAGGGTATGCCATCTCATGGATCATATATTCACTTGTTAGAAATCACATGTCATGCATTCTAACCATGCCATTGAGGTTGCATTAGCGATTATATGTCATTGTGATAGATGTTGTGTAAGATATGCATGCTGTTGTGATAGATTCCTTGATTAAGTACATGTTGTTTGATAGGGTATTGATTTTTGTAAGGTTTTTTTTTGAATGAACTCCAAACTCTAGTTATTGAGGTGTTATGGGCCCTCATGGACTGTAATTTGGTGGATCATTCCCTTGTTTTCTTTGTTTATGACATGTAATATATTCCATTCTTTGATTCGCGGGGAGTATGGGCCCTAATGAATAAATATTTGGCACTATAATGTTGGTTTTAGTGGTTTTCAGGGTTCCGAAGAATTTTCTCAGGGTTACTGTCCAGAAAAAACTAGAATACACGCCTTATAGTAATGAATACATGCCATGTGTTCTTCTGTTCGGGAAGAAACTATTTTTCTTAAGCACACACTGTTTACTATATGTACACATTGTGTAGTCTCTAACCATGTCACTAGATGTGGGGGCAGAGACACGGGGTTGGTAAATCCTTGGGGGAATAGTCCGTGTACCGGTTGTACACGCCGTGTTGTGTAGACCATGTGTCCACCCATGTGACTAATGACACAGATGTATAAAAACATAATCAATACACACCGTCTCAGTCTTGAACACCCCGTGTAGTGTAATCCCTATAATCTGGATATGTAACTAACAACACTGGTCGGTGTAAATACTTCAGTACACGTTGTGTCCACCTGGAACACGCCATATAGTGTGAGCCGTGTATCTGTCCGTGTCACTAACAACATGGATTGGTGAAGCTCATCTAGTACACATTGTGTCTGGAATGAACATGCTGTGTAGTCTTGTTCTAGGAGGACTGTGTATCTTAGTCACGTAGTAGGACTCGAGCAGGGGAAGAGGATTCAAGTACGTGTCGTGTGTTAGGACAACATACCTTGTGTTTGGAGTGTCACATGACAATTTTTGGTAGAAGTACACGCCCATGTGAAGGCTTAATGAAACATTCCATGTGGTTAGGTAGACAAGTCGTGTATCCATGTTTGGTAAAACTTGAATGCTTTCTTTCTCCCATTCACTTCTTACTCTTCTATTTTTCAGTCCTTGACAATATTGATCTAGGGTGTGCGCTTGACTTCCAGAGTCATGCCACCAACACATCCTCCGGTTGTCCTCTAGTTACAGGGCAGTGATCAGATGCCGGACATGACTGATCAAGGACTTCTAGTAGATCCTCCAGTTGGGCCAGTCTTGGCACCAGCTGCAATTCCAAACATAAGTGCTGATGCACAGTCCCGAGAGGGCTTCATGAGGAACATGCAGACCTTCTGCGGAGTATCGCATCCTGCCCCGTCTATGGTAGAGCAGACGTGGGTTTTCCAGAAGCCTCATTCTCCCACCTTCACAGGGGATTGAGGACCTTTGGATACAGAGTCATGGTTAGAATCCATGATTTCTATCATAGATCACATGTAGACGGCTTTGGAGAGGAGGGTCGGGCCTGCTACATATTTGCTACAAGATTCCACCAAGAGATGATGGGATGGGACCTCAAAGGCGGGATGCCTATAGGTAATGTCTTGGGGTGAGTTCCAACATTGATTCTATGACTACTTTTACCCAGAGAATTTGAGGGCCGATCGAGCCCGACGGTTCATGTGTCTGGAGCAAGGTACTCTTTCTGTTATGGATTATTCTTCTCACTTCATAGAGCTGTAAAGCTTCATGCCTATTCTAGGAGGTGAGGAGTTCTTCCATGCAAGGATATTGGAGGATTGTCTAATGCACGACATTTGATCGCAAGTGAACATCTTCAGGTTGACATCCATCACTTTTATGGTCAACAAGGTGCTGATCACACAGCACAATTTAAGGGATTCTGGAGTTGTGAGCCAGGGCGGTTCGACATCTGGAGTTACTATCCCTCCTACTAAAAACAGTAAGTTCCATAGGGGGTCTTTTCACGGTGATCCAAGTAGGAGAGAAACTATTTCTGGTAGCCAGGTGGCGTTCTACCAGTGTGGGAAGAGCGGGCATACGAGGACACATTTCTTGAGAGACCTGTTGGAGTGTCGATCATGTGGAAAGATGGGTCATCTTCAGCGCTTCTGTCAGATCTTCTCACCAGCAGCTGGTGACATGGGTTATTCTATGAATCCATGTTCAGAAGAAGCACCACTAGTTTCTCATAGTTCTAGCAACTAGAGTTCATCCAAATGTTTAGGCTGATGTGGAGTTCGTGGCAATGGTAGTCAGATACCAAGATTTTAGTGAAAGTAGGGTGGATCAGCTCAGAGTGGTCAGGAAGGGTCACAGAGCCGCAATATATGCCAAAATTCTGCAGTAGAGTAGACCCAGCAGAAGCAGGATCCCAAACCCTCTACAGTTTGAGGTACAATTCTTGTTGCCTCAGTTTTTTCTTCTTCTCTTTTCGATATAGGATCTTCCCATAACTTTATATATGTTGTTGTTTTTGAGATCCTTGGTCTCTTTATCTTTTCTTCTTCAAATATCTTGATGTTAGACACTTCATTGGGGACTAGAATGGCTAGTGTATGACAGTGCAAGAAGTTACCTCTTGATATTTCTTGGTGTCACTTCTTTTGGGTCCTCAATGTCTTAGAGATGACAGACTATGATGTCATTTTTAGAATTGACTGGTTAGTTTCCTTCCAAGCTATTTTTTACTACTATCACCATAGGGTGAGTTTCACATCACCAAAGGGAATATTGTTTCTTCAAAAGGGTGAATGGGATGTCCAGGTGAGCAGAGCAGGACCCGAGCATCATGGGTTGGGAATAGTTATAGCCCAGTTTTCTAGTCTATATCTGGATAACCAGGGGACTTCACAGATAGACTTCCCTCCAGTGGTAGATCGTTTCCTGTAAGTCTTTCCAAAAGACTCTTCAGTTTTTCCTACGGAGAGAGCGGTGGACTTTTCTATAGAGCTTGTTCTTGGAGCGGCACCGGTGTCCATTCCTCCTTATAGGATGGCTACCCCTGAGTTTCAGGAGCTCAAGAAGTTGTAGGACAAGTTGCAGGAAAAGGGTTTCATATAACCCAGTACTTCTCCTTGGGATTCTCTTGCCCTGTTTGCAAAGAAGGAAAATGGTACCCTCCAGCTTTGTGTAGATTATTGGAAGTTGAACCAGTTGATGGTCAAGAACCGATATCCCCATCCAAGGATTGATGATATTTTTTTATCAGCTTCCAGGAGCTCGAGTGTTCTTGAAGATTGAATTGAGATCCTATTATCATCAGTTTCATGTTAGACCATCTGATATACCTCTTACAACCTTCTGGAGTAGGTATGGTTTATATGAGTATGTGGTTATGTCGTTTGGTATAACTAACGCGCCTATAGTTATCATGGAATTGATGAACCGAGTGTTCTATCCATACTTGGATTATTTAGGGGTAGTCATCATGGGCGATATCTTGGTGTACTCTCTCACTCGACATGACCATGCTACACATCTTGAGATCATTTTGAGTATACCGAGAGAGCATCAATTATATGCTAATCTCTCAAAATGACACATTTGGATGGACTAGATTCACTTCTTGGTTCATGTTATTTCAGAGACAGGAGTATCAGTAGACCTAGAGAATGTGAGAGTTGTAGTTTTATGGGAGCAGCCGAAGAACATCTTTGAGTTATGATGTTGTCTTGGGCTGGTTGGATACTAAAAACATTTCATACAGGACTTTTCAGGCTTAACAGCGCCACTGAAGGGACTTACTAAGAAGGGTGTAAGGTTCTTGTGGTTAGATTCTTGTGAGTCAGCCTTTTAAGAGCTAAAATGGTGGTTGAAATATACAACGATACTAGTATTTCCAGATCTAGGAAGGAGATACAATATCTACTATGATGCTTCAGGTATTGGGTAGGGAGCGATGCTTATGTAGGGAGAAGGAGTATTCATGTACGTGTCTCGATAGATGAGGATACATGAAAGGAATTACCCGGTGCATGATCTTGAATTATCTGAAGTCGTTCATGCTTTACGCTGTGGAGACACTATCTTCTGGGAGAGAATTATTTGGTTTTCACCAACCACAAGAGTCTCAATTATATATTCACTCAACGTGAACTGAATTAGAGATAGCAAAGGTGGGTTGAGTACCTTCAGTACTTTGACTTTGATCAAGACTACACACCTAGGAAAGGCAATGTTGTGGATAATGTGATGAGTAGGAGGACTTAGATAAATGCAGTTCTGGAGGCCATCAGTGAGTGGCATTTTATGGCTCTATTCTTTGAGATGCATTCGGAGGTGCATGATAGATAGGGGCATACATTTCTTTCTTCTATAGTTGTTACCTGTACTCTTCTTGACCGAGTGTGAATGAGGTAGCAATCAGATACTAAATTCCTAGTCCTACGGGATAGTGTTTTAGGAGAGGACCCTATTCCTGGATGGACCATAGGCAAGTATGAGATCTTGCATTCTCATGGGCGCATATGGGTGTAAGAATACATACATGAGAAACTGATGTGGGACATTCACTCCTTAGTTTGGGTAGTTCATCCTGGTGTCACCAAGATGTATCGTTATCTACAGTATAGTATTGGTGTCCATGTATGAAGAGAGATGTTTCTGGTTTTGTCATAAGGTGTTCCACCTATTAGCATTTGGAGGTAGAGAATCAGTGACCAGCAGGGACTTTGCAGTAGTTACCCACTCCCGAGTGGAAACAGAACAATGTCACAATGGACTTCGTGACAGGTTTTCCGAGGTTTCCTCGAGGGAATGATGCAGTATGGGTTGTCGTTGGCAGACACACAAAGGATTCTCACTTCTTACCGATCAAGGAAACCTTCCATGTTGATGAGCTGGGAAGGATATACATCTGAGATATTGTACGTTTACATGTGGTTCCACACTCCACTGTATCAAACAGGGACACACATTCTACTTCTTAGGTCTAGTAGGGATTACAGAAGTCTTGGGGTACACATGTACTTTTGAGTATATCTTATCATCCCAAGATAGATGGTTAGTCCTAGTGTACGATTATAGTTCTTGAGGACATGCTTTGAGCAAGCATCCAAGATTTTGGAAGTTCTTGGGAGAAGCACATAACTCTTGTGGAGTTTTCATACAACAACAGTTTTTAATACACTATTCAGATGTCCCCTTCTGAGGCTTTGTATGGTAGGCCATGCCGATCACCCTTATGTTGGATGGAGGCAGGAGAGGCAGCAATGTTGGGACCTAGTCTTGTCCATGAGACCACAGAGCAAATAGAGTTGATTCGGAAGAGGATGAAAACAACACAATATTAACATAAATCTTATGATGATCCGCGGACATGACTACTGGAGTTCAAGGCTAGGGATCTGGTTCTCTTATGTGTCACACCAAGTTTGGGACACTAGAGGTTTACGAGACAGGGTAAGCTTTTTCCAAAGTACGTCGGTACGTTTGAGGTTTTGGAGAGGGTTGGGCCGGTTGGTTATCAGTTACAATTACCTCATAGGTACTTGGATATGCATGGCATCTTCCACATTTCTCAACTTTGACATTTCTACTCAGACCCATCTCAAGTTTTTCATCCCGAGGAGGTTGAGTTAGAGGTGGACACCTAATTCGAGGAGCATCCTATCTAGATTGTTGATCGAAGTGAAAAGGATATTCGTGGCTAGTCTTTTCCTCTTGTACAAGTGATATGGAAGCACAGGAAAGTACACGGAGAAACTTGGGAGAGGGAGACTGATGTACAATCTCAGTGTCCAGAGCTGTTTGATGATCCTTCTTCTTCTACGCTGCCTTGCTAGTGAAATTTGGGGATGAATTTCTATAAGGGGGGAAGTTTGTAAGAACCCAGATCTTCTTTTCAGGTATGTTTTTTTCTGGTGTTATTATGAAAAAGATAAATTTCTGAAAATTTCTTAATTACACGCCCTATACATTAGGATTACACGGCATGTACTTGTTTATCATGGGTAGTCGGGTGCTAGCCGTGTAACGGCCATGTGTGGTGACCTAGAGACCACCTAATGTGGGGGTCGGAAAAGGCGAGTACACACTTTGTACTCATAAAATACACGTCGTGTACTTTCGTTTTTCATTAAATGGACCAAGGTCGCGTCTGATGGATAGAATTGTCTTCTTCTCGACCTAGTTCATCCAAGAGAGACCGTACGACTGTGATTATTCTCCGATCCCCTTAACGAGCATACGTTCTCCGATTCAACCATCGTCGATTACGTTGGGATCATCACTGTAAGCTCTTACTTCTTTTAGATCTTCATTTCCTAATTCCACCTCTTTCAAGAGTTATCTTCTATTAAACATTTTGGGCGTTATTGTATACCTACAGTGTTCTTGGGCGATTCAAGGCTTGAGGTTCACGTATAGAGATCCTACAACACCGACGTTGGTTGTTTGTGCCTTTATGTCTAAATTCATTGAGTCACATGTGCAAAATTGCCCAATACTCTTGATTGGGGTAGTGCGTGTTTACAATTTTAGCCCTGTTAATTTCCTGCGATGCTTGTATTCGTGAGTAGTGGTTAATTGAATGTGAATATGGTTAATTTATATGCTTTGGAAGTGTTTTCCCATGCATGTTTTTTTATGAACGTTTGTTCTTGCTTAGCCTGTTAGGATGACTTGTTGTTTCACATACCTAGTATTATAGGACAACGTGTTTATTATCTGACATGTTGTTGTACCGTAGACTGGTTAGCCAAGTATTTCTTGAAGTTTAATTTGGACTCTTTTCATTGCTATTCTTGTTTGAATTATAGTGGGTCGTGAGAACCTTATGTAGTGGACCATAGGGAGAATGGATGTAAGGGCTTCTCTATAGTTTCTGTTGTTTTTGTTACGATACGCTACCATTGGGGGAATTGACGCCAGTGCTTCCCTAGAGTGTCTTTAGTTCCTCAATGCGGGCCATATGGGGGATGACATGTAAGTGCTTCACTCGAGTTTCTTTTAGTAACTGATACAAGACTATAGGAGGAATTGATAGTGAGTGCTTCCCCAGAGAGTCCATACTAAAGCTGAACCAGTGGGGTTAGACTGTGTGTACTTCCCAGAGGGTTGCTTGTGTTTTCTAGGTAGGACCAAAGTGGATTAGGCTTTGAGTACATCCTAGAGGGTTGCGTTTTTTTGATTATCTACTTACTTTCTATGTGGAACTAAATACTTTGAAACTGTGGAATTGTTACTGTTGAGTACATCCTTGTTTACAACTTCTTTTGTTTATTGCCTACCATATATATTCACTAATAGTTAGGCACAAATCTCTTGGTGTTTTCCAACTAATATTTAGTCTCACAACCTATTTGGGTCATGATTTTGGGACCAAACATATTATATTATTAACAGTATAGATAAGAGAAATCACCCTTCTATTTTAGGTACTTTACTGCTTTGGGATCCAGAGAACATGGGACCAAGATGACGCTTGTGATGCTGATGATTTGTTCATTGTTTTCATTCGTACATTGGTTTAGTATTGTATTTCTGCATTGTGACATGTTTGGATGCTTTCCTAGAAATATGTATCATGCATCATTATATATATGCTTCAACTACTTATTTCTTCCAGTCTTACATAATTTACTATTGTATGCCATTATTACTATTTCCTCTATTGTTATCTATTTCTCTCCCACAATGTTACTCTTTTAATGAGGGCATAGATTCCCCACAATCACAGCCAAGGCCCTTGCTGGTAGTCTGCAGCCTCTGGGATTAGGGGAAATGTGCTTGAGTCCATGTGACCAACCGGGAATGGGGAACCTCTAGGTGACTTCCGGAACTAGGACGTTACCAAAATGATATTGGTTTTGTGTTTAAAATATGATTCTTAATTTAATTGAATAAAAACTCATAGATTTTGATTATGTGTGCTTGTATTTTTATACTATTTACCAGTCCATGATACATGACCATATGATATGATCCTTACTGTGACAGGACAAATAATTGAAGCATAAAAAGAAATTTATAACTATATTAGAATGCAATTACACTCACCCTTGAGAAACTAGCTTTGAATTTTAAATCCATTCAAGGAATAGTACGATGATGTTTAAAATCATATAAAAAGAATGAACACATGTAATTTAGTTTATTCAATGAAGTATATTCATAGGATTGATTAATTAATTATCGAAGTGACAATAGGAATACGATAATATGAAGTATTTGATTTAGAATTGGATTTAAACATAAGATGCCTAATGTTTAAGGGATATTAAAAAATATCTTAAACATATATAATGATCAAAAAATAAATATTAAGATTCCAAAAGCTCTATGAAATCATGTTTTTGTATATCTGAAATAAGATAGAAACATGAATCTATGAATGGGAAATGATATTAATGTATGTGAAACTTTTTCATCACCATAAGGTGGGACTTTCATGATTATTACTCATGGTCACCACGACCTGAATGATGTGGTTCCGTATGGTCTAATGAAATATTTATGATAAAATTTATTAACATTACAAAATGTGGAAGTTATGTGCATGAATTATGATTCATGATTGTATAATTCTCTCAAAATGAATCTAAATTATAATGGAAATGCAAGAAATTTCAATGAGTAATATACAATACGAATTGGTCCTATTTACCTTTACATATTTCTAAAATTTGAACCAATGTAAAGAAACCCAAGTACATGACTTATTCATGGGATCTTTAAGAGTAGTATTTTCAAAAGAGTTCATTCTCTTTTAGATTTGAATATTTATTATGGTTTTTGATCATTTTTTAAGAGGCATAAATGTTTTTCTAACATTATTCATATACTATTAGATTTTGATTAAAACCTTAGTGACACCCTAAGTGGTGTGGGGGGGGGGGGCGTAAATTAGTTTTCTTCCCAACTCATGTTTTTCTTCCAATAGATTGTATTTTTAATAAATCTTGATCCTTTGTTAGCATTTACTATTTTAAGAATATTGATTAATTACCTTCACACACAATCTCACCATGTCTCATTAATGGATGAAAGATATAAAAATCATAGAAAATAAATATTTTTCTTAGTTTACCCACCTTGAGTTTCATTCATGGGGAATACACACAACACTGTGATGGTGTACAAAAAATCCACTAAAAATAATTATTTATGTGAATGAAATATTTATGTGACGTCACCCCACACCAAGGATTTATGCTTTATTTTTTTAGAAAATATCCCAATGACTTCCTAGGGTCTCTCCATTCTCCGCCCTCAAACACTACTCCAAAAGATATTAGTTTACTAACTTATAGTTCACTTATTTTTTTCTCAACATCAAGGTATCTCTAATATTATTATTTATACAATATGCAAGATCTTTCATAATTATATATGTTTTTCTCTAGTGTAGACCCCATAAAATAAAAAATTTAAATAAATATATAACAAACTAGTTGTTATAAGAGTTGTATCATTGGTTTCTAAAAAACGTTACAATAATATAAAACTTTTTTAAGATAAGTGTGACCCCAGGATATAATTCATCATTAAAAATATATGACATCACTTAACATTACTAGATATATCACTGATAATTCATCACCATATGTCCTCATCTTTTCAAAAGAAATATAGCAATGATAATTATTTATATATGTTTAAGACTTTTTCTCCTACATAAAATTTCATATCATGTCCTAACATACAAACCATAAACTTTATAAATATAATCATCATGATATGTTGGATCATAAAAAACTAAATCCCCTTTAATTTAGATATTCAATGAATCTGAATTTTGTAATAATATTTTTTTTCATCCTCCTTCCTTCATGGAACACTCTATTATTTTTTTATATTTTTGGGTTCACCATTATGTTAAGAAAAATTCTATTTTTTATTATTATATCCTTATCGCTCCATGTTTTTCAGAATAATTGAAATTAAAAGATAAACACATGTTATTAAATACCTTAAAAATATTTTATATAAATTTCATTTAATGGATTATGTAAATGTAAATATCATCAAATTAAAATATTCTAATCTAATAAAATTCACATCATAACTGATATATAGTTATAAAGGCTTTCCAAATCATTCAATCTGGTTATAACGTCCTTATTTTTAAACACCAAAACTTTTAATATATTGAAAATTTTCATTTTGTTATCTACATAATAATGACTAGGTAATGGAACATCAAAAACTATTAAATGACACTGGCCTTGAAAAAAGTTTTCAAAACCAACATGCTCCAATATTTCAAAAATATTCTTTCATAAAATGAGTACAGTTTGATACTCAAAATGTTACAAAAAAACCTTTTTTCCTTATTATATTATTTATTTATTAGTGTGTGTACTTGGTCATGAATTTTAATTTAAATGTCTTTAAATTGGATGATTTTGGGGTCTTGTTTCAAGGCATAGGGATTGGTTCATGGTTAGTAATAAATATCGATAAACCATATGAGAGTATTTTTTTAGTAGTCTTTTTTTTAAACTTAGTGCATTGTTTTTCCAACCATGTGAAAAAACATTGTGAGTGACCAAGTTCACCTAATGAAAAACTATATGACTCAACAAATCCATTAATGTTTTTGGGATTACTGAAAATTCCTACATAGAATAAGACCATAATCCAGGTCTCTCTTCCACCCTTTATTCGTGATGTATGAAAGAGAGACCATTGTGCACCACCCTTTCCCCTCTCTTGAATTTATGGCCAATACACTTTGATTTTTTTTGTGTTTTTCTTGACTTAAAGTCTTAATATTCTTCGGTTTTATTCCTTATTCTATTAATTTTTTGTTTTCATTTACAAAGGCATCATTTGAATCAAACCTTAAGGAGTTATTTTCACCTAATAAATTGTGTATTGTGATTAAATAGTATGTGGATATTTCATTTGGTCTCATTCATTCCATATTTGGGAGTTTCATTGCAACATCACATGCTTAAGCTAGGTGTTTCCAAGATTTTTCCATATCCCATGAATTACATTTATTATCGATCCTTCCAAAAATCTTTTCTATTCAAAATTATAAAATTCATATATTTATGATGTGTTAAGAAGACTTCTTTACATGTTGTTAGTTATTTGAAGTAGATTCTCAAATTGTGATTGATTTGTTTTGGAGATGATATTAGTTTTCAAGAAGTTTTCACTTTGTATTTCAACTTATTATAATTTAATGTAAAATTTTAATAATTCATATGATTTAATTGGTTTTAAAAGCTTATTATGATTAAATAATTAATTAGTAATGTTGTTTCATCATTTTTCCATAGCTTGATGGATTTAATTGTTTATAGTGGGGTTGTCCCTTGGTTTAATTTTTTTAAAGAATAAATGACTTCAAAATAATTTTAATAAAGGGACTTAAAATAGTAACTCTATTGTTTTGTGAAAAAAACATATTTGGATATTTCAAAAAATATGAACTTTTAGTGATATTAGTCTTTAAGTGGTTTCAAATAGTGTTTGAAGATAGTAACATTAGTTTTGAACTCATGTCCTCATTGGAGCCATAATTAATCATTTTTCATAAATATATTTCAACCTTATACTATACCCATTTTTTTATATAACAAGTGTATTTTTATTGAGATAGTTCAGGTTTTTGATATTTCTATATTATGTGGAGCTTGCATAAGGGATGTATTAGGTTATGGGATATTGGTGATTGTATTATAAATGTTTCATAAAAAATTAACACATAATCATCTTGATAGTATGCATCTTAGTGGGATATTGAGGAATGGTAACTATATAGTCTTGATGTGATAAAATATATCCCCCATTGTATGGAATGAGCTAGAGATTTCAAGAAGTTTAACCAATAAGGTTATTTGATAATAACTTGTTGGTTATTAAGTAGGAATGAATCAATATTCTTATTGATGGATCGACTAGAGTATGTATTGGATCATATCATGAGTTTTTTTGGAATTGTGTTATAGTTTTTATACATTACTATTTTCTATTCATTATTTTTTATTTCACTATTTCTCTTTATTTTCATTCCAATAATTTATCTATATTATTATTTCATTATCTTTCTTTTATGTTATACTTCAAAAATAACATAATAATTATGTTTTCATTTCATTTATTCACTTACTTTAGCATTATAAATATGACTTCTCTTATTATGTTATTTAAAATCATCATTTTAGAGCTTCTAACTATTCTTCCCAAGAATGTTTTATTTTGTTATTTTTATTTTTCTATTATATGGTCTCTAAATTTGATTTTTAAAATTATTTTTAAATAGTATGTCTTTGAGTGAATTGATATAATAAAAGTTTTGAATGATTCACTACACCTATATGGATTGAATAATTTTTTTAAATGTATGATTTCATTTAATAAAATAACAGTAACATATATTTGAAATATTTAATTTCAAAATGTAATTTGTATAATGTTTCCTAAATAAATCAAATAGACGTTATTGTGATTAGCTACTAGGATCTTATGATCACACCTTACCTAAGAAACTTAGTGTTAGTTAACTCAATAATGTTATAAAAATATAGGTTTAGTTTTGAATTTGATCCTCAATGGGATGGTTTGGATAATGATTTATGACATCTTAGGACACATATATATTTTTCAAGTACTCCGGATTTGGTTTCAGTTCCATAGTTGTATCATCCAATTTTACCTTCACTATATTCAAGATATCCAATTTGTAGTGTGCATTATATTTAGAGTTGTTTTGTATATATACATGGTTTTATACATCATTTGGTTTGTCTAAAATTTATAATGGTTTTTTTGGATCGTTGTTGTACATAGTGGTCAGGATAAAACTTTTATGTATGAGTTGTCTGTTTATTTTTTTATAATGAGAAATCATTCCTAGGGAAAGTATGTTTGATTCCATACTGTATGTCAATGTTACATGGGGAACAAGAACACCCATCAGGCCTTAGAAAAGTCTAACTTGGGAGGACTAGTACAAGGGAGGCCCTTTCTAGTTCATGAAAAAACTCATATTCCTCCCTTCTGTTTTATATCTCAAATAACTCAATTTTATTGGCCTTGTGTGAGTCCTATAAAACATATATAATTCTTAAAAAAATGCTAGTTAATCTCAAGTGAGGTATAATAATTCTTATGGGTGGTCCAAAATGTCTTCCATAATACCCGTTCAGGGCATCCTCATTCTCCATAGTGATTTTTCAATGAAAAACACCATGTTCCATGGTGAGGTGTGAATCAACTCCCCATTTCAGTTAGTCATTAGACCTCCATAATAACCAAACCACTTAGTAAAAAAGTCTTTTTTGAACATCACATTATATAGTTCCTTAATGACAAACTAAATTTAAAATTATATAAATATTCATCTATTATAGGATGGTTGGAATGACCATTTTAAACCAAAATTATTTATGATATTAATGAATTCAAAAACATCCATATTGTCTCCATGAATGATTTTTAATGACAAACAATGATATAAAAAATATCACTATGATTTTATGAGTTTATATCTCACTAAACTTCTTAAATTAATTTAAATTCAATTCCTTATAACTTTTAACTCTTTAAATAGAAAAAATATTCTTAAATAAGAACATGAAAAATATCATCACACTTCCATTTGAGTCGAATTCCACTTTTGACTTTAATCACGATATTTCAAATATATGTTCTTGATATATATAGATATAAAGGTGTCCCATTACCACTATCCACTTGTGCGTCCTTGTGAACTTATTATCCAAATACCTCACTAACATCTAAAAACTATAATTCTATATATATCAATGTTAAAAATTATTATACCATAATGACCATGTTTTATTCCAATTTAAGTTAAAATTCATCACATCACCGGGTAATCAAAATATATAAACTTTTTTGAATATATATAAATACTTATCATAACATTCATAGAAATATAAAACCACCTATCCTCACCCACTTTTAGGTATTTTCCAAAAAAAACAACACACAAAAACTTCCTTATAATAATATCTCCATTGAATTTTATTGAAAATTAAACCATAAATTCCATTCACTATCAATAGATATAAATAATCTCTTACAATTTCAAATTCAATCCTATAACTTTTAGAAATTTTGGTTTTATATGCTTGTTTCCTCTCCCATAGTTAATAAATTAAAAAGGGTTCAACTTCTCAATATACTCCATTCCTTCATCCAATTTTTCAATAATGGGTTCTAGGGTATCTTAAATAGATTCACACCACATTTTTAAATAAATTTAATACACCAAATATAAACAAGATATCATCATATTTCTATTAAACTCTAAACATCCAGATTTAGAGAGACTACACGTCCACTTTCTTACACCTTCAATGAACCTCGAGCTCCTTTTTCCACTTGAAACAAATGTATATTTTGAGTGATATAAATATAAATTTTTTTAAAAAAACAATTATACATATTTCAACCACATTATTTCACCATAAATAATTATAATCCTCAAATAACATGTTGATTATCTTAAAATCACTTTATATTTATTAAATCATCCTTCATTATAACTTCAACTACAATCCATTATCACCTACAACTACATTCTTCTCAAGAAATAATATTTATTGAATTTATCAACTAGATATTAGACATCAAATAATTCTCTATTCCCACAGATTTATAACACTCTTTATGTAGTGAGATTCTATGTAAATTTAATCAAAGCTATTGATTCCCTCAAATCCATTTTTAATATATTTTTTAAAACGAACTTTGAGGAAATGTGGGAACCTTCATAAATCTATCTTACAGCATCAAATCACACCCTCACAAAAAACATCATGTTACAACATTCAAATTACAACATATTAAAACTAAACCACCACTATGACACTAAAATCATAATCACGAACCCTGTTTCAAAATTTAAAGAAGACAAACATCACCACAAAACCCAAAAATCAAGTGAGTAGACTGAGAAAAATCATTTTCAATAATGAAATCATGTCCTATAAACACATAACCATCAACAAATCATAGTTTCATAATCTTGACTATGGAATCCACCACCACAAACCAAAAAAAAAATCACCAAAAAATTATCTCACCATCAATGTCATAATCATCCCTTCATCAATGTGCCCCACTAAAAACCAAAACACTAGAGACCATCTAAGTAGCCGTAGACAATCATAGCCTAATCATCAACCCCCATCAATCTTCAAATAGCCAGAACACCAGAAAAAAGAACTAAATTCATCTAAAGCATAAAAAATTTAAACGACATCCTTAAGAGAGACGCTGATGGATACCACAATAATCAATCATGGATGAAGCCAAACCATAACCATAGATTGGAACACCATTGATCAAGATAAAAAAAGATCAACAATTGAGAAAAATAAATAAACCCACACTGATGAAATAAGGATGAAATCCAAGAAACCATAACCCTTATCTAAGGATACACTCCAAGAAAACTGAAAACCACCAAACCACACCTCCCAAAAATCCATTGAAACCACTTCTCTAAATATGATCAGGAGGGGAGCTACGGAGCGTAAGGTTAGTCCATGTATCTCCCTTAATTTTATAATCTTATAAAACATTGGGAATTATAATACTTCAATATAAAAAATTATTTTAACTTGATTATTCTTAAAAAATACTACCAACAATTAAGTAATAAATCATACCGTGTATGAGTCGTACAACATGTCAAACCAATTTAGAACAATTTTTTTGATATAAATGAATCTCCCAAGAACTGAACAACTGGATTATGTGAAAAAATTATTTACACACATTATTTAATACTAAATAAGCTATCATTTGTAAAACATGCATATAATTTACATCATTCCCATTATTAAAGCATTAACACTCTAAAATATTAATGTAATACCATAATAAAAAAATAGTTTATTTGGATATTAGATACATAAATTTATTACTTCGCATTATTACATCATCATACCCCATAAATAATAGTAAAACATGTTATCCTAATTTAAATGTCATACATAATAATATCATTCATTACCTAACGAATGAAAAAATAATAAAGTGTGAGTTTAAGGATACATTGTGGGGAAAAAATTACTAATGAATCATATTGGGTAACATCACAAGCTTTAGATAAAACATTAAAAATGGACTATTATTATATTAAAAATAACAT
Organism: Viscum album; assembly: GCA_963277665.1. Classification (NCBI taxonomy): domain Eukaryota; kingdom Viridiplantae; phylum Streptophyta; class Magnoliopsida; order Santalales; family Viscaceae; genus Viscum; species Viscum album. Next base: position 556,292,738 of record OY728122.1, on the reverse strand, counting down.
TGAATCATAAGAGTTTTCTATAATATAGGATAAAAGGACATATAACCTTGAAGGATAATTCACATCCCATGTTTTAAGAATGTAGAGCCATGAGAAAATAATCATGAACCGTGGAACATAAAATGGGGATGTGTCATAGACAATAAATATGTTATAAGTATAGGAAAACAATATCATAACATTGTGAACATAAATATTTTCAATATTTTATACACACAATCTTGTGAACATAGCTACCCACAATCATTTCCTTTATAAAACATGTGAACAACGCTACCCGTAATCAATTCCATGGTCAAAATTGTCGATAATGCTATAAAAGATTATATATACTAATAAACTTGTAAATAAATCCACCTATAATAATTTTAATACACAATAACATTATTTCTTAAGATGTAAAACATTACCCAATTCAGTAGACGGATATATCTAACCCACCGATAACATAAATATAGACCCAAAATAAGACATTCTAAAAAATTATAATATAATAAAATTGAAAAATGGAACCTTTATATAAAATAATATACATATCATTTTTAAATGGTATTGTATAAAATTTAGTTATTAATTAAATTTGTTGATAACACAATTTTTAATCGCAATGAAGTATACCATAATAAAATTTTGAGGTAAATTAATGAAACATAACTACATATAAGGTATATGGGTTAGATATGGGGAAGAAAATAGAAGTGAAATATTAGGAAGTGTTCTCATAAAGTATTTTTTAAAGTGTCATAAAAATCAAAATTAATAGTTCATTAAAAAAAGGGATATTGTAATAAGAGGACTATTTAAAAGATTATATTAAAAGAAAAATACAATAATGGAACCCTCAATATAAAAAAATAATTATTTAAATAATTATGAAGTAAAATAAAAATATATAAAAATGTTATAAAGAAAATATTTTTTATGATTTTATGGAGGTTTTAGAAAATAAACGCATTGATTAAAATGTTATAAACCATACTATTGAATACATATATATATATATATAAAGACAAATATGAAAATAAAAGTAAAATAACGAACAAATCTCATTGAAGAGAACATGAGATGATTTTTTTTCTTAGATTCTCACTTGGTCGGACATTCTGTAGGCTAGTTATGGATTTGAATATTTCTTATAGAGACTCTAGGAAATGATTGAATTAGGAAATTTTTTTAAAATTGGTTAATAAATGTTAGATAATAATGGAATTTAGATAATTTTGTTCAAGAATAAAGGCTAATTTCAAGCAAGGGTGGTCTTTTATGTGTGTATATGTGAGGGTCTTTTATTGGTGAGCTCAAGTAAAATGTTTCCAAATAAACAATCCTTAATTAGTATGGAATTTAATTTCTTATGATAATTGTATCCAATGTATAGAAGGATTGGATATAAGATAATTAGTGGTTGATAAATCCTCCATTCACTCAACTTGGTAAAATTTTTATTCATATTTATGGACTTTATTACATGTTAAACCAATTTATCCGAAATTACATTCACTTTGGTAACATAATTTTTACCCCTATAACTTATTTTAATATATAAAAATATGTTTACCTTAATAGTTTTTTAAAAAAATATGAATAAAAAAATGAAATTAATTTTATTTTATTTTCTTTCAAAAAGAGATAAAAATTAATTTTAATATATGAATTCATATTATGGAAAAAAATTTAAAGAAATAATTATTATTAATAAAAAAATATTTTATTCTAATTATTTTATATGTATAGATAATCAGGAAAATGATAGAATATATTTTTATTCACATTAGCCCATATTTTTATCAAAATAACTCTTCAATACTGACCAATTATATTTATTAAGGTAAAAATACCCAACACATAGAAAAATAATTCTTTGAATTATATCTCTTTTTGCTAATAATTGATTTTATTTTGATTATTAACAAATTTGTAATCAATATATGACAGATTATTCATTTTTTAAAATTTATAAAAAATAAAATTTTTTTAAATTTAATTCTCAAAATGTGAGAATATTACATTTTATGTAAAGAATAATATGTTATAAAAAAACTATTTTTAAACAAAATAATTTTATTTATCCATAAATAATAAAATTAGTATTAGATATAGTTTCCTAAAAATTTACTAGATATTATTAAAAAATTTTCTAAAAATGTATTTGATTTTATCAATAACATCTTTTTAAAGTAATACAAATGCAATTAATAAAAAACATTTCTTTATAGTTAATTGAATTATCCAAAATGAATTTCATATTTAAATATTATTAATTAATAAATTTTTTAATTAGAATAAGTTATTTATAATGAATGTTTAAATTTTATACATATAAATAATATTTATATATATTAAATACATACTATTAGGATTCTTTCTAGTATTATATTCAATAATTTTTTACACTATAATAAATGTCAAATGATGGTTATATTAAAAAAATTACATCCGATAAATTAATTTCATTCCAACTTCAAAAAGAATACTTCACATTCATAAATTTCTTATTTATAATTTTATAAAAAAATTATCCATACAATAATATTTTTATTGATTTTTTATTTTAATTAATGGTTATTCCCCAGGGTGAGATGATTTATGAGATTTTATAATTGTAAAAGAATTATTATTTTTTATTTGTTTCCCATTTATCTTTATCCACTTTTAAGGGAATTAATTATACATTGTATATGATAATCCATGGATGGTACTAATTGGTTTATTTTACTCTTATTGTAGTGTTCTATTATGAGTGAATAACTTGTTGGAAGTTTGATTATATATTTGTATAATATATATATATATATATCTGAAATATTTTTTATTCATTTTTAAATGCAATAAAAATATAAGAAAAACATATGTAGAGTTATATAAACATATTTTTGGTAAATAAAATATTTTATGAAATGATGGGTGTTATATCCCCCTATGAATAAATTATGCCCTCACAATTTCAATTATCTCCCATTGGTGAAAATAATTGTGGCTATTTATATTATACACCTGACTTAAGAGATATTTTCTAATAAGATATCAACCTCACAATATAGGGACCAGTAGGAAATACTTTAAGAGTAACATCAATGTCTTCATTCATCATCAAAAAATATTCAATAGTGAGATTCACCCCAACCATTTGAGCGAAATACCCTTTATTAGTGGGTATTAAAAATGATATAATATAATAAATTGTTTTATGGAGTTACTAGTAAAAATTGAACTGATAAATGATCATAATTTGTTCTGGTATTTGAAATTTTATTCCATTGTCCTGAAAAATATTTTTGGGTCTATGTAGCAAGATAATGTACATACAAAACATCACACAAAATTCAACTAAAGGATGAATAATAAGATTTAAAACATGATAGTTCCGAGAAAAATATTTCAAATATAATTTATATACTAGGGATAAATTAATCATAACACAAAAAAAATTCAATGATAATTCAATTTTGAATCATTGTGGTGCTGGTTTGATGCTCCAAAGAAAACATTATAGATATAATGGAGCTGTTATAACCCCAATAAAATAATACATTTTTATGTATTGAGTAGATAATGACATTAACTTGTACACTTAATTTTCCTGAACCACTTTGGCAAATATATTTCATCAGCCATCCCTTTTTCCCTTGTCATAGTCAGTTGTCGGTGTCAATTATATTAATTTTATCATAGTTTAGGGAACTAATTTACATAATATCCAAATTCCAATTACATAATGCTTTCAAATTTTGGTTGTGCATTGGATGGGTTTTCCATCAATATATTTCAATATTTTTCCTATTTATATCAAATAAAAATTAATGCACTTCATGGAGAACCCTTCCACAAATAAAAAAATATCCTCCCTTTATATGACTTTCTTGGGTGCTTCCTATCACATTATTTGAATACATAAATATTAATATTCATTTTCCCAAGTGATTCATCATTTTAGTTTCCATGAAACACTATTTTCCTCTTCATATCTCTGAAAACACATGGATAATTAGAGTCACCAAATTCCATTTCCACTTTGAGATCATATTGAATAATTTCTTCATATCTAAAAAAGTATGTTATGGATAATACTTTTCTGTGAATAGGATTTAAGACACTAAAAATGATTTATTAATGATTTAGGGTCAATAACAAAACCGAATGTGTAAAAAAAATCCTTTTGAATTTTTCATTTTGGGTAGAAATTTAATTATCCTCCATTTTCATTATCTCAAGTAATTCTATTTTAATTTTCACACGAATAGTTTATAGAAAATTTTTATTCAAAAATATATCCTTAAACTCCTCCCATTTCATGAAATCTACGTATTATTTTAATCTGTGTTAAGTCTCATTTTATAACATTAGTCTACTTTATATAATAATGGATAAATAGAAATGTAATTCTTTATTACCTAGAGTATTTAATAACATAAAATATTTTTCCAACCATGTTAATCTCATACTCTGAAATAAGTGGATTGAAAGATCCACAAAAGTTGAAAGGTCAGTGATACATGAAATATATAATAGAATGACTATCCATATTTGGTGTATTGGGGATCTAAACATGGTTTAGGATATGGATTCTAACCTAATATATCATTATTACCATGGTTTTGGCACTATATCTTGTCCCATTAGGTTGATCACTATGATAATAAATACATTTTCAACTACACCCACTGTTAACATGGCTCCTGATAGTTCCAAACATTTTCTAAAACTCAAAATGTTTGAAATGAGTAATAAACCATAATATACTAATAAATGTATAGTATATAATCATATTAATTTAAAAAATCAATCATATTATGTCGTACTCTTTGACACATTCACTTGATACTGTGTTTTTTTAGTTGGACTATAAAATAATTAAATAAACCTTTGGCCCTTTAAGTTTAACCTAGGATTCATTAAGATGGGTTCACATATACTTTATTTAATAAAATAAAAAAAATAACTTCACCCCACTCTGATAGAAACTGATGTACCCCAAACCCACATTCTGAGATCCAATGCTAAAATTATATTCTTTTGACAATATGTTTGATACAAACTGACACAACCCAGGCATAACATGTATATATTTTACATCATTTACATTGTTTAAAATTAAAATTTACAAATAAACATGAAATCACTAAACCTAATAGCCTATTATCATTTTATATTTTGAATAAAAATGTATTATAGAGGATTATTTCTTAAATATCTCCCAAAAAACCACCTAACAAGTTATCATTCTATATACATCATACCTAATACAATCATACATTACCTATAAAATATTTAACAAAATTAGTGAGTTTAACCACATAGAAAGGAGAGAAACATATCAATGGTTCATAAAGGGTGAGATCATAAGCATCATAGAAAATATGAACATGGGAGAAATATTTGAATTAAAATTACATGGAATCATAAGTGTTGTCTGTATGGTATGAAGAAAGGATATATATATATATCCTCAATAGAACATATACATATCATGTTATAATAATATAGAAATATAAGATAATAAAAATGATCTAAGGATAAAATCATAGGTAGGTTAAATTACATAAAAATTTGGAATAAGAATAAGAATATAAAATCATAGCATTATGAACATAGTTATTTGCAATCATGTCCACACACAAATCTATGAACATGGCTAACAAAAACATTGTCCCCACGAAAACTTATCAATAATTCTACCCATGATACTTTCCATACAATTTTTTTTGAAAGAAGGTACCCATAATAATGTGCATTCACAAATATATTAAAAAAGATACAATCAATCATTTCCATGCACAATATCACTATCTCATGAAAAATGTAACTTTATCCAATGTATTGGAGGGTTATATTATAAACACCCATAACATAAAGATAAAACATATATATGTGTTCCATATGAAGTGAATGATATATCTCATTAATAAAAAACACATGGAATAAAAAAGGGTTACATAAAATTTTCATTGGTATTAAATAAAATGACATAAAGAATTAAATCTGTTGATACAAAATTTTAATATCTCAAATATGAATAAAAAATATATAATTTAGTGGATATTTAATAAAATATTAATCCACAATAATTATATATATTGTAGATATATATGGTAAAATGAAGCAAAATATTGTGATGAGTTCCCTAAAAACATTGTTACCATTTTTGTATAAACAGATGTTACGAGTTATTTTCAAAAAATCATATTCAAGATGTTAATAACAAAATATTTTAATGTATTTTTAAAATAGAATATCCAATAATGGAATATTAAAATGAAATAAAAATTAATTAAATAAATTTAGATTGGATGATACAAAATATATAGTAATGAATAGAAATTCATTTCTAATATTTTATTGTAGTTTTAGAGAAATCCCGCATAGATGAAAAAGTTATAAAATTTACCTTTGAAAAAATATAAAGATAAATATAATGAGTATAAATGATAATATATATCTAGTTTTAAAAATATTTAAATAAAAGATTTTTTGTTATAAATAATATAGACATGAAGAATAAATTAATAATATAGAAGATGAGAATTTTCATAATAATATAATATTTTTATGAAGAATGAAATAATCCAATAAAAAATATTTCACATGATAATTTTATATCCATATATAGAAATTTAAATTACCATATGAGAATATAAAATTATAAAATATGATAGAATGAGTAGAATGTAGTCAAATAATATTGTTTATAACTTAATTAAAATTGTTCGAGTCAACAAAAACCTTTACGATTTTAATATCTATTATTTCAAAAGGAAACATTTTATAAAACCATGAGAGTATAAATTTCTATTGAAAACCCTGAATACCTATAGGATATGGTTTTTAAAATAATATTTTTTATAGATTTAAATGAGGACATGGAAAAAAATACTTAAAGTGTTATTATAACTGAATGAAAGGAAATTGAGTTAACAAAAACAATTTATTGATTTGGTAAAATATGAATCAAAATCCCTTGAAATATTGAAACTGAAATGGAATGTTAAATACAATGAATGAAAAATGAATTATAAACAATAAATAAAATAGATGTTATAAAAACAATATAAATTGAAATTGGTGAGAAATAAGAAACATGTATCAAATAAGATACGTTGAGATGAAAACCCATTACCTTGGACACCCACTTGGTCAAGAACACACAAAACTCATTTTAGACAAGAACACTTTAGGAAAAATTTAAATTCACAATGGTTATTTAGTGGAAAATCTGAAGACCGCCACTAAATATCTCTTAGATATTTTTTTCAGTGGTTTTTTAAAAACTACTTCTAAACATGTTTTTAATTTTTTTATTTATTTATATTAATTTTATGTTGATATTTTTAAATACCTATTCTAAAAAATAAAATTTTATATTTTTTAAAAAAAAATCATATTTCAACCTGGAATGACCTTAAATTTTGACCAAATATCTATTTTATCATCACATTAACTCAAATTGATGCATATTAAATGAAATATAATGAAAATAGATAATAATTTTTTATTTATTAATTGAATGAAATTGGATTCTATATTAATAGAAGTTGAAAATTAGACATGAACTAGAAACGACTATAACATTTGATTAGGGTATCTGTTTGGGCTCTACCATGCATCAAATAAAATCCAATGAAGAGCAGTGTACTATGTTGACCAGGGGACACCCAATTCACTATTTTTCAAGGAAAAGGGGCCATAAGATGTCCAAAACTAAGTTATGTTCGAATAATATTATTTTTAAACCTTCTATGTGATTTTATCTTCATTTAAAAGTGTCATTTAAGGGTTGTTGGGTAGTCTAAAATATTATTCCATGAATTTACATTCCTATTGATTTGATGGTGTTGATTTTGTTTTGGTTTTTCCACTTTTTATACTTTTTTATTTATTATAAAAATATTTGTTTGTATCTCAATATATTTATGTATATATATGATAAATATAAATATATTTGTCAATATTTATTTAAAAATTATGTATAATAGCATCTCTTTATAGATACCTATATCTATTTGTTAATGTCAGTCTATATTTATCTATTTGTATGTTAAGTTATTTATTTTTATATTTTTTAATATATATTTATATATATAATTTAAGTATATATATTTATATGTATTCTATTGCTTCATTTGTCTGTGGGTGTGTATTTAGAATTTTGTTTTTATAAATTTATAAAAATTTATTTTTATATATTTAGTTTTAAAAGATAAAAATAATTTTATTTAAATAAAATTATATAATTGTATATATTTATTTACTGTTTCATATTTATTATATACTTAATATTATTTATTATTTATTATTTTTTCATTTTTTATTTATTGTTAATTAATTATAAATTAATTATAAATTAATTAATTAATTATTATATATTGAATTATTATCCATTTTTATTAATTTATTATTAATAATTTATTAAAATATTATAAAATTAATGTTTAATATTTATTTATTGTTCACTATTTAATATATAATTACTTATTTATTAATTACTTTTTATTTTTTGTTTATTTATTTATTAATTTTTATTTATTTGTTAATTTATTTTTTTATTTTTTGATATACTGGTAAATTTTTATTTTTTATTTATTTTTTATTTTTTATGTTTTTATTTTTATTTTTTATTTATTATCTTTTAATGTTATGTTTTATTATTTATTTTATATTATTATTTATTTCATTATTATTATTTTTCTCTATTATTTATTGTTAATTATTTAATATTCATTAATCATTTTTCTATTTTTTGTTTTTTATTATTTATTTATGTTTAATATTGAATTTATTTTTTATGTCTTATTTTTTTATTATATATTATTTGATATTATCATTTATGTATGTGTATGTTCATATATTTCTCTGTATATATATATATATATATATATATATGTATATATATTCTCACCATGTGAAGAGTTTGTCACAGTTGTAAGGTCTTTGCAGAATAACCAAGAGATAAGGGGTTCAATTGTCACCCAATATATATATATGATGCTTTAGGCATGGAATGCATGGAATCTACATGCATGGTTGGATATATATCTAAATAATACTATATAATATTAAATAAATAATAAATAAAAAAACTAAAATATTAAAAAAATAAAAGAAATAATCCATCACAAAACATTTCATAAATGTATTCAAACTCGACATTATTTTATTTCCAAATGGTTTTTCTAAATAACAGTGAAATTTTTCAGGTTACCATTTTCATGATGGTTTTGAAAAAATGTCACGAAACAATTTATGTCCAGTTTAACCAACCACTATAGAAAAACAATTTTTTATACTATTCTTCTATAGTGGACTATTCTTAAATAGATTCTCTTGGAAGGGAAGTATTTGAAATGATACTTGAAATTTAATGTATTGAAAAATTGTTTAAAAATTGAATACGTTATGTAGATTCAACATGATTTGACCATATTTTGGTCATGATATTAATTAAAGGGTGATGTTTTAAACAGTTGGGGATTTAAAAAAACAGTTTCAATCTAAATTAATTTCAAAGGTATATATGCAAGTGTATTTTTTAGATTGAATTTTTAAATGTTCACTAATATGTGGAAAGTGATTTTTATCTCATGATATATTTATTTTTAAAAGTCTTAGTGGGAACATTTAAAATTTTTATTATCACTTACGATGCCCTTAGTTTCTCCTTGTATTTGTTTCACCCACTGAGGGATGTTTTTTATATTTTAGTCGTTTGATGATATAGATTAGGGAAATTTATATGTGACTTCATCATAGGTGATGGTGAGTTATTACTATGCTTGTGGTGACTATTTCGATCAACAACTGTTTTCTCACCTTCGCATTTATAATAGTCATGTGAATCCTAGTACACTAAATAGGGTCGTGGATGAGTGAAAACTCTAACAGAGCATGTGTCTGACTAGATAAAGACATAGTTCTTGAGATGCCCATATGTTTTCCCATGGTAGCTTCATGATCCTTGGTTTTGGGTTTTAGGGACAACCTAGTTCCACATTAGTATAAAGATAGACAAGATTTTTGTGGTCCACGTGAATTTTTAATCACCATTTCAGGGTTACTGTACATGATTTCCTAGGTTAGTTCTTGTGACACCAACTTCTTCATTGTTTTTCTAGAATTCTTATTTTTTATACTATTATTTTCCCTCTTTTTTGTAGTAATTATGGTAACCCTATACTTATTTACTTTCATAATTAGTCTCTTGGCATGTTCTATCACTTTCAATGCATGATCTATCCATTATTTTTTGGTTTTTTTATATGGAATTAAAAAGGGGTTTTGGAAAATGTTTTCTATTAAATGATTTTTTCATCTATTTATAGTGTGGTTTACCACAGGTATTTCGATGTATTGGATAATTGTCTTAGGAAACATATTTTAAGGTATTTTTACAATTGAGAAAAATAAAAATAATGGTTTGGGAAGGATTAAAAAATATGATGGATTTTGTGTAAAATAAATTATAAAATCTATTTATTAATTTTTTTGTATCTATCTTTAAATGGATGTATAATTAAAATTTTGGAATGTAGCAATGTCGGTGGTGGTCTATGGAGTGTCATTTTTATCACACATATTAATATTTTAGTTCTAGGCATGGGATTATCTCTTGATCGCTCTGGGAGTGTTGATTGATCCTTGGATTTAGAGGTCATTTTTATTTTATTCCATCAGATAGTGTAACTTTTAATTGATTTAATATGATATTTGTGCCTTTTTCATTGATAAAACATTCAAATCAATGTTCCCATTAAATGATTTTTTTAGACTTTTAGTCATGGTTATTAGTGGATTTGATTTTTTCTATGGAGGTTATAGTGGGACTTGGAGCTATAACATGTTAATCAAGATTATAGGGTTAATAGAGGACGTTTCATTTACATTAAAAAAAATTAAATTATCATATATTATGATTTGTTATTATATTTCTTCTTATCTAATTATTTCATTGACAATGGGATTACAAACATTTCACATTGGATTTTCATGAGAAAATCGATTATGATTTATTTATTATTTAAAAGAAAAAACATGCCCATTGTATGTATATGACGCCCTAGAACATGTCACCAATTCATAGTGATCAATACTTCTCCTTGGGATAATGGATGGTCAGTTCGGGTTCCAATTTAGATGGTTTCATGAGCCGGTTCGCTAAAAATGGAATTAAAACATAGGTTCATCAATGGGTGCCTAGATTTACTTAAATGCCTTATAATATATTGGATTTCAATGTAGAATAGAAGAATTGGATAACCATCAAGATTTGAGATTTTGAAATGTAGTGGGTACCTAATCACTATCTATCACGATGTTTCTTCATCGACCAATGGTAGATGAGATTTGAATTTTAATTCATAATATCATTTTGATTATTTTTTAGGGTTTAGTGATCCATATTTCATGGATAATTTTCTTTCCGGTTTCTATTTGATTTTGGGATGAAAATAAAAAAATTATATTTTTGTTATGAGGTTGGCTCTCTTTGTGTCATAAATTGGGTAGCGACCAAATGATTGATATCAAGATGTCTTAGTAATTGTTTCATGGGAACACTGTGGTTCCTTAGACCACATGATCTAGTAAAGAATAGTTTCACATCACATTTTTCTTCTTTATTATGTAATTTTTAAGCAATTACATGTGATGGGAATTGAATTTAGTGGGATTTTAGTCGTTTTGATAATGTGGATTGTATTATGGTGTGATTTTTGAAATTGTTTTAGATGAAAAAGTCAAAATTCATAAAATTTTTTGACAAATTTATTAAAAATAATATGTTATATTCTATAGAAACGGGTATTTAAAATTATGAATGATTTTGGTATAAGTGGGTTGAGAAAATAGTTTATTTTATAAATTTTTTTCAGGAATTTGTTTTAAATATTTTGATGGGGGATTGAAAATTTAAAATCAAATAGTTTTTTTGTCGTTTGATTAATGTGATTTGTTTAATTGGATTTTTTTTATTTTGGATATTTCCTTGGGTTCAGTTGGATGTTTTTATATACTAGGAGATAATGAACTAGTTCAGTTTGAGCCTTGTGGTTTTTGAAATTTTCCTCCTTGAGGATTCAAAAAAATGATGGAAACTATATTTTGGGGGATGAACCTATGTATGATTAAATTCATCTATTAAATGTTTTTATTAGAGTTGGTGTCCCTAAACAAACCTTGAATTGATCAAAAAGGTTGGAATCTTTCATTCTCTTGGACTTGATCCAGGGATTTTTGAAATGTTATCCATTCCCTTTTTATGGAGGTTTAAATTCATCAATTGTGTCTTGGAAGAACCCAGCCATGAATTAATTAATATTTTGGATTCTTGTTTTGGGACGACTCTTATTTGGGGTGGTTTCTATTTTTATTTATCATAATTAAGGAGTCTTTTTAGGTTTCTTTAACCTCTTTGTTCTTTAGTTGATAAATACAATTTATTATGTAAATTTATCTTAATTTGGGTGTTTATGCATGGGTGATAATGATTTTTCTTATGGATTGTGTTTTGAGGTTGATTCCTTATGAATTCTAGGTTATGATTGTCTGATTATAGGAAAAAATATGGTCAGTTCATTTGTAACAAGGATAGTAGTTTACTTCAAGTTGATGGGTAAATGAGGGTACCAATGTCTATTCAATGGGTTCACTATAAGCTCATGTTCTGATTCTCATGTCTTAGCTTACCCATTGAGGAAGGCACCTCATGGTTAAAGCCCATATCATTCATTATGAATTGTTTTTTACATGGTAGTAATGGGGAAACTGATATATGGGTGTATTTGAATCCCCATTGGTTGCTCCTCATTATTTTGTATGGATGTGTGGATGGGTTCAGGCTGAGTTATTTTTATGGTTCTTTGGGTATTTTAGGAATTTTGATCATTTTTGGATGTTTTTTGGAGGTTATTCTTTCTTTGTGTTATACCTTTTAGAAATTTTGTTTTTTAACCCAATGTTTTTTATAGTGTATAATTGGGTGGATGATCCAATTAGTTTTGGGTATTTATTCTATATTGGTCTGAAAGAATAATTTTGGTTGGTTTTCTCTCCCATAGCATCATGTATTTCCGAGGGAGTTAATGTTTTGAGTTATGGTTTGTCTTCCATCCATTTTCAGTGTTCTAATGGGGTTAGAAAGCATTATAGAGGGTAGGAATTAATTCCCCATATTTTATTTATTCATTTATATTATTTTATTTTTAATTATTTGGTTTCATAATGATATTTAGGGAGATTCAAGATGGAGACTTTAAATTTTTTGAATTTTTAAGGGTTTCTTGGTTAGCTAGTATGGTTTGGTTAATTATATGGTGATTATGTAGGAGGATATTTCATATATCAGTGTCATTTATCATAGTTATCACATGAAAAGGAAACTAGTGTGGTTTGAAAGGTGTAACTATGTTATTACTTCAGTATTGGAAGTGTTGGCTACACATTCAATGCATTTCTTACTAAATTGTGTGGGTAATCCATGCACATAGTGTTGTTTTAATTTTTTCAAATTTATAAACAAAATACATTTCTTAATTTTTAAATCCATTTCACCAGTATTCTTTCCCTATCCACTTCGTATGACCCCTCCCCCCTATAGCTAATAATTCTTTGGTTTTCCTCTTTGCCGTAGGATCTCCTTCTTATGTGGTGATTTACTTGATTTATTTGTGATACAAGGTCAAATCACCTAGGTTTGTTATCTTCTTTTCATTTTTTCACTCTTATCATGATTTCAATTTCCCCTCATTGTATTTTTATTTGTTTTAACCCTAGAAAAATTATTTGAACCACTTTCTGTGATTAAATTGGTGTCCTGGGATTATACGGCTTCCTTCTTACTTTCTTGGGAAATGCCTGCAATATGTGACGCATTTTAGACTATATGCAGTTGATTAAAAGTAATTTTTTCCATGATATAAATTTTAGTTTGAAGACTGTTGATTTCAGATTTCAAAAACTTATGTTTTAATTTTCTAGGATTTTATTTTACATTTTTATTTAATTTTATATTCATTTTTATTGAATGAGATAGATTTTTCTAATTTAATGATTTTTTAATATTATTTTTTTTCCAGTGCACATAAATTATTTATATTATCACCTAAATAAAACTTTTGAATTATATTATGGGTGTTAAAAAAAATTAGGAAATAAAAAATGATTTATATATGGATTTAGATGGAATTTTATGTGATACGTAAAATTCTATGTATTGTAAAAAGGTTTAAAAAAATGAATAAATTATGTTGGTTTAAAAAGATTTTACTCTATTTGGACCATGAAAAAAATTAAAGGGTTGTGTTTTAAAACCTTGGGGCTTATAAATCAATTTGGGCTTCATTATTAATGAATTTAAAATTTTTATTTAAAGTGTGGTGTTTCAATAATGTGTTTATAAATGAGAATTCAAATGCAAAATGTAACAATGATTTCTATGCCTATTTAATTTTTAAAAAACCATGTTGGCACATTTAAATGGGTTTTTCATTTCTCTTAATTCTATTTGGTTCACTTTATATTTTTTTAACTTTTGGGGGGTTTTTTATTATGTTCATTGGATCAAATTTATTGTGTCTATTTCGATGTGAGGGTTTCAGAGTTGTTGGTGAGTTATAACTATTCTTGTAGTGAATACATTGATCCTTGAATTTTTTCTCACACTAAAATTGATATTTTCAATGGAAATGCAAGGTCACTAAGTAGTATTTTGGATGAGTGAAAAATCTATAAGAGCATGTTCTTACTATATATAGAGTTGGTTTTTGACGAACCTAGATGGTTCCCCTTAGTAGCTTCATACTTCTTAGTTGAGGTTCTTTGTTCCCATCTAGTTTTATGAGACTACCATAATGAATTAGTTATTTTAGGTCAACTGAAAGTTCTTATTTCCAATTCAAGGTAATCAAATTTTAGTTCATAGGTAAAATATCCCGAAAACTACCTCTTGATTTGTGGTTATTTAAGGAATCCTCATTTTTATGTTCTATTGGTTTCTCTCTTTCTTTTTTTCAATTTTTTCACTCGTACCATGTTTATTGTGATTTTTTTCTCTTTATTTGTGGTCTTATTTATATATAATTCTTAGCACTTATGGTTTGCATGTTTTTTATAGTGTTTGAAATAGATTTTGGAAACTATTTTATGTTGAATTATTTTATCCTTTATTTTTAATGTGGTTCAAATTAGTATTTTGGTTAGAAAGGTGTTTCTGAGTAAACATATTTTAAGAGATTGTTTTATTTAATAAAAATAGGTATAAAATTTTTTTAATGATTAAAAACATAAGGCTTTTTTATGTAAAATTAATTTTACAACATATCTTTAATTGTACATAAATATATATTTAAATGGTTTTATAATACATATTTTATCATGTGGTTGGGAGGGTGGTGTAATATTGAGTATGCATATTCTCACTATTTTTTAAATTTCTGTTTCACTCATTGTTTTAACTCTTTAACACTATTAGAGAACTAATTGTTCTTATTTTTAGAGGTTCTTTTTGTTTTATTATAATAGCCCATTTTAATTTGAATTGTTTTTTAGATGTTTGTGACTTTTTCTTTCATATAATTACCATCTAATGGATTCCTTTAAATAATATATTTTTGACTTTTATTTTGGGTTATTAGTGGATTTCATTATATTTAAAGAGGTTATAGTGGTTCTTGGTGCTAAAACATATAGGGGGGTTTTAGCGGGTGAGTGTGGGGAATTTCATTTTCACTAAACTAAATACATTGTTATATTTGTTTGCAATTTTTTTATTCTTTTATGATCTTTGGAATATATGCCTTACTTACAAACTATTAACCAATATTTTTAGGATAAATTCCATTTTCTTAAACTATTATTGAAGTGTGAAATAATAATTATTATATTTATCTAATTACCATAGAACATGGGGATAGAAAAAACACACCCTATATTAGTGAAAAATCATTTCAACCACTAGCCTAGATAAAATACTTCTCTTATTCATTATTTGACTCCTTATTTTTACCAGATGTTACCAAAAATGAAAACGAATTTTTAGGGAGTGAATATTTAATGCCTCCTTGGGGTCCAATTAGAATGGCTCCCAAAGTTGTTTTTCTAATGGGCCTCAAGCGTGCCTCCTTTTATACTAGATGTTTCAATCTAGCAGTGAGGGTTGAAGATGGTACAATAGGTAGACTATACCCTCTATATTAGAAATATATATTGGGGAAGAAATAAAAAATTACAGAAATAAGATAGAAAATTGTTTCTTATCAATAAATATGTAATGAATAATCATCAATGAACATGCTCAAACATAAATATTTGTAGGTAAACATAGTACATGGAAATATTGAAAAAAATAAGTTAAGAAATAAAAGACATAATGGATATATTCCATTGCATAAAATGCATAAGATCAGTCCACTTCTCTTGTACTGCATCTTATGAAGACAATCAAGCATCCAAAGCTGACCTCTTCCCTTTTCCCATATGTGGATCCATGAGTTCTATTCAAGTGCTAACTGACATCCCATACATGGTGTGAGAAATAAAATTAGGCCTCCACCAATGGTGTCGAGTAAAATCAAGTTGGAACATTTAAAATGGGAAGATTTAATGTTTAAATCTGTAAATGAAAATTTAAAATGTAAACATATCAGCTCCAGTTCATAAAGGACATAATGGTGACACTACCCACTTCGGACTGAGAAGGATGAAATCTAAACTGTAACAATATGTAAAAATATATGTGGTCAATATAAATATTGTGATTTATAGAAATATATAGTTATACAACTACTATCCTAGACCCAAGGCATAAATCATGAGTTTATAGGTAGTAGTATGAATCTCATAGAGAGTTGAGGGATGCCTTGTCAGGTTGTCATGAGTCATATGGATCATCTTGCCGATAATAACTTGTAAATTGGGTACACCATTCATATAAATAATATTTAATTTTGCCTTTAATTCGAATAAATCAAATGGAAAAGGGACACCATATCTGTATATCACATGTATATGGGACTCCATGTCCATATATATCACTTTTATGGAATTCCATGCCTAAGAATCACAAGTTTAGGGGACTCCATTCCTCAGAATCATATATTTTAGGGTCACCATCCCCAAGTATCAAAACAATATGGAAATCCTTTCCTCGTTATCTTGAAAATATAAGATTCCATGCCCAAATATTATAATTGGACGGGATACTATGCCTAAAATTTACATTTATATAATAAAGATCAGACATGCTTAAATTCATGACGAGGGATGAATTACAATTTAATTATAAAATTATTTAAGTAAAGGATTAATATATTAATTTCATTGAGGTCAAATAATGTGGTTATACCACTCACTTCCATTTAATTTGAGGTGTTTGGTTTAATTAAGCATCCATACAAAATCTCATAGAAGGTTGTTTTTTCATTGAAGAATTTAATTGGTTATAGTAAATTTATGAGCATAGCTCAAGGAATGGAACTAGTCATGGGGGTCATCAACCGTATAAAATTTAGGGTACATGGATCATATAAAGAATGCTTAATTGTTTATAA
Organism: Viscum album; assembly: GCA_963277665.1. Classification (NCBI taxonomy): domain Eukaryota; kingdom Viridiplantae; phylum Streptophyta; class Magnoliopsida; order Santalales; family Viscaceae; genus Viscum; species Viscum album. The sequence goes on along the minus strand of OY728122.1, from coordinate 556,275,204 downwards.
TTAGTAAAATTTATAATTTGTGACAATGTGTATAAATTATGGTGTGCACCACGATGACACATGATATTGAATGACCATAATTTTATAAAAATTTGATAGACCAACTATAACACCCCAAGATTTGTTGAATTATTTTCTTAATTAATTAATTTTTGATATTTTTCAATTTAGGGGACATAAGAAATAGTTATATATATATATATTTAAACACTAATTCAAACATTCTTTCACACAACACCAACTTGTCTTGCACTACACTAAACACCAACTTGGTTTGTGCTACATGCAAGACCAACATGGATTGTGCTACACACAACACTAACTTGGCTTGTGCTACAAGAAAAACATATTTATCTAGCATTACACACAACAACAATTTATGTTATATTACATGAAACACTAACTTGGCATACATTACATACAACAATGACTTGGAATAAGTTATAAAAACACTGATGTTTCTATGAAATATCATTTTATTCTTATAATTAATTAATTAATTGAGATAATTGTAACCTATCCATTAAACATAGAAAAATTAATAATAATAAAAATTCTAATATTTTTTAATGGTTTTAATGATATAAAACATATTAATTATGAATTGTATTTTTTGTAATGGCCTTATATGATTAAAAATTATATTTTCTCAAATAAACTACTTTAAATATCATTTTGTAAAAAATAATAAAAATATTTTTCGACACATTTAGAATTTTAATTTGATAAAATAAACATAATTTTTGAATTAATAACATCTAAATTATCCTAGGGTGATTTTTTTGGATTTTTTTGAGAAACTACATTTTTTTATGAATAGTGGAAAATACTATTTTTTAGTTAAAAGATGCTTTTTGGTTTATAAAATTATTAATGTTAAATTATATATTAAATTTTTTATAAGGTCAAATTAGATCAATGTTTTATATATTATTTCAATTTACTTCACTAGAATAAATTTCACATTGAAATTGAATATAAAATCCTAAAAATCTTTTAAACATTTTTCTACTTTAAAAAATTACTCTCTCCCCACTTCCATGGGATTAGTATAAATCTTACTTTTCCCACTTCATTGATTTGAATATTGAAAATATGAAATAAATTTTTTGTAATAAGAATGATAATTTTTACCTAATAAGATAATGTTAAATTTTTAACAAAATCATTTGTGAATGTGGTTAAATGTATTAACCATGATTAAGGGCAAATTAAGCTTAATTAGAAACTAAACCTTAACATTTTGGGCCAAAATGACTGAGAAAATTTTCAAAGATCCATTTTATTTCCTTATATCATACATAAACCTTTAATTGTTGTGTTTTTTCATTATGATATTTTTTAGGTAATAACTTATTTACAGATAACTTATTTTTAAAAATTCTATATTTGTCATTTTCCATCTCTATAAAAGGCTACCACCTCTCCAACTTAATAACAGCTCTAAAAAAACTTATGTTAGGGAAAAAACTTCCCAATAAACTTAAAAAAATCCATCTATTCCTACCTGAATAATCTCTTTTGTAATAATGAAATCAAAGGTAGCCTTTTGGCACAAACCAAAATGAGTTACCTGATAAATTGGTAATTCCTTTTCTCAAGCTCCTTTATTTTACTATCTTTATCCACCCCTCCACTTTTTTTCCATGATTTTTAACAATAAAAATATCCTCAATATACTAATTTTTTATATGATAGTAGTTAAAATTACACTTACACACACCTCCATTTAAATGGCAACAAACATATTGTTTCTATATACTGCGAACTACTTCATCATGAAATTATTATTGTTATTTTTTCCATTTCCACCTATCATGGTGGAAATTATGATGGAAACTATATTTATATATTATATATATTATATTTATAATGAATTTATGCTTCTGAGATTTTTATTTAGAACATATGGTTATGTTATCCATCTAATGTAAGTACGATAATTTCATTTGAGAATGTGTAGACTACTGCCCCCTAAGAGCGATACGATTCAATCATAAACTACATGGGTTATATTCATGATATTTTTAGTGGATATATATGATATATATGATATCATAAATCTAATTTAATTTATATATATATATATATATATATATATTTCTTTTACTTTATTTCTCTCAACATGACAATTAAACGGAAATATCACTCATGCATACGTACGACCTATCGTCTCCCTGAACTGTGTATTCTGTTTCATACTTATATATTATATAGATTATTATAATACACATACAATGTTTATAAATAATATTTATATCAGGTTTTACATTCTGGAATCATGATATATGTATTAGGACCAACAATATAACAAATTAAGAAACATATGAAAAACAAATAGAATGTCACCCAAAGTGAAACCATTAAATATGATGGTTAAAAAGTGGGTAATATATGATCTTAAAAAAAACATATATGGGATTTGATATAATAGTATTTTTCATTAATATATTTATAATAAATTTATATTTATTATACATGTTTTTTGAATTAGTATGACGAGATTCAAGACACAAGTTAAGGGGACTTCGTCTATCATTTTATTTTCATGAGATACATGCTATGTTCTACACTATTTTCTTTCTGGTGGTGTATTTACTTCCCATTATTGTATTATAAGTACCATATACTTAAATTTATGGGTATTAAAATATAAATTTTATGATCATTCATTCATGGGGTTTAGGTTTTAAAAGTTACCATATTTTTAAAAAAATTTGTCTCAATTTGCCTTCTCTGAGACTCATGTATTGTTATGCACATAAACTCTTTTTCATGGTGTATATAATTATATTTTACATTTTATATCATGAATATATTTATTTTAAATATATTTTAAGCTTCATGTAATTTCGTTTTCATACATGTATATTGTGATCCCAAGTTTCCAAGTTATTAGAGTTTATTGAGACAATCTCATCGCTTTTTGAGATTATTTATGTTTATGAATACTTTGATGAATTATTATATTCTATATCTCAATAAATTCATGAATTTTATTCACATTTTTTTAATCATGATATTTTCATGTATTGGTACTATTATATGATCTTTGGTAGACAAGATAATTAAGAATGATTTTCAGAAAGTCCAATATTACCCTCTCTTGGGTCAGAAATCTATGTTCCATCAAAAACATGTTTCCTAAAAAGAGTTTCCTTGAATATTATACTAATATATTATGATCATTAGAAGAAATTCTTACCAATTTTTTATTTTTCCAATATCTTTAATGGAAGCTTTTTTTCACTTTTTGAATGAGGCAATTTTAAATCTTTTTTACCATGCAAGTTGAATGTTCTTTTTATCTCATATGACATGTACAAATTCATCTTCGATCAATAATTTGAAGAATTATTTCCTTTTTTAACGGTTGTTTTATTATGAAAATTTTCATGAAATAGATTTTAAAATTAAATTTTTATAAAAATGTATTCATTCTTATTTTATAAATTTTCAATAAATTTTTATTACAAAACTTTATCAAGAATTTTTTATATGTTTTAAAGAAAAATGATTTTCAAAAATATTTCATGCTTTATTTATAAGTTTTCAAATTTTTTTATATGAAAACGCTTTTAAAATTTTTTGAAACTTATTTTATATGTTTTGATGGAAAAAGGTTTTCAAGTGATTTCAATTCTACTTTATATGTTCTAATGGTTTTATCCATGAAAATGGTTGTCAAAAGGTGCTATGTATTTAAAATACTTTTTCAATTAAGAAAATATATTTTCCTAAAGAAACATTTTTGAAATATATTTCAAAATTATTTTCCATATAAGATGACATCTGTTAATGTAGCTCATTCTATTATAGGAACTGATCAAAGTGTTCCATTCACATATTTTCTAATAAGGGGTTATGCTTAATGTCATGGTATTTATGAAACAAGTTTCTCATCCATGGGTAATATGTTTATGAAAATCCATTTATTTTCCTTGGGTTATATGCTTTTTAACCCCTCTTCTTATAATGGGTTATGATTCGATGTAATGATTATGATACCTATCTCTTTTCCTTAGTTTATGATGTGATAAAATTTTGATGATACCCATTTCGTTTCATGTGTTATGATTGGTTTATTGTAGAACCGATTTTTTCATGGGTCCTCATATGATGAATGCTTTGTGTCACATGTATATATGATTTTATAATGTGATGGGTGGGACATATATCTCCCTCCAATGCATTGGGTAATGAAAAATGTTTTATAAACTCAAAGGGTACACGAGTTGAATCCCAAGCCTAAAAACAAGAAGGTACACCGGTCATAGCAGCAGCCCGAAAACAATAAGGTACATGGGTTGTATCCCATTCCCCAAAACAAGATGGTACATGGTTTATTTACTAAGACAAAAATAATGTGGGTATATGGGTTATATCCCAATCTGAAAAATAAGAAGGTGTATGGGTTGTAGACCAAGCCTAAAAGTAAGAGGGTACATGTGTTGTTAGCATAAGCCTACAGAAGGTTCATGGGACATATCCCAAGACTAATATGTCATAAATTTCATTGTAGGTGTCCTTGAAGAAATATTTTCTATTTTTATATGCTTACTGAAAAATACCAAAGTTTATTCCTAGGTTATACTTTCATATTTTATGTTCTTTATTTCATTATGATTCATATTTTATATACATCCATTATTTATGTCGTGATTCATGTATATGATATTTGATATGCAAGGTATGATCTTCTATCATTATGATCATGTTCTCATACCCGTATTCACATAATAATGCTTAATTATCTCCCTTCTTTACCCTTACTGAGCATTTGAGCTCACTAGTTTTTTATGTTTTCATTCCTAGGTTATGAAGAATGGTTTTAGGTAGAATTACTAATGGTGTAAATATTTATGGGAGATGTTGAAGAAATTTCACTAGGATAGTAGATTTTTTTTTCAAGTTTCCAAAGACACTAAGCTGTTGTCATCCTCAGGAATTTATTTTCTAATGTATAGAATATTAATCTAAAATGGTGTAAAATCCATTTATGTCAAGCATGGGTCCATTTTTTGGTATTAAAGGAAAGTTTTTTTTAGTCTTTTAAAAATAGGATAATAAAAAATTAGTGATATCCCCAGTTATATTTCTATGTATATGTCTACGGATATCTACAAGGATAAATATAATGATGAGTTAACATTTAAGAAAATGTCCTAGAATTTTGGTAAAGGATAGAGTAAGTGGTTTCTTAGCAATTCATCACTATTTGGATACTACTAATTTATGTGGATCTAGAAAAGATGTACCTAGGGTTAGAAAATATGACAAGATATTCCTGTCCTGACTCGGGTAAATAAGATACATGAAAATGGGCATTGCTACACACCTGGATTGACACTCTTGGTTGATATACAATGGAAATTCACAAACTCTAAATTAACCATAGTAAAGGGTTTCAATATATTTTTTCTATAGACAAACTAGGATAAAACTAATTTCTTGTAGATTAAAAAAGTATGATCCATGATTTAGGCACCTTATAAGTAATTTTTCATGATTATATGGTATCCCAATATGATAACTATTTCTAACACTATGATTTCTAGTTTTAGTCTTTGGAGAGAACTAAAAGGAACATGGTAAAAATTTAATTTTTTATATGTGGAAATTATGGGCATTATGAAAATTTATTTAACAAGGGGAAATATCATAAATATAATCAGGCATGTGGTAGGAGTATTGGTTATACTTCTGAAGATTAAAATATTGAAAATGTTATGTGAAAGGTATATGTTGTTATTATATTATTGTTTACATTGATCATAAAAATCATTATTAGATTTATTTTGAAGAACATTAAGACATGATTGCTGTTTCATATTATATGAATGAGGTACTCAGGGACACATTGATAAATTCTAAGTATTAGTTTAATAATAAAGTTGGATTAATTAAGTATTTATGTTTTGGAATATTAATCCTGAAATGTATAAGTATTTTTAGTATAATTTCCCACTAAGGATTTAAAATGAAATGTTGAATGGTGATCAATATATTGTAAATAGATTTCATGGAATTTTGATAGTTTGATTAAGGTAATGTAACCCTTATTTGATGCATGAAATTGAGATAATGATTTTTTGATTATGATATTATGGATATGAATAAGTAAATTGGATGGTACAGATTACCCTAGAACTAATTATTTACAAAAATGGTACAAGTCATCATGGATGAAGTTAACAAATTCTTGGATTTTTATAATATATCCAGTAATCATAATAATAAGTAAGCATGAAAGTTTTCCAAAAGGATTTATGGTAATTAAGGTTATTACCATGTATCAAGAAAATATATGATGAGTTTATTCACATGTTTGGAATGTGACAACCAAGATGTAATTTCTACCATACAGGGGGAACTATTTTTAACATGATTTGATGTATATTATTATATATTTTTGGATTTTAATCTTTTAAAAGTGTTATAAGGTTAACCATTTATGTAAATATAAGGTTAATCTTCAGATGAATTCTGTTTGATTAAATTTTTATCTCTCCATATGAGGATTTATGAATATTGGATAACATGTTATTAAAACATATTGTTGATAACTAATGAAATAGGGGAATGAATATTTTTATTATCATGATATTTTAGTGCTTTAGGAATTAAAAATTCAATATTCTTTTTGGATAATGAGGTGAAGAAAATCAAGGAACAATAAAGGGCGAGGTTGTTCTGAAATCATGAAATTATATCTTTTCATTAAAATCCATTAACTTTAGGGAAAAGTAAATTGAAACCAGAAATGATATCCTAGTACATTCAATTCTGATGAATCATAAGGTTCCTTAAGTCATCATAGATTTATGGATTTATGATTTTTACCATTCCCTTGACCTCGTTCTATATCACTATCCATAAAAACAAGATAGTTATATTTTTCTTCCATGTCCATGTTTTCACTTCCAATATATATTCTCCTATTAGGAAACCTAGTTATATGTTACTTTGGGTAACTATTTTGAATATAACATTCCCTTTATAATTATATTTTTTAAACTAAATTTTATAATGGTTTTTTCTATGAATGAATCTTTCTAGTATTAAACATTTGATAACCTAGACAAATTTTGAGGGAGAAATTCATTTTAAGGAGGGTAGAATGTAACACCTAGAGAATTTCATGAATTATTTTTTCAAATTAATTTATCATTTTGATAATTTTAATTTCACATGAAACTGAAAATAGTTATATATACACATATATATATAAATTAAAACACTAATTAAAACTTTCCTTTAACATGACAACAACTTGGATTTTGTTATATGCAACACCAACTTGGCTTGTGCCACACGCAAGACCAACTAAACTTTTTCTATAACCAACACCGAATTGAATTGTGAAACAAGGAACACTGATTTGAATTTAATTACAAGAAACATCGATTTCATGTATGTTACATGTAACATTGACTTGGAATGTGTTATGAGTAACATTGACTAGGCATATATTACACACAACAATGATGTTTCTAATAACCATTATTTTAATTTTATAATTATTTAATCGAGATAATTGTAACCTAGACATTAAACGTAGTAAAATTAATAGTGATAAATATTTTTTAATTTTTTATTATATTGATTTTAATTAAATAAATCATATTTATATTGAAAGATATTTTTTTTGGAAATTTCCTTAAATGTTTAAAAATAACAACTTTTCAAATAAACTGCTTTTAATATAATTTTGTGAAAAAAAACATTTAGTCACATTTTAAAAATTAATTAGATAAAATAAAACTCATATTTTAATTCATAATGTCGAAATGATCTTGGGGTTAATTTTTTTGGTTTTTCTTATATACATAAATTTTTTATGAATAGTGAAAAATAATGCTTTTTTGTCAAAAACTGTTTTTTCATTTAAATAATTACTAATGGTAAATTATATTATTGAATTTTTATAAGTTAAAATAATATCAAAATTAAATATTTTAAAGTAATTTAATTCAATAGAATTAATTACACATTTAAATTTAATATAAAATCTTAACAAACTTTTGAACATTTTTCTACTTTAAGAACTTGCTCTCTCCCATTGTCTACGGGATTAGAATAAATCTAAATTTTCCCACTTATGTTATTTGAATTTTACAAATATGAAATAAATGGTTTTAATAAGTATTTTAATTTTGGTCTAATTAGATCATCTTAAATTTTGACCAAAAAGTTTAGTGAAGTTATTTAAATTAATCATTGAGATTAAGGACAAATTAAGCTTAATTAGAGACTAAACAAACAAATTAACATCCCAAAGGACCTATAAAATTCTCCAAAACCTATTTTATGTACATATTTCATCCATAAACCTTCCTTTTGTTTTTTTTTTGATTTTTTTTGACTTTTTTGTAATAACATGTGTAAAACTTATTTTTTTTCAAAAAATCCATGTGAGTCCTTCTCCTTCTCTCTAAAAGTTCACCACCTCTCTCACTTCTTCAAATCTCTCAAAACTCATTAGTTCGGAAAATACCAGCCATATAAACATCCCAACATCACTATTTTCCTCCTTGAATCACTTATTTTTTTATATAGAAATCCATGGTATCCTTTTGGCACAAACCAAAAGGAGTTACCCGATTAAGATGTAACACCTTCTCTCAAGCTCCATTATTTTACATTCTTTCTCCACCCCAACTTTTTTTTCAATTATTGATAAAAACACCAGTATACTAAATATAATTTTTTATCATAATGTTTCAAATTACAATTACTCATGCCTCCATCTAATGGGTAATGAAAATATTGTTTATGTCTATAGTGCACTACTACCTCACGAAACGATGAATGTTCTTTCTACCATTTCCACCTATCATGGTGGCCATTATGATAGAAACTATATTAATATATGATATATATTATATTTATAATTTCATTATTCTTCTTTATTTTTTACTTAGATCATAACTTTATGTTTTCCCTCAAATGTAAATATGATAATTTGGTTTGAGGAAGTGTGGACTACATTGCCCTCAAAGAGATATGATTCATTCATACACTCAATGGATTATATTAAGGATGGTTTAAGTGAATATATATATGAAATATATATGATATAATAAATATACAATAACAGTTAGATATATATATATATAAACATTTTTCTTTAACTTTCCTTCTCTCAACATGATAATTAAACAGAAATATCATTCATGCATACGTACGATATATCGTCTCCATGAACTGTGTATTCCATTTCATACTTATATATTATATGAATTATTATAATAAAAATATAATGCATATAAGTGGTATTTATATTGTTATTTATATTCTGGAATAATGATATATATATATGAGGACCAACAATATAACAAATTAAGACACATATGAAAAATAAAGTGAATATTAACCAAAGTGAAACCTTAACATAAGATGGTTAACAAGAGGGTAATATAAAGTCATAATAAAACAATATATGGTATTATATATAATTATATGTCCCACTAAAAGATATATAATAAATTTATATTTATTATACATTTAGTTCTAATGAGTATAATGAGATTGAAGACACAAGGTAAGGGGATTTTATCTTACTTTTTATTTTCGTGAGATACATGCTATATTAGCCACTATTTCATTTTGTGTGGTTTATGTACTTACCATGATTTTATTATATGAATATTTTAATTGAATTTATTAATATTAAAATATAAATTTTATGATCTTTCATTCATGGGGTTTAATTTCCAAAAGTTACCAAATTAGTAAAAATGTTTTGCCTCAATATGCTTTCATTGAGACTCCTGTTTTGTTATGCCCCAAAACACTTTTTCAAGGTGTATATAATTAAATTTTACATATCATATCGTGAATATCCTTATTTTAATGATATTTTATGCTTAATGAAATTTATTTATCTAACATGGATATTATAATCACACGTTAACAATTTATAAGAGTTTATTGAGAAAATATCATCACTTTTTGAGATTGTTTACCTTTGTGCTTAATTTAATGAATTCATGTATTCCATCTGTAAATAAATTCATAAATTTTATTCTCCTATGGTATTTCAGGATATATTATGGTATTTCTACCATTTAATACTATTTGGTTCATAATAAAGTTAATAATTTGTTTTATGAAATTCTTTTTTTACCCACTCTTCGGTCTGAAATTTGTGTTCCTTAAAACCGTGTTTTCTGAAAAGGGTTTCTAATAATGTTCTAATAATATCCTATTATAATTAAAATTAATTTTTACCATTTTTTCCTTTTATAAAATTTCTCAAAGGAATCTCCTTATCAATTTCTAAATGAGTTAATATTCAATCATTTTTGACCATGAAAAAGGAATGTTCTTTTTACCTAATAAGACATGTTCAGATTTTTCAACTTCTATTCCTTTGTATACTTATTTTAATATTTAAAGGTTATTTTTTATTCAAAATGTTTTTAAAAGATATTTTCAAAGAAAATGTATTTGAAATATTTTACAATATTCTTTTATCATTTTTTACAATAAATGGCTTCCAAAACGTTTTTAGCCTTCTACTATAAGTTTTCATGAAAAAGTATTTTCAAAATCATTTTAAGCTTTCTTTATAAGATATCATGTTGTTTGAGAGAAAATGGTTTTTAAAATTTTTTGAAGAATATTTTAAATGTTTACTTGGAAAACGGATTTCAAATTATTCTATGTATTCTTTATAATTTTTAAATTTATTTTCTTTGAAAATGATTTTTTAAAGTTTTTGTGTATTAAAAAGACCTTTTAAATGAAGAAAGGATACTTTCCTCAAGAAATTTTTTTGAATGTAATTTTAACTTTATCTACATTATAATATTATATCCATTGATGTGACTCAATAACTTATAGAAAATGATATTAAATGTTACATTCACATCCTTTATATTAATGGGTTATTCTTAATGTCATGGTTTTTATGAACCCAGTTTCTCTTCCATGGGTTATAGGTTTATTAAAATTTGATTCTTTTTTATCAGTTAAATCATTTTGAATCCCTATTCTTTTCATGGGATATTATTTGATGAAATGATTATGAAAAATATATCTTTTCCATAGGTTAGGATGTGATAAAATTTCAATGATACCCATTTCATTTTGTGGGTTATGATTTGATGATTATAAAACCCATTGTTTGATGGGTTTTGATATAATGAAAAAAATTTGGAACATGCTTGTTGGATTTCATTATGTGACTGGTAGTACCTATATATCCCTCTATTTCATTGGGTAATGATAAATGTTTTATGAACTCCAAGGGTGCACGGTTTGTATCCCTTGACCGAAAACAAGAAGCTACACAGGTTGTAGCCGAATCATGAAAACAAGAAGGTACATGAGTAGTATCCAAAACCAAAAAACAATATGCTACATCGGTTGTAACCCAAGACTAAAATAAATATGGTACACCAGTTGTATAACAATCTCAAAAACAATAAGGTAAACTGGTTATATCTCTAGCCTAAAAGATGGAGGGTATACGGGTTTCTATCCCAAACCTGCAGCAGGTTCATGAGTCATATCCGAAGCTTAACATATTATAAAGGTCTTGGTAGGTATCCTTGACATAATATTTTATATTATTATGTGCATACAAAAAACATGTTTTATTCCTATGTTATGCCTTCCTGGTTTATGTTCTTTATTTCCTTATGATTCATGTCTTATGAACATCTATTATTAATTCCATGAATACTGTATATGATCTTTAATATTCAAGGTGTCATATTTTATTTTCATGATCATGTTCTCAAAATATTCTTCTCATAATTATTCTAACATATCACTATTCTTTACTATTACATCACATTTCAACTCACCCTTTTATAATGATTCCTTTTCCAAGGATACAAAGAAAGGTTTTATGTAGAAGTATTAAAGGTGGATATTATTATGGGAGATGATGAAGATCATTCACCAGGATAGAAGATATTATTACCTTAGAAATTTATTTAATTAATATATATAATATTCTTCTAAAATGATGTAATATCTATGTATGTCATGCTTGGGTCACTATGCGAACTACTTCAGCTTAGTAATTCTTTCCTTGTCCATTTTCATGCTTTGATTCAGGCTGTAACAGGAGAAATCATAATATTAGAGATTTTATCTAGGGGAAAAGGTCCCATATATATTTATAATTGTGTATGGATATACAAAAAAATGCAATGGGAGTGGAGATATTATAGATACGGTTCCAACAAACCCAATATCGCCTCAATTGGATCTTGTAAGAGGGAGATATCCCAAATCCTAGGTTGGAGGAGAGGATCTCGAGTGGAAGCTACAACACTTGGGAGGAAAATAGTAGAAGAAGGATGGAATAATGTTTCGGGAGGAATGGGAAGGATTTTCATTTTTTCCCATTTAATGAGAAATTTTTTTGGGGCACGTGATTTAGATAATGATTCCCCAACCATGTAGGGCCACTACCAAAGTGCCACTACCCATGAGGTCTAGGGTTATAGTTTTAAAAAAATATAAACAACCCATGTGGAGTGGATTTCCATGTGGAATGACCCCTACCATGGTTTGGTGCACATTTAGATAAACTATGCACTAACAGTGTGATTCAACTAGAGTTTATTGTAGAGAGTTGTATGGTTTTCTGGGATACCTCTCAAGTTTAAAATTTTTTATCCCTTAACAAATTGGCCCACATAGTTGTGCTGCATGGTTAGTACTAACCATGCACCAACCATGCACCTAAGTATATCTCTTCCAAAATAGAGATCTCAAATAACAATGCTCTTAAAACTCATCCAAACACATGAAACACCTCTTGGGACTTGAACCTCATCTAAAAAACATTTATAATTGATCCAAATATCAAATTTATATTTCCAATCATTTTTTACAATATGGATGGTCCGTGAAAAGAAAAATTTAATTAATTTGGGAATTAAACTCGGTCCAAAAAGTGGGATCATACAATCTCCCCACCATAAAACATATCATCCCCGGGAATCCTTGGGGAATAAGAAAACCTAACATGACCTACATAGGTTGATAGTTTTTAGCTTAAATGGTTGGGATTCATTTTCAAATGACAACCACACCTCTATGTGTCATTCTAATAATAGGGAATTTAAACTACCTAATCAGATGAAATACTTGATAAAAAACTAAAACATCAAGAATAATCTTACACGATCATGTCAAATGTAAGAAATTATCACATCAGATTATCTTTTGTCAACCATCCTATTGTGCTCCCCCCATAGTTTCTAGATCAGTCATGGAAAAGTTTTAGTTCACGGTGCCACCAGATAAAATTATTTAATATATGCATGTCCATAGTGTCCAAGATACCCTTATTGAATGTTTAGAAAACCACCTATGAAGAAATTACTATCATCCCTCAATTTCATTGAAATGTTTGAACCCCAAATCGAACCAGCTGAAACGGGGCATACCATATTATCCTTGAAAATCCTCAGTCAGACTTCTAAGGTGCACCTCTCTCATCCGAACGACATTACTAATATGATTTCATCCACAAACACATCCATCCCAACTAGAGAACTATTTTTTAGACACTTCTGGATAATTTTCAAAGAAAATATCAGCTTCAAGTTTCTATGCATCATTAAATCGTAATCTAAATCCTTTAACTAAGGAAAACTGAGATTATATTTTGCAAGTTCACTAATCTCCACAACTAACATTTGGTAAAAACTACATGAAAAATCATCTCCTAATCAAAACCACCACACTTCTACAACACCATCACTGGAACATTTCTGATACAATATCCATGGATATTCATAACCTATGCCAAGCTTATTGGCCACATCTAAATTTCACCCAAATTAAATATCAGTCTTCTATATGGAATTTACTGAGAACACGAGACATAAAATACTTCATTTATTTAATAGAATATGAGAGATAAAGATAAAATCACCCAATTAGTCTCAAGGTACCCCGAAATTCTTACCTTGAGGGTTTCCCATAAGTGATTGACATCCAACTCCACAACTCAGGAGAATACATGTTATCCATTAAATGAAGAAACTCATTACCTCAACTCATTCCCTATCGATCTTGGACATATGACTCGCATGGGAAATAACTCTCTCTTTTCTAGTGATAGAAAAAATTTCAACCATCACCCATTCCTTCTTCCAGAGGATAGTTCCTTGAGAAATCATCAAAATTGAATCATAATGAGGGATATCATCCCCCAATGGCCAATCATGAACTACGCACTATCTGGCTTATCATAAAAAATTCACCTTGAGAATAACTCCCAAGGAGTCCCTTCATCAAACCATAATTGATATTTAAATTGGTATCTTGATGTATAGAAGAATCTTTCTTTGGGTACTCAAGGTGATTTCAAGATATTGGGAATAATCACCTATAACAAAGTGTACCCCAAGATTCCATGAACATGCATGTATAGATCCTCCTAAGCCACATTTACATCAAACAGTATATATTTTGTTTCACCAACCCCATAAACCATGTATTCCCATGATACATGTCACATCCAATCATAGATCAACTATCTCTCATCAACTGACCCATTCTAATTTTTTTTCATAGGTAACGTCCCTTTAATCTTTCCAAAAGCTCTAGGTCACCCTATAAACAAGGGTTATATTAGAAACCATTATTTCTAAACCCAAACATGGATTCAAATAGATGTTAAATTATAAATAGTTTTCATTCACAACAGGAATAAGATAAAATTTCTATATGTTTTAGGTGAACATCCAATACCTCACGGTACAAAAACATGACACACCCTTCTGAGAGATGTCTGTCAACATGTTTAAACTGACCGGAATACAGAGAATTTTAGTTTTTATTATGGAAGATTTTCCAAGTGAAATCCATTAAAAATTGTCTTATCTCTCATATTACATGATTTTAATATTGATCACCCATCTCACGAAATCATTTTAGAAGGGGAATCATAAATTGGTCAATCCCTAGTCATCAGGGACAAGCACCTGAATTATTCATTCCAATGTTGCCAGTTTCAATGAAAAATAACATAAATATATTTTCTAAATGAAAAGGAATCATCATGAAGGAATAAAAGGGATAAAGAAACACTCATTAATTGGTCATGAAAATAGTTTAATGTGAATCTTACCAAAAAAAGAAACATACTATAAGACTAGCCTATTCTACTGGTATCCTTAATAGAACGACATTATTAGCCTAATAGGGTCCAATTAAAATGTGATGGAATCTTGGTCAGACCACCTATCAATGAGGTATCATGTGAGAAAATTGATAGACATAAATTCATTTGGTATATAGTTCCTAATTTTTTTAGAAGCACTCTTTTAGAAGAAGTTATATTGAAATAGATAATGTAGCATCGACCTTAAAGAAAAATAATATATCATTATAGATGTGATGAATTTTACATACCAAACATTAGATAATATTCCCTGATCATCACTAATCATCTGAATAGGGTAGTTCAAACTAAGGTTATGATTCTAACATAAGTTATTAATAGATGATGCTCAACGGTATATAGATATGGAAATACCCCCCTTAATTTTTGACTTACCTTAGAATACCCCAACACTTAGGGGAGTTGTTTCATTAAATACAAACTCAAATCAAGGAAATAGAACCTAAAATGAACCACACATCTAAAATAGTTCACAAGTATTTAATAATACTTTAAAATCAAAGGGATCAACCCCTATATGAATATCTAATTATACAAGGAATTTATACAAAAACAAAAGTTCATACATAAAAATGACATCGAGCCTATATGCATAACATATTGATCCAATGAAAAAAGAAAGAAGTTAATAGGGATGTACATGAAACTTTAATGTCCCCATCCTAAAGAAACATCCAAATCTGAACCTTAAAAGAGGGATCATGGTAAATACTCTTCCAAAAGTTTTTAGTTTAATTAATTTAAATAATTCCCTTTAATTTAAAATTTTAAATTAGTTTATATAAAGAGGGATTCATGTGATAATTTCCAAGAACTATTGTTCTAGGTACATTATTTCAATGAAGTCATGTAGTATTAGGAAAATATCTCATAATTTATATTTTAATCATTGATTGAATTCAATAGTTTCCAAAACTTTCTTAAGAAATGGAAATGTCAATTTCTAATATATCAAGAAAATTCATATTTAATTTATAATTTCACTTTTAATTAATTGTATCCACAAAATAATAAATATGAAAAGTGAAAAATGGTTCCTTTTTAATTAAGGGTAGTGGTCATGTTGAAAGGAACCATATGTTTATATGTAGCTCAATTTAAGAGGTTGAATAAACTATAAATAACCATCCCATACAGAATGTGTATACCACCATGGAGTTTAGTGTCAATGCATATAATGAATAAGGTTTCTTATGAAGGTCTCATCTATGAATTCAGGTTCAATTATTTGGGAATCCATTCCCAGTTTATGGATTCAATGCTAAATAAGTTACAATATGCATCCTATTTAAATGAAACATGCCACAATTTATATTTTTTAAATTCTAAAACACACTTAATGGTTTTATCTCCTAAGAAATATGCCCCAAATGACCTACATGGGAATAGGTGTGTAGTAAAAAATTTAATCATATAGGTCATCATTCCAAAATAATAGTACCAGAATCCTATTTATGTTTCAATTAACCCTTTATTTAAAAGAAAAATTTTCTATATGAATTTTCATTTCAAAATTTATACATATATATATATATACACCATGGTTTAGTTAGATGAATTACCATTACCAAATTATACAGGTACATAACTTTTTATATTTCCATTAAAATTTATGTAATAAGAATGATGTTTTTATTTTTAATGTTAAATAAACAATGTTTATATATTATGGTTCAATTATATGGGTCTTCATTCTCAAATTTAAAAAGGCCCATAAAATTTATAAAATGAACAATTGGACCACATTTAATTCAAATCATTAATGTTTCAATAAATGCAATAAATGGATAGTGGCTCAAACATGTCCTAATTGGTTAATTAATGTTCGACCAACAATCTATGTAGGAAAACACTAAATATATTGATATTGATTCTTTAATGACTATTCATGTTTCATAATTTTAATAAGGAATTATATCATTGAAATAATACAGACATGCAATAAGTCAATAACGAAAGAATATTATACCAAAAATATGTTGATTAATCACACAATCATTATATTCAACTAAGCAAGGAATGAAAAACAAATCATGTTGATAACCCATAAAATCATGTTACCCATAAAAACAAGATAATTAATTACCTAGGAAGGTATACAAAATAACTTGTCAAATAATCATACAGGTATGGTATGCAAATCATCATGCAGAAAGAAATTATAAAATATAGTCTCTATTGTATGAAATGTTCACTGTATATGAATCTCTACATGTCTATAATGATGCATGTCACAAGGCTACCTTTCCTTTCTGATTCAGGTTCAAAATATAATTAATCATAAATTAATTACTAGTGTAGTACATCCATCACCCAAGGTGAAATAATAACATATTGTAATATTAAAACACATGAAAAACAATTATATCCCAAAAAAACAAACTAAAAGAACATTTGTTGGCCTTTGGGGATAATCCTTAGTCTAGTGAACCATTTGGGAACATGGGTGAACCATGGCTGGGAACAATGTGTATATGGGGTGACTGATGCTATTTAGAGAGAATGGCCCTGATGACCTTGTTTAAATGCATTGTATGTACTATTAGTGGGCCCATTGTTATATTGGCATCGAGGGAGGAACCCAACTAAAAATTTGGTGTCACTTACTAGGTTCAGATATAGGTTCCAACATTAGGAAATTATGATATAATGGGGGGTTAATCTAATACCCCACAATTTTAAAGGGTTAATATGATGAATGATATGGCTCGTTTCAAAATGGTTCCCCTTTCTATTCAAGAACCTACCTTATTAGAACTCAATAATTAAGGGTCTTACCCTAGAGTAGTGATCTGAATGGGTGACCTCTTAGGAAGTTTCCCAGGGTGTTTTTGATTGAGGAAAAAACACATAAAAAAGCACAACTATTACCATTTTGGTATAGTCACTAGTCTGATGAGTCATTTGGGCACTTAATTGGTCCCCATGTAGGGGGCCATGTGTCTATGGGGAAACTGGTCGTACCTGGCAGTCCAAGACTCGATGACCATGTTAATTTGAGGTATTTTTTTTAGTGGGACCCATTTATTATATATAATTTAGGAAATTAATAAATATAAAACGAAATGAAAGGTTTCCTTTAATGGGGTAATGGGAGGAGTCTATATTTAGGTGATCTTGGATGACATTTTTGAAAATACTCAATATTTAGTGATTTGAGAATGTAATTTATCATGGAAAATTATATCTTGAGTGGATAACAGTGAAGATAATATAAGGGTAGTCTAATAATTCCCCCATTCACACATTTAGGGATAAAGTTTCATGATATTTTAAAGCATTACCCCTATGTTAAGTCTGTTTACCTCATTTTATCTTCACCATGGTAACTCAATTTTTACCAAGGTAACATATTTGTACGCTTAAAAATCAAATTGAAATTATTATCTAATTAAATTTCTTGGTTTCAATTATGAAATTAGTTTATTAGAATAAATTTACAAAATTGATAAAAAAAATTAAACAAGGAAATATAAAGCGATTTTTTTATAAAAATGTCTTTTAAAGAATAAACTGAATTTCTTTAGATTATATTCTTAGTAATAATAATTATTTTAGTTTTAGTTTATTTGATTATATACATAAACACAATAATTCGTTTAAATATTTCTTCAATAATTAATATTTTAAATTATAAATATAAAAATTCACAACACTTAAAAATGGTTTTTTTGAAAACTATCATTTTTTATAAATAAATGATTTTATCTATATTTCAATCGAATTGATAAGAAATGTATTAATGGTTATTAATTTTTTTATATGTATAAACAATATATTTCATTCAACATAAAATACTGAATGTAAGAAATATTTCTTTTAAATAAGAAAATATAATATAACAAAAAAATGTTTAAAAAAATTAAACATGAATAATAAAATAATATTCAACATAGTTATATGAATATTTATTAGATTTTGTTAATTTATTATACCAATAAATATATAAATTTTGTAAACTCATTTTATTGATATAATTTTTCTAAAGGTAATTAATAATAAATTAATAAAAATATTTTTTTATATTCAATGGTCATTGAAAAAACGGTTTATTACCTTTAATTCTTTTACAAAGTCAATTATTTTATTTAAACTATGAAATTTATAATTAAAAAAATATTTTTGACATCTAAAAATGTATTATATATATTAACTATATATGAATAATTCTATATCGAGAGGTTGTTTATTGGCATTATAACCAATGACTATATACCCTTTAATCACTATTATATAATTGCTATATTACCCTCATCGTGTCTTATAAATTCAATACATTCCAATACCATAGATAACAATTCTCATTCTTATAGTTTCAATTTAGTATTATAAAATATTATATCTCATTTCAAGATGTTTTTTTATCATTTATGGTATAGTTCTATTAATGTTCATTTTAAACAGTGAAGATGATGAAGGGGATTTCATAGTTTTAAATAAATTATCATTGTCTACTAATTACCCTCTTTCATTTAGGATTTTTTTACAAATGGTGATTCTCAAGGGTGTATATGATCAAGGGGATTTCGTATTTGTAATAATGCATGATGCGTATTACATTTTTTATATAATTTATTTTAATTTTTTGTTATGAGAGAATAATATATCAATAGTCAGATTAATATCTTATATGAATTATTTCATAATCATGTTTAACCCTTTTTAATGACTAAAAAACATATTTTCTACTTATATACAAATATTTTATGGAAATAAAATGTTTCATAATACCTTTGGTGTTATAAATCATATTCTACTATTTTATATCTACAACCATTTTTCTACATAGGGATTCTTCATTCATGTATAAGGCTAACCAACTTTTGAGTGATCACTACCGATTCCCATTATTTTATTCTACTAGTAAAACCAAATATAAAGATAATAGTCAACAATAGAATATAACTTGTTGGTCCCTCATTATCTGTGGATTTTATTATCTTGATAAATAACCATATGATACCACATTTTTAGTTCATAAATATATATGACAAGAATTCCAACATAAATATAGTTCCACCCCCATTAAGCTTTATACCATATGTTTCATGGTCTACAATCACATGGTAAATGTTATATTCCATTTTAAAATCACATATCTAGTTTAAATAATGATTTCACTTCAAATAATTCTATGTTCCACTTATAATTGGTCATCATAAAATGAATAACCATATCTGACATCAATTTTTTTTCCTTGATGTGGAATGATATATGTATTTGATAATGTTTGACACTTGAATTTCATTATCACCATATGTATCTCAATATTTAGTAATGTTATATTACCTATCTCTCTCATCCAACTTGTAGTCTCCTATTTTTATGACATCCATACATGATTCCTCCAACACTACTTTTTCATTTTATCACCTCCCAATGAAATAAATAAACATAAAAAAAGAATAACATTACTACGCTTTCATATCATTTCAATGTATAAAACTGATGGATAATACCTCTCCCAATATTATTCACATCTTCAGAAATAATAAAATTTAAAAAAAAAATGGTGAGACTTTTACTTCCCTAATATCCTAAAGATGAGGAATTTGGATGCACTAATTCTCTACTTCCAAATACCTCCCAAACCTTAGTAGCTCATCTTAAATGAGTAGAGCCACTAATAAAATAAAAAATCAATATTTTTTCATTGAAATTATGCATTATTTTCATATGATCCACCTATTATAGGATATTAATCCCATTGGTAAATGTTTCATTATTTAATGAATTTTATTTATATACTTAATAATTATTTATCCACAATAAGATGTCTCCTTCACCAACCATAACCAATTTCCTTCTTCTACAGTTCGAGATATCACTATGGTATGAACCTTTTTTCTCCATCACTATTTTCAATGAAAATTATTTCATAATTATTCATCCAGGGTATGTTCTTTAAGTTATCATTAATTTTTTCTAGTTTAAATTCAATATATCTTTTCGGCATTATCCATATTTTATTATTCACATTCCATGAAAATTTCAATGAATAATCCATCTATGTTTATTGATGTTGTAGAGTCCCAAGCTTTTCATACATAGATATTAAATATTTTTCTTCAATATTATTAACATTACACAAACATATTACTGAGGATCATATTGGTTTAGTGCCATTTCAGAATATAAATGTAATGTTATGATTTAGTGAATGATCATCAATGTTTCCCAAAATATATTAACATTTAGTACTCTCCATGAACATACCATTTTTAAAACCTTTATTTATAACCTAGGGAAAGAAACAATAATCTAGGGTTTTCTCAAATAAATATTAAAGGAAATCAATGCTGATATAAAAACAATATGAGAATATGTGTATGAGAACATGAGAATAAAATTTTAAAAAACATACCATACATATCATTGATGATAAACAAGACTCATGGCACAAATCATGGCAGTTAATAATACATTAATAATAATGGGATCAAAGAACATGATCCATTATACAATAATATTTCTATAATACATAAATTTTTGGCATAGAAATAAGTATAGAAAATTATTTACATAGTAGTTCAGAATCCATTCCCAAAAATATCATAGTTGAATGGGTTTACACCCCAAAACATAATGGTATTTAAGGTTCCCACCCAAGAAAATTTTATTTGACAGATTCCCTAACTAAGCTAGGTTCACTGCACATTGTATTCCTATTTATCTCATGAGATATTTATCTTTACCCAATGCATTGGAGGGGATATAAGTCGAACCTGTCTTGGTTATAACATAACAATAATCATTAGTTATAATGTAACCACTTCAACATAATTAAAATCATTAATATTTTTTTCACAAGATCATAAAAAATTTATTATATCAAAGCCTTTGAAAATAAATGGAACTAATAAATATTTCATCATAAAATAACATATGAAAATGATACAGGTTTCAAAATCATTTCAGCATTTAATCATATCATTACCTCTGGAAAAATAAGGAAGTTTTAAAATCATTTAAACATGTTATAAACTATGAAAATGAAATGGGTTTTAAAAAATACTTTTCAATATAAACATAAACCATTCAGATAAAGTATAAGAATGGTTTCCTTGGATCATTTCCCTAATAGAGATTAGGTTACATCAAAGGATGTCATATTATATAGGAAACTATTTGGGTAGATTACATTGAACATTTTTTTAGTAACATAACCTTCCATATTTGAAAAAACATTTTAAAACATAAAATATTTTCACAATAGTTTTTTTTGAATTTTTTTTGGAAACATTTAACTGAATGTTTAAAGGACAATTAAAACATTCTTGGAGTAAACTATCCTTTTCACCTTGAAATTTATTTTAAACATAATTTTTTTTAAAATATTTCAATTGAAAATAAAAATTTTAAAAATAAAGTGTTATTAAAAGAAAATAATGATCATCATGGTTGAAATCTTGCGTATTCCGTACACCATTAGGAATAGATTACTGTCAAATTTTTGGTAAAATCCAAAAAGGCATAGAAATAAAATTGAAACTCTTACTAAATGTATTGATGAAAAAACCCCAAATTCTAACTGAGTCACCTTCCTTGTTTGAAATTAAAAAATCATTTTTTATTTTAATATAGATGGTTTTATGGGTCCTCGTTGGATTTTATAAAACGTTATTCATTTTTATTGGGATATTTTTAATATTTAAAATATTGATCATATCCTAAATTTAATTCCTTCTACTTCAATGCCACATGGTATCAATTCCCATTTTATCGCTGGACTCCCTATGGTGGATAATTACATTATAATAAATTATTTTAGGTCAGGTTCTATTATGAAAACCTTTCCATAGGTCATCAGAAGAGTCATAGAGTGAAGCCTGAAATTATCATTAATGATTTTATAACTCTTAATCCATTTAGATTTGTCCTTGGAAATAACATTCAACATTATATTTTAAGATTATTAGGGTGCATGAATGCATTAATGAAAAAGTACAAAAATGGATTTTGTTTCATTAATATTGGCATTTCAATATCCTTTATAAGGATTAAATGGAGGATTATTTATGATTCCGTCAAATTTATTGGCCTCTCTAATGCCTTTATCAAAATAATCAGTACCACACATACACATGAAAAGATCTTGGTTCTAATCGATTAATCTAAGAGAGGTGTCTCTATGTTATCTAGGGGTATCATGTATAGATATAATCTATTATGTATAATTTTCAGAAATATATATATATTAATTAAGATGATTCTGCATTGAACCTCCAAAATATTGAAGGTATAATAAAATTATTTTTTGAAGGATCTATATTTGTCCCTAATTTCTTTAATATCAACTGATTTGGGGAAACTTATAAAATCATCTATGAAGCTTTGAATGATATTTTTTAGAATTAAGAAGATAATTTTGGTTATCTTATGAGTTAGAAAAATACTCTGCTCTTTTTGGAGAATGGATTTTGATTTACAAATAGAACTACATTTCAAGAAATTGTTGATCTAAGAATATATCTTTAATATTTAATTACATAGGTGTCCCTTTATTTTATTGGGAAATTAATGTTATAAATATTAAAAATATCAACTTTAATATAATTTCAGAACTATATAGATGGAATGGGAAAAATAAGTTCACAAGTATTGAGGATCTTCATTGTCAAATCAGTGATGAAATCTTTTCTCATTTATTAATATTATATTTATTAATGGTCACATATAACTATTGAAAGACATAAAAATATGATTATAAATTTTACAAAGAATTAGAGTTCACGTGGATGGAAATTAAAATTTCTTAAAGAAAATAATGAATCAGACACAATAATATGGGAATATTTGGCCTCAAAGTTCTACTAAAATTTAATAAGGATTTTATTACTATAATTCACATGGATCTTTATGAATATCAATTATGATGCTTTCGGATTCCTCTAGGTTAGTTTTTTTGAATTATACAATGGGTTCTCTATCTATCTTTCTTCACATATTTTTTTAACATTTAAATTTTTATATTATGAGATAATAATATACTATAGTTTGATGATATGAAAGGAATCACCTATCAGTTGATTCAATATATTGTGTTATGATAGGTCACTGAAAGAGCATCTTGATATCCTATGTAATTAACAATAACATCAAATTAGGGATGTAAACCACAATATTACTAAAATATATAAGATATTAACTATTAGTATTATCATTAAAAATTAAAATAATTTATATATTAAAAGATATACTCTTATATAGAATTCATGTGTTAATTATTTTCTTATATATAAATATTTTTATAGATATAATTGTGAAAAAAACAACTTAGTTTTATAAATAGAATCCTAAATATAAAAAAAACCTTTATTTATCCATCTAGATCAATTTTATTTTGGAAGTTATGGTAACGCTCAGTGCCCCTTAATGATCAAATTCATAAAATTGGCATGAAACTTATCTCAATATTATCTCTATGACTTAATGCTTTTAATACATGTATTACACATTTTTTCAATTCAATTTTTTGTGGAAACCATGGGGATATATAAAATATATATTTAATGGGATATATTTCTTGGATAATTATTTAACTACAATTGTAGTTTCTATAACAGGATTTTCATATAGAAAACATGTTTTCAATATTTTTATTGATACACCATTAAATTTATTACATTTTTCTATTACTCTAAAAATATAGTGATCCCTAAATTAAAATTGAAGAAACTTTGTGATGTTTTATTTTAATAAATGTTTTGTATTTGTGGACAGTTAACCTTTTTGTTGAAGAATTTTTTCGACATACAGGAAGACGGAATTTTTGGTTGCTAGAAGTTTTTCGTTGTTGCTGAGAAAGAAAGAAGTTACCAAGTTTGAAAGATGTTTCTTAAATACTTTTTTTTTGAAGAATCTTGAAAAAGGATATTGTTGAAGATTCAGAAGATAGAAAGTTTCTCAAATATTTTAAACAAAATCAAATGTTGATTTTCTGATATTAACGTTCTCAAAAATCTGGAATAGTTTCATGATAAAAGATATTGAAGAAATAGTGAAGATGTTTGATGATTTTTACTAAGAAATATTTTGAGAAAATTTAGAACCGGATTTCTGAGAAAACTCGAACCTGATTTCTGAGAAAACTAGAACTTGATTTATGAACAATCCACAACTTGATTTTTTATAAAATCATAACATGATTTTAGAGAAAACCATAAACTAATTTATGAACAATCTAGAACCTAATTTTTGAGAAAACAAGAACCTCATATTAGAGAAAACTATAACCTAGTTTCTGAACAATCAGGAACCTGATTTATGAGAAAAATAAAACTCGATTTCTAAACAATCTGGAACCTGATTTCTGAACATTCTAAAACCTGATTTCATAGAAAAATGGAACTTGATTTTAGATAAAACTGGAACCCAATTTATAAACAATCATGATCCTAATTTTTTAGAAAAATGGAACCGGATTTCAAATAAAATAGGAATATGATTTCTGAGAAACCTGGAACTAGATTTCAGACAAAACCAAAACCTGATTTTAGATAAAACTGCCTAAATGGCCTGAAGGACTTCATTTGTATTGGTTTTTGATAACCCCCCCATTCAAGGGATGAGGGGGAACCCTTAAAAGGCCTGTAGGCTCAGAGATTACATGGCCCATAGGATTAGGAGATTACTTGACCTGATGGTCTTAGGGAATTCAACCAGACTATCTACAAGGAATTTCCCCTCCCTAGCATCTGCATCCTGATAGTAGATCTCCACCTTTGCATGACCGTCTGGCTAGGATTCCCGTGCAAGCACATACTAGTACTAATAGAATAGCCATACCCTCTCATTCTGACAATCCATTTGGCTTTGCTCTGGTGAGTGCACCGGCTCTGAATCCTCTTTTGGGGCTACTCCTTTTTTGTAGAGTCTCTAGGGCCTGCATTCATGTGGCCCAAAGGCCTTGGGGTGGCCCTAAGGCCTTTAGGTGGCCCGATGGCCTTGAGAAAAAACTGGCACGAAGGCCTTGGGTGGCCCAAAATCCTTCCAGGACCCGAGGACCAAACCGGTGGCCTGAAGGCCCAGATGGATAAATAGTTCCGGCTGCTACAGTACAAAACATGGCCTGCTACAGTACATGATACAGTGACTGTTATATTACTGCTATAGTACCCAGAAATATGCCTCCACCCGGATTTGATCTCGGGTCTCTTGGATACACCTACCAAGTCCTCACCAACTGGGCTGAGGCTCTTGTGATTTAGATAAAACTAGAACCTGATTTCTAAACAATCCGGAACCTGATTTCTGAGAAAACCAGTACATTATTTCATTGAAAACTAGAACCTGATTACTAAACAATCTGGAACCTGATTTCTATGAAAACTCAAACCTGATTTTTGATAAAATTGTCACTTGATTTCTAAGAAAACCGGATGCTGATTTCTGATCAATCCATAACATGATTTCCAAAAAAACCAAAACCTAATTTATGAGAAAACCGGTACATTATTTCTGAACAATTCAGAACCTGAATTCTTCTCAATTCAAAACCATATTCATGAGTAATTAAGAACCTGATTTTTTAACAATTAAAAACCTTATTTCTACATAATTTGGATCCGGATTTCTGCATAATTAATAAAATTATTTCTAAGCATATTTCTGAGAAACCTGGAACCAAGATTCAAAATTATCATTCTGAGGAAGATATGAAGATTTCATAAATGAAAACATGATTTTAATCATTGCGTAAATCTAGGAGAAATTTAAAGAGTTTTGAAGAATTCAATGATTGAAGATTAAATGCGAGATATTTTTAATGTTTTTGAGATTTGAGGAACCGAAAAATATTTTAAAGATTCCTGCTTTTGTTTTCAGAGAATCCTATAAATTTGTGCTCAGATCATTTTCTCATATGAAACTTTCACACACATTGAAAAGGTAGAGAGATGGAGAATTCAAAGTGATAAGTTTTCACCAATATTGAAGACTCTTTTCTTTGAGTGTTAAAGTAATAGAATAATCAGAACCATCATTACCTTGTTAAGAAGTTCAGAATCAGCCAAACCAGACTTCGCTTTTGTGGAGAAGATTTAACAATGTTGTTATTCTTTTTGTTTGGTTCATTTTTTGATTAATAAAACATTATAGACTAATGATATTCAGTATAATATTTCCTATCAGGAGATAAAAGGCATCTAACAGGAGTCGGAACATGTTTTATTCACTTCATCATTATAGTGGGTTTCCATAGACCCACAAAAGTGTCTATGGAAAGGATGTAGGTTATCACCTTGAGTATAAACCATGTAAATCATGTGTGCCTTACTTGATTTACTATTCTAGCATGATTAAGTATTTGATAAAGGTTTATAAGGAAATAAATTTTAACAGGTTTCTAGGGTTATGTTCCTTAAAGTTTTGAAACTTATATGAGGTGAACAACTAATTCAACCCCCCACCCCCTCTCATTTGTTACTCGGTCATTTGAACGTCATGTGGTATCAAAGGGAGGTTACCTTGTTTAATAATTATCAAGGGGAATATCAATTCTTTCAATAGTATAATAATTCTTAAAATCGATGAAAATATTTATTATGGATAGAAAACAAGGAATTTTTTTTATCTCCTATCTCTTGGCCTTGAGGTTTTTGATGTTGCTACTATTGGATTCACACCTATTGAGAATGATTCTCTTATGAAATTTTCTAATAATATAAACATAGAAGTTGATGTAATGTCTATAAATGATACTCTCAGGTCCTTGTTAGAAAATTTTTATCAGAAGGTAATGGGTCTCACAACATCCAAAAGCATGTGGGAAATACTGGAAAGTGTTTTTGATGAAAATACAAAATCCGAGGAGTCCAAGATACACATCTAGCATAGTAAGTTTGAAGACATCATAATGAGAGATATTGAAAAAATTGATTAATAATTCGCCAAAGAAAATGAAATTGTATGCAGCATCAGAGGATTCGAAGAAGCATTGGAATATTTTACAACTATGAAAAAACATAAGAGAATCTTTCTGGATCGATTCTAAATTTTATGCCTTAGAAGATAAGGATTATTTAACTCTTGATAAATTGGATAACATTCTTGTTTCCTAAGAAATGAGGAATGCTCCAGTCCTTATGAAGAAAATGAAATTTGAAATCTCTTTTGAAGCCATGAAAAATATGAAAAATCAATGAAGTTTGTAAAGTCGATCCATGTGAATCTAATGACAATGAAGATGATGAGCTGAATGAAAAGATCATGTCTATTATATCTAAAAACTATCATAGAGAGAGATGAATGTATGGAGAAAAAATTAATCCCTAGTGTTTTTAGTGTATTGTAGCTAGTAACATTGCAATTAATTTTCTAAGAAGATAGATAGAGAATATCGAGATGATTCTGATGAAAAACCTCAATGGAGGAAGTTGGAAAAAATTATAAAGACATGTTGTCTTTCGACACATTCATGAAGAAGTATTTTGGAAATAAGTAAAGCATGTTGAGAAAGAAGGTAGAACTAGAATCAATTGGCAACGATTCTTTTGAAGATCAATGTTCACAAAATTTGAGAACCATTATTGTGAAATTTGAGAAAAAATATCCTCAAAGAGTGGAGTGGGTGGTGAAGAATCTAATAGAGAGTATTGGCTCTAAACCTAACATCTTTCTTGTCTTGATAAAAAAATTCTCTAAAGAAAGAAATTATAGTACGGAATAAGGATCGTGAAGAAGTTTCTGATGGCAGAAAAAATGTCATCAAACAGGTGGATGAATATATTCATGAGATTCTACGATACAAACATAAAAATGTTGAATAGGGAAAAGTGATTGAATATATCAGCAAAAATTTGGAAGATACAGAAGAATAATTGAACAAAGTGAAATCAAAATTTCCTGAGACTGAAAATTCCTTGATTAATATGAATGTGAACTTCAATAAAGATACAAAAGTAAAATCTAAGACATCAAAAAAAATTGGAAGGTTTATTACGAGTAATAGGTGAAATATTCCAGTTAGAAAATTAATGTTTCATCTGACTCTTCTAACATTTCAGGGTCTGGAATATGTGTTGGAAAATCTTGGGTGGAAAAATGTTGTGATAAACCTATCAACTCTAAAAAAGATAAAATCTCAGTCAAAGGGAATGGTAGTCCACATCCCGAGAATGTTATGAATGAAATAAGTTACCTACCTCAACAATGTTTCTATAGAGAAATATCATTCTTTAATAGAAAATCAAGATTTGAAGTATGTTGTTGTCACTGTGCAATCTATCTTCATAGAGCTTATAATTTTTTTCACAATTTATCTCTACCTGAAAGAAGGTTTGAACAAAGTGCAAGAAATATTGAAAGAAGAATGAGTAACTTTGCCCACTCACAAAAAGTTTAAAAGGTAAATTCTCAAGATTTCAAAAAAAAATTCCAACAAATAATCAATTTTAATGTCTGAAAGAAATTTTTGAAAGATGTGATTAATCTTATCATCAAGATGAATTATGTATGCCACTTCTTCAAGGGAAATTTTCTTTAGATAATAAAGAAATGAAAGCTAAAAATAAGAAGGTTGATGGGACATATTTCATTGTTGAGACATCTTTGAATGAAATTGAGAGGAACAAACCATGGATTCTTGATAGTTGTAGTTCCTCACACATGACAGATGATATAAAAAACTTGGATCATGGTGAGAGTCATGATGGAGGAGCAGTTACTTTTATAAATTATAGTTCCTTAAAAATTAAAGGAATCAGAACAACAAAAATTGAATTAAAGAAACTAAAGTATAAGGAATTGTTTCTTATTTATGGGATAAAACATAACATACATAGTGTAAGTAAACTTTGTGATTATGGGGAAAATTAATCTTGAGAAATGATTATTTCATCCTGAAAATGTCTAAAAAATGGAAATGTTATTAAGAAAGGAGAGGGAGATAGTGAGAATCACATTAAAATTGGAGAATCCAATAACTCTTGTTATTTGTGTGATGAAGATGAGAACAGGTTGTGTCATCAAATACTTGGCCATATCAGGCAGAAGAACATGAACTAGCTATCTAATTTTGATGCTTCTCAGAATTTTTCAGAGTTGGAAAGAAGAGATGAAGATGTTTGTATTAATTTCCAGAAGGGAAAGATGACTAAAAAGTCATAAAAGAGTTTAGATTCAATCTTTAAAACCACTTGATCTTATTCATTCTGATCTATGTGGGATGACAAGACATCAATAAACAAAAATATATTGATACTTTATCACTTTTATTGATGATTTCACTTAGATGACAAACATCATGTTCATGTAGCCGAAATAAAAGGCTACTAAAATGTTCAAATTCATTAGGAACGAATTTGAGAAATAATTCTAGGTTTCCATAAAGAAGGTGAGAACATATAATGGAACTTAATTCACAATCAATTCTTTTGAAATGTATCTAAGAAAGCATGGAATCAAACATCAGCATAGTGCTCCCAATACTCCACAAAAAATGGATCAGTAGAAAGAAAGAATATTATCTTGGTAGAAATGGAAATAATTATATTAGATGAATAAAAACATTCAAAATTATTTTGGAGAGAAGTTGTTAGTATTGTTGTACTTGTTCAAAATAGATTCTTGTTGATATTGGAAACCCACATTACTCCTTATGAAATGTGCTATAATAAAAAACCCTCATTGTAATACTTCAAAGTCTTTGGAAGTTCATGTTATCTTAAATTCAAAAATCCATATTTGGAAAAGATTGAAGAGAAAGCTAAGAAAGGAGCCTTCATGGGTTATTCACCAAATGGGAGAAGTTAAAAATGTTGGAAAAAAACAATTACAAAGGTTGGTGGACTCATATGATGTGAAGGTAATTGAAAATAAATGTTCCTTAACAAAAGTTTTTGGGAATGTTGGGGATGAAACATTGGAGAAATATAAAAATAAAGAATGATATCAAAAACAACCTCACAATGATTCAGATGAGTCATGTAGTGAAGAAATTGATGATAAGGAAGAAACCATGAGATTTACTACCTTACGAAAGAATGTTGAATCTGAAAACATTATCATGAATCAGAAGTCACCATTTCATACAAAAGGATTTTGAGATTAGAAAATCAAACTCCACCAATCTCAAAAGTTGAACTAGAATTAGTTTTAAATGTTATTCAATATAAAGAATGGGTGGATGATATGAATGAAGAGATAGATTATATTGAGAAGAATGAAACATGGGATCTTGTTCCAAGGCCAAAAAATAAAATTGTTATCAGATCCAACTGGGTTTACAGAAGTAAATTGAATCAGCATAGAGAAGTTTGAATAAAAAAAGAAAGACTAGTTTATAAAGGATATGCACAGGTAGAAGGTGTTGATTTTCATGAATCTTTTTCCCCTATTGCAAGGAAAGAAACTATTCGATTGTTTCTGGTAGTGGCTTCCCATAGAAATTAAAAAATTTATTAGATGGTTGTAAAGTTATCTTTCCTTAATGGTGAAGTTGAGGAAGGGGTTTACATTGAACAACCTTGTGGGTTTCTAATTTAATAGGATGAAAAAAAGTTTGTAAATTGATGAAATATTTTTATAGGATGAAACAAGCTCCACGTTTTTTGTGTTTAAAGCATGAAAATCGGTTGAAAAAGATGAAATTTTCTAAAATAAATGTTGATAGTAACTAGTATGTGAAATATGTTGACTCTAGAAGATTAATTATAATTGTTTATGTGGATGATATAATTTTTGATTGGGTAGAATAATATGTTTTTCAAGTGTTTGGTGAAGAGATGAAGAAGAATTTTGAAATGTCAATGTTGGGCGAATTAACTTTCTTCAGTGGATTATAATTTCAACAAAAATAAAGATACATCTTCTTATCTTAAGAAAAGTACTCCAAGGAATTGTTAATGAAGATTGAAATGACAGAATCAAAAAAAGTTTCAACTCCTATTTCAGTGAGAAACATGTTGAAAAAATATGAATATGGAATAAGTGTGAATCAGAATGATTCTCAGAAGCTAATAGGAAGTCTTCTTAACCATACAGCTTCATAGCCTGATATTGTTTATGTTGTTACTTTATGTTTCATGTATCAAAGTAATCCAAAATAATTTCATAGGTTGGTAGCAACGAGGATTCTTAGATATGTCAGAGGAACAACATCATATGGGTTGTTATATAAAAGAAACAATGAGGTAATGTTTCATGGTAACACTGATGCACACTGGGATAGTGATTGTAATGATATAAAATCTACTTCAAGAGAAACATTTATCTTATGTGAATGTTGTGTGTGTTAGAATAGTAAGAAACAAAGTTCGCTAACATTGAGCATAGCTGAATCTGAATATGTTGCAGCTAATCGGGCTTATACTCAAATGATGTGGATGAAAGTTCATCTAGATGATTTGAAAGTAAAATTTTCTAAACCATTGAAGAAACTTTGTGATAATTAAAGTGAAATTGATCTTTATAGAACCATATCCAACACTCACGATGAAAACACATTGATATAAAATTTCATAAAAGTGAAATTAGCTATTGGAGATATTTTTCTAGAATACACATCAATAAAGTATTAGATTTCTGATATCATTAAATTTTTTTAAAGGAACGGTTTATTGAATTGAGGCTAAAACTCCATGTTCACCCTTCTCCCGTGTCTTCCTAAACCTCATAAGGAAATACCCCCACTGTACTTTGGATTATGTTGAAAAGGGGGGAGAGTAAGAAACAACATTGTAAAAGGTTTATTTCTTAGCATTCTTTTACGAATCTAAAGATGTGGTTATCATATAATGGGGATAGAAAAGGAAAAAATGAAGGATAAATATAAATATAAAAGTAATGGGGGAGTTGTGATTAAGGGGGAGTTTATATTTACATGGCTACATAATTTTCTTGTCACTAAGGGGTAGAAATAATTTAAAAACATAACATTATTTAGTATTTTGGTTCTAGGGAACTCTATTTTAATAAAGAAATTTTTTGATAAAAGTAAAAAACTTGAGTTGTAGAAAATTCTTAAAGTTGGAAAAGTTTTTAACAAGGGTTGTCAACAAATCCAAAGGGGATGATTGAATAGCCTTTGTGGTGTTTTTTTTCAAAAACGTTTTTTATTTGTTGAAAAGTAACCTTTTTGTTGAAGAATGTTTTTGATATACAAGATGATGATGTTTTTGGATTTTGGATTTTTTTCATTGTTTCAGAGAAAGAAAGAAGTTGATAAGTTTGAATGATGTTGATTAAGTCCTTTTTGTTACTGAAGAATCTTGAAAAGGGATGTTGTTAAAGACTCTGAAGATAGAAAGATTCTCATACTTTCAAAACCAAATCAGACTATTCTCTTCTGATCTTAAAGTTCTCAAAAATCACAAAAAGTTTCATGATAATATCATATGAATAAATTGTTAAGAGTATTGATGATTTTCACTGAGCAACATTCTGAGAAAATTTGGAACCTCATTTCTGAGAAAACTGTAACTTGATTCTTGAGAAAACTAAAACATGATTTCTAAACAATACAGAACCTGATTTCTTAGAAAACCCGAACCTGAATTCAGGGAAAACCATAACCTAATTTCTAAACAATCTGGAACCCGATTTCTGAGAAAACTAGAACCTAATATCAGAGATAATCAGAGCATGATTTATGAACAACCCGAAACCTTATTTTTTCTTAAACTAGAACCTGATTTCTGAACAAGCCATAACCTAATTTCTAGGAAAACCAAAACCTAATTTCAGAGAAAACCAGAAACTAATTTTAGAACATTCTAGAACTATATTTTTAACAAAATAAGAACCAGATTTCTCAGAAAAATGGAACCTGATTTCTGAGAAAACTGAAACCTGATTTTCAAGAAAACCATAACCATATTTCTGAACAAACTAGAACCTGATTTCTATGAAAACTAGAACCTGATTTTAGATAAACCAGGAAATGGATTTTTGAACAATTTGGAGCCTGATTTCTAAGAAAACCAGAACCTAATTTCTAAAAAAAGAACATGATTTCTGAGAAAACTGAAAAATGATATCTAAACAATCAAGAACCTGATTTAAAAAATAACTATAACCTAATTTATGAGAAATCTAGAACATGATTTCTAAAACATTTGGAAACTAAATTCAGCACAATTAAGAACCTGATTTCTAATTTATTTGAAACCTATTTTTTAAGCAATTCAGAACCCAAATTTATCATAATTCAGATCCTAATTTTTGCACAATTCAGAACCTAATTTCTAGGCATGTTTCTAAAAAAACTAGAACCATGATCCAAAATTATCATTCTGAGATAGATATGAAGAGTTCAAGAACACATTAATTTCCACTTTGCATAAATCTTGTAGATATTTAAGGAGGTTTGAAGAAGTTAAATATTGAAGATTAAATATGATATATTTGTGGACTTTTTGAGATTTGTGGAAACGGGAAATATTTACAAGATTCCAACCTTTGTTTTCCAAGTTTCGATTAAATATGTGCTCAGATCATTCACTCATTTGAAAATTTCACACATGCGGAAAAATAAGAGTGTTGTAGACTTCAATGTGAAAAGATCCCACCAATATTGAAGAATCTTTTCATTTAATGTTTAAGGAATGTAATAATCGGAACCATCCATACCTTTTTGAGAAGATGGGAATCATCCAAATAGGATTCAGGATCTGGGATGAGCATTTTTGGAGAAGATTTAAAAAACGTTTTTCTTCTTTTGTTTGGAATATTTTTTCTTTAATCAAACATTGTAAACAAATAAAAGTCAGTATAATGTTTCCTATCAGATGATAGAATGTGTCTAACATGAGTTGTAACAATTTCTATTCACTTATTCAGTATAGTGATTTTCTAAAGACCCACGGGAGTGTCTTCGCCAAGGATGTAGGTTCTCACATTTAGGCCAAACCTTTTAAATCATGTGTTCTTTACCTGCTTTACTACTCATGCATGCTTACGTATGTGATACAGGTTGATTAGGAAAGAAATCTTAACATATTGTAAGGGTTATGTTTTGAAATGGTTTAAAACTTATATAAATTCAACAACTGATTCAACCCCCCCTTTTCAGTTGTTACTTGATCCTTGGAACTTAAAAAATAACCTCCATATGTGTAAGCATCAATAAAATATATGGGGATGTCCAAGGAGTAAAGATCAAAATAATTTCAATTCATAATGATATCTCTTATCGTGTAATTAAATATATTCTTGGTAAACCATTAGTCGGAGGAAAAAACATGTGATGAATTTGATATGGTGTATTCCACCGGTTCAATCATGTGAAAAGGTGAGTATTTATTTTTATGATTCAGCATCACCTAGTTCCTTGGGTTTTGGAAATGTCTAATGAATATTTTAAATCATTTTTAATTTTTTTTCACTATTATCTAATTAATAGTTCTATATTTGAGTTGAAAATAGGGAATTGATGCATAATATCAAATATATGGTTCTCTTTGGATGTATTTATCTTTGGTTGAAATTTGAATCCACACTTGATGTGGATATTCTGACAAATAGGTCAAGGAATGTTCCAATAAATGTTCTTCCATTTGAGTTATAATATCTTCATGTCACTATTACTATGAACTTTTATATGACTCATATTTACAAATAGGTGAACCTGGTGGAGAATTTACTGTCTATTTTATCCATTATATAATATATATAATGTGTTTCTTTTGTGTACCCAATTTTTTTTATTGGTTTATTTAGAAGATAAGGGTGAAACATAAAACCAAACATTCAAGGATTCTCTATAAAACATTCTCCCAAATATTTTTTATAAATAAATTTATATGTCTTGGTCTTATTAGTACATAATCAATTTTTTGTTAACAAATAAATATCTAGTATTTTTACAATCTTGTGTGTTAGAGGATGTATTCAGGGATGAGTAGTATGGGGTGTATGTATCAAGTTTGACCCTCGATTTCTTGTGTGTTTAAATGTGTTGTTAAATGGTATAAAATATTACTATTATTGAGAAAACTACCTTGAATACTAAAAATTTGGAATTATATTAATAAATTCTCAAGAAAGGATAAAAATCCACAACCCCATTATTAAAGAAAAAGGAAGTCTAATGGAGTTAATGATTACATTATCTTGTGCCAAGTTAGAAGAAATCCATAATGAAAATAAAAAAATTATTATTCCTAAAAAAAGAAATTAAAATTAAATTCCATCGTCCTAAATTCAACAACCCTTATCAGTGTAGTCTAAATCTCCAACAGATCTTGTTACTATAGTGCTCTTCAAGTTGAAATAGTCATTTCTACAAAATGGTTTCCCAGAAAAAATAGTTTGGAAATCCTCTATATCAACCAATGTATTCTTTCTATTAAAATTATCATCTTTAAAGGTGGATATGTAACACCCAAAGACATTATGGTATATTTATTTTTTAAATAAATTCAATCTCTTTAATGGTGTGGGATGCACGCAACATCTAGTTTAAATTAAATGTGATACTCTATTAAAATATTAGTATTTAAACATAGCCATTAAAAAATAGACATTAAATTGGAGGATAAAAATAAGACTAAATAAATTATTAAACTTATTTTACACATTTATAAAATTAATTCAATGTTTATCTGTTGATTGGAAATAAAAAATGAACTATTTGAAAGAAAAAATGATTTTTTAAAAATAATTGTATTATTCTAAAATGTTTCTTAGTCACAACTTCCACATATATATTAAAATTATTTTTTATTAGTTTGGAAAACATATTTTAAAAAAAAATTAAATTTTTAATCTACATTTTATAATTTTCTTACAGTATAATTTTTGGATTTTTCTAAAAAGTTTCATTTTTTGATGAATAGTAAAAAATAAAAACTTTTAATTAAAATAGATTTTTGTTTAAATTATTTAAAAGCGAAATTATATTTTAATGTTATTTTAAAAGTAATATTATTTCAAATTTTTTTTAATTAATTCAATTTAGATTATTGGAATAAATTTAATTTTTAAATTTTAAATGAATTTTTTTTCAATTTTTGAAATTTTTTTGTTTAGAAAACAGTTTTTGTTGTGACATCTGTAGGTTTAATTTAAAATTAACATATTATTATCATATGAGTTGAATATTTGAAAATTTATTCCATATTTTAAATCATAAAAAACTTATATTATGTAATAACTTCAAAAAAATGTTTTACTATAATCAATTGTGAATAAATAAAAAATATTTACCGCGGTTAAGATAAAAATTGGTTTATCAATTTCTAAACTAAAAAATATATGCAATAAAAATGCCCCAAAAAGTATCAAATTCCTATTTTCTGGTCATATTTTGACCTTAAATATTTTATGGTTAGAAAATGGTCCATTTATAATCATTTTTTCTTGAAAAAATGGGGCTGTAATTGTTTATTTTCAAAAATACCTATTGTGTCTTCTCCCAGACTTATAAAATGCCACCCAAATTCCACATCAATCAACAGTAAAAAACCCCACTGTTTACAAAATTAATTCCATAATCAATTTCATAATTTTCTACCCTCTTCCAATAATCATTTTCTATATCATAAATTTAACCTAGGATGTATTTTTGTTTAAACTAAAAGTAGTTGTCTGAAGGGGAGGTAATGTCCTTAACCGAGAATTTTTTTATTTCTTCTTAAATGTCCATCAATTATTATTAAACCATGTTGATATTGTAACCTCAATATATTAAATATACTAAATTGTTTTTATGATAATGTAATGATCTAAAACATTCTCCCCCTCCCTCAAATGGGAAACAAAAACTATTAATCATTTGTATGAAATTCTACTACCTCACAAACCGAAATAATTTGTTTTCCATCACTCCTCCTCGGGGCTTGATATAATATTATATATAATGATTATGTTTTATATTTATGATATAATTATTCTTCTAGAATTATAATAATGTATTTACCTTCTTTCATTAAATTCCATAGAGAATATAATAATGTCTTTCATGTGTACGACAGACTACTGGCTTGAAAAGCGATGTGATTGGTTATTCACTTACTCTTTACAAGGAAGGTAATATGAAATAAATTTATGCATATATATGACATTCTTGAAATATTAACAATTCTCTAAAATTTATTTATCATATACATTCTTACCTAATCATCCATTCAATAAATGATAGCGACTTTTGTGTCTATGGTGGAGAACCGCCTTACGAAGCATTGTGATTATTTTTTATGAGCCCATCACATGGATGGTGTCTGTTATTGGTTTTGGGGGAAGATAAAGCATGAAATGGTGGGTGATACCTTAAAATTTCATTTAATAATCATTTTTTAAAACCAAGAGTGAGGATCCATCACGTCAAATTTATTATTAATTTATTTAATATTTGAAGAAAATAAATACTTAGGCTTAAGAACATTCTCCCTTGGTGGGAGTTGATCATCTGAAGAGCCCATTCAGTATTAAACTCATATCACTATGAGGATCCATGGGTATAATCCCTCTAGTAGGGATCCTCATGTGCTCCTATGATCTCTAAGAAACACCACTTGATCTCCGGGTACTAGTGTGGAGACTGGAATGTCGTGTGTTGTTCGTTCTTGACTGTACATTATTTGGTGTAGAATAAATTTCTCTTATACTACTAATTCATTAGAGGGATATAGAAGGAAGATTCAATATAAAATTCATTGTGAAGAACAATTCTCTATTCTTGATTTAGGGATACTCTACAAAATAGACATTATTGGAAATTTATAGAGTCGGGATTTAAAAGAAAAGATTATTTAATTTCTTGTTGGCCATTAAACGACAATTATTACCTTTAATAAACTCGATTCCACATAATAATAATATTAATTAATCTTTTGTGGTGTGTGAAGACTTTTTCTAAAAAATATTATTTAACTAGACTATTAATTAAAAAATTTCACTAGGGACATTATTGGTCCATTCAAACTTCTATTTCATTTATTGAACACCTAAATAGAAGTTTTATTCATAAATTAACGTTCTATTCCCATACAAGTTAATAAATCTTTCTTAAATATTCAATAAAATAATTATATAAAATTTTTATTCACATTATGAGGAGTAAATAAATTTTTAATTTATGGTAACAAGATAACCTAAGTTAAATTATTCCATCTACTTGAGATTAATATTTATTCCATTAATTAACCCTTTATATAATTTAATTGAGATCATTGGAAACACATAGTGTGTGACCCTCTAAGATTATTTCTCATTAGCATGAGTAGGGTTTGGATTAATTCCAAGAATTATGTCCCGTAATGGGTTAGGGAACCCAAGATAAATAATGTAATTTCACAATGTCGACAACTACATACAAACGGTCACTTTATAATATATTCCCTTTTTTAAAATATATCATCAAGAAGGTTGCATGGTCGTGTCATCAACATATTTACTTGATATGTATTTTTCGGTCTATCTGAAATAATTATGTTCTTACAAAATGGACATAGAATTTAATGTGAGGGTTCTACTCCAATCAAAGGGATGAGATATCATCATACATAATGCTGGAATGGACTAATCCTCCCTAAACTTATCTATTTATTACAAGTACATCAAGATGCAACAAACATTCCCTACTTCCCACCAATATATGGAGGGACAGTTTTATTCAGTAAATCTAACTGAGTAAGTAATGACATACATTAATTATAATCTTATCATATAAGGACAATTACACATGATCTTAGAATGGAATATCTGATGATTCCAAAACATGAAAAAATTATACCGGGGGTTCATTTCTCCTAATCTTTCAACTTGTAGATTATTAGGTGTGAACTAAAAGGGGGGAATCCTCATCCTCTTATTAGCACTCTCACCAAATGGTCTCAATAATACATTTTCCAACATAGTATTTTATCCAACTTTAGTACAATATAGAGAATATCTTCATAAAACATCAAGGTTGAAATCATATTGGGGAACTTCTATGACCATATCAATATGATGAATACTATAGGACATTATTACATTAAATCCATGTAGAAACATTGAAAAATATGTAATATAATGCTAAATTAATATCCAATTCATTGAATATACATGTAATAAAAATAAAATATGCTGGACCAAGGACACCAACTCTAATAAACTACCTCTTAGAATTGATCCAACTGTCTATGAATTTCTGTCTGTTATACCTCACATGATTATCATGATTCTTTTAAATCAAGGTTTTAGTGAAGGGGTATTCCATGTTTTCTTTAGTGTAAATACTACTCAATGCATCCTCACATCTATAAGAAAAATCCCCTAAGAGTTGATACTTATGAATTATGTTCTTCTTTAATTGATGTGACATTTTATCTTTTGTGAGATCTACAGTTGTAGAATTATCGTAATAGAGTGTGATAGGACATTTACTACTAGGTACCACATCAAGACCTTAGATGAATTTTTGCATCCATACTACTCGCATAGATGTCTCATAAGATGCAATACACTCTGAATCTACTATATAATCTATGAAAAAAAATCATTGAGCTCGTTCGGCTCACAGTACCTCCATTCAAAATAAATATTTATCCCATTTAGGACTTCATGTCAACATGCTCAGTTTGGAAACTGACATCTGTATATCCTATTATGACTAGTTCCTCATCTCCTCTATAGACCAATAACATATTCTTAGTATTCCTCAAATACTTAAGGATACTATTTAATTACATCCAATGTAAGTCACCTAGATCATCTTGATATCTAATCACTGCACTTAATTCATAGGAAACATCTACCCTAGTACATCGCATAACATACATGACTGACCCAGTCCATGACTTTAATGGAATCCATTCCATTCTATTAATTTCCTCATGTGTCTAAGGACACATTTTCAAGAAAATATGGATGCCATGTGACACTGGGAATAATTCCCTCTTCATTTTTTATGTAATTAAATTATTCATTATATTTTCAAATTATGTTCTTTTCCTTAGGCCAATCTGTCTCTTGGATCTATCCAGATAGATATTGATCCCATGAATATATACTGCTTCTCCCAAGTCCTTTGTGGAGAATCATTTATTAAACCACATCATAATAAACAATAAGAGTTTTATTTCATTTACTAGGAGTAATATGTCATCAACAAATACATTTATGAAAAAGACTACACTACCACTAAAAAATTTGTAGAGACAAGGATCACACTCCTTCTTTATGAAACCAAATATCGTAATGGATTTATCAAAATGAATGTTCCATGACCATGTTTCATTCCTTAATCCATAAATGTAATTTTTCCAATTTTCATATATTATTGTCATCATTTGGATTAAAAAACCATTCACATTGTGTCACATATACATCTTCATGAAGGTTCCCATTAAGGATGTATATTTTGACATTCATTTTACAAATCTCATAGTCTTGGTAAATGCAATGTCATGTATATTTCTTATGAATTTTCTCATTGAAACTGGTGAAAATGATTCATCAATTTCAATTTTTCTATGGTGTTTAAACCCTTTTTCAACCATCTATTCCTTATAAATTCAGAATTTTACTTCTATGTCCATTTCATTCTTGAATACCCTTTTGAAACCAATAGGATTTCAATATACTAGAATATCTACCTAAATAAAACATTTATGTTGGTGTGTGGAATCCATTTTATAACTTATGGATCTTTAACAATTAGAAACATATTTTAAACATATTCTTTCCTTATAGGTTAGAGAATTATTATTATCAACTAATAAGGTGTCACTATCCTTAGTGTATTGAATCCCATAATGTTCTGGTTCTCTAACCTCTCTTTTCATCTTTTTCATGACGTGTTTCTCAAGAATAGTTTTATCTTCTACAAGGATTTTTTAAATCTATTACTACAAAAAGTATTTTATAACTTGAAAATCAAATTCATTGAATTATATATCACTCCCACTATCTATTTTAGATATTTTATTCATATCAAGGAATATGGCATGTCTTACCACTATACATTTTTTGTGGGTTCATATATGTAATAAAATCTTTTTTTCTTAAGGTATCTTACAGAGTTACACTCTTTAAATGGGTTAAAAGTTTGTTACCTTAAGAGGATTTTAAAAAATTATTTTCTTCCCCCAGACATTTAAATTTGATGACAGGGTTTTTCTTCAACTCCAAAATTCAAATGGAATACCATTTGTTGATTTAGTTGGAAATTTTTCCTTATAAACATGTGTGATATACACCAAGTGGTTTTTTTCAAAAATGAATCTAAATATCCTTATTGACATAATTTAGTCAAGTAGTTTTAATTAACATGACATATCCAGTGATTCCCAATTTGGGTGTGGTATGAGTCATTTGAATTAACTTCATTATCGATTTACATTATTTGGTTTTTGTAATCCAACCCATATATAAAATTATTAAAATTTTACTTACAATAAGAACTGATATATTTTTAAAATAATAAATGTTTACTCCCAAATATAAAAACAGATATATCCATATAATGTCTTGATACATAAATTATTTTTTTTGGTAACAGATGTTATATAATAACAACCTTTCAAAACAACGATCATTTCAGTAGGCAACATTAGTTGGTAGTCCCCGATAGATATAACAATAAAATTAGCTCTGTTGGCTACATATATATATACCTCCCCTTGGTCAATATTTCAATAACAACTCAATTCATTTGATTGAATACATATGTGAGTACCAGAAGTAATGTCTACTGCCAAATTTTATAAATAGACAAATAGCACTCGATAACAAATACACATGAAGCTTCCCATTGGTTCTTTGGATCGGTATAGTCTTTCATCCAGTGGAACTTCTTTCCAGATGTGAAACAAAAAATATCTTATTCCCTTTATTATCCATTGATCTTCCTCTTCTTATAGGGGCATGAAGAAACGTTGGTCTGAAATCTCTTCGCATTCAATATATATATTTTTCCGTAAGGACACATGAATTTTCATTCTATGAATCCTTATCTACTTGGAAAATAATAGAGAAAATATTTTTTAGAGACTTCTCAATGATGTTTATACAAAAATTCACAACAAATATAGAAAAATAGCAAGGTATTGATTCCCAAAAATGAGATTTATTCCATGTTCTTTGGGGAGTTTAAACCCATGAATCTCTAGGCACTCTATGTATCCAATGAGCATGACTACTTGAGGCCCAATTGGGGAACCATCTCCAAATGTTTTCTGAAAAGGATCCTAGGAAATCAAAAAACATTCATGTATATATCTCTCAAATTAAAGAACATGGAGTTTCTAAAGAATTCTATATGTATCAATGTTTTATGGAGACTTCACGACATAACTAGAAATTAATGAAAGAATAAAATATTATATGTTGAATGCGTTGATCAATTATTTTTCATATAAAAGGAACTCTTCAACACTCTAATCCTTAGCATGCAGATTTAGAATTGAGGATTCTAGCACGTAAGATTTCTATTCATGGCGTAGATCAACCCTAAGTCATATGTACCATTCAAGGATGTTAATCGCAATAAGGAGGTCATATTTATCTAATATTAATCATAGGGATAATTTGGATGATGATAATTCCATATTGATATAAAATTATAAAGAAAACATTAGTATAATGTTTCTTGATTAAAAATTAAGTGATAAATAATAAATTGATGGATTTTATTAAATATCTCACTATTTTATCAAGTTTCAATATACCTAAAAATTAAACATAGAATGTCTAGTTTATTTAACATTAAAAAGGAAATGATCCATATTCCCCTCCACATAACTCCAACAATGGTTGGTCAAGATACATGTTAGTATTTTGGTAGGAAGGTCTTTTACAACAACCAGTATGTAGCTCCACGATCTATTGAGTGGATTCCCCGATCTAGAAATCTTGAATTTGATTTCATCAATACATTCCTCCAAGTTACACCAATCCTGGAAATAGATACTCTTATTTATCTAAAATGGTTAAGTGAACCCAAAACCATCATAATAACTGCCTTATAAAAGTATGTGTCCCAAAAAGGGTTGGTGAAACACTTAGTTCTATTGAGTTTTGTTCCTAATCAAGTAGCAGAATATATTGCCT
Organism: Viscum album; assembly: GCA_963277665.1. NCBI lineage: Eukaryota > Viridiplantae > Streptophyta > Magnoliopsida > Santalales > Viscaceae > Viscum > Viscum album. The sequence goes on along the minus strand of OY728122.1, from coordinate 556,231,070 downwards.
GACATAATATTAGATTGAGGTATTATAATTAATTACTCATAAATTTTTTTCTTTTTTATCCTTTTGAAGACTTTTTAATATTAAGTGGATGCTACATAATTAATTAACCAAATTAGTAAAACATTTATGCATAATTATATTATTTAATTTAATAGACATAAATTTTATCTTTTTTTATTCTTTACATGCCTTCTTAATATTAATTGGATGTTACTTAATTACATAAGCATTATAGATAAAATATTTATGCCAAAAATATTTATTTATATTGTATATTTTCACATTTATTCATTTATTTATGTGGCCATGGCCTTGCATCAAAAAAATAAATAATTGAATATATATATATATATATAATTAATTAAATGACACATTCACAGGCTTTATCTAATGGTTGAGGTAATGAGTGGACATTAAACCAACATATTACCTAGGGGAAATAACTCTATTTTCTATATTTTTATGATTTTAAACATTCCACCTTTACACCTGTGCATCACATGAGTTTGAATCATGATGTTTCTATCCTAAAAACCCTTCATGTTATTTGGGATACTCCATTAATTATAGGTATTTAAAAATCACATGTAAGTGAGGGGAACCAAAGGATGGGTTAAAAGGGTATTACATAAATATCTATGTACATGAAGGTCTTGTGTAAAAATAGAGGGAGGGATGAAATGGAGACCAAGATTATTAATTTAATAATCAAAATTGAAATATGTGGAAATAAATTAAATTAAAACATCCAACTTATACACAGGTCTTGGTCAAGATCATGAACCACATGTAACAAATATACAAAAATAACTATTTATCATTAATTTATTTATTCGTTCTTTAATAACTAAGATGAAATAAATTTCATTAATTAATTAATTAATTAATCACCTTTTTTTCTTAGTGATCATCCAAACTTAATTAGGAATATCCATCATTTATATAATTCAACAAAAATATACTTCATAACCAATAAATATAGTTTTACTATAATAAATTGGGAGATAATTTAAAATTAATTTAATTTTTTTTTTAAATTGATAATCATAATTGGGGAAATAAATAAAATAAGATTTCAATGCTGAAATATTCCGTTTTAATGTAATATAATTCTTCCATTAATTGGGAGACTACATGGTGTGTACAATCCAACTACACTCCATGTACCTTGAGTTCTGTGTATTTGAGTCAGAAATCTAGGAATTCATATTACTATCTCGATCGGACTACACACTATGTACAATCCATCTACTCACCATGTATATTCTTGTCATGTTCCAGGTTTCTCAGGTCAACATGCAGTGTGAAAAAAATTCACAGCATGTAATTAACAGCTTCACACATCCTAATACAATGTTCCTGGGCACACGACATGTGCTATGGCTACACACCATGTAACCCAGTTTTAGTAGCTTAATATTTGGCATTTTCTTTATGGTATCTCTGGCCATTCATAATTTGTTACTAAAACATCCAGAAAATGAATCATGGAATTATATTGATTAATATTTTAATAACATGTTAATTTGAACTAGATTAAATGTCAAATAACATCACTAAAAGAAATTTCATTGCTTCCAACATGAACATAACTGTTGGTAAACTTTTTACCAACATATATGTCCCTGTCGCTAAACTATTGGTAAAAACTCTTTCGTTAAATCTTTTTGAGATAGATAAAATAGATCTGTTGCAATTATAATAATACCAATAGATAATATATATGTTGGTTAAAGTGTTTAGAAAGAGGTTCTGAGGAAAAATTTATCTGTTGGTAATAATATTACAAATATATAATATTTTTTCTATAAATTAAATTTACATACAAATTATAAATTTTTATTTTCATTAAAATTTGATGACTATTTTTTTAAATTATCATATATAATACATATGTTATAATTATTAAACCGAAGACTATTTTAACACGTTCAAAATTACACAGGAATTAATGATATTAATAATGAAATTCAATACCAATAGAACTTGTGTGATCCCCACCAAGATCAATCTTGGACCACACTGCCCAGCACTACCCCCCCCCCACAGACACAGAATTATGTTCCATAATTCTTTCACTCGACAACCCTACCCACGGCTCCACCTTGCTAGATCTCCCCCAAATAGGATCAACCACCCCAGCAACTCCGTCCCATTATTGCCAGCGACTCCAGCACCAGTCTGTCCATGTCAACTCCATCCACTTCCCATCCATGTCTTCTAGAGCCTCATCCATGTCATATCTAGTCCATTCCAACTCATCCAGCTTTATCCCCATCCATGGCAGCTCCATTTTATGCCAACTCCATCTCCAGCTCCAACCCATCTATGCTGGCTCCAGTTTATGCCTTCTCCAGACCCAATCCCATCCATAGTAGGACCAGTCTATGCACAAACAAATGAACAAACAGATGAGGAAAGACCTCATATAGATTTGATGGAGGTACAAAAAAAGTGATAGAAATAGATTACACCATAGTGATAAAGGCAGTACAGAACAACAAGGAATAAACATTTGTTTTGAACTTCCTACAATTGTATTGAACTTCCTTTTGACGTTCAAAAAAGAGAATACCTGTACAACAAGTAAATAATCATTCAAATATAGACTTTTATCTAAAAAATAATTCATTAATATAAGAAGAGTAACATTAAATGAGACCAAAAATATGACATGAAATACAAGTAAAAACGCAAAAAAACTTGAATAAAATAAAATGAAAGAAACAAAATTTGGAGTAGGGATAAAGCAGGAAACAAAAAAGTAGAAGAGGGAAATAGAGGGACAAGAATCTAGAGGTAGTAAAATATACTAAATGTCCAAAAAAATATGGTTAAAGAGAAAAATACAGAACATGAAGGATAACTGAGGCGAAATAATAAACAATTTAAAACCATTTAAAGAAAAAAAATCAATGGAAGGCCATATTGGATTTGTGATTGGGTATTATTTTGAGGGTGGAATAAAAGGTGGGGAATGATTAGTGAGTCCTATATTGGTAAAGTTACAGTACATATATCCTCAATTCTGAACAAAAAACAAATACTAAAAAACTCAATGAATAGGTCATGTGACTCCAAATAAAAACCACAAGAGAAAAAAATACATAGGTCCCCATCAATCAAATTTTTGAAGATGTTTCATGGGAAGAAACTGGATGATTCCACCTAGATTATAGGTAACTAAATTTGATTCCCATCTATTCCAAATATAATGAACATCCTCTTTTACCCCCCAGGGGGACCTTCTTCCTTATCTGCTACTTTGTTCTCCTGAATCCTATTATTGTCAAGGTTGCTTTACTTAGTTTTATTCTATCCTATTGAATTGTAATCTAATCTCCAGGCTAATTCCATCAACCGTATTGATCAAAAAGATAAAAATAAAACAAGTTAATTATTTTTAATGGAATGTGCACATAAATGTGACTACTTAAAAACTGTGAATAAATTAACAGTAGGAAAAACACATCAGAATATAAAACCATGATCTAATGCCACATCCATGAAACAATGAAGGTCATTAAAAAAACTAAAATTTCATGGGTTGAGGAAGTAGCTTACTAGTCATATACTACAAGCTACATGGGATACGTGCCCTCAAATAAAATGATAAGTACCTGAACACCTTTCCATTGGAATGCAAAAAAAGAACCTGAGAATAAAGGAAAAGACAACAATACTTAAAATGATAAGTACCACCCCGAGAAAATGCACTTTTACCAACATCTTGTGGGAACCAATTTAGCCATATCATATACATCTTAGCCACCCACTCCCAAGTTTTATCTTGGAGCATCCCATTAGAGAGCTATGAAATATGATGTACAGGGGGGCGGGATGAGCCCATAAAAGTTTCAACTCATGTTAGTTTTCCCATAAAACCCACATCCAAATGAAAAAATATCAAGTCGTCCCATATGCAGAGTGATTCTTTATGTGACTTCCTCATGAGAAATACCTGAACCTTTGAGTAGCCTCAATGAAAATCTTAAAAACTGCACGAACATAGATTATTACACCCAAATCAAAAAAATCCAGAACTGTTTCAAACTTCCTATAACATTAAACAAAACTCCAAGTAATCCAACATCAAGCAGGGGAAAGAACAAGAAGAAAATATTGTATCGAAAATTAGGCAGAAAATATTCCACCCTAAATTATTGAATTTGATAAAACATGTTATTTATTTACATTCTATTTTTATACATCTAGTTCTTAGAGAGAATAAATAATATCTCATCCTCTTTGAATATACCTCAAAATGAAGCTAACTTGGCCACTGATATTGGGCAGAATTCATAGGATATGGTGAATACCACTCATTATGATGAAATGTTTATTGATATCGGAGGGGTAGTTGATCCTATTAATATCACTCCAAAAGGTAAGGATGTTCTTAGAAGCCTCACTGATTGGGATAAGTAGATTATGGATCCAGAAGCTGATAATAGAGAGGCTACTCATGTTTTAAGTTGTCACAAAAGGATGTAAATAATGTTGAATCAAAAGGAAAGTAATTATGGTTTTAGTTAAAGATATTCATCTATTCATCAACTTGAGTGTAAAATTTGTTGAACACAAAGATTTTCGTTCTATTTTTATGAGGGAAAATGGGTTCACCTAGCCAGGTTAAATGTTAAGGGAACCAACAAGGGATTTACATTCAATTTCATATATCATAGTTATTGACTAAATAACTAGACAATTTAATAAAACAACTAAATACTTCTCAGAAATGTTTATATAAAATCTTTCAATACATTAGAGATTTATGAATGTTTGTGCATACATGTGTTTTAAGTGATTGTGAATAGTCACCACTAAATAATATTAGCAGCACCTGGAGAAATCCCAAAAACATTTCTAGAGTGTATAATAATTAACAACACCAAGAAACCAATACGAATATCCATTTAGATTAATGTAATCAAGTGACAACAAAAATGAAACTTGGACTTACAGAAAATATCGATGCATCATGAAAGGCAACTACAACACCCATTAATGAAAAAAATACATAAAGTGTTTATATATGGGAGACAACAAGAGTGCAACACAATTTTAACCCCAATTAACCCTCAATTTCCTCATTTGAATCAAGTATGAGTCCCTGCCAATCCGATGTTGTGGACATCTTGAATCAAATTGAATGCTCCAAATAAGCCTTACCCGTTAGATGAAGGTTCGCATGTTCAACTTAAGTGTTTAACATCACGTGCCCTTTTATAGAAAAATGCATGTGGTGATGATATAAAATCCTGAAATAATGATTCAATGGTGATGAAATTAAATTGTTCTCCTAAGTATTAGAATGTTTGGATTGAATATTTTCTCAAACTACATGGTTATCCACATATATAAAGCCAAACCCATGAACATATTATCCACTACCCTAAAATGCTTTATAGAGCTATAATATTTCCCGACTTTTACATTGACAACAACAGGGTTTTCATGCTACAAGTAATTCTTTGAAACTAGGTAAGAGTTTGAGGATGAATTGTCATAACCACGCCAATAACTATTTGTAGAATCCACAAGGGAAGGTTAAGAAATTAAATATAAACCTCCAAGAAGATATTCACTCCTCGGGTGGTGATAGTCCTTGAAAAGATAACCCAGGATAGGGCAAGGTGCATAGAAATTTGTCCATGATTCCTAGATAACCTCTTTCCTATAACAATACTACACATCTATTTCAATATAAATATACTCCACATGGGCCTTCGAATCATCTAAATCCATATAGATACGAGGGGAAATGATCAATCATCCTAATAATAGATGGATTTGTGAAGGGGAGAGGTAAAGCAGGGAGACGTACCCATATGGTTGAGGAAGCCGAATCTCGATTCATATAAAACTCAAACTTACTAAAAAGATTGAATTTGAAAGAATCTAAGGACCTATGTGCACTGGTCCAAGCACAATTGAGATCATATTCATCTTTGAAACAATTAGAAAGTGACATGGATCAAGGAGACTCACTATAATTTGATTCTAAAGATCTCATGTTCCATTAATGAATCAGCTGAAGGCACTAGACGGGGGATGTCGCCATTCAAAACATGCCACAAATGATAAGTCGAGAAGGAAAGAAGATGTTGCGAACTCTGATGGAGAAATAAATAGGGGAGAAGCTCCGTGTTTGAAACCTAAAACCATGGGAAATAGAGAAATTTCAGGAATGCAAGTAAGTCAGCATGGGTTAAAGGGAGGAAAAACCCCATGAGGAGGAGGCGGAAGGGGAGCCGAGGACCCATCTCTTGCAGGTTTGGGATGGGTCATGTGCAACATGAGGAAGAGAAGGAAATCACAATGGACATCGATGAATAAGAGAGTAGTGGAGAAGGAATTCTAACCGGAGGATACCGCGTCTGAAATTGGAAGCAAATATGGCACATTCCATGGACGGAGGAGGGCGGAGGCACGCCTCTAGGGTCCTTCTAGCTGGGCGTGTGACACAAACAGAAAGGGGCGACATAAGGGAGGAAGGGAGAAGAGAATGTAGATCAACCCTCATTGTTAGAATGAAGCAGATCAAACCTACTTTCAGTTTCATGTGGTAGGAAGTTGTAGATCATCCTCACAAACATAAGAAAGTCTCTTTCTTTATCATTGGATAGAACTAGTAAATCCCCAATATCACACTGGCAACAAGAAATATATCACAATGAGTAAACGTGTTTAAGAAAAATAGGGATGATCAAACAAAAAAAATTGAATATTTGTGTTAGACATGTTTCGGAATCTAACAAAACCAAAAAGATTTAAAATTATAAATAAAGACAATAACACTAAAAGCATGGGTGCTAGTGGGATAAATAGATTGGATGCACAAGACTCATCAAATCTTTTGAATGATTGTTTAATATAAGATACCTTTTTCCCGTCCTTGAAGTTCCAACAAAGAATTTTTGCAGCATCCTCTGAAAAAATATGATTTATGTAGTAGCTCATCGCCATTCCAAACCTGGAAACCCAAGTCAGCAGGGGTGCTCTCTGCAAAAACCAGTGAACATATGGAAGCTTGGACAACCCAATCTTATGCAGTGATGACTGAATCAAGAAGTTAAATGGCGGGTTATTCAACTCAGTGAAGAAGGTTTTAGAAAACAATAAACTAAAATGATTCAAATTCCAAAAACCCAGAGAGAAACTAGACAAATCAACTCCCCATAGTCTCCTTCCAATGTTTCCAAAAGAAATATCTATTTGAAAAATGAGTCTCCCATATAACGTACCTGCATAAAAAATTCAACATGGAGAAGGGGAAGGATTACATAAAAAGCCATAACCCAACCACAGCCCTAACTCGGAACAAACAAACCTTAATCCCCATGTCAACACCTACAAACCTACAAAGATACATTATGTGATAATTTCTCAAACCATTTACTTACAACATAGCAAGTAGTCCCATTGAAAATCTTAGAAATGAAATCATGGAGATGAAAGTTACGGCCTTTACGGCTTGGAGTTTCGGGCTAGTGTGGTTGTTTTCGCAGAAAATTTCTCTTTAGAAAATGGTAACTAGTAGATCTGAGGCGGAACTTTCACTGTCTTGAACAATTCATCCACATTCAAGATAGATGGATCCTATTTTCATGGGAGAGGTGTGCCTGATTACCAGGTGGCAGCTGCCTTGGAAAGCTATTATAGATTGAACATGGCATTCCGAGTTTCCACAGCTTATTCCATAGATGAAAATGATACATAAAAGTGGGTTTTAATTTGGTCCATCTAGAAACTGGTTACAGTTATGGTTTTTCCTAGAAACTCATTCACTTCATTCAAGGTAAAGGGCCAGAGAAACCGATAAATCCGCAAAGAATGATTCGGGGATTTCTGTGAGGGAGGAACAATGCATTCCATCGATTTTTCATCACTAACCAGAGAATCAGATATTGACATGTTGTGGATGGGAATCTTTAGAGTAATAGGGTCATTAAGAGTGGTATTTGGTGTAATTTAAAAGTTTTTCAACTTAGGCACTGTGATATTTTCTTGGTTCCACTAGAGCAGCCTCTTAGAAACATCATTGTTTGCTTCTGCTTCTTGAGGCTTTCAGTTAACAGTTGGCAATGTTGGATTTTTCCGAGTAACAACTTTCTCACCAAAAGATTAATTATAACCCACAATGCTTTCCTCCATAGCAGCCACATTAGGCTTTTCATTTGTTTCTTCTACTTCATTATAATTATAATGTGAATCTGTTTGTTTAGCCTCTATCACATCTTCATCAATTGAATCATAAGAACAAATGGGAAAGCTGGATTCTTGTTCTTGAATTTTAGGAATTGTTGTGTTAATTTTGACAAAGGAAATTAAAGAGTTGAGTGAAAAAATATAGCCATCTCAATACCACCTGATTACCTGAGCAGCTAGGCTATAAGGCCCCAGCCTTAAACCTTACATAATCTTGAGTTAATAAAATATTACACATTGAGGATCTTTTCAGGTTTAGAGTTATAGAGAATTAGATCATAAACTTGCATTACATTCCACATTTAAACAAAGTGGTTACATAAAGATATTATTCATTTATCCCATCAACAGAAACATATTTAAAATAAAACACGGATTCTTTCTTGACACATCCTTGACGCTATCATCACATCAAGTACCTTTCCCTTGACCTGTGAAAATCATTTCAAAAACTTGGGATGAGCATAAAAAGCTCAGTAAGGGTTATTAAAAATATGGAAAGGAAACATGAGTTCATATATACATAAGAATGAAATCATACCTTACCTATAAAACATAGGCACTTTAACATACCTCATCAAATCATGAATAAATCATAGAAATCATAAGACATAAAAGGTAACTTGAGGCATTCATAACATTATTACGTAGGGAGTAACCCTCTTGGTTACGTTTGGAATACCCACCATAGTATATTCCATAAATCTCTTCGGAGAAACCTTAACATTTCACTCATTCACGTTACCCAATGCATTGGAGAGCAATATCGGGCTCACCCGCCCTTAGTTTGTCATGGAACCACCCGTCTTCATAATAATGCCCAAGAACCTCAACATAATTGTATCACATAAAACATGCATAAAGGAAACATAAAATTTCCACCTTTCAATCACAAGATATCAATACAACACATTGATATAAAAACATTATGAAAACCATGTTCAATAACAAAATAAAAGAAAAGTAAAACATGGTTTTTATTTTTCTTTTAAAAAAAGGTATGGCTTGTAGAGGAAGCCGATATTCAAATAATGGTCACGGCGGCGGAGAAGTCGTTTTCGCCGCATACGTATGACAAAAAAACATTCCCTTTTGTCGTTTAGTAAAACGCTTCATATAAAGAAATATTCCTATTGGATAAAGGTAAAAGTCAAAGGGGTTTATACACCGTATAAAAGAAGGTTGTTTATAAAATAAAATATGCCTCAATGAAAGGAGATTGAGACGAAGTCCCATACAAATACGGTATCCTTGGTTTAAGGATAAATCAATTACATAATTATGTGTGAAAAACAAATACACCAAATATAAGTGGATATTAAGTGTAAAATAATCAAAGGTCATTCACACATATTCAAAGGATGACATATTCAATAACTACATGTTGAACCCAAAGAAATCGAAATTGGGTTAAGAAGTTCCCTTGACAGCCTAACGGCGCCACATCAAATGAGATGATGAGAGATAAAAAGTGTATCTCATCACTTGGACATAAAATTTACATCAATAAGGATATATGAGAACATATCCCAACATAATAATATGTAAATTAAAAGACCCAACAAAAGAAGTCTTTTAAAAATAGGAGGGTGAAAGGTTCCCTTACCGACATGGGTATCTTTTAAAACATACACCCCATGAAAGAAGGACAATACATCATTGATGTAAATACTCATAAACGAAAGTATATTACACAAATAGTATAATAATGTGCAGTACATACACCACTCAAAGGATATTGTGGCAAATGTAGCATAAATATCACGGGAATAAAAGTGAGATGAAAAATCCTTTACGAAAATTCGGCAGCCTTACGGCGCCACATAAAACTTACAAAAATGGATTGATGTGATCGAATAGGGTATCTCATCATATGAACATAAAGTTTATAGAAAGAGTAATATAAAAGAACATCCCCCAACATAACAAAGAGGAGCTTAAAATAAGTGACATAAAGAAGAGTACTTAAAAAGAAAGAGAGAGGTTAGATCTCTTACGAAAATTCGGCAGCCTAACAGCGCCACTCAAAACTTCAAAAATGGATTGATGAGAGAAAATAGGGTCTCTAATCACAAGAACATAAAAATTACGGTATGATTAATATAAAATAACATCCCAATAACAAGAAAGATGAGATTTAAAAGGAATGACATAAAAAAGTGTACTTAAAAAGAAAGAGAGGAGTAGGATCCCTTACCTCGGTTCCGACTTGACTCGATCGTTCTTTAATCTCCTGAATAATAAACTTGAGTTAATTTATACTTGATTAAGAACATTTTTCAAGCTTATTATTCCTTTTATATAACTTATTTCCATGTTATAAACATTATGTAATCATTAAGTTAATAATGTTTGTTTTGTTGATATTTGGTTCTTAAGTCGAAAGTGGACTTCTTACAATTACATCTTGTTCGTGGGGTCAAAGGTTCTTTATATCCAGAATGACATTCCTGATATGGATATCATATATATCTTATATATCCAGCATATACATGTATTTATAATATCACCTAATCATTTAGAGGAAAGAAATGAAATGCACCGTTCATGGAGACAGTATGCCGTACGTACACATGAACGCTACTTTCATTTCTATGTCATATTAATGGAATTAAAACTATATGAGAGGTATGTATATGTTAATTAAAGAATTATATTAATCATTTAGATGTAACATACATCATATATATCCATTATATATATGTACTCATAATAATACATTACATTTGGGGATAAGAAATGAAATGCACCGTTCATGGAGACGGTAAGCCGTACGTATGCATGAACGCTACTTTCATTTCTATCTCATAATTTAATGGAAAGTAAATAATAATGATATAAAGGTAAATTATAATTCTAGTATAACATCATATATAATAACTTTAAATCCATCCTTTATACTTCCCACATATGGCATTAACGAATCACATCACTTTGAGGGGGCGGTAGTCCGCACTTCCTTAAATGAAGATATCGCATTTACCCATAATGGAAACCATAAAGGTATGCCATAAATGAAAAATACAGAAGCTTAAGTAAAACATAAACATATTATATATCATATATAAGTATAGTGTCATCTTAATGGCCACCTTTTAAGGTGTTAAAATAATGTTGAACAATCATCGTTTCGGGAGGCAGAAATTCTCCATCCATGGAAACAGTATGTTCTTTAAGCATTAGATGTAGGTGTGTGTAAGTGTATCTCGAATACTTCTTATAACAACATCCTAGTATATTTAAGATACTGTAGTTGTTACAAAATAAGTGAATAAAAATAGTTTAGGGGGTTGGAGAAGCAAAATAAAACAAAAGGACACAAGTGAAGACATTACCTTAAAATCGGGTAACTCTCTTAGATTTGAGCTCAAAGGCTTCCTTGGGAATACTTATGCCCAAAGTGAGGCTTCAAGGAGTAATAGAGGGATGTGGAGAGACAAAATGGGCAGGGGTTGGCCGAGCAAAAGGCTTATGATGTGTGGTTAAGGAGGTAGAGGTGGGGGCCTTTTATAAGAGGAGGGGAGGGGCACTCTTGGAAAGCAAAGAAATTTTACTTTATTTTAGAATGAGTTTCGGATTTTAATGGTCCCAAATTGATGTGTTTCTAGGATAAGGTGATAAGGGTTCGAAATACACCCATCCAATAGGTTTTGGACATTTTTATGTATTATATTTTGCATTAACTTTCCATTTTATTTAAAACGTTAAATAATGAGGTCATCGCTGGATCATCATGATGTCATAAATATTTTAATTTATTTAATGTCTAAAAATTATAAAAAAACTACTATGATGTAGGAAATATTTTTATCTTTCCAATGAATATTTATAGTCCAAAATATCATTTATTTATACAGAATTAAAAATATTTTAATTAGGTGATACCTTCTTTGTTACATTTAACATTCTTTAAAAATAAAAAGATAAAAAGTCACTTCCTCACAAAAGTGATTCCATGGGGCCCCCATGTTTGAAAAAAGGCATCCCATGGTCGTCCATGAGACAACCAGTAGCCTTAGGAAACATTTTGTGGTCATTGTTCATTATTATGATATTATTTTATTATCTTTAACTACCTGATTACTCATTAATCAAGATAATTAAAGATAATTACCGTCGTTACTATTCATAATGTCCAAAAAAAGAGTCTTAATTACATAATTTTGACCTTCTGATTCCAAATATGTAATCCATTTTACCAAATTCTAAACACATAAATTGAAAAAATTAATTTACAAAAACTTCCCGTTGTCAAAACAAATAGCAGGTTTTTTGGAAACAATATTTATGAAAAGTTTGGCACTTTTTTATGCATAATTCCAAAGTGAAATCAATCCCAATGACCATCATTAAATTAAATGGTAATAATATATTCTAATTACACTTTAAAACAAATTAAAAAGATAATATAACCATATAATTAAATTATATGAAAAAGCAGTTTTGATGTAAAATGCAGTATTTTTCACTATTCATTAGAAAATGAACATTGTCAGAAAAATACCAAAAATTAACCCAAGGTAAATTTAAATGTCCCAATCATAAATAATATATTTATTTTGAAAAATAGATCTTATAAAATTGTCAAAAGTTTGATTTAAAAAATGGTCTGCCATCAAAAGGTAGTAAAACAATCTTTTAAAAATAATAATGTATTCAATGCTTAAGATGGGATTCATTGGTATTTTAATCCTCTAAAATTTATTGGATAAAATTAAAAACATTTAGAAAACATATATAATCATATTTTAGTTATTTCTATTCATTACTGACAATACAACGTCTATGTGTTAACTACCATTTAAAATAATATTACTTTATTATTAGAGTGCAACATATGATTTTAAAGGAACTCGTTGTTGGGTATTGGGTAAGCCATCGAGCATACCGTTCCTATTAAATTAATATTGAAATTTTATTCACAAATAGGGATAAATATCAAAATGTCATATTCTTATTTACCTGGAGTGTTACATCCTTTCCCCCCTTTGGGAATTGCTTCCTCGCAATTTTAAAATTGAGCTTGGAAACACCCTTGAAAGTCCCACATCGGAACAAGAGTCGGTAAAACAATCACTTTAAAATAAAGGAAGATAAGTACAGAGGTCACCCAAGTTAACCCATAATAGGATTTCAAGTATGAAAATATGGACATGGAAGAAAAAACAAAGTGTCATGTTCTGATGGAGAGTGATAGAAAACATATTTAGGAGAAAGTTAACCACAAGAAAATCACAAACTTGTGATGGGTTAAATAGTATTCGATTCCCCTGTAGGAAAAGTTAATAGACAACATTTTTGTTTTAAGTTACTTTTTATTGAGGAATTTATTCATAAGAAAACATAATCACTTATCATGTTTACTTTCAACGTTTATTAGATTCCTTACAGAAACTTATATTTTCTCCAAAAGATGTGTATTTAGGAAGACTTGTTCACATTAAGAGTACTACAATCAATTTCTTGAGAATCACCTAATCCACAATAGAGAAATATATACTTCCCATGTCTTTAGACTCTAACCAAAACCAAAACCAAAAAGGTTAGTACAAGATCAAATAATCCAGAAAAAGATAACCCTTTATAAAAAGAAAATCTATTCTTAATCTCCAAAATTTTTCCAACAAAACCCAAAGTTCAACGAGGACCATTCGATAAACAATTTGTCCATAAAATTCTTCAAAGTAAACCAAACTAAGATTTAAACCCAAATATTTGGAGGATTTAGTCACATTGTCTTCCAAGTTAAATCGTAACATTTACCTCCAAACAACATCAGTTGCACTTAATGTCTCGTATTGAAAAGTAATTAACCTAATCACATATCCTCAATGATAGGTTAACAAATTTCCATAGATAACCCAAAATCAACTTACTCTTAATTCATAAAATCATCTAACTAAAAAGAATCAGTCAAACTAACCAGGGACTTCACGTAGTCCAGTGGTAGACGATAAATACCAGTCGCACTTTGGTTGTGGGTTCCATTCCCGCAGCTTTGTCCGACGCGACAGGTTGTCACACGGTCTGCGTGTTGTCCTTTTTTCCAAAACTATATAATTTTAAATCATTCCCCAAAACGAGATAAAATCTTTAAAAATGATCATAACCTATTTTAACCTCAAGTTTATCTAATGCCTTTCATTTTCCAGCATATCATATAATAACCCATAATTACCTCAAAAGTAAGGATCATATAAACTCTAATGGTTACCTTTATAATTATTACCTAAACTTCCACATCTATAGCATATTTCTATCCCTTTGAAACATTTTCCTAGGTGTTTCTTTCCACATCTTTGACACATAGGTTTTCGAACACAATTACCTTTATGATTATTACCTGTACTTCCGTAGGGATTTGTTTCTCGCATATATGATGCCTTATAGAAATCACAAAGGTTTAGGTGGTCAATCATGACTCCAGATAGTTGGTTGAGGATAATCCCAAGAGTTCTCATTGTAGCTCCCATATCATTCAGTTACTTGCTCAAAAAAAATTGTCACAGTTTCCTTCATATCCACTGTTACCTTGGTGCCTGCTAGATCCATCCATTTACTAAAACCAAAAAGGTCAGTGTGAGTATATCAACAAAACCATCATTTACTAATGAGAAATATAAACACTAAGATATACTTACTCATTCACTTTAGATAAAACTAGTACTCTTTCTGAATTCCTAACAATTATGGTAATGTCACTTATGCTTAAAGAATACCCTAACCTCTAAAGTTATCTAAACCGATCTCTGATACCAACTATAAGGCCCCAGCCTTAAACCTTACTTAATCTTGAGTTAATACAAGATTACACATTGAGGATCTTTTCAGGTTTTGAGTTTTACAGAATTAGATCATAAACTTGCATTACATTCCACATTTAAACAAAGTGGTTACATAAAGATATTATTCATTTATCCCATCAACAGAAACATATTTAAAATAAAACACGGATTCTTTCTTGACACATCCTTGACACTATCATCACATCATGTACCTTTACCTTGACCTGTGAAAAACATTTCAAAAACCTGGGATGAGCATAAAAAGCTCAGTAAGGGTTATAAAAAATATAGAAAGGAAAAATGAGTTCATATATACATAAGAATGAAATCATACCTTACCCATAAAACATAGGAACTTTAACATACCTCATCAAATCATGAATAAATCATAGAAATCATAAGACATAAAAGGTAACTTGAGGCATTCATAACATTCTTACGTAGGGAGTAACCCTCTTGGTTACGTTTGGAATACACACCATAGTATATTCCCTAAATTTCTTTGGAGAAACCTTAACGTTTCACTCCTTCGCGTTACCCAATGCATTGGAGAGCTATATCGGGCTCACCCACCCTTAGTTTATCACGGAACCACCCGTCTTCATAATAATGCCCAAGAACCTCAACATAATCGTATCACATAAAACATGCATAAAGGAAACATAACATTTACACCTTTCAATCACAAGATATCAATACAGCACATTGATATAAAAACATTATGAAAACCATTTTCAATACCAAAATAAAAGAAAAGTAAAACATGGTTTTTATTTTTCTTTTAAAAAAAGGTATGGCTTGTAGAGGAAGTCGAAATTAAAATAATGGTCACGGCGGCGGAGAAGTCGTTGTTGCCGCATACATATGAAAAAAAACATTCCCTTTTGTCATTTAGTAAAACGCTTTGTATAAAGAAAGATTCATTTTGGATAAACGTAAAAGTCAAAGGGGTTTATACACCGTATAAAAGAAGGTTGTGTATAAAATAAAATATGCCTCAATGAAAGGAGATTGAGATGAAGTCGCATACAAAGACGGTATCCTTGGTTTAAGGATAAATCAATTACATAATTATGTGTGACAAATGAATACACCAAATATAAGTGTATATTAACTGTAAAATAATCAAAGGTCATTCACACATATTCAAAGGATTACATATTCAATAACTACATGTTGAACACAAAGAAATCGAAATTGGGTTAAGAAGTTCCCTTGACAGCCTAACGGCGCCACATCAAAATGAGTTGATGAGAGATAAAAAGTGTATCTCATCACTTGGACATAAAATTTACATCAATAAGGATATATGAGAACATATCCCAAGATAACAATATGTAAATTAAAATACCCAACAAAAGATGTCTTTTAAAAAGAGGAGGGTGAAAGGTTCCCTTACCGACTTGGGTATCTTTCAAAACATACACCCCATGAAAGAAGGACAATATATCATTGATGTAAATACTCATAAAAAGAAATTATATTACACAAAGAGTAGAATAATTTGCAGTACATACACCACTCAATGGAAATTGTGACAAATGTAGCATAAATCTCACAGGAATAAAAGTGAGATGAAAAATCCCTTACGAAAATTCGGCAGCCTAACGGCGCCACATAAAACTTACAAAAATGGATTGATGAGATCAAATATGGTATCTCATAATATTAACATAAAGTTTATAGAAATATTAATATAAAATAACATCCCCCAACATAACAAATATGAGATTAAAATAAGTGACATAAAGGAGAGTACTTAAAAAGAAAGAGAGAGGTTAGATCTCTTATGAAAATTCGGCAGCCTAACGGTGCCACTCAAAACATCCAAAATGGATTGATGAGAGAGAATAGGGTATCTCATCACATGAACATAAAAATAAAAGTAATATTAATATAAAATAACATCCCAATAACAAGAAAAATGAGCTTTAAAAGGAATGACATAAAAGAGTGTACTTAAAAAGAAAGGGAGGAGTAGGATCCCTTACCTCGGGTCCGACTTGACTCGATCGTTCTTTAATCTCCTGAATAATAAACTTGAGTTAATTTATACTTGATTAAGAACCTTTTTCAAGATTATTATTCATTTTATATAACTTATTTCCATGTTATAAACATTATGTAATCATTAAGCTAATAATTTTTGATTCGTCGATATTTGGTTCTTAAGTTGAAAGTGGACTTCTTACAATTACATGTTGTCCGTGGGGTCAAAGGTTCTTTATATCCAGAATGAAATTCCTGATATGGATATCATATATATCATATATATCCAGCATATACATGTATTTATAATATCACATAATCATTTAGCGGAAAGAAATGAAATGCACCGTTCATGGAGACGGTAAGCCGTACGTACACATGAACGCTACTTTCATTTCTATGTCATATTAATGGAATTAAAACTATATGAGAGGTATGTGTATGATAATTAAAGAATTATATTAATCATTTAGATTTAACATACATCATATATATCCATTATATATACGTACTCATAATAATACATTACATTTGGGGATAAGAAATGAAATGCACCGTTCATGGAGACGGTAAGTCATACGTACGCATGAATGCTACTTTCATTTCTATCTCATACTTTAATGGAAATAAAATAATAATGATATAAAGGTATATTATAATTACAGTATAAAATCATATATAATAACTTTAAATCCATCCTTTATACGTCCCACATATGGCATTAACGAATCACATCACTTTGAGAGGGCGGTAGTCCGCACTTCCTTAAATGAAGATATCGCGTTTACCCATAATGGAAACCATAAAGTTATGCCATAAATTAAAAATACAGAAGCTTAAGTAAAACATAAACATATTATATATCATATATAAGTATAGTTTCATCTTAATGTCCACCTTTAAAGGTGTTAAAATAATGTTGATCAATCATCGTTTCGGGAGGCAGAAATTCGCCATCCACGGAAACAGTATGTTCTTTAACCATTAGATGTAGGTGTGGGTAAGTGTAGCTCAAATACACCTTATAAAAACATCCTAGTATATGGAAGATACTGTATTTGTTACAAAATAAATTAATAAATAGAGTTTAGGGTGTTGGAGAAGCAAAATAAAACAAAAGGACTCAAGTGAAGACATTACCTTAAAATCGGGTAACTCTCTTAGATTTGAGCTCAAAGGCTTCCTTGGGAAGACTTATGCCCAATGTGAGGCTTCAAGGAGTAATAGAGGGATGTTTATAGACAAAATGGGTAGGTTTTGGCCGAGCCAAAGGCTTATGAAGTGTGGGTAAGGAGGTTGAGGTGGGGGCCTTTTATAAGAGGAGGGGAGGGGCACTCTTGGAAAGCAAAGAAAGTTTACTTTATTTTAGAATGAGTTTCGGATTTTAATGGTCCCACATTGATGTGTTTCGAGGATAAGGTGATAAGGGTTCTATATCCACCCATCCAATAGGTTTTGGACATTTGTAGGTCCTATATTTTACATTATAATTCCATTTTATTTAAATCGTTAAATAATGAGGTCATCGCTGCATCATCATGATGTCATAAATAATTTAATTTATTTACTGTCTAAAAATTATAAAAAAATTACTATGATTTAGGAAATATTTTTAGCTTTACAATGAATATTTATTGTCCAATATATCATTTATGTAGACAGAATTAAAAATATTTTACTTAGGTGATACCTTCTTTGTTACATTTAACATTCTTTAAAAATAAAAAGATAAAAAGTCACTTCCTCACAAAAGTGATTCCATGGGGCCCCCAAGTTTGGCACAAGTCATACCATGGTCGGCCATGAGACAACCAGTATCCCTAGGACACATTTTGTGGTCATTTTTCATTATTATGATATTATTTTATTATCTTTAACTACCTGATTACTCATTAATCAAGATAATTAAAGATAATTACCGTCGTTACAATTCATAATGTCCAAAAACAAAAGAGTCTTAATTACATAATTTGGACCTTATGATTCCAGATATGTAATCCATTTTACCAAATTCCAAACACATAAATTGAAATAATTAATTAAAAAAAAACTTCTCGTTGTCAAAACAAATAGCAGGTTTTTTGGAAACAATATTTATGAAAAGTTTGGCACATGTTTATGCATAATTTCAAAGTGAAATTAATCCCAATGACCATCATTGAATTACATGGTAAAAATATATTCTAAATGCACTTTAAAAAAAATTAAAAAGATAATATAACCATATAATTAAATTATATGAAAAAGCAATTTTGATGTAAATTGCAGTATTTTTCACTATTCATTGAAAAATGAACATTGTCAGAAAAATACCAAAAATTAACCCAAGGTAAATTTCAATGTCCCAATAATAAATAATATATTTATTTTGAAAAATAGAGCTTAAAAAATTGTCAAAATTTTGATTAAAAAAATGGTTTGCCATCAAAATTTAGTAAAACAATCTTTTAAAAATACTAGTGTATTCAATGCTTAAGATGGGATTCATTTGTATTTTAAGCCTCTAAAATTTATTGGATAAAAGTAAAAACATTTAGAAAACATATATAATCATATTTTATTTATTTCTATTCATTACTGAAAATACAATGGCTATGTGTTATCAACCATTTAAAATAATATTACTTTATTATTAGAGTCCAATGTATGATTTCAAAGGAACTCGTTGTTGGGTATTGGGTAAGCCATCGAGAATAGTGTTCCCTTCAAATTAATATTGAAATTTTTTTCACAAATAGGGATAAATATAAAAATTTCATATTCTTTATTTACCTGTGGTGTTACATAGGCTATCCCAAAGAGACAACCTGACCATCCTCAATGGCGATCCAACCAACCAGGGGAGGCATAGAAGAGGAAAATTACCCATATGCGTATGTGCGTGAGTAAGGTAGAAAGGCTCTCATATGGCATAACATGGGTGACTTACCGGTATGGGGAGTCACATATGATATTTTATCAAGTGGCTTAGATATTACTCTATCTTATTAAACAATGGAAGGCCTAAATATTTTTTGATGTCATACTCAAACATGGGGTACATTGTTTATTCATTAAAAAATATAGACACATGTGATGTTTAAATAAAGTGTCACACCTTTTATATCTCTGTATTCAATGTTGAGTTGTTCAAGTGTTCTTCATACCATGATCTTGACATATTTAGAAATATGTGACCCTCCATTGAAGTAGATAAGATCTTGAGGAACTAATAAATGACAATTGGAAGCTCATATACACTGTTAGAACACTAGAACAAGAACAAATACTTTTAAGGGATGATCTTGGATATGCGTAAAACTTTGATCACATCAGAATTTACAATGTATGACTTGGTGGATACAAGACTTTTCTGTGCATATGACTTTGACAAAAATATGACTTTAAGAAAAATACAATAATAATTTGAAGGGATAAATGAAAGACTTCCACTTGTAATACTCTAGCCACATAAGTCTTTGTGTAATATAACTCTCATATCTTATAACTTACACATATGACTCACATGCCATGTATGACTTTAAAATGGATAATCTAAAATGGTTTTAAGGGTTCATCAATTAGAAAAATACTCTAAATGAAGTGGTTAACTCAGTTTCTGCCTTGTGAATGGATATAAAATGAAAAACATATCATGAGATGTTCTATCAAGATTCATGAAATATAATAAATATGGAATATAAGAAGTATTTATGGGATCATTTAATGACAAAAATGGTGATTACAAGATTAAAACTATTATGTGCATGCATTTATTTATATTCAATTTAAAAACATGCATATATTCAGTTTAAAAACATGCATATATTTTTGTTGAAATGGATCTTGTTTAAGGATCGTGTTCTCCCAGTTACAACTATTGAAATGGGACAAGGTTCATAATATTTAAAAAATGGTTAAATTTTAGAAGGGGAACAAACTTATTCAAAACTATCAGTTGGATTCTCCCCAATGTGTATCTACGTGAAAGACACAGTCTCGGATTCAATCAGTGTTGTAAAAGGCACGCGTCACAATAAGGTGAAAATGCCTCTTGGGGATGCGGTGTGAGGTGCGGTGCAAGGCGTAATTAAGGTGCACAGACACATAATTAAATATATATAGTTCTTAACATTATTTTAAATTTAAAAAAACATAAATTCAATAAAAAAAATACATACAGAATATTTTTAACCAAAATCATAATCAAATAATCAATCCTTAGAACCTAATCATCAAAATCATGGTGCAGAAAATAATGTTTTTATAGTGAAAATACATACTGAAAATTTTTATAGAGTATGCTATGTTTTTTTATTAACACATTAAATGTTATATTTAATATAATTAAGTTCTTATAGTGTATGTTATGTTTTTTATTAAGATATTAAATGTTATATTTAATAGAATTAAGTCACTTATCAATTTTTAGAGTCATTCCTTCTTCCCTGATTTCCAGCATCCTTCCCAGCCACCCCCACCCCTGATTTCCAATGTCCTTCCTAGCCACCCTCGATTCCAGCGTCCTTCCCCGCCACCCTAGATTTCCACGATGTATGCTGATTGCCCTCACCCACCCACCCCGTATGTATCCTCGATCTCAGCTGGTCGCCCTCACCGCCAATGACCTTGGATTTGTTTCCATCCTACATACCATGATCTCTGCTGCCACCCTCGATGTTGTCGCTCGCCCCCGGTCTCCGCCACTACCTGTCTTCTATAATCTCGTCACCCTCAATCCCAGTGGCCACCCGTGTGCTTTACAACGCGTTGAACTTTAAGTGACTCGTGGTTTGGCATGAGAGGCATGTTCCTTTGGCGTTCCTTTTTTAGGCCACACCACCTCACTAATATTGAGGTGCACCTGGTGCACCTCACCCCACCTCACGCCAAGGCTTAGGGAGGAGAGCACCTCTAACATCACTGGATTCAATAATATCCCTAACAAAGCTAATTCTAATGTCTATATGCTTTGATCTACAATAGAAAATATAGTTTTTAAACACATGTAAAGAAGACCGACTATCAAAATGTACAACAATAATAGATTCAGATAAGGGAAACTCATGAATAATACCATTCAACCAAATAGCTTCTTTAATGAATTTGGTGAGGTTATGTACTCAACATCTATGGTTGAAAGAGAAACTACTGATTTCATGTTACATTTCCATGAAATTGGACCACCATAAGTAAAGTTACATTCAATTAGGAATGAAACCTAATTCAATTGAGAATGAAACCTAATTCAATTGAGAATGAAACCTGATTCAATATCTGAAAAACCATTTAGTGAAATGAAAAACCTTAGGCATTAAGGATGGAGTTACAAAGACAGTCTTAAAAGAAAAATTTCAAATTCTATGAATATAACTAGAAAATTCTTATCTCCTAATAGTTGTTTTGAGTTAAAACTAAACACAAATGTTTATGTTAATGGATTTCTAGATATTGTAACTTTTGATGAGGTTGTGGAGGTGTTTTCCAAGTGTAGGATAATAAAAGAGGACCGCGAAAAAAAACCTGAGTGGATCTATGTTGATAGTACAATATGAAGAAAAAAGGGTGATGCAATTGTTAGATATTTGAATGAACCTTCAGTTACTTGAGATATAGAGATCATGGATGGAATACCTCATCTACTAGGTTGAAATACCCCCATGTCAGTGAACCAAGCCAAATTTGAGAAAAAAACTGACAAATTCCTAGAAAACAAGTGGACAAGAGAGAAAAAGAATCACGGTTGAACAGAAAATGCTTGGATGGGTTGGTTGTGATGATTCCCATCTATCGATACCTGCAACTGTTATACTTTTTCATATTCTTACTAATGCAAAAAATAGACATGATATGAATCTGTGTTTAGAATTTGAAGCAGACAAAAACTATAAATTAGAGAAGCTTGGTCCAGTTGACTGCATCAAGGTTTGTGAGAATCATGAACAAGGTGTTGTACTGGTGAATTTAAAGGATAGGAATGATGCAGAAGTGCATAGAGGGAAGTTATTCAGTGGGGGGAAGGTTGATACTAGCATGGATGGTGAGAGTGTCAGCTAAAAAATGGTATGGGACATGGATGATGATGCTTCCCAACTTGAAAATTTCATCACCGAACAAG
Organism: Viscum album; assembly: GCA_963277665.1. Taxonomy (NCBI): domain Eukaryota; kingdom Viridiplantae; phylum Streptophyta; class Magnoliopsida; order Santalales; family Viscaceae; genus Viscum; species Viscum album. The sequence goes on along the minus strand of OY728122.1, from coordinate 556,207,988 downwards.
AATCAACAAACTCAGCTAAAACGAGTCTAAAACGAATAAATTATGCACTACCCTAAAACAGGTTATGCACTACCAATGCAAAAAACACCTTCAACAAACACTGCTAAAACGAACAGATTTTGAACTACCCTAAACCGAACAGATTGTGCACTACTATAAAACGAAAAGATTATGAAATTCCCTAAAATGCCTTCAACAAAGGTAGCTAAAACGAACCTCAATAGAGGCTCACAAACCCTAACCATCAAGAAGCAATAAATAAAACACCAAAAATTGGGATTGGGTTTGGACGGGTCACGCACACCACCAGGAATAGAATGAAAAGGACAACAAAAAGAGAATAAGAAAATAGCGGAGGAGAAGGAATGCTAACATGGGGAAACCGCGAGCAAAATCAGAAGGAATGATGGCCATATTACATTGTCGGAGGAGGATGGAGGCACTCGGTCAGAGATCCTCCTTGCTAGGGCGCGTGACTCGAACATGAAGGGGATGGGGTGGGGTGATTTCAGGGAAGAAAAGTTAAAATGAGATGAGATAAAATAATAATAATAATAATAATAATAATGACAACAACAACAACAAAACATTTTTTTACAGGCCTCACTCACCATTTAGTGATACACAAGTAAATTAATCGGATTAGAACGTGACAATAAAACCACTAACATTGATGGGATCATTGTGGTTCGATACTTTTAATTTAAGGAAGAGTCATATTATTGATATAATTTCTAGAAAAATATTATGATATATAATAAATTTATTTATAAATTATATATAAATAAAAAGGTTTTAAATTTATATATATTATGAATAAAAAATTATATTATATACATATAATGAAATTATATATAAGTGAATTTCTTGTATTAGTTTTTACTAGTGTACGATCGATCTTATTCTGGTTTTCAAAAATTATAATCATTTATCATCAGTTTTATATCAGATATATATATTATATATCACAAATATATAATTTTTCGATGAAAACATATGATTATATTATTTAATTAAAATACATATAATTTATAATATATAATTAATATAATATACATATATCAAAATGTTAGTATTAATACAGTAAAGCAATAGATTTAACTGTTGGTAAAAGATTTGTTGGTGTTAAATGATCAATATCAACAGATATAACTGTTGGTAGAAACAAGTGTTGGTACATAAAATCAATACAAATAGAACTTAATATCTATTGGAATTTCTCATTTTTACCAACAGATATATTATCTATAAATATATATTTTTTGGTATAAGTCATCTTTTTGTAGTGCTTGAAATGAAAATATAACAAAAATTTCACATATATCAACCATAAAATATATAATTATAAATTTAAATGTGACCCATCTAATAAAATGTTTGGCCTCTTGGTGTGCTGGAAGCATGCAGTAGTTGCAGATATATTAATGATTCTTTAAACAATTATTTCTTGAATTGAAGAGTGTGAATCTTTCATAAAAAATTACTATTTAATTTATTTAAATTTTGATGATATAAATACTTGGGCTTATAAAATTTCTTTATTGGCTAATTTTGATTGTTTAAAAAGACCCTTTTGTAGTACCTTTATTGAGATATGTGGATCCAAGTACAAAATCACTCTAGTGGTGATCCACACATGCCCCTATGATATTCAAACAACCCCACTCAACCATCGGGCCATAGCGCGACATGTTGAATGCCTCTATTTGTTCATTATTGACCACACGTTCTTCAGTGATGAAGAAATATATCTTGTGCTTCTCCTTCATGAGAGTGATATAGAAGGAATATTTTAGAGAGATGTTTTTATGTGTAACAATTCTCTATTTTAAATTTTGGGATACTCTACACAATATACATAGCCAGATATTTATATATTTTTGATTTAGGGTAAAATATTGTTTCATTGCATTCCATCCATTAAATAGCAATTATTACCTTTAATAAACATGATTCCACATAATAAAATATTACTATTATTTTTTAGTGTGTTTCAACATGTGAAATAACCAATATTATTTATCTATATTTCTTATTATTAATTTTAACGATACATTGTCCTATTTTTTTTTAACTCCATCTGAATGTATTAAACAACCGAATTTAAATTTAAATCATAAATATATATTTTATTCATATATTGTTTAATTATTATTTACTAATTAATCATTAAATTAAATAATATATAATCTTTCACATTTCAGTGAATAACTATTTATTTAATTTATGGGATCAATATAACTTGATAAAAATTATTCATCAGACATGAGAATAATAATTATTCTATTAATTAAACTCAGATAAAATTTAATCAATATAATAAAGCACTTAATGGGTGGCCCTCTAGGATTATTTCTCATTTGGTTAGGTGGTATTGCCTAAAATACAAGATTATTATCTAGAAACGAGTCAAAGAACCCATGAGAAAGAACTTAGTGTCATAATGATGACAACAACATAAGAAAACTCACTTTTTTGGTAATCACTTTTCCACTATATCTTATCAATGATGGTGCAAGATGGTGTCAGAAACATATTTACATGATATTTATTTCTTTCAATATCTAATATAAACTCTCCTTTACACTGTGGACATAGAATTTAATGTGATGATTACAATCCAATCAATGGTCCAAGATATTAGATTCCGTAAATATTGAAGGGAAAAACTATCCTCAACTTATCCATTAATCACATTTCAATAAGAACACACCCAATATACCCTAATTCTCTCCAACATATACTATGATGTTTTTGCTTATTAAATCAAATTGCATGAGTAATGACATTCATTAATGATTATATTACTGTTTGTGGACAATTACACATGCTCGCAGAAAGGAATATATGATAGAATAAAGAATTGTGGAATTCCTACTGGCGAGTAGGTTCTCATAATCTCCCATCATAGAGATTATCATGTGAAAGTGTCATAAGAAGAAGCCCTATTTTTTGTGAGCACTTTCACATGACTCTCTACATATTACGTGTATCATCATAGAATATTATCCTAACCGAGAAATATATTGATAATACTGTCTAGAACATAAATTTTATCATCATAGTGGGGAAATACTATATGATTATTAATACAATAAATACTCTAAGACATTATTAAATTAAATAATTAAAAAAATGAACAATATGTGATAATAAATTAATGTAATATTCAATAAATCAAATATACATGTAATCAAACGACAATCAGTTGGTCCTCGGATGCCAAAAAAATAAGTGAGAGCGTATTTGAATAAATAATAGGATATTTATGATCTAATGATTTTATTATAAAGAAAAAATAATGCTTACCTTAATTTCATTATTATCCTCTGAAAATTGAAATGTTACCCATGCGTACGTATGACATACCATCTCCAGTATTAAAATATAGTTAATTTTTCAAAATAATATTTCCTATTTGGTTTAAAAATATTAATTTATATATATATAATATAATTATGTCATGTATACCTTTCTGGATAGGATTAAATAATAATCTTTTTGGCCTTATTCAACTTACCCACGTTATTTTGGACATATGAGTGCTTTATCATTAAAACTTCTGACAAGAAATTAATTGGTTAAGTAAATGAATATGGAATGGTAAAAACATAAAACAAATGAATAATAATCATGAAACATGTTATTAAGAAATTGACTAATTAAAATAATTTTATTATTTATGAGTATAAATAATGCACATGAAAAATAGGGCTTAAGAGAATGGATCTCTTTAAACCACCCTTCCCATTAGATTATGAGAATTATCTCACTGACTCACTTTATCTCTATTTTAATTATATGGAATGAATATTAATTATATATATAATTCTATAACATTTACACTTATCCTATTCTCCCTTGCTTTTATGGGGTAATACATTCCAAATGATTATTTCTTAAATGTCGTCATTAAATTTCCTTCTTTATGATATGAAGAAAAAGTATGAAACCCATTTTATTTTCATTTATAATTATTATAATATGTCATATGATTGATTCTTTTATATGGAATAAATTTATTACAAAAAGGTTATAATGGGTGTTCCTAGATAGTACTCTAATTAATTGGGTAAAGATTTAATCTCATCAAAAGTCATGTATGGTTTTATGATGCGTACTTAATTCAGTTTGGGACTTTTTTCACTGTGTGATATTCTCTGTGTATTTATCCTTGACATGTGTTTATGTTATGCTGTATAATTTCCGTATAATTCCCCAACTTACCTCATGCATTTTTAGGGGCTCAAATGGATTTTCAAATCTCATTATGGAGAATAAAATAAGGATTCCATTTTTGAGTTCTTTTTGATGTAATACGAACCAGGTTTCCCACATACATTGGTCCTTTATGATCCATGTGTTTTATTAATGGATATTCATATTTATAAATCATGTAATAATATCTGTGAAAAACATGGGTGAACATATGTGGTATTAATGGAAATTATCAGTTATCCTTTGGTACTAGTATTAGAAACATTTAGTGAGAAACATAGGTATAATTCTATAAATGATACTAAGTATTAAAAATATCTAATAAATCTTGTTGATTTATAGAATTAGTGGTTTTTGTTGGTTGGAGTGGATACTCAAGAGGGGGTGAATTGAGTTCCAATTAAAATTTCTGTTTAAAGAACGTTGTCTTAAAAACCCCCAAATAAAATACAGAATTAAACTGTAGTGAATTTATATCAAAGTAAGGGTTCGGTTGGGTTCTCAAGGGATTGATTATTTCCCAGTTAATCAAAATAGAAAGTTTGATTAACTTTTGGAACCAACTTACTGATTTACAACTGATATAAACACTTGCGAATTTAATTATCAAAGTGAATTTAAAATAGTTTTGGTTTTAAAGAGATTAGAAGCAGAATAAAAGAATAACTTTGAAAGATATAGAACAGCAGATATAACCAAGAGGTTCAGTCTCAAGCTGAGATTTAGTCCTCTCAAAAGCTTTTATAAAAAGATGATCCACACCCTGGATCGGGGATAGCAACATCAACTAGCTGTCTAGGTCCAAGACCTCTACCATAGTTATTCGTGGGAACAAACACAACAGCAACTAGCTGTTCAGGTCACACGACCTATACCACTATCCCAGTGAGAAATGAAAGATGTAATGAGTTTTAGTGAGGATTTATAGATCCTCCAGTTAAAGAACAGGAAACAGTGTGTGTGTAATATACAGCAGATAACACACACTGTTCGAAATGTAAAAATTAAATCACAGAGGCAAAGATTTAGAGTTTAGAAATTGCTCTAGTGATTTTCATGCAGCTCTGTACTCCTATGGTTGATCAGAATTCGTTCTGAGTCCTCTTCTGGTTTTTGTCTGGAAAACAGAGTATCGTATGTTTCCTTGACTACCAGGTGTAGAGATAGTTGAAGAAGCTGTTAAGTGATGTTCTTGTTTTTGTTCTCAGCTCTTCTCTGGTATGCAGAAGTGTACGAGTTATTGTTGTAGGCTCAGTCGTCTCTTTGCATGTACACCAGCTCGGTTCAACACTCTGCGTATTCGTTCTTGTGTTCAACACTTTTTCTTGCAGCACACGCGCTCTCCCGTCTTCAGCTCGAAAGAAGCTCTTATTTAACGCACGTGCTCCGGCAAAAGATATGATTTCTTTTTGCAGGTACGAGGTACGGTTCCCTGACATCCAACAACACACATTAAATAAATGACAGAGCATTTAAAATATTCCTAATATGACCGTTGGTTAGATTAAATAAAGATAAAGAAATTCAAACAGCTGTTTATGACTATCAGTGAGTCAAGTGATCGGTAGGTCATCAGCATAAGCATTGGTGAGACATCGTCGGTGACTGAGATGATCAGCATCGGTGTGTCATGATCGGTGACTCATTTGATCAGCATCGGTGAGACATCTTCGGTGACACATTTGATCAGCATCGGTGAGACATCTTCGGTGATTCATTTGATCAGCATCGGTGAGACATCTTCGGTGATTCATTTGATCAGCATCGGTGTGACATCTTCGGTGATTCATTTGATCAGCATCAGTGTGTCTTCTCCGGTGACTCATTTGATCAGCATCGGTGATACATCTTCGGTGACTCAATTGATCAGCATCGGTGAGACATCTTCGGTGACTCATTTGATCATCATCAGTGAGACATCTTCGGTGAATCATTTGATCAGCATCGGTGTGACATCTTCGGTGATTCATTTGATCATCATCAGTGTGACATCTTCGATGACTCAGATGATCAGCATCGGTGAGACATCTTCGGTGACTCATTTGATCAGCATCAGTGTGACATCTTCGGTGATTAATTTGATCAGCATCAGTGAGACACCTTCGATGACTCAAATGATCATCATCAGTGTGACATCTTCGGTGATTCATTCGATCAGCATCGGCGAGACATCTTCGATGACTCAGATGATCAACATCGGTGCGACTGTTGTCCTTTGACATGGATCAGTGAGACCGTTATCCTTTGATATGGATCGGTGAGACCATTGTCCTTTGATATGGATCGGTGCGACCGTTGTCCTTTGATATGGATCGGTGCGACCGTTGTCCTTTGATATGGATCGGTGAGACCGTTGTCCTTTGATATGGATTGGTGCGACCGGTGTCCTTTGATCCAGAGGACTTCCAGAATACTTGTAAAACAATAACAAAGAGATAAAAACATATCCTACCAATATACACAGATTCATTAAGAGATTGTGATTACGTATATGGGAAATCCAACCGGATTAAGTAATTGCTGATTTGTAATTATTAAAACAGCAATCATAGGAAGAATTCAACAATCTTCCAGAGGGCTCAACAATCTCCCCCTTTTTGATAATCACAAATCTTAGCCAATCACAAAGCTTAGTCATTAATAAATATAATATATCATCAATAATAAGTCATAATAAGAAAAAACAAAATGAGATATAAATCTCCCCCTGAAATTATGCCTTTAAATACTTATGAAAGCATTGCCATAAAAAGATATAAATCTCCCCCTTTAGAATTGCATCTCCCCCATATCTCCCATAGATCCATAGATATAGATTTCTCCCATCTCACCCATATCTCCCATAGATCCATAGATATACAGATATACAGATTTCTCCCCCTTTGGGATAATCAAAAAGGAGGGAAAACAGATAATGAAGAGATTAATAGAAGACAATAGGGAGAATAAAAAGAAAAGAGAATAAAGTTTATAAGACATCACAGTACAATCACAACAGAGTTCACCCTATCAACAACAACGCACAACTATTTCTGGGGGTGTAATGGGGATTTTCCCTTGTTAGAAGGATCAATGGTGGTTAAGTTGGAAGGCTTGGAGGCCGGTTGAACTGGGCGAATTTGAAATGGTGGTAAGATGACTCTCGAGGTTTGAGGAGTGGATGCCACTGGGATTGGCTGTGGAGCTGTAGGAGCTGGATTAGAAGATTGTTGAGGAACTGGTTGGAGTTGAGAGAGAGCTTGAGAAATAGATATCTGATTTGGAGCAACATCAGAGGCACCGAGAGGGTCACTAGTAGGAAGCACAATGGCAGTGGATTGTGCATTCAGATAAGGCTTCAAAAGATTTATGAAATTTGGAATAACTTCTGCACCATACTGCATAGCCTTCTCAAAATCATCCTTATTTTCCATGAACCATTCCATGGTTGGAGTAAAATCTTGCAATTGTCTAACTTGAGTCTTGAAATCCTGAGTGACTAGAGGTAGTCTCAGATTTTCAGCTAACACTTTGAAATTTGCGGTCATCTCATGCTTGGTATAGATTTTTGAAAAGTAGTGATAAACTTTTTCCAAGATCTCTCTCTGAGCTTTAGTGGCATCTGCTGAATATACTGTTACCATCTTATGAATGTGATCACTGTGCTCCTTCATCTTCCTCAACAAGTCCTAATCAAGAACTTTCCTAATGGCGGCCAATTCATCATGCACAGTCTGCTTTAGAGCCTCTAGCTCACAAGTAGTGATCTTGGTTACTTTTGCTGCACTGGCTTGAGCAACTATCTGAGTTATCTCAGCCTTTAACTTTCTCAGATCATATTTCTTAAGATGTTCAATCATATTTGTCAACACTTCCATCATACCAGAGATGGTGGATCTAAATTCGTTGGATAAAGAAACTAACCCAGATTGTAGATCCTTCGGAATTTTATTTAGAGAGGCTATGTGCCTGCCAGTAAACTCACCAGTATTGGCCAGGTCTGGTGTAATAGCATTTGAAATTTCTTCTCTGACTGTATCTCTCACAGCAGTAAGCAACTCCCTTTTGAACTTGTCAAAATCAGACTGAGAGATAGTAGAACTAGGTAGATGAGCACCTGCAGCATCAACAACATGAGTAGACCTTGCCTCAACTGGTTGGCTTTCCATCATAACGGCAGTAGATTTTAATTATTCTTCTTCTTCCTTAGAATACTCGAAACCCAAAACAGCAAAACCAGGGTAATCATCCCAGACAGCAGCACACAAAGTATATTTCGGTTTATCATAACTTGCTTTTCCACTGTTTTCAAAAGATTCTCTCTTGTCATTGGCATCTGTTTCTGGTACAGTTTGATGTGTTTCTTTTGGAGGTATAGCAAGACCATCCACTGGTCGTTTATCATCATCATCATAATCATCATCATCTCCATTCTCATTTCCATTCTTCACAGAAATGTCACTGTCAGATACTTCAGTGTCACTAGCTTCTTCGTCACCAAGAACTGGTTCTGATTCAAGTAAGGGTAAAGGTGGATTGGAATATCCAAAGTTAATTCTTCTCTTAGGACTCACAGTATCAGGATCACTCCTATAATCAGAAGGTAATATACTTCCTTCTTCTGTTTTAGCTTCTTCCATCCCCTATTTACCAGACTCATCAGTGTCTTTATTCCTTTCAACATTTTTTTCTTCTTCATCATCAGAATAAATTGGCTCCTCATCTGATTTCAAACCAGGGTCTCTCAAACCCTTCGACCTCTTTCCATGATCAGTGGGATCGTAGGATTCATACAACTTGTCCTCATCAGCAACCCAACATTTTTTCCATGGGTTCCAGTTTATTTTCATCTGTTTACAAATTTATTTGGTAATACAAAAAGCACTATCAGATTCAGCTACATCATCGTCTTCATCAAAATATTCCAGATTATTTAATATAGCAGAGATCATTTTGGGATAGCACAGGGCAGTGGCTTTCTTAGAAGGTTTCACCATTCCAGCTATGTGCACCATTAGATATCTACACAAATTGATCTTCTCAAGGGTCATTAGTAAAAATAATAGAAAAACATTCTGGTATCTTACAGCAGAAAAATCTCATTTTCTGGAGCAAATTTGGTGCTGAATAAACTTAAAGAGAAGTCTACATTCACCATCCAGCTCTGATTCTATGATTCTCATTGACTCTCTGTTTCCATTCAAATGTTCTAATGCTAACTCATAAGAGAAATATTCAGTGGTTGGAAGAATGTTTCTAGCATAATCCTCATACCGACCCTCATGGGGTATATTCAAACATTCATCCCATTGTTTAGATGAAAAAGATATTTTCTTTCCTTTCACTACAGAAGACATTCTGGCACCCTCGACACCATCTAAAGTAACTTGCAGATTTATATAAAACTCATGCACTATCTTTGGGTAGTATACACAAGTGTTATCTGAGAACCAGGCTTTCCATCCTTGCCAATCTAAAACTTGTAACAATAGTGACTTACTTGTCAAAAGCCAGGCGGAGCTAACTTCCTTTTCTACAGAAACAATCCGAGTTTACAGGTTCGGATTTACTGATCTTTGAGTGGTACTACTCGACTCGCCTTGAGCATGCTTTGAAGGTACATAACCTTCTGATCCTTTTCTCGGTCTCTTCTGCTTAGCCATTTGATGATTCTGGGGAAAGCAGGAGCTCGAAGGTTCGATGTGGAGGAGAAGAGAGGTAATAAGGTTTGGCGGGAAATAAATGAAAGGTCGACGGTTTGGGGAATAGGAATAGTTGCGTATCATTTATTTCATCATTTAGGGTTCCCATAATAAAGATAAAAGTAGTTAATTAATCACAAAAAAATAATATAAAGAATGATCGGTTTCACAGATCAGTTTCACAGATCTGTTTCACAGATCTATCATACACAATTCTTATTTAATAAAATTAATTCTTTCAGAGCATAAAGGCTTTGTAAAAATATCAGCTAATTGATGTTCAAAACTAATAAATTCTATAGAAATATCACCTTTCTGATAATGATCTCTTAGAAAGTGATGTCTGATATCAATGTGCTTAGTCCTAGAGTGAGACACAGGGTTCTTAGATATGTTGATTGCACTAGTATTGTCACAGTTAATTGAAACTATTTTAAAATCAAATCCATAGTCCAATAAAGTGTGTTTCATCCACAGAATCTGTGCACAGCAACTACCAGCAGCAATATATTCTGCTTCAGTAGTAGACAGTGCAACCGAGTTCTATTTCTTACTACACCATGATACTAGGGATTTTCCAAGTAAGTGACATGTTCCAGATGTGCTCTTCCTATCTAACTTTCATCCAGCAAAGTCAGCATCTGAATAACTAGTTAGGTCAAATGATTTTCCTTTTGGATAAAACAAGCCTAAATTCACAGTATACTTAAGATATTTAAAAATCTTTTTAACAGCCAGTATGTGTGATTCTTTAGGCTTAGCTTGAAATCTAGCACACATACACACACTAAACATAATATCCGTTCAACTAGCAGTAAGATTAAGTAAACTCCCAATCATGCCTCTATAATAGGTTTGATCGAATGGTTTCCTAGTTTCATCAACATCCAACTTACAGGTAGTACTCATAGGTATATCACTTTCCTTAATACTATCTAGACCAAAACGTTTTAATAAATACTTAGTATATTTACTTTGATTTATAATAATTCCATCTTTAGTTTGAAAGATTTGAAATCCAAGAAAATACTTAAGTTCTCCCATTAAGCTCATTTCAAACTCATTTTGCAAAACCTTTGAAAATTCAGTACATAAAGAATTTTTAGAAGATCCAAAAATAATATCATCCACATAGATTTGTACTATTAACACATCTTTTGAAATCCTTTTTATAAAAAGAGTGGGGTTAGCTATTCCTTTTGTAAATCCTTTTGAAATATGAAAGTTTGAAAGTCTTTCATACCAAGCTCTTGGAGCTTGTTTAAAACCATATAAATCTTTACAAAGTTTAAAGACATGATTTTGAAAATGAGGATTTGTGAAACCAGGTGGTTGTTCTACAAAAACATCATCAATAATAAAACCATTTAAAAAAGAACTTTTCTCATCCATTTGATATAATTTGAAATTCAGATGTGATGCATAGGCAAGTAAGATCCTAATAGCCTCTAATATAGTTACAGGTGAAAAGGTTTCCTCATAATCAATTCCTTCTTCTTGATTGTAACCTTGTTCAACTAGCCTAGCTTTGTTTCTAATGATGTTTCCAGATTCATCAACTTTGTTTCTAAACACCCATTTTGTGCCTATGGTTATAGTGTCTTTAGGTCTTTCTACTAATTTCCAGACTTTGTTTCTTTCAAATTGATTTAGTTCCTCTTGCATAGCCATTACCCAGAATTCATCATTGATAGCATCATTGATATTTTTAGGTTCTATCTGTGACAAGAAGGCTTGATGTTCAACCTGATTTCTAAAAGAAGCTCTAGTCTATGTTCTTCTATCTAGATTTCCTACAAAAGCATCTAAAGGATGGTTCATTAGAATCCTAGTTGGTCTTGAAAAGGTAGGGTTAGAGATTTCAGGTTCATCTACAGGTTGAGGTTCAACAGAAGCAGGTTCTGGAAAATTTCCAGAACTGGATGTTTTAACTATAGGTCCACTGTCTTTATCATTAAGGTTCAAAACAGAGAGATCATCTTCAATATTTTCAAGAGAGGTCTTAGGTTCATGTGGATCAGTTTCATCAAATTTGATGTGAACAAATTCTTCCACACATTTGGTTCTTTTATTGAAAAATCTATAGGCTTTACTAGAAATAGAGTAACCTAGGAAAATTCCTTCATCACTCTTGGATGCAAACTTGTCAAGATTATCTTTAGTATTAAGAATAAATACTTTGCAGCCACAAACCTTGAAGTAGTTAACCTTAGGTTTCCTATGGTTCCATAACTCATAGGGGGTCTTCTTAAGAACAGGTCTGATCAAGACTCTATTGATAACATAAAAAGCTGTATTTACAGCTTTAGCCCAAAAATAAACAGGTAGATCATACTCATTAATCATAGTTCTAGAAATTTCTTGCACATTTCTATTCCTCCTTTCTACTACACCATTCTGTTAAGGTGTCCTGGGGGCAGAGAAATTGTGATTATAGCCATTGTGTGAGAAGTAAGATTCAAACTCATGATTTTCAAACTCACGGCCATGATCACTTCTCAGAGTTTTAATCTTAAGTCCACTAAGGTTCTCTATAGACTTCGAATATTTAACAAATTAAGAACAAGCTTCACTTTTGTGAGCTAGAAAATATACCCAAGTATATCTAGAATAGTCATCTATAAGAACATAGACATAATTTTTTCCATTTAAACTAGAAACTCTAGAAGGTCCAAATAAATCCATGTGAACCAACTCGAGAGGTTGAGAAGTTGACACTTCTTTCATTGATTTAAAAGAAACTTTATGTTGCTTTCCCTTTTTACAGGGATTACAAACTTTGTCTGCTGGAAATTCAAGTTTGGGTAGGTCTCTAACTAACTTCTTCCTAGCAATTTTTCTAAGTGAATGCACATTGCAGTGTCCTAATCTTTTGTGCCAAAGCCAAGACTCTTTATGAAAAGCATTTAAACAAGTAATATTTTGCTTATCTAAATAATTTAAATCAACAGCATAAACATTTTCATTTCTTAAAGAAGAAAACACTAAAGCATTTTTAGAATTAAAAACATTGCAAGAATCATTTTCAAATTTAACATGAAAACCATCATCACATAACTGAGAAATACTTAACAAATTGTATTTAAGTCCACCAACAAATAAAACATTAGAAATTAATACTGAGTCAGTGTTACCAATCTGGCCTAAGCCGATGATTTTCCCATTAGAATTATCACCAAAAGTGACAAACCCTCCATCAACTCTGACTAAACTTTTAAAGCATGAGAAGTCTCCAGACATATGTCTTGAACATCCACTGTCCAAATACCAGGTCTTTTTATAGGAGCTCTTTAAGCAGGTTCCCTACAAAACAGATTTAAACAGGAAATGATTTTGGTACCCATATTTTCTTGGGTCCAGACAGGGTATCCAATAACACTTTAGGTACCCATATTTGTTTAATGGGTCTCATAAAATTTCTAGAATCAACATATTTTGAAAGATAAACATTATTAGATCCATAATTACGAATATAACTAGTTGAAGCATATGAAGTTCCAGAGCTAGCTACATTCTGTCCAGATTTAAGAATGAATCTAGTTTTAGTAATTTTCCTTTGTCCAGGTTGGTATCCTATACCAGTAGTGTATCTAGGTGCAATTTTCATACCTAGAATTTGAGTAAGAGTATTTTTTACCATTGGTAAATTTACTTAAGTCTTTCTTGAGTTTCTCATTAGAAAATTTTAGTTCAGTATTCTCTTTAAGCAACTGAGCATTCTTGTCTACTTCTGTATCCAGATCAGATTTATGTTTTAAAGTAAAATCATACTGTTTCTTTAAAGCTTTGTATTTTTCTTTCATCTCATTACAAGTTTCTTATAACATATCACAATATTCAACCAGTTCAGATTTAGACATGTTATCACATTCAGAATCATCTCCGGAATAATATGAATTAGAAGGAGGAGTTTTGGAAGTTACCTCAGAAGTGTTTGTCATAAAACACATGTTTACCTTATTTTTGTGTTCAGTTTCAGAAACTTCAGATTCAGTGGAGCTATCCTCAGAAGCACTCCAAGTAGCCTTCATGGCTTTCTTATACTTGTTATCCTTGTATTCATACTTCTTCTTGTATTCCATCTTTGGACAGTCTCCTTTTATGTGTCCCTTCCTTTTTCACTCATAGCAGACAACTTTATCTGATTTGTCATATTTCTTCCAATCCTTTTTCCAATGTACCTTGTTGTCATACTTACCATTGTAATTTGACTTTCTGAAAAACTTCTTCTTCGTATAAATTTTTTTAAATTTTCTGCCAATGTGAGCCATCTCAGCATCACTATCAGAATCACTCTCACTGTCTTAACAGCTTGAACTTTCATTGATAGCTTGAAGCTTTTACTTATCCTTATTCTTTGAGGTTGTAGTTTTGAAGGCAACAGATTTCCTTCTAGGTTCATCTTATTCTTCTTTGTTAACCTTGAGTTCCTCTTCATACATCATCAGTTTTCCAATTAGTTCCTTGACTGGAAGTTCTCCAATGTCACACGATTCTCTGATGGAGACAGAGGTTCCTCTCCATCTTTCAGGTAGACATCTCAAAATTCTCATAATTTGATCCTTTTATGGAACATCCTTTCCCAGAGAAGTCATTGTGTTGATAATTTCATTAAACCTGAGATACATGTCAGAAATGGGTTCATCAGGCTTCATCTTAAAATTATCATACTTAATAGTGTAAGTGTTCAATCTCATTTCCTTAACATTAGTTGTTCCTTAATGAGAAATAGCTAAGGTATCCCAAATTTCATATGCAGTTTTACAAGCAGATATTATATTAAATTCATCATCTCCTAGAGCACAGTAGAGAGCATTCATAGCTTTGCTCTTATTATTGTAGGCTGTCTTAGTAGCTTCATTCCATGTAGTTCTAACAGTAGTAGGAATTTTATATTCAGATTCTATAGAAGTCCAAATATCAAAACCCATGCTTTCTAAATGAATTTTCATCTTGATTTTCCACTGAGCATAGTTGGTGCCATTGAAAAAGGGTGGTCTATTGGTAGAAACACCTTCAAGTCTATTGTCCATGATAACTTACTTAAGGCAAAGATTTTAAAGAGATAACAATTTAGAAATTACATAAATTTTAAGAACTTTAAAATCAAACTAAAATCACAGTTGAAAAACAGAGTACATTTAGAAAATATTTAAATCTACCTCTGATACCAATTGTTGGTCGGAGTGGATACTCAAGAGGGGGTTAATTGAGTTCCAATTAAAATTTCAGTTTAAAGAACGTTTTCTTAAAAACCCCCAAATAAAATACTGAATTAAACTGTAGTGAATTTATATAAAAGTAAGGGTTCGGTTGGGTTCTCAAGGGATTTATTATTTCCCAGTTAATCAAAACAGAAAGGTTGATTAACTTTTGAAACCAACTTACTGATTTACAACTGATATAAATACTTGCAAATTAAATTATCAAAGTGACTTTAAAAGAATTTTGGTTTTAAAGAGATTAGCATCGGAATAAAAGAATAACTTTGAAAGGTATAGAACATCAGATATAACCAAGAGGTTCAGTCTCAAGATGAGACTTAGTCCTCTCAAAAGCTTTTATAAAAAGTTGATCCACACCCGGGGTCGGGGATAACAACAGCAACTAGTTGTCCAGGTCCAAGACCTCTACTACAGTTATTCGAGGGAACAAACACAACATCAACCAGGTGTTCAGGTCACACGACCTCTACCACTATCCTAGTGGGAAATAAAAGATGTAACGAGTTTCAGTGAGGATTTACAGATCTTCTAGTTAAAGTACATGAAACAGTGTGTGTGTAATATACAGCAGATAACACACACTGTTCGAAATGTAAAAAGTAAATCACAGAGGCAAAGATTTAGAGTTTATAAATGGCTCTAGTGATTTTCGTGCAGCTCTGGACTCCTTTGTTTGATCAGAATTCGTTCTGAGTCCTCTTCTGGTTTTTGTCTGGAAAACAGAGTATCATCTGTTTCCTTGACTTCCAGGTGTAGAGATAGTTGAAGAAGCTGTTAAGTGATGTTCTTGTTTTTGTTCTCAGATCTTCTCTGGTATGCAGAAGTGTACGAGTTCTTCTTGTAGGCTCAATCATCTCTTTGCATGTACAGCAGCTCGGTTCAGCACTCTGCGTATTCGTTCTTGTGTTTAACACTTTTTCTTGTAGCACACGCGCTCTCCCGTCTTCAGCTCGAAAGAAGCTCTTATTTAACGCACGAGCTCCGGCAAAAGATATGATTTCTTTTTGCAGGTATGAGGTATGGTTCCCTGACATCCAACAACACACATTAAATAAATGACAGAGCATTTAAAATATTCCTAATATGACCGTTGGTTAGATTAAATAAATATAAAGAAATTCAAACAGCTGTTTATGACTATCAGTGAGTCAAGTGATCGGTAGGTCATCAGCATCAGCATTGGTGAGACATCATCGGTGACTGAGATGATCAGCATCGGTGTGTCATGATCAGTGACTCATTTGATTAGAATTGGTGAGACATCTTCGGTGACTCATTTGATCAGCATCGGTGAGACATCTTTGGTGGTTCGTTTGATCAACATCGGTGAGAAATCTTC
Source organism: Viscum album (assembly GCA_963277665.1). Classification (NCBI taxonomy): domain Eukaryota; kingdom Viridiplantae; phylum Streptophyta; class Magnoliopsida; order Santalales; family Viscaceae; genus Viscum; species Viscum album. Next base: position 556,191,525 of record OY728122.1, on the reverse strand, counting down.
TGTGATTCATTTGATCAGCATCGGTGTGACATCTTCAGTGATTCATTTTATCATCATCGGTGTGTCATCTTCGGTGACTCATTTGATCAGCATCGGTGAGACATCTTCGGTGACTCATTTGATCAGCATCGGTGAGACATATTTGGTGACTCATTTGATCAGCATCGGTTATACATCTTCGGTGACTCATTTGATCAGCATCGGTGTGACATCTTCGGTGATTCATTTGATCAGCATCGGTGTGACATCTTCGATGACTTAGATGATCAGCATCGGTGAGACATCTTCGGTGAGTCTTTTGATCAGCATCGGTGTGACATCTTTGGTGATTCATTTGATCAGTATCGGTGAGACATCTTCGATGACTCAGATGATCAGCATCGGTGTGACATCTTCGGTGATTCATTTGATCAGCATCGGTGAGACATCTTCGATGACTCAGATGATCAGCATCGGTGTGACCGTTGTTCGTTGACATGGATCAGTGAGACCATTGTCCTTTGATATGGATCGGTGAGACTGTTGTCCTTTGATATGGATCGGTGCGACCGTTGTCCTCTGATATGGATCGGTGCGATCGTTGTCCTTTGATATGGATCGGTGAGACCATTGTCCTTTGATATGGATCGGTGCGATCGTTGTCCTTTGATCCAGAGGACTTCTAGAATACTTGTAAAACAATAACAAAGAGATAAAATCATATCCAACCAATATACACAGATTCATTAAGAGATTGTGATTACTTATATGGGAAATCCAACCAGATTAAGTAATTGATGATTTGTGATTATTAAAACAGCAATCATAGGAAGAATTCAACAATCTTCCAGAGGGCTCAACAGTATTTAAGAAAATATATTGTATTCTATATTTGAAAAGTGGATTTGGCTCTATAATAGAGGTAACTAAAGGTAATAACCCTGAAATTGGCGTATTTAGCTATAACAAAAAAACACCTAATTCCTGAAAACATGTCTTTCTACACACCTGGTTTGACACTACCAAGGGATATGTTTTGGAAATTCCCAACCTTTTCAAAAACCAATATGAAGGAATTTAACAAAATTTTATGTTATAGAAAATAATAGGTAAATTAATTTAGATAACCTAGTTTGAAACCAGTCAATTCATAAGTTTATATGTACTTATCATTTATATGTTTTTATCTCGATTTTTGTATGTTTCCCTTCTATATGATTTTTAGTTAATTTATTTTTATTTTTCTTCTTCTAATTAATGGTGATAAATATGAGAAACTATTATAGAGAGATTCATGATCAAAAAATTTATGATTTCACCACTTATATTCTTAATCTCATTATTAATGGAGATAAGGACTTCATTGATGTATTGGCTCAACCACCTCTTGTTGGGAATAATAATATGAATCAACTCGAATTCTCCATTCCCACTAAGAATTATTAACTTGAAATTGAATCTTTTATATGAGAAAAGCCCCCCAATATTTAGTGAAACATAAAATCCCCATATCACAGTATGACATATTAGATCCAATGAGAATATATTCCCCTTACTTCAAGGAATAAGTTAAAGGACTGTTTTGTTGGACGTCTATCAGATTAAGGGAGAAACCGATATGTCGTGGACACTGATCAAGACCAAAAATCCAAAGAGGATATTAAATCAATGTAATTATAATAATTAATGAAAATATTTTTCAACAAATATTTTCCCTAAAATTACCATTTTAAACGGAGAGTTAGTTCACTAGTCTGAATAAAAATGAAGAATATTCTATCTATGCATTTTTGGAAAACATCATAAGTCATTTATGGTATACCTCTAGATTTATTAGATTAAATAAAGATATGGTGGACCATTTCTTTAATGTGTTAAATTTAGGTCATTGAAAATATTTTGTGATTCAATACATTGATTGTTATAAATATATTGTCCATTGTTCCCTCAATGTTGATATGGAAACCGCTGACTTATAGTGGGTTCTTGGAATGGGAGAAAAAATGTATAACAGAGTTTCCATCATTACAATCAATAGAACAATCCCATACAAGGATGAAAAAATAACATACCACTTTTTAAAATTGTGGATAGAATCATATAGGGAATGGCCAAAGTAAAACCAGAGGATTATCTATGTGTGGAAAACAGAGGCATCAGAAAAATAATTTTTTTTATGGAAGGGAATAATCCCACTAATAAAGAAGGAGAAAATGGTTTGTATCAGCATTATGCCTTCTGTATAATTATATAACAATAATTAATATGGTAATAATGCAATCAAATGACCTAACCCTAGGGTTTTTAGAGACAATCATTGAAAATAATCTCCACGGTATCACGAAAGCCCATATTGTATCATTAATGATAAGGTGTATGTCCACAATTATGTAGTGAAAAGTACACTACTTATTCATTATATAATAGTGAAAGTACATTTTGATTATGTTTCTATGAATTATTTTATATCTTTAAAGTATAATGCAACTATTAAAACATGAACTCAATTCATGGGGATGGATCTATTTGGGAGAATATAAAATGGAGTGATTATTGCAATGAAAGTATTTAAATCCTACCCAATCAATGTTTTTGGACTCAATATTTGAGAAAATGTCATCACACATACTTTAGTAAATTTTGATTCTATTTTTGGAATGGATTGGATATCCAAATATAAATCCAGTATCAACTATCGAGATAGAGAGATAAATCTCTACATCCCATTGTGAGTAGTTATATTGTTCTATTCTTATGATATTTTTCATCTCTTCCCCCTAACTGATAGCTTGAGTCCTCAATCAAACATATACATGGATCTATACTCATATCTAAAAATCTATAAGCCATGGAATATATTTAATTGGAAGAACTGGATAAATAGTTAAAATATAATTTTTAAAAGCGCATTATATGACTGAGTGCTTCCTAATAGGGTGAATCGGTCATCTCTATCAACAAGAAGTATAGTCCAATGTGCCTCTGTATTGATTATAGTGAACTCTAAAAATCAACAGAAATGACATGTATCCCCTTCCATGGATAGATGACATGATCAATCAACTATGCACAACCAAGTATTTCTCTAAGGTGCACCTTTGATGAAGATATAAAAAATTAATGATAAAGGAAGTTGGCATTTGTTAAAGTGTCATTAGAATAAGGAATGAATAGTATGGGTTCATAGTAACCATTTGGGAGTACCCAATGCTCCAGAAATCATCATGGGAATGATTAAAAGAGTATTCAGATATTATCTTGACAAACATTTGTTATTTATTATGGATGGTATTTAGATTTTCCCGAAAATAAAGGAGTATTATGAGGAGAATTTAAATATTGTTCTAAGGTATTTGAGAAAGGAGAATATATATGAATGTAAAATAAATGTGAGTTCTGTATGAGGGAATTAACATTATTGGGGCTTATTATCTCCAATAAAGGTATATATTTGGACTCCTCCAAGGAAAAAAATTTATTATTGACCTAGATCGACATCGGTGATAAATATTTATAGATTTCTTCAATTATAATTGTATTAAATATTATTTTGTGATAATAAATTTCATGATTTTAATGCTCACTAACCAAGATAACATGGAATGGAGTAAAAATTTTCTAAACCAATGAATGTGAAGTGTAACATAAGGAGATGAATAGCATCTTATCAAAAAGAGTGTACTCTTTATTCCCTCAAGCGGGTAAATTTTTTTGGTTTATAGAGATGCTTCAAATAAGGTTTTGTGTAGAGTAAAAATGTAGAAAAATAAAGCGATTACCTATGCCACAAGTCGATTTAATGTTCATGAAAATGATTATCTAATGTGTAACCTAGATTTGTCTGTATTAGTATTTGGGTTGAATATTTAGTGAAATTATTTCTATAGAGAGAAATGTGAAATATACACAAATTATAAGATCCCCAAATATATATTCACATGGATGGATATAAACATGATCCAATGAATATGGTTATATATAATCAATGACAATGACTTCTATATTCATTTAAATCATGATAAATAAAACAAGGTGTAAAATTCACTAAGTCAAAAAGGATCCAACAATTTTATCAATTATGATAGTTGGGATGGATCCAATACTCTTAGATTTTCTAATGATGGATATGGAAATTGTAAAAGGATATTTATCCTACCTTTCACAAATAATGGTTTATCCATCCATTATTAATAGGATCCAAGTGGCCTAGAAATATAATGAGGTTTTATAGAAATAGGAAGAAAAAATTGTGGATTTCAATGTTGATGAAGATAGAGTTATATGGTTTGGAATTTGAATATGTTTCCCATAAAAACCCAGAGATATTGAAGGAGATTTTGGATGATCCACATAGATTTTACATGTCTATTCATCTAGGAAGAACATGAATGTATAGATATTTGATTTATAACTTTATGTTGGATAACATGAAGTTTGAGATTGCAGAATATATATCTTGATGCATGTTATACCAACATTTCATGGCTGAATGGTAGAAGTATAAGTGTATGACAAATGTATTTCCCATAACAGTATATAAATGGGGAAATATAACCAAGGATTTCATTACAGGACTACCCGTGACACCTAAAGGGAAATTCTCCATATGGGTGGTAGATGATCACCTTAAAAGTCATCACATTTTATTTCTATCTTGGAATATTTCACTATTTAACTAATCACTAAGATATTAATAACGAAATTGGTAATATTTCATGGAGTTTCACTCTCTATTTTATCTAATTTATATTTGACTTTTAATGGTTTTTTATTTATTATATATAAAATAATAACAATTTTAAATAAAATGGAATGTTTTCTGAAAAAAATCTATTTTTAAAAAATGAGTCTTTGATGCACTTTTCCTGCATAATTGAAAAATATATTTTTCTAATTTTAGAAAAAATATTTTAAAAACAATACATCATTTTTTAAATCAAAAATTCAAAATCATCCTTGTATATTTTATTTTATTTATTTAAATGATTCAATTTTCAATGAATAGTATAGAATGCAATTTTTATTGAAAACTACCCTTCCTTTAAAGAATTCACATTCCCCATTTTATTTTAATGTGGTTAAAAATTTAAAATTAGTTAAATTATATATTAACCGGTCAAAATTAGATTATTAGATTCAATTTCATATTGAATTTTTATATGAAATTGTTTCCAACTTTTGAATGTTTTTTCTTTTTGATTTTTTTTCAACACCACTATATGTTTTATTTAAATTTAAAATCTAAAACATTATTATGTTAAATTTGAAAAAATATATTTAATAATATGAATAATAATATATTATATCATCTAATAAGTTTAAATTTCTATTTTACCAAAATGAATAGTGAAAATAATAAAATCATTTATCAAGGATAAAGTAAAAATGGGTTTAGGAAGGGTTAAACTAAAAAGATAAGAATTAAAAATTAGTTAAAACATTTATAATTCATATTTTTTGATCCAATTTATACTTTATATCTTATAAGGATCTAAAATAGTTCATTTTGGAGCTTTTTCCATGAGGGAATCATGGGTGGAATTATATATTTTAAAAAAATCCATGTGTTTCCTATCCCCGCTTGTAAATGGCCTTCCACTTTACATATCATTCCACACTTGAAAAAACAATTTTTTATCTATTAACTTCCCAAATAAAGTATCCAATTTCCTACCCTCATCCTTGAATCTTTTTTTGGTTATGAATCTAAACTATGAAGGATTTTGGTTTAAACCAAAAGAAGTTGTCTGATGAAGTGGTAATGTCCCTAACCAAGGTTTTTATATTATTTATTTATCCACCTACGTAAAATATTATTACACAATCATGATTTATAAAATATATTATATTAAATATATTTATTTTTTATGCTATTTTCAATACCTGAAACCATCTTCACCTCTCTCAAATGGGAAACGAAGTTGTTGGTCGTTTGTATGGCGAACTACCGGCATGCGAACCAACATAATTCATTTTCCATCAACCCTACTCATGGATGGATATAATAATGTATATAATGCTTATATATAATATATATTATATAAATATTATTCTTTAATTATAATATAATATATATATTCCCAATTTTTGTTAAATATAGAATACAATATCGTCACTCTTGTCTAAGGAAAACTACCTGCATATGAAATGATGTGATTAATTTCTCACATACACTTTACATGGATGGAAATAAGGAAAATATTGATGTGTATATATGATATTAATGACATATTGACAATTTTTTAAAATTAATATATCATATAATTTCTTTCCTTATCATCTATTTAATAAATTATAACATTATTCGTGTGTACGGCGGACAACCTATTCACGAAGAAATGTGATTAATTTTTATTTATAAATCATATTGATGGTCAGTTTAAGGTTATTTAAAGAAATAATATTATATTTAAGATATAATTATAATTCTATAATGATAAAATAAAATTTACATTCCTTCCATCAATATCTTCAAAAAAATAGAAATTTTACTCATGCATACGTATGAATTGCCATCTCCATGATTGTATTGTTGTTCATTTTCCATAACAATATTTATTAGTTATCCTAAATAGTACTATTTATGTAAAAAATTATAATTTTCTCCTAGTTTCCATTATTAATTTTATTGAATACAAATAATTTAGACCTTATTCAACTTACTTATGTGATTTTGGACATATGATTCCTTTATCATTAAAACATTTTCATAAAATTAATTTGTTATGTAATTTAATATGAAATTGAAAAAAATAATAAAATTTGAAAAATTTATTATTAATGTAACTAAATAAAAAATTATTATTTATGATGATAAATAATTAATGTGAAAAATCTATTTCAAGGTAGTGGATCTTTTTAAACCACCATTTCCTTTGGGTTATGAACTCTCTCTCGCTAACTCACTTTATCAATCTCTATATTTTATTTAAGGATTATAAGTTATTTTTATATGTCACTAAAATATATACAAAGATTATTCTACATTATTTTTATGTTCTAACACATTATTTATGACCATTTCTCAAATTAATTCATTATGAAAATTATTTTTTTATATGAATCAAGATTATGTGACCCATTTCTTTTCATGGGTAATTCTTATGTTATAACTTATGATTGATTCCATCATGTGGTACACAAAGATCATGAACAAGTTATGATATGTGTTCCAATATATCTCTCCAATTCCTTGGGTAAATATGTAGTCTCATAAGGTGTCATTCATGGGATTAGGGAGTAAACCTAATCCATTATGGGTTTTTTTACTATGTGATATTTTCTAGGATGTTAGCCTTGAATAAGGTTTATGTCATGTTATATTTTGTTTCCAAATTTCCTATGATTCTATGATTTTATGATAGCATGTTCATTATGATATTCTATGATTAAATTACTTATTATACTTCTCTTTATGATATCATATTATGCATTTGACTCTGATAGTGTGTCCACTTATCATGTTTAATCCATTAATGGGACCCTTACCTCAAAACATTCTTCATGTATTCCTCAGGTCACCCTAAGAAGTTTAAGGATATCAAATGGATTTTAGTATCTCCATGTGGGGAATAAAATAAGGACATCATTTTTTAAGATCCTTTTAATGTATCTTGAACCTAGTCTTCCAATGACACAAGGCCTTTACAATACATATGTTTTATTAATATGTATTTATTTTTAAGAACCATGTAAAAATATTTTTAAAAGGATTGGGTTTCCATAGGATAAACCAAAAATAGTTTCTTACTATTCAATGGAAACCCATCACCCCTCAATCATACAATTCTTTATTTGATTATGAGTATACTCTATAAGTGTGGGACCTTGATACATGTTTCAAAGTGAGTAAAGAGAAAATCACCTACTATAACTCAATAAAACAATTATGATAAAGAAAATATGGCATGGCCAAATTTTGATCTTGAATCATTTTACATAGAGTCTCAAGGAGGAACCATAACATACATTTAATTTTATAAAGTAGATGTTTTCTAAAAAAACATGCCTTTATTCTACAAATTAAATTTTAAATGGTAATAGATTGAATTATGTCATTTTATTCAAGTCATAGTGGAAGGAAATTTTTTGAACATGTGACAAAAAAATCATTTTAATTGATGACCATATCATAGTAAAACAAAAAGAAGATAAATTTGAAATTCACTAATTATTTATATTAATTTCCTACTGTAAAAAAACATTATGGTTTTCATTGTATATGAAATTAAGTAAAACCCAAGGAATTTCAAGTTTAAAGAAAATTTTTTCTACTTATTTTATAAATTAATATTTAAGAATTTATTGAATTAAATATTCAAAATGCACTAAAATATAGTATCATTGGGTATTTCAAATTTATTAAATGATGGAAATTTATATTTAATAAAGATATCTTTAAACACAGTAAAAATATATAAAAAACAATAATTATAGGAGATTCACTAGTCATTGTTAATTGTTTTTTAAACAATCTTATAATCATAGAGAAAGAATTTTTTGCATTATTTGTTTTTTACTGAGAGTTTTTTAACAATATTAATGGTTTTTGTTTTTTGGGTTATTTTTAGATGTTATGGGAACTATTATTTTCTATTTCTAGGTGTAAAATAACCAATCCAAAAGATTATTTCCTTATTATGAGAATATACCAAATATATAATAAAATTTTATTATTTTTACACTATTTTAATCATAAATATAATGTTTTAAATTTCTAATAACTAATTTATTAAAATTATTTATTATTTGTTATATAAATTCATGCATATTGAGATAAATATTTTGGAATTTATTTTCTCACTTAGATGGGATAAATTGAGTTTCTTTATTATTTTTAATGAAACAAGATTTATCTATTTTGAAATAGGATGTTCAAAAACTCTATTGTTATATTTATTATATATAACGATTAATGACTTCATTTTTCTATACTTATAGAATGGGTTTCATCTTTTCTATGAAATCAAGTCCCCTTCTTTGAAATATTATTATGATTATCATGGATATATGTTTTAGTATGTAATTTTTGTATTTCTATTTCCACATTCTATTTAGTGATATTTAATTATGGTTTTCCTCCTATGGTTTTATGATTTTATTTTGAAATTGGTATAGAATATAAAATCACCCCACATGGTACTCACTCACATGATTGAGTCAGGTTGGCTTCTAGACCTCAAATGTACCTCCTAGTATACTAGAGGTTATCTACTATTAGTAAGGTTCAAATGAATATAGTTGGGAGACTATACCATTGGGTATAGAGTTGCGAAAATAATGAAAATAATTTAAAATATCATAAATACAACCAAGAATAATTAAAGGGGAAAATATAAAAGTCAAAATTATAAAAAATATAATGTAATGACATGTTGATGTAACTACTAGATATGCTGAAAGTGAGAGAAGTAAAAGATGAAACATACTCAATAAAAGAATCTAAATACCCCAGTACTGAAACCCATGTCATTCCCTTCTCCAAGATCCAACCCATTTATAAATCAATCAATCAATGTAACATCCTTATACCTTGTCCAGAAACACAACTATAAAATCATCCCAAGTACTAAATGATAACCTGGATAGGGTGTGAGGTAACATATTTGGATACCACTAATAGTGTCTAGATAAATATATTTTGAATATGTAATTCATGAATTTTTTTGATAAATTGTGGCATTAATAAAATAATAAATATATCATATCAAATAATTCTTCCAATCCATGGCTCAGGGATGACACACTTGGTTATACAAACATTCTACAGCTCCAAGATGGATGTCTCTCTCAATTAGTGGACCCTCATACAAAGAAACCATTACTAATTCCATTGTCATGATATCTTGATTCAAGAAAAATCACCAGTATCGGGTCTCTAGAGATCATTTTATACAAGACCCTTAAGTGGACAAACAACTTCTACATTCCTATATCACATGTCCCTTTGGGGAAAGTAGCCATATCATATGGTAACCCTATATTATTCCATATCTATTTACTTATTCCCATGGAAAACTTCAAAACCCAGGGAAAACCCAAATTTCAAGGAATTTCCTAACGTACCCTTATATTATGACAGATCAAATTATTTTTTTTACAAAATATCAATTGTAAACTAAGGGAAAAATAAGTATCAATTAATCACCCCCATGTCCCAACAATTAAAATCATATAACTACCATTTTTTAGGATTCTCCTACATCATAAAGAGTCATTTATTTTATGTATCAAGAAACCAAACATCACGGTTTTATCAAGATATCATATTCTATTTTGGAAATATATACCAATTACAAATTTATAATCCATTTATTATCATCTATATCATTCACTTAAATTAGGATGAATCACTAATATAACATCATTCCATGTCCTAAATTATTTAATCTAAAACATTATGAAAAAAATTAAATTAATAAGTGATTCTATTTTATCACAAGTTCATGGGAAGACTCACCACTCAGGGGGGGGCATAAGTTTGATCTTAATGATAATGGACTTGATGAGATCCTTAAGAGGTCTAAGAATGAGGATTTTAAAAAAATAGTGATTTATCCATTTAGATAGGTCATGTTAATGTATTACCATTTTTATTACAATTATAGAACATACTAGGTAAAACAAAATAAATGTTTAGGGAGTTTTTCCAGACCACACACCAAACAAAAGATGATGCAGACTAATACTAAAACTATGATGTAGTGATAGGATTCATCCATTATTACCATAAATGAAAACCTATTTCCTAAAAAATCTTGATATAAAACATCAACATCCAAATGAAATTTTTTTCTGGTTTTGATAAGGAAACTCAGAAGTGTATACAGAAGAGATGCATTCGAAGGGATGTGCCCAGTGAAAGAAACGATGGAAAACGAGGTTTCAAAAGAATTTTTGATATTTCACATTCATGATATGATTAAATAATTTCTGTTATGATTGACTTGATTCCTATATATGCGTAATAATCATTCACCTTAAATTAAAAACCAATAAAAATATCAATTTCACGTCATTTATCAATTTCGTGTCATGTGTTTTCATTTAATGGTATCCATTTAGGGGTGGATGAATTTTTTGGGTCCAACCTAGAACTATTTCAATCATTAATAATGTTCAATGGGTCTTCTGAGAACCATTTAATTCATGAAAGGAGTTAATTTGGTCTTCCCAGAACCATTTTTCATGTGAATAAAGTTCATGGGATCTGTCCAGAACCATTCAAGGATGGAATGATTTTTGTGAGGCCTGTCCAAAAACATTGAGTGCTTTAATGGATTTCATGGGTTCTACCCAGAACAATTCATGGGGAGAACTATATTCATAGGGTCCTCTATAAACATTTTAATTCATGAATAATGTTTATGGGGTCTACTCAAAACCATTCAAGGAACGAATGAAGTTCATGGGATCTTCCCATGACCATTCATAGTATGAATGAAGTTCCTGATGTTTGACTAAAATAATTTAGGGGTTGAATGAAATTCATGGGTTCTTTCCATAACCATTCAGGGTGTGAATGAAGTTTATTAGGTCTATTGAGTACTATTCATGGTGTAAATTTTTTCTCTACCCAAACATCATCTCCCCTTTCAATATCCTCCACATATATTTGGCAACTATCACAAGAATTTATTATTATGTCCTAATACCAATTGATGAGACTTAAAAAAATTCAAAAAAAAATACAAAGAGGGGTATACCTAGAAAATATGGGGTCTTACAACATACCCACCCTAAAATATCTCATCCCCAAGTTGGTCTCCAAAGAATATCAGTGGGTATTGGTGAACTAAAATGAACACTATGTCCAAAAATCTGATTCCATATCCCATGTATACTCTGGAACACTCACATGCTTCCACTACACTCACAGAAGAGGAAAATTAATCCCCTAGATATTCTTCTCACCATGGTATACAATATAGATCAAATTATCCTAAAAAAATGTATCAACATCCAGGCTGATATCAACAACATATATCGCATGATAAGGTTCATAATGACGTAAACAATTTGTGACATGTGAAACACAACATGTGTGTTTTTTTATAATTGTGGAAGGTCGAAAAGGTATACCAGATGAACAACCCTTTACACTATCTCAAATTCCCCATAAATCCATTGTTTTTACTTCCATAGTATCCTAATGCAGTTGTTGCGGACTAGGATACACCATATGACTGACCTAAAACTCCAAAGGTCATCCACAATATTCAATATATTATTTTTGTGGACATTTTGTGGTCACCAACTGCTATTTGATCAACTTAACTTTCTCTTACATCTCCTACACAAGACTAGGCCGGATAAGCATTGGCTAACATGACTCGGACAAGAAAATATGTGATCGAAACAAATTTCTATAAAATTCTTAAAAAAGGTTTCATTGAGGTCTAATCTTTAAAACTATTATTACAAGAGAGCTACATGAGTTCTATATACTTATCCAGAGGACCCCCAAAATCTGAAACACGGGCTTATAACATATCCTCCAAAATATGAATCATCTGTATTGATCAGACTTGAGTCTCTGGATGATAGGTTGTACTCAAAATAAACCATGATCCAAAATAATTATGAAGATCCTTCCAAAATAGAGACATGAAATAATGATATAAATCAGAAAAGTTACTCCTTCGAACAGTACGTATTTGGACAATTTTTTATATATAGAGACTACCTAGAACATTGATGGTGAAGGTCTACATAATATTTAAGAAGAGTTATACCTTCATCAGTCGATCCATCATCTCCTATAATTCATCATTCTTGTGCGTTTTCATAGGTAATTCTATCACACAATCCATAATGACAACATCCCACTTCCATTCCTGAATATGTAGAGTAAGCAACAGCCTAGCTGGCCTCTGATGCTCGACATTCACCTAAAAATAATTGAAAAATCTATCCATAAATCCATATATATCCTACTTCATTCCTAGTCACTGATATTATCTACTAATATCATGATACATATTTTTCAGACAAGGATGTAACTCCCACATAGAATCATGAAACTCCCTCACCAACTCCTCATGTAAGCTTGTAGAAATCCATACTCACTCAAAGATAAGAAGATAATTGTCACTACCAAGAGATAATATTGATGGTGTCTCCAAGACATATATGTAGAAACGCAAAGAAATGTACTCTAAATCCAATTACTGATATGTCTTGATCCGGTTCAAAATCATAAGTATAATTGATTTCTATATTCGAGAAAATTGTCTGTGGGAATCTTGAAATCTCGATTCATGTCTTTAAATAGTTTCCATAGCCTCCACCCATTACAATACTCCCACACTACCACTATCTATGTCTTATATCTCAAAACATTAATAACAATGTTTAATTTTCTCATTGTGTAGCCCAACTCAATATTAAAATACTACAAGTACTCGACCAACCTCCTCTACCCAAGTTTAGGGTGTCACTGGGTAAAGTTGTAATTAAGGCTCTGGTGGACTGATTATACCACAAACCTATCACCCAATAGGTATTATATCTAGAATCATAGAAAATGCCCAATAATATCTAGTCCAGATCATGAATATGTTCACTAATCTTATCTATTTTCAGCTATCTAGATCCATATGAAATAACTTATACCTCCCACATCTAATCTTCTCCTTTTCTAATTCCAGATTCAATTCAATACATTGTATATTCCTTCCGATCCTAGGAAAGGTGTGGATAAGTATTGAGTTCGTCCTTCTCTACATATCTTGGAATTCCACCTCGCAAGTATTTGACCAAAAAATCACTCTTTCTTGGTCATTAAAAAAATTAGTGCAACCATACAAAATAAGTAGTGAATTAAATGATTATAAGATCATTATAACCCATAAATCTTTGAAACTTGAATACATTCCTAGGTCACTCCTAGGGAGTCACAACTGCAACCTTCTAAGGGTCCATTAATACTCCATCCTCTATGATAACATGTCCTAATTTTTTCACTCTATCAATACAGAAACTGCTTTTAGATAGATTTTCATAAAAATTATTTTCTCTCAGTACACTCAAGATGATATCAAGATATATGGAATTCTCTTCTATTGAAAGGGATCACCATAATATTTCATCAAAAACCCACTAATTGATCTAGAAAGGAATTAATGATATGGTTCATCATGTATATGAATTTTTTTATTTCATTTTTCTATCCAAATTACATCACCATGAACTCATACAAATCATACCTACTAACAAAATCATACTTGTGTATGTTAGATAATCTCATACGCAATTTATGGTACCTTTTTATCAATTTGATATTTGTGAATATTATGTCACAACCTATCCAATAAAATATATTTTCTATGCATAGAAGGATAAAATGGTTATTGAGTATCATTTAATTTATCTGGCGACAATCCACATATTAGTACAATGTCACAGAATCCATTTTAGTGAAAAAATGGGAGAATCCCATAGTGAATTAGTAGGAAATACACATCCTTTTTATCCATATCTTCAAATTGGGAATTCAACGCAAAATATCTCTATTGGTTACATCATATAAGATTTATATAAACATGCTTAGATCCTAGTATAAACTCAATCATGATTTTGATCTCACACATGGGAACCAATCCAGAGAACTCATTAAGAGAGAAATCCAAAAAATAGTCCACTTATATGGGATGAGTACCTTGTTTTATTCCAAAATCATCCTAAAGAATACCTATTATCTAATATATGAGACAATATAATCTACCCTAAACTGAAAATACATGACTAGATCAAATATCTCACACTCCCAAATGGATTTAGGTACCCCCACCTAAAGATAAAAAGTTAACTCTCCTAAAATAATAGTTAATATGATCCAAGTAAAAAACAATCCAATCCATACCATGAAGCAAATTGAATCTATCAATTTCTAGAATACAATCTCCCAAATTAAATGGTAGCCATGAAATTCAAGAGAAAATTTATTAAAACATCTATTATCCTTGCATCGCACTCCTAGTGGAATGTTGATGTTCATAACACCATAAAATCTCACTGAAAAGACCAAAACGATTTAAAATTGATATGAAAAAAAGGAATGTGATAATTTAGTATCAAAATAAATTGAATCATGTTTTGATGATATTATAATTTTCATTCTAACATTAGAATGCCTTAAATAAAAACTATCCAGAGTAGATAAAATGGAGTGTAGATAGATTATCCCATACTATTAGCTTCAATCTTAATCCATTATGTTTCTCCCTCTAGTTGGTATTTTCAATCCTACATTGGGGTACCATGTCCCCTAACATAACTTAAATATCCTATGGAACTCAAGATACAAAACTTTTAGAGGGTAGCTAAGTCCTTTCTAGACTCTGAAACTCTTCCTCATCCACTTACACTATTATGCTTAAAATTAATCCTATAAAACATCTCTAGATGGTCCATACTGCCATATCCATGGTAATAAAAAATGGAAAATGAATACTCCATACATGTGTGCCCATACCTATTACACTGAAAACACTACAACGGGTCATGGTTCTGGGATGGGTATCCAGTTCCCTGGATTCGCTACCTACTATATCATTGGTGGTAATATTCACATATTTTCTTCATAATGCTAGAATAAGAGCTCCTAGATTTTCCTAAGGAAATTTCTTGGCCACCAATTAGAGCCTCTCTCAACATACCTTTGGTTATGAGGGCCAGATTCATCAAATCACCAACTCTAATAAGGATAAAATAATTCACCTATGAACTTAATTCAACATGAATCCCATCATTGAAATACTTTTCCCTATAAACCTCATCTATTTTCAATGATGGAGGAAAAAATTCTACATTAGTTAAGCATCTAGTATGGTGTATTACAAAAAATACCTACTGTTTTATGTGAATGAACTCATAATCTCTCTCTCCCTCATTATATCTACATATAAGTGTCTTAGGAACATCACCTCATATTTCTTCTGTGTTTTCTCATTTAAATGAAGGAATTACTGTAATATCACACCATAACATTTTTGGTCCACATAAAATGTAAGAATAAAGCTTTACCTTTATATCCATGGGTTTCTAGAGATGATTAAAGATCATCAAACCATAATTGATCTATAACTTGACTATTGGAAGGAAAATCTCCCCTATTAATATAGGTTTATTTTGTGGATATAACTCTCTCTTAAACTCAGAAATCAAGGGTATGATGTGAAAATTATTTCTCCTCATGTACTTCATCCCCTTGGGATTCTTTTAGGAAGTTAATAAAAAATATGGTTCTTTAGAGTGGTAGGAATTTATGGCTCAGCAGCATTTGAATTATGTTAATATCAGCTATATTGATTCTCAATTTAGTGATGAGGAGGAGGTATTTTTCCCTATAAGGTCTAATGCACTTCTTAGAATACAGGAACAGAAAGTGGTAAAACACATCTGGTAAGAAAAATTTAAAAACATTTTGTTAAGGTCCCTATGTAAATTATTTAACAACCAATTCAGAATAAAAATATAGTTTCCCTCATTTCATTTTATCAGGCATAATAGGGAGTTTCATTTCAATGTTTATATGGGCATATTTTTTAGATGAAATAAATGTGTCTATAACATGAACAATGCATGTCAACCTATATCCTTATAGGATTATCTTGATTCATGTATACTCATCTCATTCTATACATTCCTATTAGTAAAATATCAAAAAACAAATTAACATCAAAGAAAAAGTTAATCACCCAAGGTGAAATAACACCAAAGATGTGAAAAGAAAACAAAATTAAAAACAATATTGTCCCCCAAAACTCAATCCTCCCCCCCATAAATGGGTTAACTAATCCCATGAAGGGGATATTTTCCAGGCCCAGAAACATCCTAGTCTCCCATATACCTTCTTTGAATATTAAAGAATAAAAAAATAAATCTTCCTATCATAAAACGTTGTAATTTCCCACAACTTATTACTACTCATGTGATCGAGTTGTGTTGGAAAGTAGACTTCAGGTGAACCACCCCATATTCCAGATGCCTTCGAATAGAAGTGAGGGTCTAAAGAATATTGTGGGGATACTATATTCAATATTTTAGGGCTGTAATAATAGTAAAAATAATTTATATTATAAAACACAAAATAAAGAATATTAAATTGGAAAAAATAAACAATCCATGTTATACTAAATATCATGTAATTACATGTTAAAGGTAACTAAATGACGTGTTGAAATTATGATAAGTAAAAAGAAAAAAGTACACTATAAAAGACTCCAAATACCATGGTTCTAAAACCCCCTTTGATCTCATATTTAATATCTAAACCATTTAAAATAAATTTATAAATGCAATACCCCTTTTCCTTTCCCAACCCGAATCCATGAAATCTTATTAGGTACCAAATGGCCTCCTAAACAAAGTGTGATTAAAATAATTAGTCCACCACCTGTTTTGTCTAACGAAATACAATTTGAATATATAGTGCATATATTGATATGATAAATAGGGGTATTAATTATCAAATTAATACATAACAATATATGATCTTGCTAACCCTTGGGTCTAGGTTGACACCCTGGGTCAGCCAAACTTACATTGGCGCTTAGCTAGTTTCCTCTATCATGTAGGGGAACCTCTTATGTTGGACTGATCACCTAATCCTTTATGGGATTCTACTATGTAAACAAAAATCTTCAATATCATCTCTAAATAAACCATTTCAAATTGGACACTCAGACTATTCCAGAGCCACTTATGCCTTCCCAGAGTGAACATCACGAAGGGGGAAGTAATAAAACCATTTTAGGAATATATACATTCTATAGATACATATTTATTCATATAGTGAACTTCCAAACTAGGGGAAAAATAAATTTCATGAAATATAATATTGGACCATTAGACTATGCTAGACCCACATATGTGTTCCAATCTCACTCTTTTAAACCAATGGAAAATAAGTATGAAGTGATTTTCCACATGACCAGATAAGTCGGAAGCATATGACTACCAAATTGTTGGATTCTGTAGAATTAGGTGAATTAGTGATTCAATGATGAATTTAACCTAACATTAATATTTTATCAAGTAATCATACACTAGTTTTGTCAAATTTACGAATTAAAAATGAATAATCCATTTATTCCCAACTGGTGGAATCCCCTATATAAGGAAGAATCACAAATATCATATCATACCAAGTCTATAATTATTAAAACTAAAATTTCATTCCAAAAGTCACATTAATAAAAGCATAGTATTCATCACATGTTCAATGTAATGTTTACCTATTAGGTGGACTAAATTTGGGTCTCAATACCAATGGAACTAATGGGATCCAATGGAGGAAGAAGTATGGAGATTTTCAGTAAACATAGATTTATCCATTTTTGTAGGTTGAATTCATGGTGTGATGGAAAGATAGACTATTTACACATACTAGGATAATCTAAACACACATTTGTATAATTTTTCTAGATGACCCCCCCCCCAAATGAGAAATATCAGAGCCAACTCCTATATATTTGAGGTTGAGATCAGATTTTTCTTTCTTTATTACCTTAAATGAAACCAAAAGTCCTTAAATCTATCAATCTAGTACCACATGTTCCAATTTAATGGAACTAATGTTTTTGATAAATAAAATCATATGCATCCAAAAATGAAAATTTGTTGAAGGGAGGTGTCTGACATCAAAAATGAGGGATTTGGAGGTTAAAAATAGAGGCTAGGAATTGCACATTCAGGACGTGAATGATACATTCACCTTATTAATTTATTGATTACCACATACACCAAATAATTCATTTAATTTAATTAAAGGGACAAAAAACATGCATTTAAAATTTTGAGTTTTCTTCCCTTAGGGTCCATTTAATGGTGAATGAAATTCATGGGGTCTGTTAAAAAATATTCAGGGTATTAATGATGTTCATAGTGTCTTCCTAGAACCATTAATGGTGTGAATGATGTCCATGGGGTCTCTCTAGAATAATTTATGGTATGAATGAAGTTCATAGGGTCTATCTAGAGCCATTCAGGGTTTGACTGAATTTCATGGGGTCTCTTTAGAACCATTTAGGGCATGAATGATGTTCATATTTTCTAATAAGAATGATTCATGAGTGAATCAACATTATGGAATCTATAAAGTACCATTTTGGGAATGAATACATTTCAGGGATTCTACCCAGAACCATTCAGGGCGTGAATAATGATCATGTAATCTTCCTAGAACTATTTAAGGCATGATAAATGTTTATGGGGTCTTCTCAGAATAATTCATAGGGTGAATAAAATTCTTCGGTTCTTCCTCTAACCATTCAAGGAATGAATTTTTTCATCATCAAAACTAGATCTCCCCATGCTACATCCTCTACATATCTACCCCTGCCTACACAACAATTGATTACCAAGGTCTCATAAAATCTTACCAGACTCAAGTTGGTTCACCAAAAATGAAAATATACATATAACTAGAAATGTTTTCACTATACACAGGGTTATTTATTTTCATGATTTTTTTATGGAGATGTTCCTTGATTTTCATGTTGGATATTAGGATCTCACTCATCGCAAAAAAAAAATTTCTAATATCAAATACAAATGGATTTAGAGATATTATCCAGGAAAATAACTCACTTTTATTTGATTATGAAAACAATTTAATACACATAATGTTAACTAAAATTTATTATATTCATGAACCTTAGAATTCAACATGACCTTTGAAAACATTTTTTACTATAATGAAAAAAATTTCTCTATAAGATCAATATAGGTCAAACCATGTTCAATGTATTTTTATTTTATTTATTAGAAAATTATTAATATTAGTTTATAAACATTGATTACCCAAATCTAATTGATAAATTCTTACAATAGGTTATTTATGATCTCTCCTTCAACACCATATTAATATCTCTTAAAAATTCCCTTAAAATAATATCATGTGGGCCATTATATTATCTAAGCATGAAACCAATGATTTATACTATATTCTGGTGTTTACAATTAGTTTACAGGAGGATTTTCAGGAATGATTCAATAAATTATTATGTATTAATTTGGAAGATAAAGGTAATATGAACCAAATAGAAAAGGATGTTAGACTACTTGTTTTATAGTGAGTTAATATTAATGTTGTTATATATATATATATAACTACAGTTATTTTAGTGTTTAATTAACATATTAATAGATAATTCTAGGTTACTTAATTTAATTAATATTTCTATAGAAAGAGATAATTATCCTTATTTTTATTGTTATTAAATTATTTTATTTTCAAGAATGTGATTAATTATGATTATTATTTTGATATAAATAATAATATATGAGTTTTGAGTTATTTTAAGACATTTTATATTTACATAAGGTTTATGAAAATTTGAGTACTATTAGACATAGGAAATTTAATTGTAGTATTATGATTTTACATGGTTTACACATGATTAAATAATGGTTTACTTAGGGATTTTAAATGAATTTATTAGATAACTATTAAATTATATATTTTAACTGAACTAATGATATCGGATTTATTTATAAAAAATTAATGGATTATAATTAATGAAATTTTTGACATAGATTTTATGGTTGTTAATTTTATGACATCATGGAACTTGATTAATAATTTGAATCTATAGAATTATTATTTGGGAAAAGAGGAAATAATTAATGGATAAAAATTAATGTTATAATAGATATATATATATAAATATATAGAGGTTTTTAGTGAGGTAAATTTATGTTTTGTGACACTTTAATTAGATGGGGTTATCCATGAAGGATAAATCTAATAGAATAAATAATTTTGGTCTTAAAATACATGATTTTCTTTGAAAACTCTACTCTGTGATCCCACCATCTACATCTTTATTAATGGTGGTGGAATCCTGGAATAAAAATATTAGAGTATGTAAGATTGTATGGGTTATCAATTGGTTGTTAATATATATCTTATAGTGATATTAAATTACTCAAAACAAATTTTAATTATATGATTATTTTTCTGTATCCTCCAAAACCCACATTTTCACTATTCACCCTCTAGAATGTGAGAATTAGTGATTTTAAATTTTTGACATTAGCCATGTACTGTTCCATGGGGATCATACTAAAATTTAGAGTTAACCCTCTAACAATTTCTATTATATTCCTTTGTAGGAACGTGTTACATATGAATATGTCAAATGTAATGGGTGACATGTCTCTCACTAGTGGTTATTTAATTTAGGGGTTGTGGCACCAGGATTATTTTGATGATAAGGTAACGTGGTTATCCATATTATAGTCTTTGTCTTGGGAAATTGGGGAGATATAAGAGAAAATCATCCTACATATGTGGATATTATTTATTAATTTATTTCTTTTATTTTATTTCTTAGGATTGATGTTATTATAAATTAATTAATTTTAAATTAACTTTTAAAAACTATATATAAGAAATTAAATTGATAAAATGATGTTTCTTTCTATATACTAGATGAATATAGAATAATTATTTTGATGAAAATAAATATATCAAATAATGTTGTGTGAAGGTGGAAATATGATTTTAACATAAAGTGGAATTAAATTTTAGGTATATTGTCTATTGTAATCTTGGAATAGGAAATAATTTTCCAATGAATTTTTTTATCATTTTTTAGGTAATGATCATTAAAAGTTCCTTTATTAGAAATAACCATAGAGAAAGGTTGTAAATAGCCATGAAAATTTTGGAAAGACGCATTCTGTTTCTATTAGGTAGGGGAAAATTCCCTATAGGTTAACTATGTTAATAGTTACAATAATTTAGGGATAGTTGTATGTTTTATTGATTTTATATTAGTCATATAGCATTAAATTATAGAACTATAGTTTATTTTATATACTTATAAAAGTAGTGTATTTTTTAAAATATGGGTTCTCTAGTATAAACACTTGAAATATTGTAAGATTTTATTAAATGATAAATAAGTTGTCTAACTAAAATCACATTATTATTTATTCTAAATAGAATTAACAACCTAGATTAGAATAGATTATACATGATAATTTATGTGACTGATTCACTAAAATAAAAATGAGTAAAATGGTATTCATACCTACCCACACATCTAGATATGTGAGTATACATTGTTTTTCCTGATATAGAAAATTTTACGGCTAAATTATTTATTGATGATAGTTTCTAGAAGCTATGTGTGTGGTGGGACTAGTCCATATTCATCCTTGTTCCATTTTAGCTATTTTATAACATAGATTGATTATTTTCATTCTTATATATTTTGTTTTTATGTATTGGTTATTGATTTTTTTTGTTCCATTATTTTAAATTTCATTCATTAATGGTTTTCTTAAAAGATTTTCCTTTTAAAAGTAATGTAACATTTATATATATATATATATGTGTGTGTGTTATTTAACTCTATTATAGAATAATAATTCACTAATAATAATTTTGTATCCTTTAAAAGAATTTTCAACCCTTTAGTGATTTGGGAACACTATAAAGTCCTTAATGTGATCATATTTAAGTCTCATAATTAAGGACCTTGGATCATGTTGTATCAAAATAGAATCTAATCCATTCCTTAATATTGATTCTTGGGATATATAATAGTCTTGAAGATTATTATTGTGGGAACACATGATGTACCGAGACAAATGTGTTTCAAGACACATTAATTGGGGAACATGTGTTAATAGGGAGTTTGGACAAGATTAATAATATAAGGATTTGTATAGAACATGGTTGATTTTTTATGTCTAAATCTAATAATTGGTTATTAGGGGTAGTTTAGTCATTCCTCATAATAAAGATGTATAATAATAAAATTCATGGGCATTTTATTTTTAACTGATCTTAATATCATGTTGTGGATTTTGATAAATTGTTTTGATTTTTCTAAATTAGTTTTATTGAAATTTATTTTCATTGAATTGTGTCAATTTAAAATGAATAGATTGTAGTAATATTAGTAGAACCGCATATATGTGAAAATAACCACAAGATTCCTAAAATCATTGAGAGGGTGGGTTAATATATGATTAGGATTTCCTTTTTATATTTTTTTTTAAAAATCTTTTTCTGACTATTAATATGTTACATTTTTTTATTATCAACACACCATATATCTGTCACATAAGACCATACTAGAACTACGAGGTTTACCTTTAAAAATGAATGTCTGGGAATTATCATGATCTGAATTTCACAATGATCATACAACCCCTTAATATCAATATGTAAGTACAATTGAGAATGGACTATTCTTATAATCATCATACTTGTCTCATTGTAGTGTTTGAGTAATTTCCACACTATTGAAATTATAAAAGATTATTTTTCAATATTAAGAATACCTTCGATAGAAATGGACTTCCATAGAGTTATTTCAGTAGTGATCCTTCTTCTTCCTTGTAAACATATACTATCATAGGTATATTTTCTTCTTACTGTTGGAGCAAAACAACCCATTTTACATTTTCTTTTTATCAAAATTATTCTTGACAAATTATGTATATATCACACACTTCATCCTCCTATGTCATATATGTTACACTTTATTATTTAAGTATGAGACCTTATATATCATGTGATAGTAGTACATATCATTTTTTTAATTTGAATTTAAAATTAAAATAAATAACCTCTTCTATAATATCTCATAAATTATTCTTTTTTACCACTAATTTCTTCTTCATCTATTCTATTAAACATCGTTTTAGCTTAGCATAAATGAAAATAATGTGATCTGTTAGTTACCCTATATGTTTTTCTTCATGTTTCAAAACTTCAATGTGTGAACCAAAATTTTTCTTTGATTATGTCACAAAAACCAATTTTAAAGTCTATCCTTTTATTGAATCACTTTCAAATCATTTTGTTAAATATTTTATATGTTTAAATATTATAGAAAATAATATTTTCGTATAGAATAATTCAAAAATATATATATATCTAAATACTTATGAAACTCAGCTATTATAAAATGATCCATAAATTTTATTGGAATTTGAAAATCCATATGTTGGATGTCTCACATGGATTCAAATTTTAATATTGTATATATAAATTCTTATGATGAATTTTATATGTTGTCACAAAATTCATACACATATGAATTGATTTATTATGAAATAAGACTTATGTAACCCTTAATGTTTTATGATTATACATAAAGTTCAACATGTATGACTTAAAATTTCATACGATGCCTCAAAATCATACCAAATATGGATTTCTCATTTTACTAATAAAATTCTAAAATTTATGGTTCATTAAATTACTCATGGAACCCCATAAAAAATAATCCATAAAACTATAAACATCTTAAACACTGAAATTATATAAATAAATATTATATCAGGTTTGTTTTAATATGATTTATGAAATGAATTAAATTATATCAAAAAATTCCATATCCAATTCTATAATATCATAACCTTCTTATCTAGAAACTTTCCTTATTCTAAAGAAAACATAATGTCATAAAATTTTCACAGAGAATTAAATTATTTTCAAAAACACTTTTTTCTCAAAATATCCAATTTTGGATTTTGTTCGTATCTAATTAATAAAGGTAACTTTCAAACTCAAACCAATTAAAAGAGAATCATAGTCCAATAATAATAATCCAAAACGAGTGAACATTGTGTAAGAAATATGGACATTGAAAAAAATTCATGTTTTCTACAAAATAGTTATTTATATCCATACTTATTCAAATATAATCCTTTTGATCCAAAATGATAAGATGGAGACATTAAAAAAATATCTATGAATGAATTGATTATTGTTAAATTAATATATAAAATCCTTCCACAACTTAAAAATCATGATCACTTATTCTTGAATCAATACTCCATCATCAAATAAGATCTTCCCTCATATTGAAAAATATTTCAATGGAATTTTTAATAAAAAAATCATTTATGAACATCAATAAACTATAAAAATAGTAAATAAACACACAATAGTGAATTATAAGATTAAACCTTTTAAAAAAAATTCTAAAATAGTATTCTAAATAAGTGTACACTCCCCAAAATTTTAAACATATATGAATGAAGAAGAAACAGCTATATATTTTCTATACCCCTATGTGTATGAATTAAGTGATTAAATACAAAGAGAATTATGATTTTAATTTTTCTTATCACAATTTGAAAATAATTTTTTAAATAAAAATATGAGGGATGTTACTAAATCATATAACTTATCCATCAGAGGAACATAGTTGAACTTATATCATCATCCTCAATCAATAATAATATTTTTTCATCCATGGTTTATAGAAAATATCATCCACTATCTCCATTATATAAACTAACTATAACATTAAAAAATCACTTCCACACTCAATTTTATGAATAGATACTTTATATCATTTTTCATATTCCATTATGGTTGATAGAATTTCATGAATGATAAACAGAACATTGATGGTCAAAACAATTACGTAGTGGAAATTTCACTTCCACATTAATATCTTCAAACTGATTTCTCATCCAAATAAATTGAGTTTTATCTTGAGTGGTATCCACATAATCCTATTCAATATTACATAGTGTCATAGAAATTTTCCTATTAATGTTAAATCTTACACTATTATCTCCTAAAAAAGATAACTCCACCAGATATAGATCTCCAATAATCAATATAATCTTCTTAATCTTCTTGTATGTTTTCTATTAAGTAATGTGTCCCATTGTAATCACATTTTAAACACAAAACTTTGGTACATATTATGTAACTATTAATCCTCATTCCAGAATTTAAATAGGACACATTTTTGTTACTTTGATTCTAGGAAAAATTTTCCAATATAAACTGTACCCTTCCTTGGATCATTCAACAATAAAAGGTTTCTAGTCATCTTCTGAAATTCCCTTGAATCCAATTTTTTTCCTTGCTCAACATAAGAATAAATTTTTCCCAAAATAATTATATTGTAAATTATAATTTAAACCACTATGCCAAAACTTGTTAGGGGTTACCTAACATACTTATATTGAGAAAGAAAATTTTGATCTATCTCTTGAAAAAAATATTCTAATACAATACCACATATCCCAAATCATTGAAACTTCAAAAAAAATGAATATACTTTAAAAAATCTTCCAAAATTTATTTATAATTTATTGGAAAAATATTTTAATTTATAAATATATGAAAAATAATAGATACCTCTTTTTCGTCCATAATGTATACATTGTTTTATACTCTCCCCTTTTTGAAATTTAACTTCATAAAATCAGTTCCCAACATATATTACCATGATCTTGGGGATTTTATCATCAAATATAAATCTATATTTAATATGAAAACATAATTGACA
The DNA here is from genome assembly GCA_963277665.1 of Viscum album. Lineage (NCBI taxonomy): Eukaryota > Viridiplantae > Streptophyta > Magnoliopsida > Santalales > Viscaceae > Viscum > Viscum album. The sequence continues at coordinate 556,165,264 of OY728122.1, read as the reverse complement.
TCATCCAGAAGTATGAACCCATATAATTGATCAATTTAAAACACCTCATTAAACGTAACATTGAGAAATGTAGACTTGATATCCATTTGAAAATTTTGGTATCTCCCTTTGTATGAAATACAAATAAATATTCTTAAGGTATCGAGGCTTAAAATTGACAGAACATCTCATCAATGTCGATTACTTCAGCATTACAGTATCTCATACACATAAGTATTTATTTTTCCTCCCAACATCACCATTTTCAATCAACCTATTCGGGACTACCCTTTTTTACTAATGACATTTTTTCTTTCCATCTTGGTTAGAAACTCCAATGTTTCATTATTCTCTATTGGTCTAACTCTTCATTCATATAATTTACCCTATATTGATGCTCAAAATCTTATTATAAATTTATTTTTTAAAATTATTAAAATAATGAGGTTTGTGATATCTTCTAAATTAATTTGAATATAAATATTTTTATAAAAAATAAATTAGTGAATAATTTTATTCATAATCACATGGAAGGGATGAATCTTATTTTCCCTCATATATATTTTCTAAACATGAATAATTTTCTAAAACATATTCAAAGAGTTTGAAAATATATATCTACATCTTCATCACTTCAAGAACATTCTTATCCATCTATGATTATTTCCTTATGTGTCAAAGAACAATCACATCATTTATATAAAAAATATTTCCTCTAACATTTTTATAACCCCATTATCAAATTATAACAAGAATAAAATTTTTAAATATCCCATCAAAACATTTCTTCACAATCATCCCAATATTTTTTCCATTAATATTGATCGCACAAGGGCTTCCAAACACCTTAGATACAACAGACATGGTTATTTCTTATAACAAATAACAAATGAGGAAATATCTGAATATTTTTTATACATGGAATTATTTTTTTGTGAACTACTTCCCTAATATATTTTCTCCATAAATAGCCTTAGTTATCTTTGTTAATCAATATTGCTCAATCCATATCCACTAAAAATATATTCCTCTATATTATGATGCCATTTTGATATTGTGTATATGGAACACTGAGTTTGTAATAAATATAATGTTTTAAAAGATACTAATAAAATATTACAATTATATATTTTACAATATTATCTCTTAATATCTTCCCTAATGAGGAAACAAACTCTATATCATCCTTCCTGCAAAATATTTTAGACAACATTAAAGGAAATTAATTTTTTTTCATAAAAATGTTACACATGTAATCCACTTAAATACATAAATAAAGAAGATATAATATTTATCTTCATTTTTTTTGTTTCTTATTAATTTTACCATTAATTTCGCAATGGATAAGATTTATTAATTGAGTATACTGATTATCACCCTTTCTGTGTGAATAATTCAAAATGATTCACTTTTTAAATGATCAGAAAATCTTATTCCATTCGGTTTACAGTATAACTACATCAATAAAATTTTCTACTCTAGTGAGATTACCCATGTTATTTTGGTTAAGAGAACAAATACTTCTATTCCATAGTTGATTTTATTGTTTTACATTTATGTATCATGGATTTCCAATACCACCCACTTGAAATAAATTTCCCCTTGTTCACTCACATGTTTAGAAAATAAACCATCATAAAAGATATTCACTAAAAATTCACATTTTTAAAATAAATAATAATTCCCATTATCTCATAAGTAATAAATATTTTTTATATTTTGTTTAGGTTCATTAATAAATTATTTATTCTTGATTTTTAGTTCATATTTCCGAATCCTAACTAATGCAACATCTATGATTTTCATTAACGCATTATTTCTAAAGTTCAATAATCCATCCTTTCACTTTTCCAAAATTTTTAGGAATTTTTAATCTCATTTCATGTGAGATTACAATACACTATCTAGAATCTATGCAATACCACCCCTTTGATACTTTAGTGATTCGTACACAACAAAATATTTCCACTTACCTTTGTTCTTCTTCTTATGACATTGTTGATTAATGTAACAAATGTTTTTTTGGATAGTTGAAGGATGAGGTAATAATTTTCATGGTGACTACGACGGCCACATATTTCAAATTTAATCTTATTCTATGTTCTGGATCAAAAAAATTTAATATATTTATGATTTTTTCTTTTTATTGGAATGTATCCACCACAAAGTATACCATTAAAAATCATATTTTCATATTAGTGTTGATAATTATTCTATCACGTTATTTATATATTCCATAATCCTCCTCAATAGGAGTCAATTCTATAAAAATCATAATTTTAATTGAAACCTCTATGTTGTCTAGAAATTCATAAAAAATTTTAAGCCTTATCTCTATCACCAAAATTGATTTTGTTTTTTTAAATGATTGTGAACCACCAACAACTTATTTTTTAATAAATCCTTCTTTTAAACATTTTTTGGTTCAAAATTTAACATGGTTCATGACATCATGTTGGAGTTCCTAAAATTTCTAAATTTGTATGATCAATTATTTTTTCCATAAAAATGGTCCCCTCTACTTGATTTTTCTTCTCATTATCTCCACCCACATTTTTAAAACACTGTACACCCCGTATAGCATATCATTTTAATCAAAATATTTTTAAACACTATTTTAACAATTCATAAAAACCTTTAACTTAGAAATTTGACTAACATTATATATAAAATTATTGATGTAGAATATGAAATTATTCACATCATTTTCATATTCCAATAAAATTTACCAAACAACATCGATATCTTTCCCTTTTCATTAGCACTTCATTATATATTTACTTAAAATGGCTTCTCTTTATCTATATTTTTCATTAAATGATCACCTTATTTAAACAACCTTGATTTTTCAATAACATAGCTAGATTATTTTCTTCAAGAATATTGGTAATATTTATTCTATATTTTTATCTCCATTTACAAGAGCAAAATAATTATAATACATTATTTTAACTATCACTTCAAATTAAACTATATTTACATTTATTTTTATTCACTACTAGAATTAGTACTTTCACCACTAGTGAGGTTTTCATCATTTACCATAGCAATGAAAAGTCATTAATTAATGTCACTAGAAGATTAAATTATATTTACTTCCTCAAAACACTCATTATCTTCACAATTGGTTAATAATTTTCTCAATTTTTATATTGGGAAATTATTTCTCTTCTATTTAGCTAAAAAAATTGAATTTTATAACTTCAATTCTTTATTCGTTAAATTTATTATTGGCCATTCTTCTTCTTATTCATTGTCTTTAGGTTCCCTAAAATCATGAAAAATTGTAGGAAAATGTGGAATGGATCCACTCATTAATAGGTTTTTTAACTTTCCATTTTTAATGCCTTTTTAAATTTTCTCAGTCTTGTCCAATATGAATTTTCCATTTTTATTCCATTGAATTTTAATAATTCACTCTCCAAAAAGATAAAAAATATATAATTACAAAAACATACATCAATTTCAAGATTCTTCTTATTTTTTATTGTCATGGAATCATCGTCAGTATAGGTATTAAATCTATTAGTTGTAACTTCCAATAATTCACATCTTAAAGTTAAAGGTAGGGAAACAATTTTTCTTTCCATATATTATATTATTTCACATCAGACAAGGTAATACCTTTTTTATTCACTAAATTGATATTAGCCATTATTGAAAAAGAAGAAATACTTTATTGGAATATAAATCCTATAAACACAATCTAGTAGAAAACAAGTATATGTATCCTTGCTCTAATACAACTTAAAAATAACCATAAGATATATTAAATCACTAAGAGTGGGTGGATTGTGAAAAACTTATTGTGAATACATTTTTTAATTATATAAACCACCATCACCCCATTTGAAGATGTTATGTCTTTTTTTAACATAAACAAGGACACACACAAAGGGGAACAATAGATTTATATGTCTCGCCTTTCCAAATGTAATCATATTCCTTGTCATAACTCATATTTCACTAATATAATACAATCCACTACTATAAACAAGTAGGTACAAAAGATCATGTAATATCATTGTAATTCGATTACACATCTCTTAACTGGGATTGAGTTCTTATCACACTATTAGAATTATTAATTATTTTTTCACAAACAATAAAAAAACCTTAATCCGAACAAGACTTCATTGCATTTTCTATATATTTTCTTATTCTCATTCTTCTTCAAGATGTATTTTCATAGGTTTTTTTCTTATTACTCAGCTAAATTTATATCTTTTTATACTTCTTCCTTATCCCAAAAATATTATAAACAAATTATATAGAGATCAAACAATTCTTCCACTTCTCACATCTACATCACACTTCCACATGAATACATGATATAACGTATATCCTATAAAAATAGAAAACAATATTTTATTTTGAAATTGAATTTCAACTTCATGTTGATAACCACTTCACAACAGATTCATAACTTCTTATATTTCATCTCAAATCCATCTTCCCCTTCTATTCTATACCTGGTTGTTGTAGTGTGACAATAATTACTACATCATGATTGATCATTTATATTTTAACATCCCCTAACATCTACTTATTCCATCTCACATACCCTTAATTCAATGTGATAACTATTTTTCCATTTCTAGGATCAAAAAGGCCATTTTTTATGTTAAACATTTATTCAACTTCTTCTGTATCAACTAATTTCTAAAAACATTAAAATTCTCTAAAATTGGATCTTCTTAAATAAAATGTCCCAGAATTTTTGTATATTTTTTTTAAAATTATATGGAATTATTTCAAACTGCTAAACATGACGGCTTGTGATTCTGAGGCCCATAGTTATCAGAATGATCTGTCGAAAAATGTTAAGTTTAAAATAGTGTGTGTGAGTTTTTTTCCAAAAACACTGTTATAATTCTTAAACAGGTGCCCAAATCAGAAATTTGAAGACATCGTTGCGTTCAAGATAGCGGTCTTACCCTAGGAACGACATAAGTTTAGTGGGCGCAGGCCTCCAATGAGAAAACCCGAAAATGGAATAATCATAAATTAAATAATTAAATAATGTTTTTTTATTTTTTAAATGCTTATAACTCTCGAATGATGAATTTGATTAAAAATATGATACCACCACTAAGCTTGTGAGGGCATGCTTTATTTATGTAAAAAATAACATTGGCTGGTGTGGGCCAACTATGAAAGTTATTTTTGGCTATAAATAAAATAATTAATTAACAATTATTTTATTGTTAAAAATTATAACATTAAAATAGTAACATGGATTGAAAATTTGAGAGTGCCATTGAGTTTGTTGGGATGTGTTTCCCTTAGGTAGATCCTAACCTCAACCGGCGTGGGTCGATGGTGAATGTTAATAATTTATTGAATTTTTTTTAAAGATATGTTCAGTAAACGCCTAGGGAACATTTTCTTACTTTTGAACTGGTGCATGGATTAAAAATCTGAGGGCACCATTGAATATTCAGCATTGGGATTCTCTTAAGGGAGGATTCACTTAGACTGTAGTAGGTTGGGTGAAAATGTTAATTTTATGGAATTTTGAATGATTAATTAAATTACATGTTATGTTATTTAATCTATTTTTTTCTCTCCAGTGAATGAGAGGTGGTAGCGGGACCAATGACAAGTCAATCCATTAAATGGATTGATTCCCCTTTATTCTTGTAACAGTACCATTGGAATTAGGAAGGTTCCTTAATTAAATTAACCCCATTAAATCCACTTGCATTACTCACCCTCCCCCTCACCTATTTAAATCGATCTTGGGGTAGGGTATTGGAATGAATTCACCAAGTGACAAAGCTCTGGAAATGTACCAAGATGCCAACCACTTGGAGGATGAGATTGATTCCAGTGAGTGGTGATGAGCGCCACCGAATCATGAATTGACGATAATGATGGAGGGGGGTTCGGTCGATCATCATCAATGAATGTCTCTTCTTGGTTGGGGGTTTATTTGGAAGTTGTCTTTGATGAATTAATTTTCTCTCCCACATCTTATCATGTAACGCAGAGGGCGAGGGCCAAACGAACAAAGCCCAGACCCTCCGATTATTCATTCTATATGTGAACTTCGGGGAAAAATTTCTAACTTGATGGAAACATGAAATAGGAGGTCACGATATGACTTAGACAATGAAGGAGAGCCGTAGGCATAGAAGTCACCAAGAGAGAACAACGAAGCATGCTCGGTTATCCGTGGAGGAAACTGCTGGTGCGACATGTTTGCGGCGGCCAGTGGGGGAAGGATAACACCCATGACAACTGGATGAGGGGTAGTGGAAGGCATCATGCAGTGGCACACCGAGGTGGCTGAAAGCGGAAAGGTCGATCTGGTCGCGTGGGATAACGACGGCGTCTGGGTGCTGCCGGCAGAAGTGACCATGACTAGCAGGCCACAGCGAGGAAGGGGCGGTGCGGCCTGCGCCTTTCCATGTTGGAAAACCCTAGTAGGAAAAACAGACGACCGTTGATTGCGGTGGGGCAGTGCCCCATCGGCTGGTGAATGGCCCCACAAAAGTTGGGGAGCGGGATGCAACGGTCCGCCACTAGGCGGACCGAGCTGGTGCAGGCTGGCCAAGCGGACCGGACCTGCGGCCCAGCGTGTTGTGTCGGACTCGCAGGCCAGTGCAGGTTGGCCGAACCCCACCCAGAAGGCTGGGCCAACCGTAGCCCGGGCCTGCGAACCGAACGGGGCTGCCCTAAAGGGTTGGACCTTGTAAACTGGTCTGACCCATTATGGGTCGGACTCAGGCGGGGTCATGTAGACCTCGGGACACGTTGCGTCGGTCCGGTCTTACTGAGTTGGATCAGGTCCAGACCCAACCTGTTCCCAAATAAATAATTTCTTGTAACTGACGAACCATGTGTCTGATTGACATGTCGTTAGTGTCATTGCCTCCACTTTTAGGAAGGGGTCCCATTTTAATATTCTGGAGTGCCAGAGCAAGCCGAGCCAGAACGAGGTGTGGTCACCCCTCATTTCCCGAAAATGAATCAAACTAACATACGGGGCATCTGGTTGATGTGTCTTCTATTGTTTTGGAACCCTTAGGATGAGGTAGTACTTTTGAAATACTCTACCAGAGTTTTTGAGATTGTTAGAGTATGGCCGAGTTGGATCGACTCCAAATTCAATCGGGCCCTCGACACTAAAATTCCAACAAATTACCAACCAGGTGTCGGGATGATGTGATGTCTATTGTGTTGGAACCCTTATCATGTGAAATATAATATGGATACCACTTCGTCAGACTTCATACCGGTTAAAATATGGCTGATGTCTTGAGAATTGGTTCTACCATAATCAATCATGGTATGAACGGGAATCCAGTGGCTGGCTGTGAGGCAATGGTTGGAGACAGATCATATGGAGGTTATTACTGAGCGATCATGTGTGGGTCAGAACTGATCATGTGTGGGTGAGATCTGGTATGGGTCAGTTCTCAGCAATCCTGTGTGGTTCAGCACATACTGATCCTTTGGGGGTCAGATCCTGTGTGGGGCATCCCTCATCGATCCTGTGTGGGTAAACGCATACTGATCCTTTTTGGGTCAGATTCTTTGTCGTTCATTGCAGGGGTTAGTACCTATCGACTTCGGGAAATTCAGATCATGCGTGGGTCATTTCAGGGGTTAATACATATCTATCCTATGTGGGTTAGACTCCGAATGGTCATCATCCATGCCTTTTCACTGAATAAGATGATCTAGCTTTGCAACGGATCGTCTGTACGTCTACACTTCTCTAATACCTGATTTGAGCTATGTCTATTTATTTGTGCTTTGTGATTGAGATCATGCTCATGATATTGTCTTTGAGGAATATCTTGTGGTTTTCCTTCGTGGAATATTGTGAGACGTTCAGGGGTCTCAGGATCCCTACTGAGTATTATTATTCTCACCCCTCCACGGGCTTCGCTGGAACCTTTTTATGTCTTGTGAAGACGATGTGCAGTTGGGATGAGGCTTGAGGGAGCCCGGACAAATAGGTACGCATAGGAGATGGGCATATGGGGATTTATATGGAGATGATCTTTACCTACTCATCTGGTAGGATCCTCGGTGGATGATCCAAGAGAGTCTTCACGTTTCAATTGTACTTATACTTTTCATATGGGCTTTTATCCTGACCCATTTACATTCAATACACTTTTTACTACATCAGTTTACATCGTAGTAGATTCTTGTTGTGTTTTTTGGATTGTGTGTTTGTAAAATTTTAAAGACAATGCCTTCCCAATAAGGGATATTCTTTTTGGTGTTATTCACCAACCTTGGCCTATGGAAGGCGGGCTTTGGGTAGTCACGGAACGGGCCCTAGGGGACGGGTCATGACAAAGTGGTATCAAAGGAGTCAGTTCTATCGAAGAACTAGGACTCTGATCCGTTTAACAGAGAAATAGTGTTACATGTTTGGAGTGTGGTTTTCCATTTGGGGAATCCAGTATTGGTGCGGTAGCCGATGTATCCACACAGCAGGACACTGAATTCTGATTTCTGACTCGGTGCACGAAAACACTGATTGCGTGTTTTTCTAGAAGTGGTTTAGATCTCTTTGAGTCAGCTCAACATGTATAAATTTTTGACCATGGGGGACCTATTTCATTTCAGGATGCCTCCATGTAGATATCCATCTACGATTCATGAGAGAGTACCTGATGACGGCCCATCGAATGCTGATTTTTTCGAGCAAGGACCTCTTACGGTATTAGCACCTTCGGGTGGTGTACCTGTAGCCCCACTACCCATTGGGTAGCTATTTACACCATCCCAACAAGGAGACAGTGAATGCTGATTGATCATGTTGCACGAGTTTCAATGGTAGAGGTCTTCGAAGTTCTGAGGTGAGATGGATCCGTAGGCAGCTGAGGACTGGCTAGAGGTTGTGGCCAGAATTTTTCACCTGGTTGGGGAACCAGCTGACCTGATGGTGATCCTAGCTGCCAGTATTTTCCAGGGGCAGTAGGGAGATGGTGGAGGCTAACCCTCTAGATGAACGATGAGGCAACCCTCACCTGGGCATATTTTGAGGGCCTCTTTAGGGAATAATTCATCTCAAAGACTCAACACTATGTGCATATTCAGGTGATGCTACACTTACAATAGGGTAGCCTGACTATGGGCCAGTGCTCTGCGAGGTTCACCGACATCTCACACTACTCTACTGAGATGGTGCGAGACCCTTTCTTCAAGGCCCGAACGTTTGATAAGGGACTCATATGGGAGATCAGAGCTTCAATGGTATCTGTCAAAATCCTGACACATGCTAGAGTGTTATAGAGCGCACTCATGGTTGAGATCTTCCATGTAGAGAATACACCAACAGTGAGAACCTCCACCGGGCGACATGTAGCAGAGTCCTCTGTAGCTGGTAGTAGGTAGATGACACAAATGTCCAAGAGGACCAGACCATCTGGTGGACGACCCTGGGATGCAGGGTCAGAGGTGTGGAGTTCTCATGGAAAAGGAGGTCTACTGGGAGGCAGGGTGTGCTTCACGTGTAGCCGGCATGGTCACATCGCTCGTGACTACCTATCTGGTCGTACCGACGATCAGCTGATGGTCGAGGGACCACCGAGAAAAATGCTGGGATTTGAGCGAGGAGGTCCGCAGGGTGGTGGACATGGCAGAGTAGCAGGTCATCCAACAGGTGGTGGGTGGAAATTTAAGGCTCCACTTCCACCACCACCAGGTGGTCCACCCCGAAAATAGGGAGTAGGTGGACAGGGGAATGCATAGCTATAGGCAGCAAAGTCCTACGACCATGGTGCTCTAGAGATTATTAAAGGTATGATCTATCTATATTCAACCCTATTTGAAGTACTTATAGACACAGGTGTTAGTCACTTTTTCATTTCCAAGACATTAATTTAGAGCTCAGAGATTCTGGGGGAGAAGTTGGCTCGATCCTTATGATTAGAGACTCATACGGGAAAATATTCGACAATTACACATTGGATTCGGCATTGTGAGATTACTCTAGGAGGAAAGCACTTTGATTGGGATCTAATAGTAGAATCGTTGAGGCATTACGATGTCATCTTGGGTATGGACTGGTCATCCACAGTCCATTATCATATTGATTGTATTAAGTGCAATGTGCAGTGTTTCTGTGAGAATGGGACCATGCTTTCCTTCCCTATGGAGAAGGGAACCTTTGAACCATAGGATAGACTTACCCGAAGGATGGTGCAGCCGATCACACATCATTTGTCTAGCCTTACCCTCAGGTAATTTGATGTTGAGAGTCCGAGCTATCCTATAGTGGGGGACCAGTATGTCAATGTCGTCCCTAATAATGTTTTGGGACTACCTCTTCAAGGATAGGTGGACTTCTTTATTGACTGGTACCCTGAGACAGCACCAATATATACTCCAGCATATCAGATGGCTCCCAGGGATCTTTGTAAGTAACATGTACAACTAGAAGACTTGTAGAAGAAAGGGTTTATAAGGCCCAATATCTCTCCCTGGGCAGCCGCAATTTTGTTCGCCAAGAAGGAAGATGGGATTTTAAGGCTTTGTGTGGATTATCGGTACATGAACTAGGTGATTGTGAATAACTAGAATCCTCTTCAGAGTATTGATGATCTTTTCGATCAGCTGAAGGGAGATCATTGGTTTTAAAAGATAGACCTCACCTCAAGCTATCATCAACTCTGGGTACAAAGTGGGGATGTGCATAAGATGACATTCAGATGTCGGTATGGCCACTATGAGTTCTTGGTTATGCCATTCGGCATGACCAACTCCCCTTAAATGTTTATGGGACTCATGAAAAGAATCTTACAGCCATACCTTGATTGCTCTGTGGTGTTCTTCATCGATGACATCTTGGTGTACTCAGCAACTTAGTAGGAGCATTCCTATCATCTGCAGATAAGACTGGATACACTCCAAGAGCACCATATTTATGGTAAACTCTTGAAGTTCCAGTTCTAGATATAGGAGGTCCACTTTCGGGGACATGTTATCTCAGAGGCTGGAGTTGCATTGGATTCGGTGAAGATAGAGGTTTTGCTTGCTTGGGAGCCACCCAAGAGTGTGACTGAGGTGCAGAGTTTCCTATAGTTGGATGGGTACTATCTGAGATTCATACGTGAATTTTCCATAGATGTCATACCCTTTTCAGTGTTGACAAAGAAGGGACAACCCTTCACGTGGAAGGAGAGATGTCGGAGGAGTTTTCAGGAGCTAAGGCAGAGATTGACGAGTGCTTCCATCATGAGGCTACCAGAAGAGGGTGTTGTGTTTGTAGTCTACTGTGATGCATAAGGGACTAGATGAGGTTTTTTCCTGATGTAGGAGTGAGCTGTGATCACTTATGATTCATGATTGCTGACACAACATGTGTATAAAAATGCTACCCATGACCTGGAGTTAGCTACAATTGTCTTCTCCATGAAGATACAGTGACACAAGATGATGGAAGATTGTTTTACATCTACTCTGATCACAAGATCCATAGGTATATCTTCTCACATAAGTACCTGAACCTGAGACATTGCCGATGGATAGAGTTCCACCAGGACTACGAATTTGAGATAGTCTATACTCCTGGGAAGGGGAACATGGTTGCAGATGAACTCTTTTGGGGGTCTGGTCTACAATTGCTGAGTGAGGAGACAGAGAAGCTGGCCACGTTATGCATATCATTTGAGGATAGAGATGGGGAAGCTTACCACTAGTATATGACTGTAACTCCCCCACTTCTTCAGTGAGTTCAGGAGGCAGAGCTTGGGTCATTGAATATGAGGCTCTCTGTGCTCAGATATCTACAGGATAGGCACCTGATAGATTTTCTAAAGCTAGGGAGCACGACATCCTTTTTAGAGGACGCACCATGGTCCCGGTGGCGCTACAGGAGGAGGTGTTGAGGAAGATATATACGTCCCCTCTAGCGACGCATCTTGGTCTGATGAAGATGTACCAGGACCTTAGACATTAGCACTGGTGGCCAGGGATAACGAAGTTGGTGTTAGATTTGTTTTCACGATGCCACACTTGTCAGTAAGTGAAGGATGGGCATCAGGTTCCAGCTAGCTTAGCGCTGCGACATGTGGTACCAGAGTGGAAGTGGGATGGTATCTCCATGGAATTTGTGACAGGGACACCACAGACATCCTGAGGACATGATTCAATCTGGGTGATCATTGACCGATTCACCAAGTTGGCCCACTTCATACCCATCTGAGAGCAGGGATCAGTAGAGGGCTTGGGACATCTCTACATACAGGATATTATATGGCTTCATGGGGTTCCATCGACGATATTATCTGACCCTGATGCACATTTTACTTCTCGGTTGTGGAAGAGATTATAAGAGGAGTTCCGAAATCACAAACATTTACGCACCAACTTTCATCCACAGACATATGGTTAGATGGAGTGGACCATTCAGACAATGGGGAACATGCTTCGTGCTTGCATCCAAGATTTTTTCCATAGTTGGGAGGACCGCATGCCCTTGGTGGTGTTCACGTACAATAATAACTATCACTCCACCATCGGTATGGAACTGTTTTAGTCCTTTTATGGTCAACATTGTAGATCAACTCTATGTTGGACAGAACAATGGGAGTCAACACTTATGGGTCCATAGTTGGTACGAGCTACCACTGAGAAAGTGCAGATCATCTAGAAGTGGATGGAAACATCACATAGAAAAAATAAGTCTTATACTGACAGGATATGAAGACCTTTGGATTTCGAGGAGGGAGACTATGTCTTCATACAGGTCTCACCTCGACGAGGTTTGTAGAGATGTGGTCGGGGTAGTAAGTTATCTTAGTGGTTCATCTGAACATTCTAGATTCTCAGCTAAGTGGGTGAGGTGGCGTACCATCAATCTATTCTGTCACAGAAGCACTAGGTGCATTATGTTTTCCATGTATCGTAGCTGAGGATATGTGTTCATGATCCATCACATGTTATCGACTATAGAAAGTTGGACTTTGATGATGGGGTGACTTTAACGAAATTCTCGTTGGAGATATAGGATTGATAGAACTGAGTCTTTTGTGGTTAGTCGATCCCTCTGGTTCAAGTTTGGTGGAAGCACGGGAACCTCTAGGAGAAAATATGGGAGCGGGAGGCTCATATCCGTGCCCAGTACCCTAATTTGTTTGTTTGGACTTTGTTTTTTCTTTTGTGGATGTAAATCCCTAAGGTGGGGATAATGTAATGTAACAGAATTTCTGTATAATTTTTTTAATTATATAGAATTATTTAGACACTGGAATATCTGACGACGCATGATTTAGAGGCCTAGAGTTCCAGGAATGATCCTTCGATATATGTTAAGTTTAATATAGCATGCATGAGTGGTTTTCCTGAAAAAAGTGGAAAACTATTAAACGGGTGCCCGGATCAGAAATATGAGGGCACCATTGCCTTTAAGATAGCAGATTTACCCTTGGAGTGAATTAAGTTTAGTCAGCGTTGGCCTCCAATGAGAAGACCCAAAAATGGCATAATCGTAAATAAGATAATTAAATAATGTTATTTTATTTTTCAAACTATTATAAATCACAAAAGCTGACTCGGATTAAAAATTTGAGACCACCTCTGAGCTCGTGAGGGTTTTCTTTCTTTAATCAGATACTAACATTGGTCGGCGTGGTTTAACTATGAAAGTTTTTTTTTGGCCACAAACAAAATAATTAAGTAAAAATTATTTTATTTTTGAAATCCATAACTCTTAAACGGTAACTTGGATTGAAAATCCGGGAGTACCTTTGAGTTTGTTGGGATGTGTTTCCCTTAAGAAGATCCTAACCTCGACTGGCACTAGTATAGGGTGAATGTTAATAATTTATTTAACTTTTTTTAAAGGTAGATTCAATAAACACGTTGGCGGCATTTTCCTACTTTTGAACTAGTGCTAGAATTAAAAATACAAGGGCACCGTTGAATCCACAGTGGCTAGATTTGTGTAAAGGAGGCTTCACATTGACCACTGCAGGTCTGGAGAAAAAGTTAATTTTGTGAACTTTTGAAAGATTAATAAAATAGCATGTTATGTTATAAAATTTCTTTTCATTCTCTCCAGTGGATGAGCGGCGGTGGAGGGACCAATGACAAGTCAAGCCATTAAATGGATTTGTTCTTGGAACTACACCATTGGAATCAGGAAGGTTCCTTTATTAAATGAAACCCATTAATTCCACGTGCGTTACTCACCCCCATCTTATTTATATGGAGCTCGGGGTAGGGTATTGGCATGGATTCATCAAGATACCAAGCTCTATAAAAGTACCATGACGCCAACCACTTGGAAGAAGAGACCAATTCTAGCAAGCGGTGACAAGCGCCATCGAATCAGAAACTGACCAAAATGATGAAGGGGGATTCCCTCGATCGTTATCAATGAACGTCTCTTCCAGGTTGGGGGTTTATTTTGATGTTTTATTTGATAAATTAATTTTCTCTCTCTCTTGTTATCTTGTAATGTAGAGGTTTCCGGACAAATAAACATAGCCTAGACCCTCCGCCACTTCGTTCTTGATGTGAACATCGAGAAAAAATTTCCAACTCGACGTCAAGATGAAATAGCGGGTCACTCTACGATAATGACAGTATGGGAGTGCCTTGGGTGTCGATGGCACCAAGAATGGACACCGGAGAATGCACAATGACCCACATAAGAAACCACTGGTGCGGCATGTCGGTTGTGACTGATGGTGGCTATAGAAGACCTGTAGTAACCGATCACATGTGGTGGAAGGCGGTGTGTGACGGAGCGCCATGGTGGCTGATGGTGGCCAGCCCGAACTGGCCACACGGGACAAGGGTGGACCCCACAGGCGCCATCAGCGGAAGTGGTAGTGGCCAGCAGGCCATAGCAAGGAAGGTGTGGCATAGTCCACACCACGCCAAGTTGGTGAAACCCCGGTTAGTTAAACACCCTACCATTAATTGTGGTGGGGATGCACCACATCGGCTGTTGAATAGCCCCGCAAGCTTGGGGCTAGCAGGATGCAATGGTCCCCCACTAGGCGGACCGAGACAGTGCGGCCCGGCCAAGCAGACCGGATCCACGGCCCGGTGGGCCAGTGTGGGTGGGCCGAGCCCCACTCGGTGGGCTGGGACAACCTCATCCGGGACCCATGAACTGAACCGGGCCGACCCCGACGTGCCAGACCCAGTGAACTGGTCTGACCTATTATGGGCCGAACTCGGGCAGGGTCAGTTAGACCCCTTGACCCTTTTTGTTGGGATGGTCTGACTGAGTTGTACTGGGTCTACACCCAACTGGTCCCCAAATAAATAAAGACTTGTTTCAGATGAACTAGGTATCAAATTGACGTTATGTCAGTGATATTGGGACCCCTTTTGGGAAGTATTCCCTTTGACTTATTCTGGTGGGCCCGAACGAGCCGCATCGAACTGAGGTGCGATTACCCCCATTTCACAGAAAGGGATGCAATTAATAGATCGGATATCTGGTTGATTTGTTGTATATTGTGTTGGAATACTTTGGACAAGGAGTTCCTTTTAAAATTCTCCACGAGATTATTGGAGAAAGTTATAGTATGTCCGGGTTGGAACAAATCCAAATCCAACCAGGCCCTCGGCACTAAAATGCCAATAACTTATAGACCGGGCGTCTGGTTGACATGCCGTCTATTGCATTGGAACCCTTATGGAATGATAGATCATCGGGTTACTTTATCTTGGGACTACATAAAATTTGAAATATGACCAATTTCTTGTGGAGAAGTTCTCTTAGAGTCATGCATTCTATGAGAAGGAATCCAGTGGCTGACAGTGAGGTGGAGGTTAGAGACAGATCATACAGAGGTTAGTACCGAGCGATCTTGTGTGATTTAGCACTGATCCAATGTGGGTCAGTGTTCAGAAATCCTATGTGGGTCAGTGCATACTGATCCTCTATGGTTCAGATCCTATGTGGTTCAATACTCAGCGATCCTGTGAGGGTCCACACATATCGATCCTATGTGGGTCAGATCCTGTGTGGGTCATTGTGGGAGTTTGTAACTATTGAATCTGTGTGGGTCGGATTCTTTGTGGGTCAAGTGAGGGTTAATACCAATTGATCTTGTGTGGGTAAGAATCTGTATGATTAGAAGTAGTGCCTCTTGATGTAATAATATGATCTAGCTTCGCGACTTATTGTCCTTACATCTACACTTCACTAATACCAAGTTTGAGCTAAGACTCCATTTGAGTTGTGTCTATTGCTTTTTCCTTTGTGATTGAGGTCATGATTGTGATATTACCTTTGAGGAATATATTATGGTTTTCTTTTTTGGAATTATGTGAATCCTTCAGGGGTCTCGGGGTCCCTAATATGTTTTTCTATACTCACCCTTCACATTCTTCACTCGCACCTTGGTGTGTCATGTGCAGACGATGAGCAGTTGGGATGAGGCTTGAGGGAGCCAGGACCATGCGTTATGTAGTTGAGGCGTGCTAACATGGAGTGTTGTGGAGACGATCTGTACCTACCCATCAGGTAGGATCCTCGGTGGATGATCCATGCACTATTTTCACTTTTCAGTTGTACTTGTACTGTAACGACCCAAATTTTCATTAATGGAAATCCTTCTTGATCTAATTAAATGTATCTTTATGTTTATATAAAAGTCCAACTTCATTTCTATTGTGTTAAGAATTTTAAATGTTGCTAATATAGTCGTTGAACAGTGATCACATGATTAGTATAAATATAGGGTTTTAACAAACCGATTTTACTCAGACAAAAGAAGCGATGACCTCATCCAGTAGAATTTCCCCATAAGAAGCCAATTTGATGGAGCTCGGAAAAGAGGTGGCATTTTTGGGCTTCGCTGTTGACCAATACCAACCTGAGCTTCATCATGTCAAGCTCAAACGGGACCGTCTACGGGAAAAGTGGAAGTTGATAGAAATTACCACTCGAGCGATGTTATCTGAGCCACCCCAAGAGTCTTTCATCATCGCACACCTTACCCTTAGGTCTTATGCGGCCGTTTAAGGAGGTTATATAACTAATATATAGTACTATGTTCATGTACATTATTTTTGTATATAATAATGAATATAATTTCTTATCATTATTGATACATTGTAAATAGTATTTAAATTACAAATGGTGTTTTTAGTTATTATTTAATTAAAAAATCTATTTTATTAAATTAAAGGGATTTTTGAATTAAATATTATTTTATTAAAATAATATTATTATTATTATTAGATAAATTTTATTATATATAAATGATCATATAATTTTATGAATGAAATTATTATTTTTATTAAGGTTTGAAAGCCATTTTTGTCAAAACCCGTGAATTTTCAATAAATGTGGGTTTTTATTTTAAAAGTGAAAATTAACATATTTAGAAAATTATTTGGATAATATAAATGTTATTTTTTGAATCATGACATCGAAATTATCCAACGGTGAATTTTTCATAATTTTCTGAGACAGTTAAATTTTTGAGTAAAAATTAAATACTGTTTAAATATATAATGTGTTTTATGACATCATAATGACCCAATAGTAATGTAATAAAATACTATAATCTTTATGTTCGGAAAATATATGTTTTACCATTAAAATAATGTGATTTTGGGTTTGTTTGGATTAATTTTTAAAGCATTAATGGAGCCCTCAAGACTTATTAAACACATTGTCTTTTTAAATTAATTTTCATGGGAGTATGACTCACCTCCACATAAGCAACATCATTATTTTAAGAAGTTTGGACATTGGCCTTATAAAATATTGTATTAATCTTCCCTTTGCCAAAACCCATGGGAAAAAACCACGGTATGGTTTGTGGTTTGGATTAATTTAATATAAGGGGTCCCAAACCTAAGTAATAAAGAATTCCCTCACCTTTCCTATATAAACCCACCCAAGATCCCACTTCCTCCTCACTAAAAGCATTTGGAGTTCGTTCACTCCCTGACCTACTCTCTATATAATCCTCCCAAGGTTCCCCAATCTCCCAATAATCCTCTCACAATCCCCTATCTAGCCTTTGGAAGCACACTTCCAAGTAAGGTTTTTTTTCTTCCTTTCTCATTTTTGTCCAATTTTCTTTAAGTTATTTTTCCCTTTTAATTTCAATTATGAATGTTGGGTTATGGTTTCAAACCTCCCTAAAACTTCCCTTTTTATGTTTTAATGATGGGATAACCCTTTATCTCTCATTAAATGCCTCCCATGTACACCTGTTACTAAGCTGCAATTCCGAAACGAACTTCTCTCTCCTCTTTTACATTAAATCAATACTTTTGTATCATGAATCTAAATTCCATTTCAATTGTTGGGAAATGTATATTTATGACCTCCTTAATTTACATTATATGTAAATATGATTAGAAACCACTTTCTCTCTCATCAACCATTTTTATGAATTCTTATTTCACGCCGTTACGCTGCCGAAATCGCACCGATTTTCTAAGCCAATGTCATTGTGTAGGGAATACCATGCCCATTTCTCCATCAAGGGTATTCACCTTTATGGACATTTAATTATTGATTATAAAGTTTCATGTATGAATTCCACATTCCTTTATCATTAAATAAATGATTATGTTTTAGGAATCCATGTTTTATGATCCATGTGGCACACTTATGCATGAAATGAAATGTTTAAGAAGGGTGTGCCCTTATAGCGCTCCAATGCATTGGGTAAAGTATAGTATCATGATATGTCATGTGCAATGAGTTTTGAATCATTATAATTCAATTGCAACGAGGTTTTACTTGTTTTTATGAGCAATGAATATTTTCTCATGCTCCATGTGCAATGAGCCTTGGCTCATGCTAATTTCATGATCAGTGTTGTTGCCACATTTCCATGTTATGATTATCATGCTTTATCATGCCTTTATGTTCATGTTTATTTTATGCTCTATTGATATGCCTATTGTCTAACATGTATTGTCCTCATCAATTTATTCCTTGTGTACTCCCTTACTGGGCTTTATAGCTCACCCTTTTCTTATTCATGTCCTCAGGTTATCCCATGCAATGCTATGAACGAGGGAATGTAGTGGTCATGTAAAGGAAGTTTTCAATAAAGATGTTGTATTTCATGTTTTAAGTTTTTATGTAATGATCCTAAGCCCCAAATACACTAAACCTCTCGATCTTCTTTGTTGTATCTAGTGAAGTTTTATGTAATAAATCATGTTGGTGTTTGTAATAAAAGAAGGGCTGTCATATGTACTTTTTAGTTAGTCTTGTATTCCAGACCCTTTACTTTTAGTACACTTTTTACTACAACAGTTTACTTCGTAGTCGCTTATTGTTGTGTTCTTGGAATGTGTGTTTATATAGGTTTAAAGGAAATGCCTTCCCTAAATCGAGATACTCCTTTTGGTTCTAGATTCCATCCCCTAGACTATGGAAGGCGGGCTTGGGTATTCACGACACGGGCCCTAGGGGATGGGTCATGACAATACAACTAAATTATAAAAAAATAGGTCCAATGAAATACACTACTCAAAAATCACCGAAATCTCGACCATAATTATATTCTCAAGAAAAGGAATATGTTAGAATCCTTATGTGGCTTCAAATTCATTCTCCATACACATAATTTATTAAAAGTCCAGTTATATGGGACCAAAAATGTAATACGCATATGCATTTAATTCTTATAGAATAGGATTTATTTGAACCTTAATTTCTTATAATTTTGTTTACCATCTAATGTGTATGATATATAAATTAATATTATTTATAAAATACATATCTCATATTATATATTCATTATTCCCCTCCAATTCAAAAATCCATTATTCTTTATATTCTATAGAGAAACTCTTCAAACAAGAACCACACAAGTCAAAACATGAAAAACCCTCACCAAACACAAATTAAAAATAGATCATGTGAGTTTGAATATTTTTTATGAATTCACAACAAATTCTAACACAATATACCATCTACACAAATAAAATTAGCCAAATATTCTCCCAAAGATAAATTAAATATTGAAGAGAAAATATTATTTCATAATAATTTCCGTCATAATTCAACTACATCAATACATCTCTTCAGCACAATAGCATGCTGCAATAATTATATATTTTGAGTCTGAAATATCCTGACCCAACCCACTTGGACCCTTTTAGTTGGTGGTAATATTTGAGTTGAAACCCCAAAAACTCCTCCAAAAGGCTAAGGGATTTCAATTGGTGTTGAGTATGTAACACTGAAATGGGAGGCCTTAGCCTATGTGACTATAGGTATGCGCATAAATAGATCCATGAATTTTTTTAGAGATAATACAACATATTGGACATATAGAGTGTAAACTATGCATACAGAAATCACTAGGAACGAATCACAGTATATAATTGTTGTAAAAACTATTAATGAAAAAATATATACCCATCGATAAATGAGGTCCAAACCTGAAAAAAATAAGGTAAAATGAACATTTGAGGTGATACATACTCAAAATCCCCATGGATAACCACCAAAAATTCTTATTTCCAAGATCCCCTAAGCCCCACTAAATATAGGCCCACTAATATGACCTCCAATATTCCTATTTCCTACATAATATTAAACAAATGGGTGGAGGGGAAATCCCATGATGAGGTGAGTAGATATATACCCAAGAGGATCTCCAAACACCAAAAAAAGGGAGAAAAAGAAATTCACAATATTCATATCAATCCCAAAAGAAATAAGGTAAGTATAAACCTAAGATAAATGATCATTAAGAAACCCATGCAAGAGAAAAAGGGGATCTCCATCACCATATCCCAGCAATGAATGGTTTGTTAGCCTAATGCTCCAAGGGTATCATTAATATAATTGGTCAATCCATGTTTCAAAATGGGATAAAAAGGGGAGTCCCTTCTTTTTTTAAAAATATGATAGAGATGAGGGGGAAGAACCACCTAGCCACGAATATTTAATAACATATCAATAATCCATATGAAGGTCCTACACCTCACCAATGTACTCTATAGCTATAGGGGTAAGAAACTCTTGCGGAGGACCAGCCAGCCAATGGAGCTCAGAGATGTGGGTGGATCCAGTACCTGACTCGTACCCTATGTAGTATAAGGGTCTTGAACTCTTAATATATAAAGAGTATGGAGGAAATGCACCATATAGTGACATGGGGGTTACCAACCCTAATAACACTTTGATGAACGAACACCATCACTATCACTAGGAAATAATCTATGAAAGAATCATTCCACTTAAATTGCCTCATGATGTATCTCTGATGACTAAACGATGGTAACTATTGTGTTTTACATGGAAAACCACTCAAGATAGGATACTCATGGGCCCAAATAGATGCCCCAGAGATGGAGATAAGTGAGTCATAGGTCTATGAGGTGAGTATATGTTGGGTCCTCCTAGGGTACATGGTGTGTCTCCTAAGGTTGTAACCTAGTTATGTCCCATCATGGTACATGACAAGTAAAAGAAAATTTAAAAGTGTGTATGAAGGATAGAATGATGTGTAAACTCATCTAGACACTTGGGTGTGTCCTTCTGTACACATAGAATGAATAGCCAAGTGAATATCCACAAAATATATATTTAGGAGATGGTGTATATTAAAATAATGGGGTATGCTCATGTCCACTGAACCAATAATTGCGTACTTTTTCCCTTTCTTGGGTATCTATTCATTTACAGGCACCCTATCCAAGTTCAAGTACATAGTCATGCCCATAAAGTCCTAGGTTCTAACCAATCACTACTACATAGTCACAACTCGTTTACATAGGGTGTATTCCAATGTACTTGGACACCTAGCCATGTCCCACAACTAGTTGGGTACTCTAAGTGCATAACATTTAGTCCGTAAACATATTTCTTCCCCTAATGGGAAGAACAAACCATGCGATATCATAAAATATACGACATGTTATCATGATTTTTTAATGTGAAATCCCCATGAACCAACTAAAACCCTTGTGTTCTGAGATTTATCATAGATTGACCACCTTGGGGTCCTTGGAAGTTATTAAATGAAATTAATACTCATAAAAACCATAAATTTTCAGTAATATATAAACCAAAAAAACATCCTACCTCATGGTGAAAACATAGAAGCTTCTGGACCAAATTTGTGCATGTGTGCCACAACCCCTCAATCTAGTCTCAATCACCTTCATGAATAATATTTGGTGTTACGCCATCCCTTATATTTTTCCATCACATATGG
Source organism: Viscum album (assembly GCA_963277665.1). Lineage (NCBI taxonomy): Eukaryota > Viridiplantae > Streptophyta > Magnoliopsida > Santalales > Viscaceae > Viscum > Viscum album. The sequence goes on along the minus strand of OY728122.1, from coordinate 556,143,143 downwards.
AAGAAAATGTATCCCTTATTCCTACCATGCATATTAATCCAAATGTAAGGGGGTATTTCAATAGTTTTAAATAATTAAATATACATAATTATTTAATTACCATTCCCCACTGCCAATGTAATCCTCCACTAAATTCTCAACATCGATTAATCTTAATTTTATCTTAGGGTAAACCCCATTTCCCAAAAACAACAATTGTATCATATTTCCCATCGTAGGAACCAAAAAATAATAAAAACATTTATTATGAAATGATATGGATTCCTATTTAAAAATATATGATTTTTTTTTATATATTCATTGTATAATCCCACGACACCCGAATACAACACCAACTCTAATGAAACATATATATATATATATATAGAGAAATATAAAAATCTCTAAACCAATGAATATGGAGTTTTTCTAGAAAAAACACTCATGATAATTAAAAATCAAATTTTTTATCAGTTACTTGGTTAATCATATGTATTGTGTCTTTATAGAAATACCTCTTCATAGGGAATTTTTACATGAGTAAGTTTTTAAAACCATTTCTATGACTATTAATGAAAAGGAATCATGGAATCTGGAAATAATTATTGAACTCTAAAATAAATTGTCTTAATAAACTTATGCACATTGAGGAAGAATAATTCAGGAGAGGATAAAGGATGTTAATAAAGATTCATAATTTCATAAGTATAATCCTTGTATCTATAGATGAGATTGTGGAATTTTGGAAAATTAAGGGAGTCCATAAATCATCATCCCAATATCCTATTTGTTTCATAATCCATATTTATCAATAATATTATTCAATATATATATTCATTTTTTTGGAGATTATATTTTTTCGGAGACTTTTATAGAGCTTGTATTTCATGAGGATTGTACAATCCTCCTATATCACTTATAAAAAATATTGTAATCTCTATTAATTTTTTTTTTATTTTACTAGATTAATATGTGATTTTGTATCCCCTTAGTGAAATTTTATTCTATACTAAGGAAAAGTATAGGGGAACAGGAATTTGGGGGACTATTATGACAATTATTTTGATATTTTATTTATTATATATTTTATTTCCTAGTAGTATGGATGTTTCAAAATATGGGTTGATGTAGATTATTCGTTATTATGGGATAAATTGCCAATTTTTAATTTTTTTTCATTTACGGAGGTTTTATTATGATTCATCCCCATTAAAACATGTATCTTATAATAGTGGAACCTGCTGCATATTTTTTTAGTCCATCAAAACTTTTTAAAAATCATTTCTAAATATTAATGAATATATTAGCTGAAGTGCCAGAAAATAAAAATCAATTTCATGAGGTGTTAATTTAATGTTGTATGATTCCTTGATATTTGATTCTTTTTATTTCGAGTAGGTTTGGAATTTCATTTGGAGTTTTTTATGAACAATGATATGTTCTTTGTTTGACTTGTGACACATCATACTTGTATTTGGTTAGTGGTGTTTTGTATATTTTTTTATACAAGTTTTTATTATTTGTTTTTGGTCTATAAGTTTTTAATTAAATATGGTAGTACAACATATAGTGTATCATATCTATGTTTTTAGCTAACCCACTGGCATTTGGAAGATGATATTCCAGGGGACACTATCTATCTCACTACCAACTCATTGGATAATTAGTGGATTTAGGTGAATTAAAAATAAAAAATCAAATGATAAATGGATTAATTATATTTTATATGGTAGTATTTTTAAAGGATTAATTATTATAAATGAATTCATTCAATAAAATTGTATCCTCATATTTATAATCATAATTAACTTCTTGTAAAATGTCTTAGTTATGTAAAAATATTATAAAACCAATCAAAGAATGATTATAATGAATGTAAATGAATGGATAACTTAATAGAAAAACAAATCAACCAATTAAATAGGATTAAATAGAATTATTCAATTAATTTGAAATTAGAATTTAACAATGAACTTATAATGAAAACCTATAAAATAATGATGTATATTTTAAAAATATTCTATAAAATTATAATTTTCTAAAGTAATCTATAACTATAAACATTTAAAAAATTTATTAGTCATTAATACCAAATTTTTATAAAAAAATTAAAATTTATATGACTTGAGAAATCATTTCATGGTGATCATCATGACATTTTATGATGTACTGATTCTTAAAATGGCTCAAAAATATTTTAGATAGATATAAAAAACTAATATATTTTTTTTAATTAAAATAATTTTATCTAAGAAATTTTAATTCCATGATAATGTCTCATGATTCTAATTATGGTTTACCTTTCATAAAAATTATTTTTAAACAGATTCATTAGATAAAATATAGGTTTTATTGGACTGTTTTTATAGTATTTAATATTTTTTCCAACAATTAAAAAACCTAATAAAATAAATTTACTAAAAATACACCATGATGTTATATTTATGTAAAATATAACTCACATATACAATATCTTATTTTGGAAATGATATGTTTTTCTGCAACCATGGTCACAGAACCTATCAATTTTTCTTATTATATGAAATCCAATTAAAACACCATTGTTAGAATGCCATATCAATTGTTTTTTTGGTAAATTGAATTTTTTATATGATTTTATTCTTTAAAATATATCACATGAATCATACCACACACACAAATTTATTTTACAAACACTTTTGTTTTAGAGTATAATATATTATTCAATATATCAAATAAAAATTAGAAATATCCATTTCACCACTATATTGATGGAAAACCTGAATTGGTTTTCAACTTTTACTTCTTTTATCATCAAAAATTCTCTATAATTTTAATTCATCTCTATTTAATCATAATAGACAAAATACAAATAAAAAATATTAATAAATCATTACACATTTTAAATTAGAATTACTTATAAACATTATATACTATTGATATCTATAATCACTCCTTTATATCCCTTAATAAACAACAAGTTTTTTTATAAATTTATAAATTCTCAATGAGAAGCATGAAATAAAAGTAGATACAATAAAATATATATTAATTTCACAATTATTTCATCAAATTAATGATAAAATGTTTCCTTTCTCAGGCATCTCTATTTATACTTCACAACCCTCCAATGCATTTAAGGGTCCTCTAAACACCCATTTATCTCTCTAGTGTTATACCGATATATATTTAAACACGTTCACTTTTTATATTAACATACAATAAATTATTGATTTCAAACACCACCAACTTAATCAACACATTTATTAGTTCTGCTCAAATATAATAACTCATTAGTTTGAGACACTTCATAGATGAACTCTATAAATGAGTCACGTAAGAAAATTTTAATTCACTCATTAATAGAGATGGATTTAAAGTTTTTTTCCAAATAATATGAATATATTACCATATTTTTCATCTTATAATGGTACTAGTAAATATTAGATTACTAAATAATTCTAAAAAAATATTTCATAAAAAATTTAAAATCAATCAAAAAAAATTATTATATTATTATTAATTTAGAAATTGATTAAACATCATTATTAATTTTTTTAGTCTCATATTAACATTATAAAATATATTGTTTTATAAAATATATTTTTCTTGTTCAAAAATAAATGAAATGATCAATGAAAAAAATAAACATAAAATTTTGACAAAATATAATTTTGTTTAAAAGTATTAAATGAGTTTGTAATAAATTTATTGAATGAACAAGTAATTTAATTAATTCTATTTAAATATATTAAATTTTAAATATATTAAAATGGTTAAATATAAAAATTAATGATACTTAAATTTGAGTATATTAAAATTTGAAATCGTGTGACTTGTGGTTGATCAATTAGGATATTAATTACGAATAAATTAATTTTATGGTTTTCGTTGTTGCTGGAAATTTCTGATATTTATTGGGATTCAGTTAATATTTTGATCAATTCAACATATAACTAATAATACATTTTTTTACGTACAGACATACACACACATATATATATTACTAATGGAAAAGGAATAATTAGTGACATTGGAATCCACAAACAATATACAATAATTTATGAAATTATTTTTCAACCAATTTGTAAGGAGGTTAAAATATAGATAAATAAGTAAGACAATAATTATCATAATATAAAAATAAAATTTTAACAGCTGGATCGTCAATTTAAATTAAATATAATTAAATCATATTAGATTCCTGACTAGTTGGGTTGGAATATCTATACAAGACTTCTCAGCCATCTCATTTAAAAAAAATTTATTCTATAATGTGTTTATCCTCGTCTTCTTGTGAGAAAAATTATGGATAAATTATATGATTTATTGTGAAACAAATTTGGTTTTGAAGGGATATATTTTAGATTACATTAAAAAAAATCTTGATAATCATATCCTATAGGTGGAGTTATCAAAAATAATCTCAATATAATTTCGAAAATAGATTTTTTAATTCAATACTAGTTAACATAATTATTCAATAAATAATTCTTCATGATAAATACTTATAGATCCAAATTCTTTATCTTTTAATATTTCATATTACGTTGTATTCATTACATGGATTTTCAACTATTTAATAAAATATTATTCGTCATTTTAGATTAATTAGGGCATTTAATACAATTCATTTTTTGTTTTTTATACAGTCATGAAGATGATAATATATTTTAATATTTGGTGTTCTTAATTATATAACTTAATTTAATGTTTATTTATGTATTTATTTTTTAAAAAATTATCTTGATTACTTAAGCAGGATAGCTCATGGACCTGTCTACTAAAATCACAAACTAGAAATGACTCAATATTTTAGATCCAACATTATATATGGTCCTAAATGGATTTCACATTTTCAGTTTGAGTACAAGTTATATTTTCCTCTACCACCACAATGAAACCCATTATGGACTCCAAAATTAATCTTACCTTATCAATAATGGTCAAAATTGACTTTTTTTATGATAATTGTTATTTTTAATAAAATAAAAATGTTTAGACTACCAAAAATGTTTAATCTATAACATTTCAAACATTTCCAAAAACATATAATGATTAGGGTTACAATTAGGTTTTTGTTCCCTTTGATTCTATCTAATAATTCTGAATTGGAAATGATTAATCTTAAACTTGATGAAATTTATATGTGAAATAAAATGGATCATATAAGTAGAGGGATTATTCGCTATGTATTATCAAATTACCTTTTCATTTATACTATTCACAGTTATACAATTGAAAATATCTATGGGATGGATTATATAAGAAATAAAATACTGATGACTTAGGTCAGGAAAATAATTTTATGTTAAAATTTCTAAAATTATGGATAGTTAAAGCAAAATTAGTGAGTGAACAAACAAATAAAATTATTTATATCATATATTCACTATTTGAATAAGAAACAACGTATCATAGTATGTTTTAATATTTAGTAATTATAGAGAAATTATTTTTACCATGTTGGAGTTTAAGTTAGACATTCATTCATCAAAATGTAAATTATCTCTTAAATAAATTATGGTGACATTTTTATCGAATAACTATGTATAAATGAAAACTATAAGTTATCTGTTGAATAGAAATTTGACTTAACAAAAGGTAGTAAAAATAAATGGTATGGTTTGAAATTTTCCAATGTAATCCACTATTTGAAAAAAAAACATGAAGAAGAGGGGTATATAAAACTGATGTTAACAAAATTAGGTTGGAACTGTTAATTAGTTTTTCATTGGGGTAATCATTATCCTAACAGGAAAAGTAAAGCTGAAAAAGTCCATGTAGTTCCTAAAAAGTTTAATCTCTATATAGAAACTATAGAGGCAATTATGATTTTTTGCAAGGTGAGTATATCTAAAAAGATTAATAAATATGTTACCAGAAAACATTAGCTTTTTACTATATATAAACAATAGATTATTTTGGTTTATAATTGGTAAAACTTGTATATTTTCATTAACATTTTATTAGTATCTTAATAGACTATAAATGAATTTTCTATAAATATGTAACAAAATGCTACAATGGGTCATATAATATAATATGGGGACTAAAAATTTATTTCAGGTCAGAAAATGTATTTTCATAAAGTGAAACATGTACTTAACAATCATTGAAAAATTATGAGTGATCTACATTTTGTATGGTATAGTTTTTGAGTATTAATTTAAATATAAAAATTCTTTTATTTTGAAAACTTTTATTTTATTTGAAAGGATTATATTTATTATTTTTTAAACATTGGATTAAATATGCTAGTATTTATGAAGTGAATGTTGTTTGAAAAATTAATGGTTTAAATTATGTGGAATGTTATAAAATTTCACATGTTACACTCCTGGCCATTTACAAGTTTTAGTTTGATTAATTATTGGTCCAAAATCATGTTTTTTGGTCTTTTATAGGTATTGGAGTGTTCATAGGGGTCTTTGATCTGTTTTGAATAAACAATTCCATGGTGAAGGAATTTCCTCATAAAAAGTTCCTCCACCAGAACTCTATTGGGTTGAAAATATAGTTCTTGGGGCCCTTAAAGTGGATCTATTCCACCATATAATCCATTGGATATTCTATGGTTGGACACTAGAGATTTGGATTGAACTCTCATGATTTATATAATTTGATAATTAACTATTTACATTTGATTAATTTGATTTTAAATGGGTTTTCTCCCACTTTCGGATTAATATATAGTGTGTGAAACTTCCCATTCATTGTCTAGTGGTTCCATCTATTCCAAGCATGGATTGTTTTTTTCATCATAAAATATTATTTTATTTCATTATAATATAGTATTTCAAGTATCATTAATAGTCATTCTCCCTCTTTTATTGTTATCCCTCACTATTACTCCTAATATTCGTAGTTACTCCCAAATTATGGTGTTTTATTTGATTCTATAATTTCAATCACTTATGGTCATATCTACCAGGCATATATTATTGCAAGGATGTTATTAGCCACAGAGAGGTGATCTGTGACTAATACTTATTCCTTTTGTTCATTTAATGTGATGTGTGATATGTATTCTGGTATCCCATGTGTTGTTGTCATGGAAATAATTTTAATGGTTTACTTTGACATTGATTTGGAAAAGTATGAAAATCAATGTCTATGATGGAACCTTCCATAGAAATACAATGTCTTGTTCATCATAAATTAACATGGTCTCTAACTAATGCGTGTTTACTAAATTAATTGATACCCAAATTGTGTTTCTTTAATAATTTAAATTATAATTGGGATGCTAATTTAGTTCATTAAGACCCTTTTTTATTGGGGACGTTTTTTTGACTTTTCAACTTAGAGTCCTATCCCATGGGATCTTTTTAGTTTAACTATATCACATGGATAGTGTAACTATACTAGGGTGAGTTTTTCTACCCACTATTAAATATAATTTGTTATGTCACGCCATGGTTGTGGATTTGGATTTAGGTTGATCATGTGGAAAAGGATATAAATATTATTTAATTTTTGTAGTATAATATTTCAAACTTCCATAAATTTGTTTATTTCGTGATATTCAACAAGTTATTATACTTTGGTTGTGTTTTCTGGCTATGTTAATTGGACGTTATGACCTTGGTTCTTAATATATATACATAATGATGATATAACCAAGTGTATTTTCATTTTTATGATGGGGAATGTTATTTCCACAATTCACTGAATGTAAAATAACAATTTTACTGACATAGTTAAGGGATAAAATTCCCACATATAAATTTTAGATCATTATGAGGGAATTTATAACCAAAGTTTAGTTATTCATATCTTGGATTTTAATCAATAAAAAATGGGATACAATTCCTATGTGACACCAATTATAATGGTTATGTGATGTTAAGCCCATTTATCCACAATTACCCATAGAAGTGCGACATAAATCACATTTGTTGATGATAAAAAAGAAAGGGACATGATTCCCATATAATAATGGTATTAGTGAATGAATTCATATTTTTAATATCTAAATCCACTATTATGGATTCAGACTCTCATAGTACATTGATTCTCTTGCATCTCCCTCCTCCCTTCAAAAATTTTAAATGTGTTCCTATTATGGTATGAACATCCATTACATTTCTGGTATTAGTGGTCCCTTCCAATTCCTGATTTGTGCTCTTATTCTTTGGTAACCCTAAATTTTTGTCCTTATCTTATCTTATAATAATTTCCCTACCATTTCATCTACTTTTCATTGTGAAATCTTTCCATGTCACCAATATGTCTCTAATTGGTATTTCTACTTTTCTTGTATCACATAACCTGGTTTGATCTTATGTTATGGTTTTTATAATGGTTTAGGATGGTGATAGTTGTTTTTTCAGATTTTCATACTCATTCAAACTTCTTCTTATATTTTTCTCTTAGGTTCCAAAAATTGGTCTATCTTTTTTGTGCTCCACCTATTCCCTTTTTTCTTAATGCACTATATCAGGCCCAATTTTTTGAAGGTTTGTTTCAGATGATAATGGTTGTAAGATTGGATTTTCTTCTTATTTGATATATTGCAGTCAGAGATATCTATTGAAGCGCTCATTTGGATCTACATATTCACTTACAAACCAATCCCATGTTTTATACCCATATTAGACTAGTTTAGTAGTTTTCAAGATGTTTTTGATGTATTGTATGAGTCATCACTGGCATCCCCAAATGTACAATCTATATTAGTTCTATCATTTCATTAGTATTGTAAATCTTTGGTATATCAAAATGGTATTCCTAGATCAATTTCATTTTTTGGTAATGGAAACTTTTAATTTAATTCATTGTAGCATTGGTGAATTTTCATCTAATTTCTTGTTGGGGTGATCTTCTTGGAGATGTTCTCTCACTAACAATGGTGTGTTGTTTATCACCATAGGGTTTAATTGTATTTTAAACAGTTGAAGTGGGTAAATATTATATACTAGATGGTTAGACTTATTATAAAATTAGGATACAATGTTTCCAATTAAATTATCATAAAAAAATTTCTTTGGGGAAATGGTGCATAGTTTTTGATTATTTGTTCTTTATTAAATGTTTGACAGTGCAGATGATTTTGGTACATGGCATTAATGAGATTCAATGTTTGGTTGTTTGATTTTTTATTTTATCATTTGTGTTAGGATAAATTATTTCCGGTGGACTTACTATATTTATATGATTATTTATATTTGAATGAATATTAGATTGGAATGTTATTATTGTCCATGCATAATCTTGGCATATAGATCAAGGTGTAGAAGATTTATTCAATTTTGGTTGTGATATTTTAATTTATTAATTTATTTTGTATGTTAGTTGTTATGTAGATGTTTGGTGTTTTTATTGGGATAATTATTGGTTATAATCAATTCGCACTTATAACCCCAACTGTATTTATTGAAAATAAAAAACTAAAAGATTTATGGAAATTCATGTTAGTGAAACATGATGATCCATTCTCATGAAATGTGGCCTGGGTCTAGAGATTAAACTTGCACTATATATTTCATCCTTTTCTAAGAAAATGATTCCCTCTACTGTTGGTGTTATAATATCATGGTTTCCACTATTTTATTTTGACTTTTTGATGTTATGACAATGAAATGGTGATCATGTTATCATGGGGATGATATGCCTTTAATTATGGTTTTTTCATTGGGACGTACTACCCACACGTTGTTTATAATACTATTATTGGGAGTTATTCCCATTAATGATGAATTAGGATTGTACTCTCAGTTGTTTATTATTTTATATATTCATAGACACCCTATAAGTGTCTGAAGTAGGTATTCATCACACAAGGTGGATAAAGATCAGCCGTAGGTGTGTTATATTTAATTTTTGTTGTGATTTTATATTTATAGTAATTTATAGGCATATGACACTATACATGATCTTGAATTCCTAGATATATGTAGGGACACTATTGGTGGTGTCCAACCATTTTTTACTGTCACCCTTCGCGGGCCCCTACGTACTCAAGAAAACACTTTGATTCATGATCTTGGTATGGGAAAGGGCCCTACTATCAAGGGTTGATCTTGGATCATTTTAGAAGCAGGGGGTTGGGAAGGTCACGAACTTCAAAAAATGTTAGCTATTTATTATATCATATCCTTTACTTTTTTATTAAAAGTATAGGATATACCTATGGGGGATATTTTTTTATGTCTATGTGAAAATATGATATTTTTTTGTTCATATTATTATAGAATTGGTTTTATTATTATTTTATGTTCCATTTAATTGATATATATGTCCATTATCATTTATTATTTATGTTATTATTGTCATTATATATCTTTAACTATGAATTGGTATATATTTAAAAAAGGGTATAGTCTCCACAAATTACACATTAACCCACATCATTTCATACCATCTTAGGGATTTAATCAATAGGTATGAGGCACCAAATTCATTCACAATAGAGGCAGACCTCATCAATGATAAAATAGTGTGGTATTAGAAAATTTTTTGTTTTCATTGTTTTTCTATTTTTTATATTGTAGACATGATATATGATGTTTTTAGTGAATGGTATAGATATTTTTCATCAGACGAACTTAACCATGTATAATAGATGACCATGTTACCAAGGGTGTAATTGATAATCTTAGTTTTAAATTTTATTATTAGGTCACATTCCAGTTATGATTCATTACTATTTTGATTTTACATTTAAGGGATTTTATCCTTATATCTAGGTGGAAAGGTAATATGTGTCATGTTTCATTCTAGGAACATAGGATTCTCAATTTATTTGAGTTTTTAACTATGATTTGGAACCTAAGTTCTGATAATAGGATCAGTTATTTTAAGACCCACTAGAAACCTATATAGTGTCTTCTTATATAACATGATTGTATAATTATAATTAATTGTACCATGATTATACTATATTAATTTTAAAATGATAATATGAATAATATATTTATCTTATTATACCCAAGAGATAGAGTGGGAATTTGTGGAAAGAGATAGTTCCTAATGTTATGTGGGGCCCCTAGTATACTATAGAGTGTTAATATTTTATAGAAAATTCACTAACTATTACTTCTTACCCTATCTATTATATCTATAATTGTTATACATTTTATTCGGATTCATGGGTTTTTTATTGTATAAATGTGACACCATGATAGAAAATTGTTGAGTTCTAGGAGGCTATTATTGAGAATGTCTCACTGGTTGTTGAGCTAGAGCCCCATATTATTCATGTATCACTTCTTAATAAAAAACACCATGATATTCTTCATGGTGTTATGAAAGTTATGGGATTGGGAACTTTGCGATATGATATTTACATGAATTTTTTTACTTGGGATTTCTAGGTGTAGAAATCACCGTTATTTTCTAGAGACGGTTATAAGATATGGATACAATCTATCCAAGATGACTTCGGTCATTTAGATACACCTCTTATATAATGGTGATGCTTTCTATGTATATGATTCAAGTACCAGTGAGGTTCATGTAGAATTTTCTTATCCTGGATGATCAACATGTGGGGCCTCCCCTGGAAGGAAATTCAAGATGTGTTTTTCAAGAATTTATTTCCCCATATCATAAGTGATGATAGATCCTGATATTTTATACATCATAAATGGGGTACAAAGTTGGTGTCAGACTATTCAGTTTGTTATATTAAACTTATATATTTATCTCCTTTACTAGAATGTGATGAGACCACCAAGGTATGCCGATTTTAGGATAGAATAAGACACAGGATTTATTCTTAAAGAACACCTATTGGGTATAAAATTTTCATTGTTTTTTAATTAGTACCTTAACATAAATAATACCCTAGATTGAAACAGATGTTCTTGGTAGTTAGGTTTGTAATATGGGTATGAGAGTGAATCCCTGGGTAGTTGGAAATGACATTTTAGCAAGTCTAAGCATATCTGAGATGGGCTATCTAGTTGAGGACATTTTTTCTCTTCCCTAAATGGTAGTTTTATGTTATTGTGTTTTTAGTGTGGCTGAGTAGATCACACTTGACTATAGTTCCACTATATGCTACTATAGTGTTATTCATGTGGGGAAAATGAGTATCTAAATCATTTTTTATAGATTTATTCATTTTTTAAAATTAGTTTCCAGAAAATATGGGACAATGTATTAGTTAATAAATCTAGTGTTGAACTATATTGTTAAATTTAGACTTCTTCTCATTGGTTAGGGCATGATTCTTTTCAAGGATCTCAATGTTAAGAGGGGAAGTGTAATGGGTATCTTCACCTTTTTAATTATTATGGAGTCCATAGATAATTATTGGGGTTTGTATGGATTCAAACTATTGATTAAACATGGAATTACCATGATGAGGGGCCTTAAAATGTTTACAGTACGATATTAATGGAATCCTACATAAAATTTTCTTAATTTTATATGGGTGGGTTTCATTCATTTATATCTATGTAGTATACAAGTAATATAGTGTAGGTTATGGAGTATATATATGTATCAAAGTCATTCAATATTTCCTTTGGGTGAAATATGAGTAGATTCATCACTATTATATTTTTATGGTCTTTATTAGTGGATATTGGAATATTTTGTATTTATATTTTATAGAGATATATAGTTTTTATTTTATACTAGGTAGGTATTAGTTAACTAGATATCTAGAATTCATTTGAATGTTATCTCTAGTGAGTATAAATTAATACCATAAAGAATGGTTATTATACACTGATAATCCCACTTTCATGTTTTTTATTTATTTTCAATGATATTTTCAATGTGAATTTTTGATTCTCAATGAAAAGTGAGTAATAAGTTAAGGAAGGAATTAAAGTGAAGAATAATCTTGGGGATTATGATGTACTCAATATTTATGAATTATTCTAGCTTATTGAATTATAGAATAAGTTTCCAATAAGGATTTTATAAATCAAGGAAAATTGGATGAAAATACATTTGAAGATTGGATTGATGTAGGTTGAAGTTCTTGAACAATAAATACTAAATATATTAAGTAAAAAGTGAGTGGAAGATTTTATGATCCATAGAGATGATCTAAAAATATCTATGATGAAGAAGTTTCCAAAATATTTTTCAATGGATTATTGTTTTAATATCTAAAAAATACTATTATATATGAAATTATCTTCATGTTAATAAATATAATCATTGGTTCATAATTATTCAGGAAAGACATAATGTGATGAAGTCTCTTGGGGGAATAGAGGGTTAGGCTAAGAAGAATGTGCCCATTACCACACCCTAGTGTTGGATTTAGTGAATATATAGATGATTTTTGGAAGGTAACACCCATTAAATAGTTAATTTTTATGGTTGTGGTTCATTGGTGGTGTTATTATGGGAAATTTAAAATTCCAAAATCGTTACGGTGGTCCCCATGGTTATCTTCCAGTGTCCCTATGTGAAATTGAAAAGGATAAAGTGGTAGTTGGGAAGGTCATGGTCCTAGTGGAATTCTGTATTAAATATCTTTCTTATAAAAAGGATAATATGGGAAGTAATAAAACTTAATTAGGCTTTACCATATGTTGTGGTGCCATATTTCCCCCCTTTTGAGATAGGAAAACCCACTATTCTTTTCATGGTGTGTAAAAAAGTTGTGGTCATCAAGTGGTGTTTCAACCCAAAACCAGCTGAAGAAGAGGACCACTCCTATAGTGCACCAGCCCATATATTATAGGCTATTTAAAGAGGAAAAACGATCATGAATATGAGGAATACACCATGGTAGTTTCTTTTATAGAGGAAAATGGATTATTTTTCTATACCACTCCCTATTGTAGGCCATGATGGGTTGTTTAATTCAGTTATGAGTGTTTTTTATGTGTCTTATTGGAAGATTAACATGATCTATAACATTCTCTAGGATGTTTTTTCATTATAAATGGTATATAGAAGACTAAAATTATACAACGAATTGAATTGATTCATTAGAAGTTATGGAAGTGTTTGAATGAACTTTTATCCTAGTATTTGAAATTCAAATCCAAATGTGTGGAATTATATTGTGAAAATTATTCTATATAAATTTTAAGTGTGAATAAATAAATTATAGTAAAGAACAAATAATTACAGAAATATTATAGAAGAATAAACTATAGTAGAGTGTACTTCAACACTATAATTATGAGGATATACTCTTTAGTCTCATAGAGAGATGGAGTTCTACACTACAATTTCTGAGAGAAGAACATTTTTTTATTCACAAGTTTTGAAATTTATATGACATTAATTTACTTAATTATTTGTTTTAAATTTAATCTAGTTGAACAAATACAATGAATATCGATTTTAGGAACTGAAGATGAATAATAAAATAAAAAATGGATTATGTACACATTAAGTTTTTACATAATGAATATGAAGAAATAAGCATTATGTTTAAGAAAAAATATTTGAACATGGATCTCTCTACAACGGATAAGAATGAAATAAGTTGTGTGAATTTATTTTTTCATAAAAATATATGAATATGTCCTTGTATGATGTTTAAAAATTGAATAAAATTAAAGAAAACTAAAGGAAGTTGTGTACCAATATACTTGTAATATCTCTAATGAAGATTATTTTGTTTTTGTCTCTACGAACGTACAATATTAAAGATATGAGAATAAACATATTGATTGATTTTTTTAGAATGTGTGATCCTCTAAAATTTGGTACATAGAAAAGCCTAGCCCAATTTTATTAACCTATTAATACTAGTTGATAGTATGATATTTGTGGTATCTAGATCATTATAAGGTCCGACCATTCATTTTGAAAGGTGAACCTTGTAAATAATTTTCTCTCTTGGGTGTGTGTGTTATATGGTGTTTCATTGAAGATAAAAAATAAATAGATAATTATGGAGAATAATAGAATCATCAATTAACATTTATAGACATAAAAGTGATAATAAGGGATTGAAAAATTTATAATGGGATGCCTATAATAATTCTACTCCCACCTATCAGTGAATAACATATCCCCAAATGATCCTCCTCAAGTCGAATCAAAGGGTAGGGAACCTCTATTTCATTATCATACTAATATAATTTAGTGTTTTATACTGGTTTTATAATGACCCATACTTTAGATACATGGTTATTACTTCAGAATTGAATCATACTTATTACAACATATAACAAAACCATGAAAGGACCGTATAGGTATAGTATCTTTACAAACTAGGAAACATAAACAACGGGTTCATAAATCATATACATTGTCTCCCATTTATTTCATCATATCTAGAGTCCCTTTTGGCATATCCTACTTAATACCCTTCTCCCAGACCTGGTGAAATGAAAACATACAAAAGGGTGAGCTCAAATGCTCAGTAAGGGTAATCAAAAAAATTATCAATCATATCATATTCAAAAGAACATAACATTCTGAAAATTGTAACCTGCAAAAGAGATCATAATATCATAACATGGGATAAATCATATTAGGGAAATGTAATCCCAATAATCATAACATGGAACATGAAATTTTGTTTCATACACACATAATCATATAAAATCATTTCCTATTAGTCAAGACTCATTTCCAAGACTATCATAGCTGAAAAAGTCCATTTTTGAACCGAGTTCACTCCTCGTTTGAGTCCTGTGTCACTGAACCGGATTAACATGTTGTTCCAGCCATGTCTATCTCATGAGATACAAATCATTACCCAATGAATTGTAGAGAGATATAGGTCCCACCCATCTCATAATGAAACCATTCATATGTGTGCCACAAAATCATAAATCATACATCATATCATAACCTTTGTAATAAAAATGGGATTATTAAACATCATGCCATCATAACATAATCCTTATAAGATAAAAGGACATAATAAAATTAATTCCATCATAACATAATCAAATCAATGTAAAAATAGGGATAGAAATAGAACCCTATATTATCATAGATGGAAAATAATTTGGATGAAGCACTTGAACTCCATTCTTGAGGAAAATATCCTTTCTACTTCAAAAACATTTTTCCTTTCATAATAGGTCATACAATTTTAAAATAAAATAAGTTGATTAAAAATAAACTTGAAAAATTATAAAGGTTTCTTCATGGAAATAATGTTCTATGAAATCATAAAAATACATTCATGTCGTATAAGTTTGAAAAAACATTCTTCTCGTACTTTGGCTGGAAAAGTCAAAAAAGTTACCTCGTACTAAAAATGAAAAAGATTCCTTTCATATATTTTAATAAAAACTATCCAATGGGTAAAATTTGATTTAAACAATTGTATGAGGATAGAAATAAGACTCCATATTGAGGAAACATGGATGTGGATGATAAATATGCCCCAGTAAATTCTGAAGTATAGATCATCTTGGATAAAAATGAGATTGTGAGATTTTCCCTTACCTTAGGTCTGATTTGCTTTGTACGTATTCCATCCTCCTGTATAATGATTAAAATAATGTCATTGAATTATTACACAATCATATTCATTGTTATGATATCATATATGGTCATATTCTTATCTTCTTATTAGTAATATTTCATTGCTACTTGTTATTCGGGTGTTCATTGCTTTATGCATGTTTTGTCGAATAAATTCTTATTATTCATTTTAGGTTATAGATACCTCATTTATAGATTTGTATTAGTGTAAAATATATCATATTTATTCAATCTATTCATTTATATAATCATTATTCAATGAAGATCATGTAGAATGAGTCACATCACATCGTGGAGACTGTAAGTCGTACGTACGCACGAGCGATGATATCGTTCCCATAACTATTGAATGCTATTGGAGTGGAAGAAGGAATTTCTCATAATTATTATCATGTTATAATAATCATATATAGTTATCCTTTACTGAATTATACCCATCCATGATAGTTGGTGGTGGAAAACAGATAACACCACGGCGTGGAGATGGTATTCCGTACGTATGCACACGCGGTGATTTTAATTTCCGTAGGATGGATAGAAGGTGAGATAGGGATGTTTAATATTTATAATAACATATAAGTATATTATTGATACTGATGTTATTAATTTATGATGAAACAAATAAAGAAGAAGAAGTCGAATAAGAAAGAAACTTGAAAGAATCGGTAGAAGAGATTACCCCTTCTTCGACGCACCCCTTTTAAGCTTCATCTTATGGCACTAGAGTTTGTCTTTTAAGGAGAACATAACTTACATAATGTTGCTAGGAAAGTGGAGAAGATAAATGGGCAGGGGTTGGCCTAACTTGAATGCTAAAAATTGGGTAAAGAGAAGAGGGAGGAGGTTCCCTTTTATAAGGGAGGAGAGGGGCACCTTAGGAAAAACATAAAATGTTATTTTATAATAAAGTCATATTCGGTTTATAATAGCTCCAAATTGATTTATTTCGAAGATAAAGTGGGTATGGGTCTAAATACTAACAACAAATGGGTTTTAGACAAGTTTAGGTTACTATTTTAACCTTATCATTTATATTTAACTCCAAGTTAAATAATTTATCTTTTACTGTGTCTTTTTGTTTTCTTACACTATATGGTTAATAGACTTACTATAACAAGAAAAAATAACCCCAAGTGGTTCATTATTAATATATATAACCTTATATAATTCATTTGGGAGATCCTTATATTTTTAGGAATAGAAAAAAAATTAATAATATAATATTTGTTTTCAAAACTATTTTATGTCAATTTTGACACTATTTTGTAATTGATTTTTGTGAAAATCATAATAGCATGATTAGTTGGAAAAAAATTAAATCAATACTAACATGTCATATTAACCTATAAAATTAGTTTAATTCACAAAAAGTCTCAAATTACATTTATTTGGGTATTTATAACATCAATTATGTTAATATTTCATTAATAAGGTAATTATTGCACCATCATTGTGTCATAAATAAATTAAATTATTTAATGTCTAAAAATTATAAATAAAATACCGTTATGTAGGAAATCATTTTATCCTTATAATGAATATTTATAGTCTAATTTATCTTATGTATAACCCTATATTAAAAATGTTTTAGTTATTAAACATTGATTTTAACTCTTTTAACTCTTCTTTAAATAAAATAATAATAAGTGTTCTAATCTAATCCAAGTGGACCTAAAGGGTAATATTTTATTGCTAAGGTTTTTTTTGGTCGAATTACACTTATCCAATAGAATTATGACATAATAATATCATTTTTACCCTTAATTACCCTATTTACTTTTAACCATGGTAAATAAAAGTAAAAATTTAATATTCACAAAAAATTATTTTTAACATATTGATCCACATTTTACTCCTTGATATTAACCGTGTCTCTCGGATTTTTGAAATTCAACTCACAGACGCTATAAAATTATGTTTTATGTACAATTGCAAATGCTCCTAGGAGGTGGGTAAAAGACGGTGAAAAGTTCGATAAAATTTTTATATATCTAAAATTAATATAAAATGACTCCAATGAATTACATTGAAAATATATTAGTATTATGTATCTATTTTTACCTAAAATAAATTTAAATAAA
Source organism: Viscum album (assembly GCA_963277665.1). Classification (NCBI taxonomy): domain Eukaryota; kingdom Viridiplantae; phylum Streptophyta; class Magnoliopsida; order Santalales; family Viscaceae; genus Viscum; species Viscum album. Next base: position 556,124,730 of record OY728122.1, on the reverse strand, counting down.
ATAAATGATTATTAAAATAAAAAGTCGGTATTAAAAAATAACTCAGTGTTTTTACTATTCATCAAAAATTGAAAGTTTTTAGAAAAATACCAAAATTTCACCCTAGGCTAATTTTGATATTCTGAATCCAAAAATAAAGTCAATTTTGAAAGATAAAATTTATTAAATTTCAAAAATTGGGTATTACTAAACATAACGGCTAGTTTATATAATATTTTAATAGCATATCATTTTTTTAGTGAAACTCGATATTGCGTACAACACACGCTATCGAGGAAGGTTGCTCTTGCGTATATCACAAGCCAAGATAGTGTTGTGTGAAGTGAAAGATTACTTTGATGTAGTGTATAACATAAGACATGAAAAAATATATACTTCTCATAAAATATCAGGGTGTTACATTCTACCCCCCTTAATATAAATTTCACCCTCGAAATTCGTCACTTCAAAATTAATAGATGAGGATAAATCTCCCTCATAATATCCTCAATCTCCCATGTAGCTTCTTCTAATTAGTGGTTCCTCCATAAAACTTTCACCAAACTAGTGGTCTTGTTCTGTAGAACTTTTTCGCTACTATCCAGAATCTCTATTGGTTGTTCTTCATTAGAAAGATCTTGCTCCAGCGGTACAACTTCTGAGTTTAGTACAAGTGAAGGATTGGGTATGTACTTTCTCAAGAGAGATACATGGAACACATCATGAACTTGAGGGAGATTTGGTGGAAGCTCCAATCGTTAAGCTACCTTCCCAACAAGATCTTGTATTTCGAAAGGACTGCTATACCTAGGGATCAACTTGCCCTTCTTTCCAAATCTCATTACTCTCTTCCAAGGAGATATTCATAAGAACACTTTATCACCCACTTCAAACTCTAGGTATTTTCTTTGGTTATCATCATAGCTTTTTTATTGACTCTGAGATTCTCTTATGTGTTGTTGAATAGATCAGAGCTTTTCTTCCATCTCATCAACAAGATCAGGTTCTAATAGATTTCTTTCCCCAACTTCATCCCAGAAAGTTGGAGTTTGGCATTTCTTTCCATAGAGAGCTTCATAAGGTTCCATCTGAATACTGGAGTGAAAGCTATTATTATAATAAAATTCCACCAAAGGTAGGTGTTGATCCCAACCACCTTTGAAATCCATAGAGAAAGCTCTCAACATGTCTTATAGAGTATAAATTGTCCTCTCAGACTGACCATCTGTATGAGGATGATAAGCAGTGCTGAAACACAACTCTATATCTAGAGTATGCCGAAGACTTTGCTAAAACATCAAGGTAAACCTCGGATCCCGATCAGATATAATGTAAATTGGTACTCCATGAAATCTTACCACTTCCTTTACATATATCCTTGAAATATGATCAAGAGAGAAATCTTCTCTAATAGCAATGAAGTGTGCTGACTTCGTAAGACGATCAACTATGACCCAGATAGCATTATTTCCTTTGGATGTTTTAGGAAGTCTAGTGAAAAAGTATATAGTGATGTTTTCCCATTTCCATTCGGGAATGGGTAATGGTTGTAACATCCCCCTTAGGCTTCTGTCTCTCAAATTTAACTTGCTGACAAACCAAGCATCGAGAGACATATTCAGCAACATCTCTTTTCATGCCATCCAACCAAAAGTACACTTTTAGGTCCCTATACATCTTCGTGCTTATAGGATGAATAGAGAACGAATAACTATGAGCCCCATCCAGCATCTCCTTCTTTAATTCCGGGATGGGAGTAATACAAACACAGTTTCTGAACCTTATTATTCCATCACAATCAAGTTTGAATTCAGGAACATTTCTCACCTTATTTTGTAACTCTACATCTTCTTTCTGTGCCTCTTTAATCTTCACATGTATAGATGGTTGAACATTTATTTGAGAAATATAGGAGTTTTCCTCTTCCATTATAATTCCAAGATCCATACTTCTTAAATCCATAAATATTGGATCTTTTTTTATCCTCGCCATGGATAAGTTATCATGGTCGTATGGACTTAATGCATCTGCCACCTTGTTTGCATTCCCAGGGTGATAATGAATTGAGCATTCATAATCCTTAATCAACTCCAAACATCTTTTTTGGTGAAAATTCAGCTCCTTTTGTGTGAAAATATACTTTAAACTTTTATGATCAGTATAAATATCACACCTTTCACCATAAAGATAATTCCTCCATATTTTTAATGAAAATATTATCGCGGCTAACTCCAAATCATGAGTTGGGAAATTTTGCTCAAGGATTTTCAACTGTCGCGAGGCACAAGCTATCACCATATCATTTTTCATGAGAACACACCCCAGTCCATTCTTGGATGCATCATTGTAGATCACAAACCTTTCTCCACTACACGACAGTGTGAGAACAGGTGCAGTAGATAACCTTCATTTTAACTCTTTGAAATTCAGTTCACGCTCCTCCGTCCAAACGAACATAACTCCTTTTCGAGTCAACCTGGTGATTGGATTAGATAACCTTGAAAAATCTTTCACAAAACGTCGATAATATCCAGCCAGACTAATAAAACTTCAGATCTCAGTAACTTTTGTTGGTCTTGACCATCTTTCGATAACCTCTGTTTTTTCCGGATCCACAGATATCCCCTCTTTTGAGATTGCGTGACCCAAAAATGATACTTTTTGAATCCAAAATTCACACTTGGTAAATTTTGCATAAAGCTTCTCCTTTCTCAAGGTCTTTAATACAATTCTCAAGTGATCTTCGTGTTCTTCCTTCCTCTTTGAATAGACAAGAATATCATCTATAAGGACTACCACAAACTGATCAAGATACTCTCTAAAGACACTATTCATCATATCCATGAAGATAGTAGGGGAATTAGAAAGACAAAATGGCATCAATATAAATTCATAGTGTCCATACCATGTACAGAAAGTCATCCTTGTTATATCCTCCCTTTTGACCCTTAATTGATGATACCCTGAATGAAGATCAATCTTGGAAAAGTACTGAGCTCTGTGTAGTTGGTCAAATAAGTCATCAATGCGTGGGAGAGGATATTTGTTCTTGATAGTGATCTTGTTATGTTCTCGATAATCAATGCAGAGTCTCATTGATCCATCTTTCTTCTTAACAAAGAGAATTGGTGCTTCCCAAGGTGACACAATAGGGCGTATGAATCCATTATCAAGATTATCTTGTATTTGATTCTTCAATTCCTACAACTCAATTGGGGCCATTCTATAAGGTGTCTTTGAAATTGGCATAGCACCTGGTATGAGTTCTATTGAAAACCCAACATCACGATATGGTGGAAGACCTGGAAATTCCTCCGGAAATACATCATCAAACTCCTGTAAAATGGGGGTATTCTTAATCATGAGTTTCTCACCAACCATTTGAGATAAAAAACCTTCATTTAGTGGAATCAAGACCCGTAAGATGGAAGAAATTTCCATTGGAAGGTCGTGTTCATCCTTGCATCGATAGATGATCATAGATTGATCTGGAATATGAAATGTGACTTCCCTTATTTTGAAATTGATATTATATCCATATAAAGAAATCCAATCCATGCCAATAATCACCTCAAATTCCACTATAGGAAGGATCACAAGATTTGCAGGAAGCACTTTCCCACAAACATTAATCGGAGAAGAATTGTAAACTTTTGATGCGACCGTTGTGCCATTAGGAGTTGTCATAGCTAACTCATCATCTAATTGTTGAGGTAATATGGTGATACCCTTAGAAGATTCTTCAGAAATAAAAGAGTGGGTGGATCCAGAATCCAATAAAACATTTTCTACTTTAGATTTGTTGGTAATTGTTCCTTTCACCACTTCATTATCATAATCCACATCGCCGATTGTAATTGCATGTGACTTTCCATTTTCTTTGGCCTTAAGAGTTTGATGAGGTCGATCATCATCAACAACCCTTGGATTTGGGCATTGATTGGCATATTTCCCCATCTCCTTGCACTTGAAACATTGAATAGTTGGAGGTTCATTCTATGTATCCCTTTCTTTGTTCACATCATTAGAAAACTTCTTCCCATTATTTCAACATTCATTTGCCTGATGAACTTATTTTCCCCACTTAAAACATTTTCCTATCCCTTTAATACAATTACCTCTATGTTTCATTCCAAAATTTGATCATAAAGGAAAAATAATATTCTTTTCACTGTGGTCTTTATATTTTCCTTTGAATTCCATTTTCCTCTTCTTATCAAACCCATATGATTGATGGGTTACTCCAATCTCCATCTCAAACTTGAGAACACGTCGAACAATTTCCTCGTAGCTATTAAAGTACCTTAAGGGGTAACGTCGTTCGAAGACTTGGTTTTAAGCCACTAAATAATCGATCGATCATACTCTCAAGTTGGATAATAATTCCGGAAGCATACCTTGCAAGTCTTGTAAAATTTTCTTCGTAGGTACCAACAAATTCTTCATCCTTTTTCTTCAGTTCAAGATACTCCTTCTACATCTTTGTTTGAAGAATACGAGGGAAGTACTTATTGAAAAATAATTTCTTGAACTTGTCTCATTCCATGGACTCAATTTCATCCCATTACCTCGTATTCTTGATAAGATTCCACCATTGATCAGCATCACCTTCCAAATGATATACTGCTAAGATGACTTTATCATGTTCAGAACATTGAAGAACTGAAAATATCTTTTTAGTGGTACTGATCCATTGTTAAGCCACCAATGGATTAGATGACCCACTGAATGAAGGTGGATACTGCCTCATGAAGGATTCAACATAATGTTGCTCCTTCCTTTTCTCGTTTGGAAGTCCTGCATGATTCATAGCTTGAGAAATTTGGGTGATCATGGCTACAAGATTTTTCATTCTGGCTCCCATAACGTTTGGTTGCTTAGGCGGACAATCATTGCATTTTCCGTCGCATTCATCATTAACACGGTTCCTTCGGGTTCCAGCCATTGACTAAAACCAAGAAGAATAGTGTGAGAAACCAAAATTACAATAGGAAAACCACATAATCAGTAATAAAATTTCACACATTTGGACTTATCATAGGTTATTCAAAGCCATTTCTAAAACACTATGATTATGTTCTATGCTTAGACATATCCTTAGGGTTCTTACTAAGGTTTTCACATCTTAGTTTCCAAAGATTGACTATACCTTTCCTCTGATACCAACTATAACGACCCATACTTTAGATACATGTTTATTACTTCAGAATTGAAGCAGACTTATTACAACATATAAAAAATCCATGAAAGTATTGTATAGGTATAGTGTCTTTAGAAACTGGGAAACATAAACAACTGGTTTATAAATCATATACATTGTTTGCTGTTTATTTCATCATATCTAGTGTCCCTTTTGGAATATCCTACTTAATACCCTTCTTCCACACCTTGGGACAAGAAAACATACAAAAGGGTGAGCTCAAATGCTCAGTAAGGTTAAACAAAAGTAATATCAATCATATCATATTCATAAGAAAATAACATTTGGAAAATCTTAACCTGAAAAAGAGATCATAATATCATAACATGGGATAAATCATAGTAGTGAAATGTAATCCCAATAATCATAACATGGAACATGAAATTTTGTGGAATACACACATAATCATAGAAAATCATTTCGTATTAATCAATACTCATTGCCAAGACTATCGTAGCAGACAAAGTCCTTTACTGAACTGAGTTCACTCCTCGTTCCAGTCCTGTGTCACTAAACCGGATTAACTAGCCGTTCCATCCATGTCTCTCTCATGAGATATAAATCTTTACCTAATGCATTGGAGGGAGATATAGGTCCCACCCTTCTCATAATGAAACCATTCTTATGTGTGCCACAAAATCATTAATCATACATCATATAATAACCCATTAATAAAAAAGGGATTCTTAAACATCATTCCATCATAACATAATCTATATAAGATAAAAGGACATCATAAAAATAATTCCATCATAACATAATCAAATCAATGTTAAAATAGGGATTGAAACAGAACCCTATATTATCTTATATGGAAAATAATTTTGATAAAACACTTGAACTCCATTCTTAAGGAAAATATCCCCTCTACTTCAAAAACATTTTTCATTTATTAACAGGTCATACAATTTTAAACTAAAAGAAGTTCATTAAAAATAAAATTGAAAACCTGTAAAGGAAGCTTCATGGAAATAATGTTCTATGAAATCATAAAAATCCATTCATGCTTTATAAGTTAAAAGAAAGCATTCTTCTTGTACTCTGGCTGGAAAAGTAAAAACGTACCTCGTAATAAAAGTGACAAAAGATTCCTTTCATATCTTTTAATAAAAACTCACCAATGGGTAAAATTGGATTTAAAAAATTGTAGGAGGATAGAAATAAGATCCATATTGAGTAAACATGGATGTGGATGATAAATATGCCCAAGTAAAATCTGAAGTATAAACAATCTCTCATAAAAATGAGATTGTGATATTTTCCTTTACCTTAGGTCTGATTTTCTTCGTACGTATCTGAACCTCTTGTATAATGATTTAAATAATGTCACTGACTTATTATAGAATCATATTCATTGTTATGATATCATATATGGTCATTTTCTTATCTTCTTATTAGTAATATTTCATTACTACTTGTTATTCGGGGGTTCATTGCTTTATGCATGTTTTGTCGAATAAATTCTTATTATTCATTTTAGGTTATAGATACCTCATTTCCAAATTGTAATTAGTGTAAAATATATAATATTTATTCAATCTATTCATTTATATAATCATTATTCAATGAAGATCATGTAGAATGAGTCACATCACATCGTGGAGACGGTAAGTCGTACGTACGCACGAGCGATGATATCGTTCCCATAACTATTGAATGCTATTGGAGTGGAAGAAGGAATGTCTCATAATTATTATCATGTTATAATAATCATATATAGTTATCCTTTACTGCATTACACCCATCCATGTAAGTTGGTGGTGGAAAACTGATAACACCACGGCGTGGAGATGGTATTCCGTACGTACGCACGCGCGGTGATTTTAATTTCCGTAGGATTTATAGAAGGTGAAATAGGGATGTTTAATATTTATAATAACATATAAGTATATTATTGATACTGATGTTATTAATTTATGATGAAACAAATAAATAAGAAGAAGTTGAATAAGAATGAAACTTGAAAGAATCGGTAGAAGAGATTACCCCTTCTTCGACGCACCCCTTTTAAGCTTCATCTTATGGCACCAGAGTTGGTCTTTTGAGGAGACCATAACCTACATAATGTTGCTAGGAAAGTGGAGAAGATAAGTGGGCAGGGGTTGGCTGAGCTTGAATTCTAAAAATTGGGTAAAGAGAAGAGGGAGGAGGTTCCCTTTTATAAGGGAGGAGAGGGGCACCTTAGGAAAAACATAAAATATTATTTTATAATAAAGTCATATTCGGTTTATAATAGCTCCAAATTGATTTATTTCGAAGATAAAGTGGGTATGGGTCGAAATACTAACAAACAATGGGTTTTATACAAGTTTAGGTTACTATTTTAACCTTATAATTTATATTTAACTCTAAGTTAAATAATTTATCTTTTACTGTGTCTTTTTGTTTTCTTACACTATATGGTTAATAGAATTACTATAACAAAAAAAAATAACCCCAACTGGTTCATTATTAATATATATAACCTTATCTAAGTCATTTGGGAGATCCTTATATTTTTAGGAATAGAAAAAAAATTAATAATATAATATTTGTTTTAAAAACTATTTTATGTCAATTTTGACACTATTTTGTAATTGATTTTTGTGAAAATCATAACAACATGATTAGTTGGAAAAAAAATTAAATCAATACTAACATGTCATATTAACCTATAAAATTAGTTTAATTCACAAAAAGTCTCAAATTACATTTATTTGGGTATTTATAACATCAATTATGTTAATATTTCATTAATAAGGTAATTATTTCACCATCATTGTGTCATAAATAAATTAAATTATTTAATGTCTAAAAATTATAAAAAAAATACCGTTACGTAGGAAATCATTTTATCCTTATAATGAATATTTATAGTCGAATTTATCTTATGTATAACCCTATATTAAAAATGTTTTAGTTATTAAACATTGATTTTAACTCTTTTAACTCTTCTTTAAAGAAAATAATAATAAGTGTTCTAATCTAATCCAAGTGGACCTAAAGGGTAATATTTTATTGCTAAGGTTTTTTTTGTCTAATTACACTTACCCAATAGAATTAGGACATAATAATATCATTTTTACCCTTAATTACCTTATTTACTTTTAACCAAGGTAAATAAAAGTAAAAATTTAATATTCACAAAAAATTATTTTTAACATATTGAACCACATTTTACTGCTTGATATTAACCGTGTCTCTCGGATTTTTGAAATTCAACTCACAGACGCTGTAAAATTATGTTTTATGTACAATTGCAAATGCACCTAGGAGGTGGGTAAAAGACGGTGAAAAGTTCGATAAAATTTTTATATATCTAAAATTATTATAAAATGACTCCAATGAATTACATTGAACTTATATAAGTATTATGTATCTATTTTGACCTAAAATAAATTTAAATAAAATAAATGATTATTAAAATAAAAAGTCGGTTTTAAAAAATAACTCAGTGTTTTTACTATTCATCAAAAATTGAATGTTTTTAGAAAAATACCAAAATTTCACCCTAGGCTAATTTCGATATTCTGAATCCAAAAATAAAGTCAATTTTGAAAGATAAAATTTATTAAATTTCAAAAATTGGGTATTACTAAACATAACGGCTAGTTTATATAATATTTTAATAGCATATCATTTTTTTAGTGAAACTCGATATTGCGTACAACACACGCTATCGAGGAAGGTTGCTCTTGCGTATATCACAAGCCAAGCTAGTGTTGTGTGAAGTGAAATATTACTTTGATGTAGCGTATAACAAAAGACATGAAAAAATATATACTTCTCATAAAATATCAGGGTGTTACATTCTACCCCCCTTAATATAAACTTCACCCTCGAAATTCGTCACTTCAAAATTAATAGATGAGGATACATCTCCCTCATTATATCCTCAAGCTCCCATGTAGCTTCTTCTAATTAGTGGTTCCTCCATAAAACGTTCACCAAACGAGTGGTCTTGTTCTGTAGAACTTTTTCGCTACTATCCAGAATCTCTATTGGTTGTTCTTCATTAGAAAGATCTTGCTCCAGCGGTACAACTTCTGATCTTAGTACAAATGAAGGATTGGGTATGTACTTTATCAAGAGAGATACATGGAACACATCATGAACTTGAGAGAGATTTGGTGGAAGCTCCAATCGATAAGCTACCTTCCCAACATGATCTTGTATTTCGAAAGGACTAATATACCTAGGGATCAACTTGCCCTTCTTTCCAAATCTCATTACTCTCTTCCAAGGAGATATTCGTAAGAACACTTTATCACCCACTTCAAACTCTAGGTATTTTCTTTGGTTATCAGCATAGCTTTTTTATTGACTCTGAGATGCTCTTATGTGTTGTTGAATAGATCAGACCTTTTCTTCCATCTCATCAACAAGATCAGGTCCTAATAGCTTTCTTTCCCCAACTTCATCCCAGAAAGTTGGAGTTTGGCATTTCTTTCCATAGAGAGCTTCATAAGGTTCCATCTGAATACTGGAGTGAAAGCTATTATTATAATAAAATTCCACCAAAGGTAGGTGTTGATCCCAACCACCTTTGAAATCCATAGAGCAAGCTCTCAACATGTCTTATAGAGTTTGAATTGTCCTCTCAGACTGACCATCTGTATGAGGATGATAAGCAGTGCTGAAACACAACTCTATATCTAGAGTATGCCGAAGACTTTGCTAAAAAATCAAGGTAAACCTCGGATCCCGATCAGATATAATGGAAATTGGTACTCCATGAAATCTTACCACTTCCTTTACATATATCCTTGAAATCTGATCAAGAGAGAAATCTTCTCTAATAGCAATGAAGTGTGATGACTTCGTAAGACGATCAACTATGACCCATATAGCATTATTTCCTTTGGATGTTTTTGGAAGTCTAGTGAAAAAGTCTATAGTGATGTTTTCCCATTTCCATTCGGGAATGGGTAATGGTTGTAACATCCCCCTTAGGCTTCTGTCTCTCAACATTAACTTGCTGACAAACCATGCATCGAGAGACATATTCAGCAACATCTCTTTTCATTCCATCCCACCAGAAGTACACTTTCAGGTCCCTATACATCTTCGTGCTTCCAGGATGAATAGAGAACGAAGAACTATGAGCCCCATCCAGCATCTCCTTTTTTAATTCCTAGATGGGAGGAATACAAACACAGTTTCTGAACCTTATTATTCCATCACAATCAAGGTTGAATTCAGGAACATTTCTCACCTTCTTTTGTAACTCTACATCTTCTTTCTGTGCCTCTTTAATCTTCACATGTATAGATGGTTGAACATTTATTTGAGAAATATAGGAGTTTTCCTCTTCCATTATAATTCCAAGATCCATACTTCGTAAATCCATAAATATTGGATCTTTTGTGGTCCTCACCATGGATATGTTAGCATGGCCGTATGGACTTAATGCGTCTGCCACCTTGTTTGCATTCCCTGGGTGATAATGAATTGAGCATTCATAATCCTTAATCAACTCCAACCATTTTTTTGGTGCATATTCAGCTCCTTTTGTGTGATAATATACTTTAAACTTTTATGATCAGTATAAATATCACACCTTTCACCATAAAGATAATTCCTCCATATTTTTAATGAAAATATTATCGCGGCTAACTCCAAATCATGAGTTGGGAAATTTTGCTCATGGATTTTCAACTTTCACGAGGCACAAGCTATCACCATATCATTTTGCATGAGAAAACACCTCAGTCCCTTCTTGGATGCATCATTGTAGATCAAAAACCTTTCTCCACTACACGACAGTGTGAGAACAGGTGCACTACATAACCTTCATTTTAACTCTTTGAAATTCAATTCACACTCCTCCTTCCAAACGAACATAACTCCTTTTCGAGTCAACCTGGTGATTGGATTAGATAACCTTGAAAAATCTTTCACAAAACATCAATAATATCCAGCCAGACTAATAAAACTTCAGATCTAAGTTACTTTTGTTAGTCTTGACCATCTTTCGAAAACCTCTGTTTTTGCTGGATCCACAGATATCCCCTCTTTTGAGATTGCGTGACCCAAAAATGATACTTTTTGAATCCAAAATTCACACTTGGTAAATTTGGAATAAAGTTTCTCCTTTCTCAAGGTCTTTAATACAATTCTCAAGTGATCTTCGTGTTCTTCCTTGCTCTTTGAATAGAAAATAATATCATCTATAAAGACTACCACAAACTGATCAAGATACTCTCTAAAGACACTATTCATCATATCCATGAAGATAGCAGGGGAATTAGAAAGACAAAATGGCATCAATATAAATTCATAGTGTCCATACCATGTACAGAAAGTCATCCTTGTTATATCCTCCCTTTTGACCCTTAATTGATGATACCCTGAATGAAGATCAATCTTGGAAAAGTACTGAGCTCTGTGTAGTTGGTCAAATAAGTCATCAATGCGTGGGAGAGGATATTTGTTCTTGATAGTGATCTTGTTAAGTTCTTGATAATCAATGCAGAGTCTCATTGATCCATCTTTCTTCTTAACAAAGAGAATAGGTGCTTCCCAAGGTGACACACTAGGGCGCATGAATCCACTATCAAGATTATCTTGTATTTTCTTCTTCAATTCCTACAACTCAATTGGGGCCATTCTATAAGGTGTCTTTGAAATTGGCATAGCACCTGGTATGAGTTCTATTGAAAACCCAATATCACGATATGGTGGAAGACCTGGAAATTCCTCCGGAAATACATCATCAAACTCCTGTAAAATGGGGGTATTCTTGATCATGAGTTTCTCACCAACCATTTGAGATAAAAAACCTTCATTTAGTGGAATCAAAACCCGTAAGATGGAAGAAATTTCCATTGGAAGGTCGTGTTCATCCTTGCATCGATAGATGATCATAGATTGATCTGGAATATGAAATGTGACTTCCCTTATTTTGAAATTGATATTATATCCATATAAAGAAATCCAATCCATGCCAATAATCACCTCAAATTCCAGTATAGGAAGGATCACAAGATTTGCAGGAAGCACTTTCCCACAAACTTTAATCGGAGAAGAATTGTAAACTTTTGATGTGACCGTTGTGCCATTAGGAGTTGTCACAGCTAACTCAACATCTAATTGTTGAGGTAATATGGTGATACCCTTAGAATATTATTCAGAAATAAAAGAGTGGGTGGATCCAGAATCCAATAAAACATTTTCTACTTTAGATTTGTTGGTAATTGTTCCTTTGACCACTTAATTATCATACTCCACATCGCCGATTGTAATTGCATGTGACTTTCCATTTTCTTTGGCCTTAAGAGTTTGATGAGGTCGATCATCATCAACAACCCTTGGATTTGGGAATTGATTGGCACAATTCCCCATATCCTTGCACTTGAAACATTGAATAGTTTGAGGTGCATTCTATGTATCCCTTTCTTTTTTCACATCATTAGACATCTTCTTCCCATTATTTCAACATTCATTTTCCTGATGAACTTATTTTCCACACTTAAAACATTTTCCTATCCCTTTAAGACAATTCCCTCCATGTTTCATTCCAAAATTTGAGCATAAAGGAAAAATAATCTTCTTTTCAGTGTGGTCTTTAGATTTTCCTTTGAATTCCATTTTCCTCTTCTTATCAAACCCATATGATTGATGGGTTACTCCAATCTCCATCTCAAACTTGAGAACAAGTCGAACAATTTCCTCGTAGCTATTAAAGTACATTAAGGGGTAACTTCGTTCGAAGACTTGGTTTTAAGCCACTAAAGAATCGATCGATCGTACTCTCAAGTTGGATAATAATTCCGGAAGCGTACCTTGCATGTCTTGTAAAATTTTCTTCGTAGGTACCAACAAATTCATCATCCTTTTTCTTCAGTTCAAGATACTCCTTCTCCATATTTTTTTGAAGAATACGAGGGAAGTACTTATTGAAAAATAATTTCTTGAACTTTTCCCATTCCATGGACTCAATTTCATCCCATTGACTCGTATTCTTGATAAGATTCCACTATTGATCAGCATCACCTTCCAAATGATATACTGCTAAGATGACTTTATCATGTTCAGAACATTGAAGAACTGAAAATATCTTTTCAGTGGTACTGATCCATTGTTAATCCACCAATGGATTAGATGACCCACTGAATGAAGGTGGATGCTGCCTCATGAAGGATTCAACATAATTTTGCTCCTTCTTTTTCTCGTTTGGAAGTCCTTCATGATTCATAGCTTGAGAAATTTGGGTGATCATGGCTACAAGATTTTTTATTCTGGCTCCCATAACGTTTGGTTGCTTTGGCGGAAAATAATTTCAGTTTCTGTCAAATTCATCATTAACACGGTTCCTTCGGGTTCCAGCCATTGACTAAAACCAAGAAGAATAGTGTGAGAACCCATAATTACAATAGGAAAACCACATAATCAGTAATAAAATTTCACACATTAGGACTTATCATAGGTTATTCAAGGCCATTTCTAAAACACTATGATTATATTCTATGCTTAGACATATCCTTAGGGTTCTTACTAATGTTTTCACATCTTAGTTTCCAAATATTGACTATACCTTTCCTCTGATACCAACTATAACGACCCATACTTTAGATACATGTTTATTACTTCAAAATTGAAGCATACTTATTACAACATATAACAAATACATGAAAGGATTGTATAGGTATAGTGTCTTTAGAAACTGGGAAACATAAACAACTGGTTTATAAATCATATACATTGTTTGCTGTTTATTTCATCATATCTAGTGTCCCTTTTGGAATATCCTACTTAATACCCTTCTTCCAGACCTTGGGAAAAGAAAACATACAAAAGGGTGAGCTCAAATGCTCAGTAAGGTTAAACAAAAGTAATATCAATCATATCATATTCATAAGAACATAACATTTGGAAAATCTTAACCTGCAAAAGAGATCATAATATCATAACATAGAATAAATCGTAGTAGTGAAATGTAATCCCAATAATCATAACATAGAACATGAAATTTTATGGAATACACACATAATCTTAGAAAATCATTTCGTATTAGTCAATACTCATTCCCTAGACTATCATAGCGGACAAAGTCCTTTACTGAACTGAGTTCACTCCTCGTTCCAGTCCTGTGTCACTAAACCGGATTAACTAGCCGTTCCATCCATGTCTCTCTCATGAGATATAAATCTTTACCCAATGCATTGGAGGGAGATATAGGTCCCACCCATCTCATAATGAAACCATTCTTATGTGTGCCACAAAATCATTAATCATACATCATATAATAACCCATTAATAAAAATGGGATTCTTAAACATCATTCTATAATAACATAATCTATATAAGATAAAAGGACATCATAAAAATAATTCCATCATAACATAATCAAATCAATGTTAAAATAGGGATTGAAACAGAACCCTATATTATCTTATATGGAAAATAATTTTGATAAAACACTTGAACTCCATTCTTAAGGAAAATATCCCCTCTACTTAAAAAACATTTTTCATTTATTAACAGGTCATACAATGTTAAACTAAATGAAGTTGATTAAAAATAAACTTGAAAACCTGTAAAGGAAGCTTCATGGAAATAATGTTCTATGAAATCATAAAAATCCATTCATGCTGTATAAGTTAAAATAAATCATTCTTCTCGTACTCTAGCCGGAAAAGTAAAAAAGTACCTCGTAATAAAAGTGACAAAAGATTCCTTTCATATCTTTTACTAAAAACACACCAATGGGTAAAATTGGATTTAAAAAATTGTAGGAGGATATAAATAAGATCCATATTGATTAAACAAGGATGTGGATGATAAATATTCCCCAGTAAAATCTGAAGTATAAACAATCTCTCATAAAAATGAGATTGTGATATTTTCCCTTACCTTAGGTCTGATTTTCTTCGTACGTATCTGAACCTCTTGTATAATGATTTAAATAATGTCATTGACTTATTACAGAATCATATTCATTGTTATGATATCATATATGGTCATATTATTATCTTCTTATTAGTAATATTTCATTACAACTTGTTATTCAGGGGTTCATTGCTTTATGCATGTTTTGTCGAATAAATTCTTATTATTATTTTTAGGTTATAGATACCTCATTTACAATATGTTATTAGTGTAAAATATATCATATTCATTCATTCAATTCATTTATATAATCATTATTCAATTAAGATCATGTATAACAAGTCGCATCACATTGTGGAGATGGTAGGTCGTATGTACTCACGAGCGATGATATCGTTCCCATAACTATTGAATGGTATTAGAGTGGAAGATGGAATGTCTCAGAATTAGTATCATGTTATAATAATCATATATAGTTATTATTTACACCATTGTACCCATCCATGTAAGGTGGTGGTGGAAAACAGATTACACCACAGCGTGGAGACGGTATTCCGTACGAACGCACGCGTGGGGATTTCATTTTCCGTAGGATGGATAGAAGGTGAAATAGGTTTCTTTCATATTTATAATAAAATATTAGTATAATATTGATACTGATGTTATTAATTTATGATGAATCAAATAAATAATAAGAAGTTTAAGAAAAAAGAAACTTGAAAGAATCAGTAGAAGAGATTACCACTTCTTCGACGCACCCCTTTTAAGCTTCCTATTATGGCACTAGAGTTGGTCTTTTGAGGAGACTAGAACCTCAAAGGCGTCTCTAGTAATGTGAAGAAGAGAAATGGTTAGGGGTTGGCTGAGGCTGAAGGCTCAAAATTCTATAAAGAGAAGAGGGAGGAGGTTCCCTTTTATAAGAGAGGAGAGGGGCACCTCATGAAAAACATAAAATATTATTTTATAATAAAGTCATATTATGTTTATAATAGATCCAAATTGATTTATTTCGAAGCTAAAGTGGGTATGCGTCAAAATAATCTCAACCAATAGGTTTTATACAAGTTATGGTTACTATTTTAACCTTATCATTTAGATTTAACTCTAAGTTAAATAATTTATCTTTTACAGGTTCTTCTTGTTTTCTTACACTATATGGTTAATAAACTTACTATAACAAGCCAAAAAAACCACAAGTGGTTCTTTATTAATATATATATCATTATCTAAGTCATTTTTCCGAATCATAGATTTTTAGGAATAGAATAACAATTAATAATATAATATTTGTTTTAAAAACTATTTTATGTCAATTTTGGGACTATTTGGTAATTGATTTTTTTGAAAATCATAACATCATGATTAGATCAAAAAAATTAATTAAATCAATACAAACACATAATATTAACCATGAAAATTAGTTTAATTCATAAAAAGTCTCAAATTACATTTATTTGGGTATTTATAACATCAATTATGTTAATATTTCATTAATAAGGTAATTACTGCATCATCATTGTGTCATAAATAAATTAAATTATTTAATGTCTATAAATTATAAATAATATAAAATTATGTAGGAAATATTTTTAGCTTTCTGATGAATATTTATAGTCGAATTTATCTTATTTATAACCCTATATAAAAAATGTTTTAGTTATTACACTTTGATTTTAACTCTTTGAACTCTTCTTTAAATAAAATAATTATAAGTGTTCTAATCTAATCCAAGTAGACCTAAAGGGTAATAGCTTATTCATAAGGTTATTTTTGGTCGAATTACACTTATACAATAGAATTTGGACATAATAATATCATTTTTACCATTAATTACCCTATTTACTTTTAACCGTGGTAAATAAAAGTAAAAAGTTACTATTCACCAAAAAATATTTTATTCTTATTGAACCACATTTTACTCCTTGATATTAATTGTGTCTCTCGGATTTTCAAAATTCAACTCATAGAAGTGGTAAAATTAAATTTTATTTACAATTGCAAAGGCTCCTAGGAGGTTGTTAAAAGACGGTGAAATGTTCAATAAAACTTTTATATATCAAAAATTACTATAAATTTACTCCAATGAATTAAATTGAACTTATATAAGTATTATGTATCTATTTTGACCTAAAATAAATTTAAATAAAATAAAAGATTATTTAAATAAAAATTTGGTTTTAACCAATAACTCTGTGTTTTCACTATTCATCAAAAATGGAAAGTTTTCAGAAAAATACCAAAATTTCACCTTAGGCTAATTTCGATATTCCAAATCCAAAAATGAAGTCCATTTTGAAAGATAAAATTTATAAAATTTCAAAAAGTGGGTATTACTATTCATAATGGCTAGTTTATATAATATTTTAATAGCATATCTTAGTTTAGTGAAACTCGATATTGCGTACAACACACGCTATCGAGGAAGGTTGCTCTTGCGTATATTGCAAGCCAAGCTAGTGTTTTGTGTAGTGAATGATTCCTTTGATGTTTCGTATAACATAAGACATGAAAAAATATATATATTTCCCATAAAATATCAGGGTGTT
Organism: Viscum album; assembly: GCA_963277665.1. Classification (NCBI taxonomy): domain Eukaryota; kingdom Viridiplantae; phylum Streptophyta; class Magnoliopsida; order Santalales; family Viscaceae; genus Viscum; species Viscum album. Next base: position 556,107,195 of record OY728122.1, on the reverse strand, counting down.
ACAGGTTTTTCATTTAGGACCTAACCATACTAAATTAGGGATTCGTTTTGTCAAGTTTTCTAGTGTTGTTCTTTTTTATAAGGAGACACGTCAAATTATATATACCCATATTGTGTAATTTTTTCATATTGTAATTCTAGATTATTTCATAGAGATTCCACAAAATATTGAAGTTTAAAATATTATATATCTTGTTCCTTATATGGTTCATATATCCATTACTCCTTATATAACGTATCCTATATAACATTAATAGATGAGGGATTAGATAGAGGATCTTGACGTGAATGGTTTTATTAACCTAACCATATCCCCAGGGTGATTTCCTATTTTGTTTAATAAGAATACAAAAAAATACATATACTTATGTGTGGATTACTAGAGGTCATAATAAGTAAGTATAAATAACAGATAACCTCTTCTTCGTGTTAATAATTTGTTTAGCCAACTGAGTATATCCATGTGGTTCTCAAATATTGACTTGATTTTAGGTTATTATTAGACGAGAGTGATTCCTTTTAATATTCCTCGCACTTATTTAAGGCCAAAATATCGAATATATAATTTTATTTTGATGTTTTATTTCATATATGAACATTCTGGAAATTTTTATGGCCTCGAAGAATTAGTTATTCAATTTTAGTTTGGATTCATTCAAAGTGGCCTATATCGATTACATTGTATTATAATCTGAATCATGGGAGGAATATCTTCAACATCTAGATAACATTATGAGAACAATATGAGAGTATAAAATTTATAATATTATTTTATATTTTTATTTAAGTATTAGTTTCCTCTAATTATTAGGGATGATTCTATCTGATATTTTCAAGTTTCAGGCCCAAATAAGATTGAGGCCAAAATTTCCTAGGAGTTCTCCAACAATGGTGTTCTGAGATTTGAAGCATCCTAGGTATGGTAGGAGATTACAAGTACTTAATTTTGGAATTTTCCTTTTTTACAGCATAAATAGAGGAGCTAACCAATAATGGGAGAATAATTTAATGTTCTGAAACATGTGACTGTGCCTTTCAAGAGATGAAGGGAAACTGATGTTTTTTTCAAGTCTTGAACTTAACTAATCTAGGTATGTAGTATAGAATGTGTTATTTTTAATCAAGAGTTAATTTGATATATTTTATAATAAAGGACATGTGTTTCATTTCCCTTATATTGGGGATGTTCATACAATATGTGCAGAATTATCTATCCCACAATCTATAGTTAGTGGAATTAGTGACCACTTTGGATATTGGTGTCACTATCTTATGTGTGGTAGTTTTTTCTTAAACATGAATAATAATAGCCCTAGATATAAGTGTTCTCAGATAGTCTTCAACCTTTGACGAAGGATTCGACTTTAGTACAGTTCATGATTCCATATTCCCTAGTAAGGGAAATATTATGCCAGATACGCTGAGTAAAAAGAATTATGTAAATGTGGTGTGGGTGTTTAATAGTGAGTGGTAGATGATTATCCCATTCATTGAGATTCTCTGTAATGTTCAATATTATTAGGGACGAGTGGCCATAACATATTTAACAATGGAATCCTTTCTCTTTGGGTGAGTTAAATAAAGTTATTTTTTATCATGGACTAATTAGTTATGAAGAATTTTATATATGGTGTCAATTCACCACCTGATTAGTTAATTGATGTTGATCGGGTTCTTTATGTCTGATGTTGGGTTCTAGTCAAAAAACAAGAATTCCTGATGAGATAATATGGGATTTTAACGCATCAAGATGTTTTTTTATATAGGACATACCAAGATGCATCATGACATTTGTAGGTAGTACCGGTGGCCTGGGATTATTCAGGAAATAACAGTTTTTATTTTATGATGCTTTACATGGATGTACGTAAAGACAAAGAACCAAAGACCTATACATATTCTCTACTTTCTAACCATTCATTATTGGATGTAGTATCACATAACCACAGTTTTTATGTTGGGGTTACAAAGGATTCTCTAACAAAGTGATGTGGAATTGGATATCATGGAAAAATAGACAAAAAATTTACACTTTAGATTTATCATGCAGACCCAATATATTAATGAGCACTGTATGTTGTATGTCTATGAGATAGTATGTATTTATAGTGTACAAATTAGTATCATTTTCTATCAACATTATTAATATGTATATTCATTCTGTAAGCTTATTAATAAGGAAACTGATACCTAGGTACTTCTTAACACATTATTCTATCCTCATAAGGATGGATAGTCTAGGTACCCTAGGCTGATTTTAGAGAACATATGGTGAGCATGTGTCAGGTATTTTTATGCTTTATGAGAGAGTTTTCTTTTTTTATAAAAACATTACTATAATAACAGTTATTAGGTGACAACATAGATGATTACTTTTTAGGATTTATATATTAGTGTATTCTGATAACCTCAGTGTTGGTTAGAGGCCAAGAAGTCGGTGGTTTTTTATCCAAGTATAAAGTAGGATTTGTTTGAGTATACCAGGAATATTTTTAAGAGTATAGAGATAGATCAGAGTAAGCATCATTTATTGGTCAATATTTGATATTATCTTCATGAATTTAAGATGTGGACCATATTTTATTATGAGTTCCTTAAAATTAGGTATATTTTGATATTCAAAGGTATGATAAGACAGAATTAAGGTTAAAGGGGGTCATTTGAGATCACAGAGAGGATTAATACAGAATTAGGTTAGTTATAACATCCTAGTATATATATTTATTTACATGAAGTTTTCTATGTATCTTATTTTTAGATGTACCCCATATATCCTTCTCACGTGATTGATGTTTATGATGTTGAGTTAGAGTTAAAGGAATCATTCATGGAGTGGCTTATTAATATAGTGGGTGAAGGTGAAATAATTATTCCAAGAAATAGTGTTCCATATGTATATTAGTTGTGGTATAATGAGTGTATCAATGAGAATATGTGAGAGTGGGAGTTTGATATGTGGCCATCATTGAGATAATTTTCTACTGATGGGGATTAGTTACATATAATGAAGAATATTAAGAATGATTTACCCAATACTAAGGAGGTTGTAACACTATAAAATTTTAATAGGTATTAATTCAATCAAGTTTTCATTAAAACAATGTTTAATTTTTACTTTTATGGGTTTTAGTGGGGTTATATGAGGTTTAGACACACATTTGAAGGAAATGTTCTTTTGATAGTGGAATCTTCTCAGGGGAATATTTCCCACAAAAACCCTAGTTCATAGCCATCAGAGTTTTAATTACTCTTATAATGGCTCAATGCCACTGGTTAACCCACCAAAGTTCTAGTGGGTATCCATTTATGTTTCTATGGGATTTATAAAATTTTTATAAGAAGATATTTAATTTTATAAAACTTATTTAAATTGGTTTCAAATTGTGTTTTACCCCTTCTCTTTCCCACCTATACTGCATGGTCCTTTCATCTTATTCTCTATTACATCAATCTCTTCTAGGAATGGATCTATCTCATCTGGGATCTAATTTTAATTCCTTTTAACCTAGGAGATTTTCTTTAGTGATTCTTTGAATCCAGTTCACTATTTTCTAGTTATCTGACATTATTAAATCATGTTTTTGACAATTATGTCCCACTATAGGGGTCTTGCATATGTTCTATAATATCTACGATTTGGGGCCAAATAAATTTAGGGTATTTAATGAGTGGAACCCTATTAATACTAGGTATATTATCCCAAAATAGCCCATATGGTTTTTAATACACTAATAAAAAATAGACCAATTACCATATATTTAAAACCACTGGAGGGGTGTTCATGGCTATATGATGACATGAAATTGTTATTGGGGAACAAGGATCGAGGATCCTATGAGAATAGGGAAAACTATTGTGGATAGAACACTTTTTTCAGGTACATAGTTCCATTGAAAAAAATTCCAATAGATATTTCCTTTTCAAGGATTTTTTGTTACAAATATAGGGGAAGTGCTTTTCATGGCTAATTTCAACTCAGTAAATGACAGATTTGATGGATCATTTGTATGTTGAACATGATGATAATATCATAAACAATGAAGTTGTTTCCAAATAACATTAAGAATAAAATAGTATAGAACCAAAAAGTGATATTTTCAAATAAGATACAAAACAAACAAAAATATATCATAAGAAATAAAACCATGGTAATGGGAATTTTCCTTGATGATGTTATTGATAGTCTATAACCCTTACTGTTTTACTATTTTTTCACTTGTAGGATCTGTGTGTAGAATCAATTTTGGGGTGATCAAAGCATCTTCATTTGATCATTGAAAATATTATATGGATTTTTTGGTGCTAGGATGATGGATTGATCAACTTGCAGTGTTCATCTGGATAGATATGATAATTCCTTCATGCATGAATAATTATCATTGAAATCTATTTAATAAGAGGATAGAGGAAAAATGAAATTATCTAGATCTTGATTCATTCTTAAGAGAGAGTTTTATATTTCATTATGCATAATGATTCTGAATTTCAATATATATCGGTCAACCCCACATATTATAAATAGACGTCTATTTTTAAATATATGGTTAGGGTAAAAATTTTATTTAATTCCACAAAATACCTTAAATAATATATTAAACCTTATATAAACCCACTCCATGTAACGATATTCTTATTATTGTTATTTTTATGGTGTGTGAAAACGTGAATAATGATAAATAAGTATTTATTATATTTAAAATTAACAGTTACCACCAGACACAATCATGGTCTTCTCTTCCTCCCCAATATTTATTGAATAATAGAAAAAATATTTAATTATGTATGTATTCAAAAATAAGATAATTATTTGATTCACAGTTTATATATCAAATATATATTAAAATTAAATAAATAAAATAAATATTATATCCATAGTCTGGAGAATAAATATTTGTTAAGTTTTCATGTAATTAATTAAATTATTTAATAATTAGATAATAATTATTTATTAATTAGTTAATAATTATTTGTTACATTGATAATAAGATGAAAAAAATAAATATTATATATATATGTAATTAAAAAAGTTCTTCTATTTAAATATTTATCTTATATTTACGATAAAAAATACAGAAAATTTTTTTATTTAGTCTTGAGAATACTATTTTTCAAATAATTAAATTCAAATATAATTTAATTGAGGGATATTAAAACATTTTGGGTGTGGCACTCTAGAATTCATTCTCATTATTCTTTGGTGGACTTACCTAAAGACCAAGATTACTGTCTAGTAAGGGATCAAGGGAACCAAGATAATTAAGTTTATATCACAAAATCAACAACCACATAAGATTTCTCAATGTGTAATATAATCCATTTATTAAAACCACTCATCAAGAAAGTTTCACACTTGTCCCATCAACCAATATGCTTGATATTCCATTCTTTGACTTCCTGAAATAAACTCATCATTTCCCCATGACCATTACAATTAATGTTAGGTTTCAATTATAATCAAAGTGTTGTGATTTCAACATCAATACATATAGAATAAAAAAAAACATCCTCAAATTATTCATTAGTAATATATCATTCAAGACACACCCAATATACCAAACGCCACAATGAACTACTATCATCATGGTTTTTTGAAATAATTTTAAGCGTGTGGGTCCTTATATGAATTAATAATAATCAAATTATAAATACTATTATAGACTCACATAGATTGGAATATACGATGAAAAATAAACATATAAAATTATTTCTAGAGGGTATGTTCTCATAATCTCCCATATAGGATATTACCATGTGTGAACTTTATAAGAAGTTTTCTCATCTACTCATGAGTACTCACAAATTATATACAACATAATATGTTCCGTATTGTATAATTATACAAAACTTCAGGACTATGATTAAGAATATCATAAAAGAATTTACTATTTCTCATCATAATAGAGATCTGATATGACTTTTTCAATGAGACGTATACTCTAAGACATTATCACATTAATGTTATGAAAAAATAAAATTCAAAATTTCATAATGTATTTAAATTATTATTCACTTAATTAAATATAAATGAAAAAATAAAGTATAAATTTGTTTTTAGGGCCCCAACTCCAACCAAATCTATTTTCACTAGGTTCAACTCCAAATGATTGGTTGGTTCTTTCATGTTAAATTTAATTCCTCTAAGTATGACTATACCTGTTGGGCCTAACATGTTTTCATGACTAGGACTGTTAAATACACATTTCTTTGTGGTGAATTAGTTTTATTGTGACATTACAACCTTCATAAAATCCCTCAATAAGTGCTATAACAGAGTATCTACATCTTCTTTCCATGTCTGAATCCTGACATCCTTAAAAATTCCATAATCAAATCTTATAAAAATAATGATAAAACTCTTTATTTGGTATAACCCAAAACCAGAACAATAATTTTAAAAAATAACTTCTAATGATTCATCAATATCCAAAACAAACTTGAATACTATAGTTATGGAACCCACTGGCTAGAATAGTTTTTTATGGAATATTACCTTATCCTTATCTACAATACTAGATCAAATTGAACTAAGTGGAGAAAATAGTTTAATTCCTTTGATCACTAGCATTCTCACCTCTCCATACACAAAAACGCATCATTTATACTTTACTGAGTTCTTTTAGATAGTTATAATTTTTATTTTATGTATTAATATTAGTTATATTTTATATTAAATTATTATTCATCAGCAATTTCAAACATAAGTATATATCATATAATATGAGAAAAATTCCTTGAAATTTTTCTTGTCAAATTTTTCTTGTCTTAATAATCACTTCCTATTACCACAAATTTTACATAGGACTAATTATATGATGAAACTAATTTATTCTAATTATTTTCACATTTATTTATCAATTAATTAATATATATACTATGACTATATTAATAAAATCCATGGATGAATTTTATAGACATTGTTACCTATAACACGGTCGATATTTTAATTTGTAATTGGATAAATTTCACTCCTCAAAATTAACAATATATTAAGACACAATATTTATTTCCCACATGTTATTTGAATATTTATCATGAAAATATATATGTCTACCACTAACTAGTTAGATACAAATGTCAATAATTAATTTAAAAATTAATATCTTATAATCACTATACATGATTTATTCATAAATGAATTTTTTTATTCTTTATATATCATTCAATTTATTAATGTCACTAGGAATTTTTAGTTATTCCTTACCGAAATATAGCATATTAAATAATTTTGTTCATGTGGTATAGACATATTCATTAAGGATTCCTTAAAATGAGCTTCTCTTGAATAAATACAAGTAGTATCAATCCATTAAAAAATTCTGGATACAGAGTCCTCAAATCACAATACATGGAGTCCATTTCATAAATGTGTACATTAATTTCAACATTATTATGTATCCATTGACTTCTTATTTGTAGGAATATTTATTTTTACAGAATAATATTATATCACTAACCATAGTGAACAAAAACCATATCTATGGTTATAAATTCCTAAGGAATACTTGTCTTTGTAACTACTCGCGCCACTATGATTAGTGGAGTCCAACATTCATAAAAAAACCCATGTGCATCCAGATCCCATACCAATAAAATTTTACTCTTCTACCTTGATAATTAAAGATATTATATTCCACTTTGTAAATATAGTATATTAGGATTATACATTAATATACCTAGCGGCTATAAGATCATTGACATAGGTGGTCCATAGTGTATGATTACCATTTTTAATTAATTCAAGATATTAAAAAAATTCAACAAAAACATGTAGTAATATAAAAATAGATAATTAAAATATCACAATTAATAATATTTCCATTAGTTAATATAGATTTCATATGGTTAGTAGTTTCACTTCTATTTGAAACACAAGTCTTGGAAATAATTATGTAATATTCTAAATATATATAAGAATCTTCATTGATCTTCATTTTACAAACAAAAAAATATTTATGTATATATTGAAATGTGAGTTTGGCAATACCATTCCTCAACATGAATGATAAATGGTTAATTGGATAATATTTTCACTAAAACCCTACATAGATATTCCTCAATCTTTACTAAGCGCACTAATTTACTTCACTGAGAATTTCTAAAAATTCATAATGGAATCTCAAGAAGTATATAAACAAACATTTAGCTTTGGAATAGTTAATTTTTATATTTTGCACTAACAATAAAATATTTTTTGATTCCCTTTATTTTAATGCTTTCATTTTCAAAATCATGATATGTTGTTAGTTTTTATACCTAGTATCTTTTCTCAATTGTGTTAAAAACGTTTTTACTTGTATAAACAAGTAATATACTTTATGTTTTATTTGATAAAGAATTGTCTTTACAAAATCAACTACATGTATTATATTTTATATTCATCATTCATTATAAAAGATAATTGTGACCCAAGAGTTATTGAAAATTTTGTTTCATATTAAAGTTACATAACAATCCTTTTTCCCAATGTTAAATAAAGTCTTATAGTGTTTAGTTGGACACTGAGATAAATGTTTTAGGGATTCCACCCAATAGTTCAAGGATATATCCGTTTTCTGTTAGAAATAACTCCAATATTAATAGATTATTATAATGTTAATGGGATCCTTACATATTATAATAATGTAAATATGGATCAATTCTAGTAGAATGTCTAAATATATTGTACATTCCATGTTCAATGGTGATGGTTGTTGCGACTTGATAAAATTTTAGGTGACTTAAAAATTGAAATTATTATGTCTCACATAATATGGAATTATGTAATGTTCTAATAATTTGATTTAATTATTATATAAAATGAAATTAGAACTACAAAAACATTATGATCATTACTTAAATTAGGATATGCCTTTGCAATTACAAACTTCTGGATTTGGTAAAATCATTTATTATTTGAATTATTATTAAAAAAATTGAATTATGTATTAGAATAAACTATTTTCAATATTCCATCCCAATGGGTGAGAAAAATTGAAAATGATACTTACTTGAGATATTTAAATGATAGTTTATATGTTTAATGTTTTTTATAATTGACTATGTTCAAATAATTGAGGATAAAACATAAAGAAATAGATGAATTAATGCCAATATCACATGTCCTTTTTCATATTAAATCAAATTAATGGCTTGAAATAAATAATACTATCAATGCATTATATTTTTTTAAACAATAATAAGGGAATTAATCTACTGATCATGGTTTCTAAATGATGGGGTGAATTAATCTGTTAGCAAAATTGGGCTTCCACTATGTTAAGATATTATTCATTAATCTTATTTTAATATCCTTAAAAACATGGTTTTCCTTATTCATTAAATCATAGATTAAGTAAATGGATAACTTACTAATGAATATTTTTACCATACTTTGAAAAGTGTACAAGGATTGGTTGAATAATGTTTCTACCCCCCTTATGGTGAAAATTTTGAAATTTAAGGCTTATAAAACCGTGTATAATATAAATAAAAATGATCCTTTACAATAACATTAAAAATTTTAAAAACTCTTTTTATGCAGGTAATATTTAATAAAATATGAAGGGATGACTCGAAGGCCAACATATTTAATTTAAAAAGAATTAATTTAAAAACCACACAAAAAATAAATTAAATAAAACCAATAAAATCATAGTTCTGATGAAGCTCAAGATCCATTAGACACATTCATTTATTCCACATTTAAAACAACTTAGTATCATTAATTTGTTTTCATTAATTAATAAGATAAAATTCATAGAAATTAATCTAATTAATTATCTTATTAATAGTTTAATAAATTATTTTCTTATTTCATCCTATATTTTAGATAATAAAATACACTCTGATTTTTTAAAAAATAAATCATTTTATTTTATTTATAATTCCTTAAAATAGTGTACAACTTTGTTCTTGGAAGAAAATCGGTGATTACCTATCCAAACTACTCAGTGTTCTTTTAATTGTAAATAATGCACTCATACTACATATTTAGTACATGGAATATGACATAATATCATGGTCATCAATTCCAATTTAATTCCACATGGATCATATGAAAATTAAATAGATTGTATAATTTTTTATGCATTGTGTCATTAGTATACAATAATGAAACATGATTCATATCTTCATATTTTTTGCATAATTTTTTTAGAATTAATTATAAAAGACAACCAAATGGCCAAAGCTTACTATCAACATAATGACCCAAAAATCAGTTCTATGGGGTTAAATGGAGTAATTAATTAAATTTAATATTTCCATATAAATGGGAAAATTACATTGCTTATGCATTCCGTCAAAACATTGTATACTTCTCTATGAAGGATACACTCAATACACACCTATAGATGTTATGTTTAATTATCACCGTCATTAATGAAGTGAAAATTGTATATAATGATTAAATATTGTGTAATTCATTTTACACATCTTTTATTCTATACTCATCATATATTAACTACACATTGTTTATTGATTACATGAAGCTATTTAATTTATGTTTTCCACCTTGATAAAATGTGTTCTACATGATAGGTATTCAATATACATATAACTTACATTGATAGAGATTTTTTCCACCATATCTAGTCAATATTGTGTGAATTCATTCCACAAAATGTGTCTAGATTACATGATAACCTAGAAACTAGATCAGAATCCTTGTGTAGTGAATAAGTATAAAATGTTTGTAACAAATGAGTAAAAATATTCTAGTGTTTCATTATACATTAATAATTCTTGTCACCTCTTAATGGGTTATTAAGATGTGGTCCTCATTAATTATTATCATATACTTTTTATATGATGGATAAATGAAGAATATGATAAAATGAAAACAATGATATATCAGGGTTAAATAAAAACATGAAATGAATTTTAACTATTAACTATATAGTTATTACCAATCAAATAATTAATTACGATTTTGAACTTGATCGCTATAATCTCAATTTTTTGTCTTAGTAGATGTGATTATTGGGGCTGATCCCAACTCCAAAAATGCATAATTTAGTGGATAATTCTCATATTGTACAAGTTTTTAACGTCATGACCAATAAAAAAATTTCTGAATAATATTGAAAATGAAATATTTCTGAATAAAGAGAAAATTTTTCAAGTAAAATTTATAATTAATTTAAATAGATCAAAAGAAATAAGCTTATGTCATGGGGTCATTCTTTGATTATGTTTTTGATCCTCTAAAACCCTTTTGATTTAATTTCACTGAACTTATAAAATCCAATAGTAGAATCCCTCTTATGGTGATCCACATGTTCTCCTATGATCGAAAAACAATAATGATGGATTTCTAGGTTCTAGTTTTGTGGATTGATCATATTGTAGTTTTAATTTGGATCACTATGGAAATTCTTTGGAATTAATAGAATTGACCCTGCACCCTCGTTCATGAGAGGATGGAGGAAGTTGGAGAATATCTATAATGTTCTTTGGTGTTTAGATATAGCTCTAGATTTCATTGCATATAAAGACTTTCAATTTTGATCAAACTCGGTCAACCCTACAAAGTAGAAATAATTGTTTATTAATAGATATAGGGTTAGGGTGAAAATATAATTCAATTTCAAAAAATCCAATAAATAATATATTAAGCCACATCTAATACCATACCATAAATAAATAATATTTTTATTATTATTGTGGTGCTTGAAAACTTGATAAATGATAAATATTATTTCACCATCTTACAAATTAATTGTTATCACCGAACAAATTCTTGGTACGCTTATCCACATTAATATTTATTGAATACACAAGAAAATGTTTTATTAAATAATTATTCATAAATCAAATAATTTTTATATTCACAATCTAGATAAAAAAATATTTATTAAATATCCAACAACTAAAATAAATATTATATTCACAATCTCGTGAATAAATATTTAAAAAATATTCAAGTAATTAAATTAATTTTTTATTAATGAATAAGTAATTATTTATTAATTTTTCAATAACAATAAATCCATAAATATTTTATCATTTCGCAATTAGTGAACTATCTTTTGAATCAATATTTATTTTATTTTTAAGATCAATAAATATTAAAAAAATAATTTTTCATTCGAGTAAATAATATTTATTCAAAAAATAAATTTCAAATAGAATTTAATTGCGATAAAAGGAAACACATAAGTGTATTTCCCGATACATTTTTTTCTCATTGATATTTTGTTGGTTTTCCTAATGTCTAATATTACTATCATGCAACGGGTGAAACCACCCAAGAGAAAGAATTTAATGTCACAACATCAACGACCATATATGAGTGATTTTTATGTAATATAATATTGTTTTTCAATCTCTCATCATAAAAGTTACACACTCATGTCAACTTCCTTAAATATTGAGGAGATAAATCATTCTTTAACTTATTCATTAATACAATATCACTCATAAAGCACCAAAAAAACCCAACATCAGTATGAATTGGTTTTTACCTTTTACAAAAAAAAATATAAGTTTACAATTCATGATATTCATTAATAATTACTATAATTTCTGGGTACTAGTAAACATTCTCATAGATAAGAACTTTATATGACACCTAAACATGTGAAATTCATTCAAGTGTGTATGTTCTAATCATATACCAAACTATAGATTACCAATTTTGTACGTTATGAGGAGAAATACCATTTGTGTTAAATGACTCACACCTAATAGTAAAGATATTGTATACCTCATCATATAATTTTATCTGATTGTAGAACCATGTCTAAAATTATCAAAATGGACTTTGAAGTTTCTCCTCATAGTAGAAAACTATTATAAATACCCTAACCCTAGTATCCAAGTGGAAGTGGTTATATTATTACATTTTAATTAGATTTAAGGAATCAAATCCTAATGTACTTAATAGTTTACTTGTCTTAGTAAACTAGATATATATTTCATTCTCACATTACATTTGAAAACATAAAATTCAAAACATAGTGAAAGTAAATATTACGAATCCTTAAACACATTCATAGATTCCTTCTTCAGATCCTCAGTAATGGAAACAAAATATAGGTGAGCTCATATTCTAAATATGATTTGTGTACAGAAGAATATATGATGAGAAAATTATGCCTAATGAATATGGGATGTTAAATAACTGAAATCATATTCTAGTTAATCAATAATTTGAGGGTGAAAAAGAATATAGAAGGTGTAAATAAATATCATATGATAACATATGAATAATCACATTTACATGAAACATATCCATGGATATTATTCAAAATAATTTCATAGACATTGATAACTAAATCTAAAAATATTAAATTCATATTTTTAGACATTTGAAACTTATTATTGAGGCCTTGTTCCAATACATTTTACAATAATCAGTATGGCCTCAAAAAAACCCAATCAATATTTTATCATGAATCCTACCAATAAATCAATGACATATGTAATTCTAGATCGTAAATTTCACTTGATAATTCCAACTAATCAACACATGAACAAAAAATAAAACTTAATCTATAATCCATAAATTCAATAATGGTTTGTAATATAAGAATGAGCATTGGGAATTTTGATAATTTCCTTAGAAAAAGATAACATATACCATCTATAAAGATATAGTGGATTTTATATTTTTTTTATATCTTTATTAAGTCACAAGATTCAATTAATGATATTAATATAGAAGAAAATACTATAAATATATCACTAGAAATTTTATTGAGGAGAATACCCCATTTAACTTTGAAATAACTTATTTAAAATCTAAAAATTCCCCAAATATTGAGGAATAAATTTTCTTAAAAATATCACTATAAAATGGTATATTATGGTTTAAAAAAATTAAGAATTAAATATGATGGGAAATTTTATTCATATTTTAGTAGTTGAAAATAATAATTTCACAATTTTATAAGAAAATCCAAAAGCACCTCATTCCAAAAACAACATGAACAATCATTTCAAACCATTTTATAAAAGTAAAACATAGATAAAAATTTTATTTAGTAATTCATTAAATAATATTAAAAATACTATTTGTATCATTTTAAAGAAAATATGGATATGAATGAAAAATATACCGAACTGAGTAGAAAAATAAACTCAATTTTTTTAAAAAATATGATTTCAGAAATATAGAGTACTTGTAAAGTAAAAAATCACCATAAAATATGTCATTCATATAAATATACTAAATAGAACATAAAATTAAGGTTATATTTTTAAAATATCAGATAACTCTCCAAATATAGTCTTTATGAAAAATAATCGCAAATAATGATGAGATTGTGAAATAAATCCTTACCACATTGGTAAATTTCGAATCATAATCCCCATAAAAATGAAATTTAAATGAAAAAATGTATACTAGTAATATATATTTATTCAATATATAACATATCCTAGAGCTAGTATGTACTCCTACTAAAATAAGATAGGTGTATAATATAACTTAAGTCCCAAAGAATATTGTTTCATGCGAAGAACCCTTACTTTATATACAAATTCTTTCATATGTGCTTGGAATTATTGTATAATAAATGTATATTTATATTAAATTAATTTAAAATCTATAATAATATATATTTATATATATATATTACCATATATGATTTAATTCTAATCTTTTATGACATATTTATTAATAATTCATTATTAAACTCACTATTCCTGGTGATAACAACTTTATTTTTTAGAAAAACAAATATACAATAGTTTGAATCCATGTACTATTATCAGAGGGCTATCATATACATAATTTTAATCATGATATAAATATGATATATATTGATTATATATATATTTATAATCATTCATCAATGGTGGACAAAGAAAATTAAAATTAACAGTTAAACGAGACACAACATGTCACATATATCCATTAATATTGTTTTCACCTTTTGAAGGATGGAAAGAAAAAAATTTAAATAATAATTAACTATTAGATTATAAATTAAAAATCATAAATATCTTATATATTAATTAAATTCATCGTTTTTACCATCTTTGTAAATCATTAATGAAAAATGGTTTATGTATCTTTGTGGGGATGGTAGTCTACACGTATGCAAGAGAGACATTATCGTTTCCAAATAAACATAAAGGTTAGAAGTCATATATGAAATTATAATGAAAGAATAATATTTATTTAAAAAATATAATATATATTTATTGGTACCATATTTATAACCATCAATTTAATGTGGATATGGAAAATGAATTGCACTACTATGTGGAGATGGCAAGGCATACAAAAAAATAATTGATATTTTATCTTTTGTAGGGTGGAAAATAGATAGAAAATGGTTCTAACATATTCATAATAACATATAAAATTATTTAACATAATATATTTTTTATTTTAGGATGGTAATAAAATATTTCGAGTATGTTAAAGAAGAATGTGATTTGGAAGGGTCGGTAAAGGAGATTACCTCTTCATCAAATGAGAACCTTTAGATATTCTATATAGGGACCAAGGGATGGTATTTTATGAAGAAAATAACCTCAATATCTTATATAGGTGTGTTTAAAATATTTTATGGCATGTAATTTTTGATTTAATGGGATCTATGTGGTGTACAAAAAATATTGGAGGTGGTAACTTTTTAAAGAGAATGACTGGACACATGTGGAATTATTAAAAATATTTTAAAATAATAATTTCATTTTCATGTGAAACAGGAGAATTGGGGAAATAATTTTGAATATAAGAAAATATATGGTTTAAAAATCTTAAAATAGTAAACTTGGTATGACATTAATTTTTATTTTAAACCTTATCTTTTGGTTTAACCCCATAGTTATCTTTTTTTAACTATAACTATGGTAATGCCTTTTTACACAAAAAACATTATAATTTTACTGATAATGTAACAATTTTCCCATAAATGACCAAGGTATGACAATTTAAACAATATTACATCACCCTTTTCATATTTCATGAGTTTTTCTATTTTAAATAATTTAATAAAATATTTTTTTTCAAAAAATATCAATCTTTTCAATTTTGGAAATATTAGATTAATTTAAATATAATGAAATCAAGAAAAAAAATTAATTCAAATATATATTTTTAAAACACCTCTAATTTTTTTATATATAGAATAAATTGTTTTTTAACTATAACTCCCTATTAAATATTACGTTTGAGTTATTGAAATTATTTATTATATTTTCCTATGAATTGTATAAAAACTAAATTAGAGTTGTGTAAGAATTTAATGTTTTCATTAAATCACTAAAAATTATAAATTAGTTATCATGAAAAAAATTGTTTATATTTTGAATAAATATATGTAACAAAACATTCCATATTTTATACATTTAATAGAAATATAGAGTAATTAATGTAAAGAGAGTGACATTTTTTATTTATTATTTTCCAAAATTATAGTAAAGGCCATTGTCAAAGAAATATGGAACCAATATCCCATATGTTTGAGACTTACAAAGTAATGGAAAAAATAAACACATAAAATAAAATAAATTCGAATGTTTTGGTCATTTTAAGTCCTTATCATAATATTTTTAACATTAATTACATGGATTACCCTTACCTAGGTGATAATTATATACTATAGTTACAATTAATAAGGAAAAAATGTATTGTTTCAAAAACAAGTATCCCCCTCATCGAAAATATAGAATCTATTTTTAATGATTCAATATTTATAAGTGGAATAATTTAATTTAATATTAAAACAAAAAAGGAAACAAAAAATAGTTTCTAAGAAAAATGATTTTTTTATGAATAAAAATGTTTTTATACTAAGACTAAAACTAAGATGGATTCCAATAAACTTAATCATGTTATTAATTAAATAAAAGAAATAATTTTATTTTTTATTTATTTTAAAACAAAATTTAACTTTATAATTTTAGGAAACAAAAAGATATTTTTAAATGAAAATTAGTAAATTTATTATTCACTAGAACATCATTCTTTTTAGAAAATATAAAAATTTAACCTCATGATAATTTTGATCTGATTATTTAAATTTTTTTGTTTATTTAATAAAATACTATTTCCAAAAATGGAATAAATTTATTATAATTTCCACAGATATATTTCAATAAACAACATTTTTGAAGAAATTATATTATTGAAATATAAAATGATTTCACAAAAAATTGACTTCTTATTTATTATTAATCAATGAACCATATAAGACAATTATATATATTTTTATAATGTTCTTAACCATATTCATTCCCTCTAATCCATCGTCTAGGTGATAATTATTACATTAAATAATAATTTTTTAATAGTATATTGAGCTTCGCTTAATGCTCAGTATTTCTTGTTGAATACACTATCGAAAATGGTCTTATTATAAAATATTGGTTTTTTACATTATCCACCCTAAATATATCATGTAATAATAATTTGAAAGAGTTAATGAAAATAAAGGGGTTGAAGTTTGAGAGTTCCACTTTTGAAAACCCACATTGTAAAATAGGTAATAAAACTTCTTAAAATGTAGACAATGGTAAATACTAAGGTCATTTGGAATAACAGGAAACACAATTCCAAAATAGGATTATATTAGTGGAAAGTTAGAATATGTACATTTAGGATTAAAATAACTCCCAATGTTTAGTAGAAAATGATAGAGATAATGGTCAAGATACATTTAATGACCCGAGAACCATAAATCTATAATGGGGGAAAGATAATTGATTAAAAGAAAATGAAGGTAAAAGTATAACATTTTCATTTATTTTTCTTTTTCCTAATTATGATTGGTTATTTTACAATCAATATATATAAAAACGTGAAATACACTTAGATGATATCTTTTTATTTCATGATAATAATTTTATCCTTTGGTTTGGCTTTGATCTCTTTTCACTTCATATCATACTATATGAAAGGAATATTCAGGATCAATTCATTTTGTCTAAAGTAGTAAAATAAGCTATTAACATATCACAAAAACCTTAAATAGATTACATTATTTTGCTTATTTATCTAAATATTTACCTAATTAAAAAATGGTTAGCAAAAGTTATCCAATATAAATGATTAAAATCTAAAACATCAATAGTTACTCCCAATGACAAACCTAATCTGCTTTATAAATAGTTATCCATAATCCCCTTCTAAAATATGTATGAAAAAATAAAAATCTAATAAAAACTGTATCAAGGTGAAAAAATTTAAAAAATAAATATAAAATTAGTTCCCCAAAAAACATAAAGTGGGTCATAATTCCCCATAGATTTTTTTGAATACCATGATCATATACTCACCAAAAACATGGTAATTACCGGAATCATCATAAATCCAAAATGAAAAAATGCATTCTTCCAAAAATTAACACTCCCATTATTCATTAAATAAAATCTCATATTATCCAATATATTCCATATATACACAAATGTAGAAAACTTAATAAATGATACCTTTAAACAACTAATCATTTCTATGGTCACCAATATTATCTAGTTTACTTTATCAATATCAATCATCTCCTTATCCCAAATAAATAATATTTTTTGACATATTCAACAGAGTAAGTGTTACCTTTACCCCAATCATGTTTTTCCCATAAAATATCTTATTACCATTTAATAAATTTTCACGGTCATAATTATCATTCAATATATTCTGTTAAATCTTTAAATAAAAACTAAAATGGAAAAATACATAAATATTTCATGATTCTTATAAAAAAATATCATTAATATAACACTTGTACAAGTTAATTCTCAAAGCCCATTATATAAAAACATCAACTAATCAACTTCAATTATTTATATCTCATATTTTGTTTGTTGGTCTATTAGTAGACACTTTGGATTATTGAATTGACATGGATAATTCCCATGTTCCAACACATATGACATTTCACTCCTATTAAATATATTTCTCAATGTCCTTTATTTACACAAAGAAAAAATATTCCCTCTGCATTGAGATATTCCCAAGGGTTTCCCTTTCCAAATTTATGACATGAATGAAATTGATCCTTCTTTCATCCATGGTATCCACTACCACATCTCTTAGAAAACTATCTCTTTCTCATCTTTTTGATTTTGAGAGTTAGTTATGGGTCATGTTATTAAACATTTTTCATGATAAATGATTATTCATAATAAAAATATATTTCCCCATAGTCATTATTCCATTTGTTTTATCATAATAACCACATTATATATCACATTTAATGTTAAGATGATTTCTTCTATTTTCATTAATTGACTAAAAACAAAAAGAATAGTTTGAAAAAACCTAACCAAAATGGGAAATCATGAAATTTCATTCAATGTATGAATAAATCATGAATCCATTGGTTTATCCTAGTATATCATTCGTTATCATATATTAAAATCCTTCATAATTGTTCATGAATAAAAAGTGAGTTCACCCCAGAATATACCTCAAGAGTGTCAAACTAGGTGCAAAGTAAGGTCACACTCACTATGTATAAAAATAATGGTTGATATATATTATACCAACTGTTTTTGGGGTTATTACCCATATATTCATCTATTCCAAAACCACATCCAATTTTAGTATCGATATATGGATGTATTTATAGAAAAAACTAATAATCTCTACCTTAACAAAATTTTAGGCTGTTTTCATATACTTACTCTTATAATCAAAGTCAATCATAGGGTTATTTTACAAAATATATGTTTTATTTAATATAGAACCCTTTTTTGTTCAATGTCCTATAATACCAACTATCAAGACATTATACCATGTATCCCAGATCCAACCATGACTTTATTAAATTGGAACTAGATACAGGTAATCACATCTTGAAGAATAAATAATATTTTATTCTTTTTAAACTAGATATATACATAAATGTTTCATTACATTTTATAACATAAATTATAAAACATCGTGAAAGTAATTATTTTTCATTCTTGAACTCATTAAAATATTCATTCTTTATATCCTAGTAAATTGATGTAAAATAAGGGTGATATTAGATTCTCAGTTAGGGTTATATAAAATTAAATTTTTCTTGATTAAATAAGTCATAATAAATATGTAATGGAATATAAATAGAAAAACATTTCATTTAATCAATAAACTGAGAATAAATAATAATATGGATAAATTAAATGAAGATCAAATGTTGTTATATAAATAATCAAAATAACATGAAATATATCCAGGATATTAATCCAAATAATTTCATTGATAGTAATAATAGATTCCATAAATATTGAATCCATAAAGAAGGACAACTAAAACATACTTTCAAGCCCTCATATAAAGAAATAAGCCCTCATCCAAGTAAAAAATATAGTTTTTATCATGTGAGATACTGATCAATCAAGAATATATGTAATTGAATTCCCTACCTATCACTTAATTAGTCCAATCCAGTAATGATATAAAAAACAATAAAACCTACTCAACATGACTTAAAATTTATAATTATCCATATTATATTAACTAGAATATACAATATAAAAATATTACAAAGAAAAAATGAACATAAACCATCCATAAAAATATAGTCAATGTTATCTATAGATTATATACATATTAAGAAAAAATATTCAAAAAAGCATATTGAAATTGATAAAAACTCATTAAAAAGATCACTACAAAATTTCTTGAGTAAAATACCTCTTTCACTTAGAAAACCATTATTTAAAATCTAAGAATTTCCCAAATATTAAGGAATGTTTTTTCATAAAAAATAAACAAGTAAAATAATAATGAAAATTTTAAAATAATTAGTTTACATTATTGTGGGAATTTTTTTTCATACTTTATATGTTAAAAAATAATTCCACTCACACATTCTTAAGAAATTTCAACAAGTCTCTCATTCTGAAAATGACATGAAGATTCCTTTTAAAAAATCATGTAAAACTATAACATGGGTAAAAAATTGTTTAATAAAAACTTTTAGAATTGTAAAAATATTATTTAAAATATTATAATAAAATGTTGATATGAGAGTAAATGATTCCAAACAGAATAAAAAAAACAATGTCATCTTTCCATAAAAAACGTGATTTTTGTAAAATTTTGTTCTTTTTATATTGAAAATAAAATAAAAATGTGAAATTTAAAAAAAATAATCCTATTAGAAGAAAATATATTTTTTTAAATACAGAAATATAAAATAATTACCCCCATAAAAACTTTAACATAACTAATCCTGAATAATGATGAGACTGTGAAATAAACTCCAACCACTTTTGCAACTTTTTGAATCATAAAACCCAAGAAAAAAATAACACAAAATGAAACATTAAATACCAAGTATATTAATATATTAATTATATAACATATAATATGGGTATTATATTCACCTCATAAAATAATATAGGTTTATATTATAACATATGCCCAAAAAAGGCAATTCGAGGCGAGGAACCCTTACCTCCAGTTTCAATTATTTTATATGTGTTAGAACATATGTTATAGTATATAAAGATTTATTTTTAATATAATATAGAACTATATTAATATATATTATAAAATATAATATTTATTTATAACCATTTGTCCTTTTTTTAATAATACATAATTAAATTAACTGCTCTAGGTTATAACTGCTTTATTTTTCTTGTATGTTTTCATTCGTCATTTTTTTCTAGTACATTGATCATTGTTCCATAGTATAAATAAAGTCAATAATTATATAAATATAATATAGATACATTATATATATATTTATTTATTTATTTATAATAATTCAGAAAATGAAGAGATAGAAAAATGAATTACACTATTCATGGAGACGGTAGGCCTCATGTACGCATGAATTTTCTTCAATGTTCAATGGATAGAAATAAATAAAGTTAAATAATAATTAAACTTTAAAAGATCATTTTTATATAATATATATCATATATATTCATTAAATCCATCCTCATTACCATATATTTATATTATAAGTTATTAATGTATCACATCAATTTGGAGAGGTGATAGTCCACCCGTACGCACAAGCATCATTATCATTTTATAATGGATTAGAATGTGAGAAGGTTTATACAATATTATAATTATATAATAATATATATATCATAAAATTAATATATTAATTATTTATATCTTTAAATCTATCCATGTAAAGTGGATATGAAAACAAATTACACCGCTATGTGGAGACAGTACATCATACGTATGCACGAGTGATATTTCAATTTTTATAGGTTGGAAAAAAGTTGGAACATCGATATACCATAATCATAATAAGATATAAATATATTTATGATACTGGATTTATTAATTTATTATGGTTACAACTTATTTAGAGTAAGTTTAAGAAGAATGAAATTTGGAAGAGTTGGTAAAGATGATTACCTCTTACATGAAGTTTCTCCTTTAGATCTTTTCTTCAGAGACATGGGATTGGTATTTTAGGTAGATAATAATAGAAAAAAAATTAATATTATTTTTAGAAGTTGTTTTTATGGTAATGTTAGATCTATGAGGCTCTAGTCAGTGTATAAAAGAGAGGAGATGGGGTTCTTCTATATTATAAATTAAAGGATACACATGGAATTATAAAAAAGATTCGAATTTAGTAAATCCATTTTCATGTTAAATTTGAACAATATAGAAATAATTCAGACTATTATATAGTATTTGGATAAAATATTATCAACCAATAAGATTTTTATTTGAATATGTGGTATTTTAGAACATATATTTTGGTTTAACCTCTTAGTTAACCTATTTTAACATTAATTGTGGTAACACCTTTTATCACTCTTAAAGTGATAATGTTTTCCATATAAGGTTCCAATTTTACATAAAATGTACACAGGATAAAATATTAAACCATATATAATCCCCATTGTCCTTTTCTATTATTTTTATGATTTTAAATAATTTAATAAAATATTATTCTACAAAACATATCAATAATATAATTTTTGACACTATTCATTTAATTTGAATTTAATGACATAGAAAAAAATATTTAATTCTAATATATAAATTAAAATGTCTCAAATATTTAATATATATCTATAAAATGTATGTTTCATTATAACTACAAAAAAATTACTTTTATTGTTTTTAAATTTTTTATTTTATTTTTCGAATAATTTATTAATTACTAAATCTATTTATTGTTTGAATTTACAGTAACTAATTAATCACTAAAAATTTTAATTAAATTTTAATAATAAAAAATATTATTTTGTCTTTAAAATAATAATTTATAACCGAAATTCAACTTTTTTATCATTGTAATAATGTTTTTGAGTTTTTTAAGTAAAGATCGAGACATTTTGTATTTACTCTTTTCCTAAAATAATGCAACTACCCTAATCATAGACATATCACAAAAATTGGCCTTATATTATAGAAATATATAGAAATGTATGAATTATTCTCTTACAATAGGATAAAATTAAGTGTTATGGTAATTTTTTAGTCCTTATCATATTATTTTCAACCTTTATTATCTGATTTACCCTTACTATAGTGTCCACTTTTTACTATCATTAGTATTCATAATGTTAAAAAAATAAATTGGAACAATTTAATAAAACTAGACCCAGTGATTCAAAATGTGTAATCCATTTTTAAGATAAAATTTATATAATTTTTAGAAATTAATTTATGATTAAAATGTAAAATGCAATGAGTTTTTTTAGAAAAATTCCTTTTAAGTGTATAATTGTTTAACACTATATTATTCCATAAAATTGATTACAATAAACATAATTATATGATTAATAATATAATTTAACTAAATTTATTTTGAAAATATATTGATGAAATTATTACTTTTTAAATCTCTCAAACAAAAATACAGTTTTCAATGAAAATTATTATTTTGCACTATTCAATGGAAAATCATTCTTTTCAGAAAAATTATAGATATTATCCCTAAATTAGTGTTGATAATTAGATTTTATAAAATGATTTTATTTTTATTAAATATAATTTCTAAAATTGTATAAAATTTATTATAATTTCCACACACAAAATTATATAAAACTATTTTGAAGAAAACATATTTTTGAAAAATAAAATGATATTTCTAAAAAACGACTACTTATTTATTATTAATAAAAAAATTATACAAACAATTTAGAAATATTTTTAATAATTATGTTTACCCAAATCACTCCTTCGAATCCAATGGTTAGGTGATAATAGTTACATTAAATAATAATATTTTAATAGTATATCGTGGTTCTCTTAATGCTTGGTTTTTTATTTTGTATATGCTATCGAACATAGTATTATTTTAAGATCTTAGTGTGTTACAACTACTATTACATTTTTAATGGAACAAATAATCATTGAAATTATCACATTTCTTTTATGAAAAAGAACACTAAAAATTTGATAATGTATTTAAATTAATATTTACTTCCTTAAATGTACAGGTAGTCTAAAGTATCAAGTTTTCAGTTCTAGGGCATGAACTCCATCATGGTGAACCTATATCCATGACCCATAGTGCCCACGGGTATAAGGCTCCTATATCCATGGTCACTATAGTCAGAGGTTATAGAACTATATTAAAAAACATTTATATATATAGATATATATATTATTGTTCATTCATAATAACAAAACATGTTCTATTTGAGAGGATAGGCCACTGTATTCATTCCCCTTATCCTAGGTTAAAAAATTGTAAAAATTTCCTTTTACACACTGGAAGATATATATATATATTTAATTAGTTACTCGATGTTTATAGTACCCTAGTGGAAGAGGGTAATATCATTATATGCAAAAAAAACTTGTTTGATTCATGTATACAATTTATTTTTTAATACTAGAATATATATATGTGTATATATATATGTATAAATATTTTTACAATCAAATACATTATGTCTTTCATATCATAGCTGAATAATATCATAACTTTGTTTCCATAATATGGTTTCAAATCATGTATGACTTATTTTTTTAATAATAATGTTTACACATTTATATATTCAAAATATTAATTATATATTATATAATGATGAGTAGTATAGTGGAAGATATTTAGTGATATATAAGAAGAGTGGTGGTTCAAGGCATGTGTGTGGTGAAATATTTTTTAAATCCTATATTTCCTCGATGATAAAGACCCTAGCAATAGGGCTATACTAGTGGACTAGCACCCTAGCCTCAACAATTTGACATGGCCTATGGCTATAACATCTATAAAAATTTTCACTATATCCATAGGAATTTCCCATGTTAATAACATTTTTTCTCAACTTGTTATAGTTTCAAGAATCTTGTGATTTTTACCCTCACTACGCTTGTGTCACTGACCAAGAAATTTTTTGAACAGTTTTCTAAGACCCTAATTTTTCCAATTTAGAACATTTAAGGCCATGTTGGACCTGTTAATTGAAATAATATAATGTGATATCAATTTTTTGTCACGATCTCAATCAAAATTATGATGGAATAATTTATGAAAACCAAACCTAATTTTCATCGAGTTTTCTAGTGATATGATGGACATTAATTAGGTTCTTTAAGCCACAATTAGATACATAATGTAACATCCCCTTACATTGGTAGGGTATGTGTTTCCCTTTCTCTATGTTCCCTTTTTGGTTTAAAGACCTTAGAATCCATTTTTCAAATTTCATGTAGGTTTTGGAACAGGTACACGTCATGTACTAGATGTTATTTACATGTCATGAATGGGTAGATAATGTTGTGAAAGGGTTACACATCAAAACCAGAGAGTACAAGATGTGACTGGAAAAAATGTCAATTTTTAACTAGAGGTGATGGGATTTTCACCCTAACTTACCCAGCATATCCTAAAATACATGACCCAGGGATATACATCATGGATAAACCCTTACCCAGTTTTAAAACACAATTTGAGGTTTTTTCTGTCCTTTTCAATCGATTTTCATTGCTCTCGACACAAGACTCTTCCAAGGTGTCTTTTAGAGGCACCTTTCCTCCCAGATCAATCCAATCAGCTTTGGATATTTGTTGTCTTGGAAGCGCGTCTCTCTGGGTAAGTGTTAATTCCAATTCTTCATTGGGGTTGATCATGATATCACCCTATCTTTTCTGAACCATATCTTTTGATCTATGTTGGATGTTTCTTCTTGGTTTCTTCTAGATCCATCATGACATCTTAGTTCGGAGGCATTTTCCATCATTGGTGGTGCTGCAGCAGACATTCATCTTCGAGGTGTTTGGGTTTCCTCTCCTCCACCAATCTCTTTTGTTTAGATTGGGATCAATCCAAAGATGTAGGGATTTGACTCTAAGTCCCTCATTAGCATTGTGGTATTTTGTTGGTTTTCGATTACATTACGGGCATGTGTGACCGGATTTTTGTGGTAGGTGATTCCGTCTCTAGCCTACGTTAATGAAACCGAATTTTTTTCTTTATAAGCATTCTTATATAGTAATTTGTATGATTTTTATGTGTTTGTTGAAAATATATTTCAATGAAAATTTTTTTTCATGGTTTTTTATAAATTGAATGAAAATGGTTATTTTAAGGAACAAAAATAGATTGTGATATGGTTTGGAAATGGATTTGCGAAAATGATCACAAGGATTAGCTTGGATAATTAGATGGAAGGATTTCCATTGTGACATCGCCCATTGTTTTTTGATTATCAATGAGGTTATTTTTGAGGATTTCCTCTTTTTCCCAGGCCCATTGTTCTAAGGGACCAATATTGACATTTTGGGTTGCTTACCCATGGGGTATTCCTCTACTTCATCGGCATGTTGTTCTAGGATATGTTTTTGTGTAATTTATTATTATGGTAAGATTATTCTATGGCCTAGACTTTTAGTATTCCTTGTTGTTGTGATAAATTTGATTCTATTTTTTTTCGTGGATTTATTGAGTTATCCTTGATATGTATGTTTATGATTGTGGAAAATGATATGGAAAATTTTGTTAGAAATTGATATACCTACTTCTGTTTGAACTGTGGAAAAAGGGAACTTGTTTCCATGTTTTCTATTAAACTTCTTTAAAAATTATCATGCCATTTTTTATTTTGAAATTAGAATATGTGATTTTTTATAAATATACTTTTTTTGGAACACCTGGGTGGGATCCTACAAAGCATGTTAGTTTACACCCTACACACCACTTCAATGGTTCAAAGACCTTTTGTTATCTTATAGCACATGTAAATTCAAGGTGCCTCCATTAGGAAGTGAGGTTCATGTCAGATGGGATGGTTACCTAGTTGTGAGATGGTGGGGGTTTTTCCATTCCATCCCTTGGAGTAGTTATTGGTAGTATTCCCTTACAGTTGGACTTGTCTTTTGGAGTTTTAGATACTATTACAGTTGTTTTGTTTTTGTTATTTTTCCTATAGTTGTGATATATATATTTTTTATTCTTTCATAATTTCTTTATTTGTATATATATGTATGCCATCTGGTTATTCAGGTTTGGTGAAATCATTCCCTTGGTTTTTTCGTTTGATGCCCAGGTGCTTTTCGCCAACACATGGGGATCGAGAATTCCCTTTGGGTATGTGATGGATCTGGTCAGGTTCTTGGTTTAAGGGAAACATGAGTTGGTTCATCATAGTTTGGTATCAGAGGGTGGTTGTCCATAGGAAACCTTTTCCTTGGTATGTCTGTTAGACTGTAGATAGGATTGTTGTGACTTGAGAGGTTGGTTGTGATAAATGTCTGGCCAACTCTTTCTGTAAGGTGACTCAAGTTTCCATGGGATGTTGGGATGTGTGTATCTAGTATTGGTTTTTTTAAATATCATAATTTCTTGATGTTTTTTCTAGTTTGGACTCAAATGTTTTCTAGCGTCTTATTGTTCATATGTTTCTGCGTGTAGAAATATGCCTCTGAGACGTCTTCCATGAGTTCTTTATGAAGGTGCGGCTGAGTATTCTCAAAGGAACCCACTTATATATTAAAACCTCATTGATACAATTGTATGGGAATTCTATGTTGTTGATCAGGATGTGCCACAGGTTCATAACTCTATTGTTGAGGTATAACTAAGAGCAGAGAGGATAGAGAGATCAATCACAAGAGTTCTTTCCTGAGAAGCCATCATAATTGAAAAGAATGACTAAGCCTCAACATGCAGAGCACTGTCTAGACATGATCAATAAAACCTTTGACTTCTGAGAGACACTTGAGTATATTAGGGTAATGTGTGATGTGTTCATTCTCAAGAGTTCAAGAAAGCGTAAGTGGGACTCTATGTTCCAAGATAAAAGACATGTAGACTTGGATTGGAAGGATTTTAAAAACATGTTCTTTTAGATGTTTTTTCTAGATCCTATGATGTTGTAAAAATCCCTATAGTTCATGTCATTTCATCCGGGAGAGTGTTCACTGTCGAAATACACCAACTAGTTATCTAATATTGTCTATTGTTCTTCAGACATGGTAAATAATGAACAGCTAAAGGCACATGAGTACCTATTAGGTCTACGAATGGATATCATATCACATGTGTTTATACTAAATTGTTCTACCTATGCAGAGATAGTGGACAGATCTATGATGGCATAGATTAATATGGAAGGCAATGTTGGATTTCCATATCTTCTCTTCCATAGGGTGGTATCTTCAGTATCACTCATGGGAAGAAGAGGAAGTGTAAAGATCACCACAAAGGCAGTGGAGGTGGGTCTCAACAGCGAGCCTCTAATTCCCTATCTATTACAACTAGAAGTGTTCCTCTGATAAGCTATTAGTTTGTAAAGGGAGGACACCACATACATTCTTGTCCTATTCCCACAAAGACAAGAAATAACTGTGGGTGACTTTGTCACTTAAAACACTTATGTTAGGCTATGACTACACCTCGTTATGGTTAGGGTTCGTTAGAACCAAATCCTACTACAGTGCAATCAGAAGCATTAAAGACAACAGGACTCCATCCATAGGCCTTATTAGTGAATCATTTTCACACAGTAGATGAGTGTCCAGTGGAAGTTGATACAGGTCGGACAACAGTGAGTGGTATTGTCCATATTTCATCCTCAATAAGAATTTATGTATATGATAATGATCCCTCCCACTCATTTATATCTACATGTTTTTTTATATTCTTAATCTTCTAATAGAACTTACTCCCTTTAAAATGTTGTTAGTGACACCTCTTGGTATGAAAAAAAGAAAAAGGGTTTTAGTTTCCTTGTTGTTCGTTAATGATAACTGATACAAAGTTGGTCTGGGATTTTCAAATTCTTGATTTAGATATATTTTACATCATCATCAGTATGGATTGGATGGTTTCTTATCATGATGAGGTTGATTTTTATCATCGGTGTGTTTCATTTCTTGCTGCTAATGGGATATCTCATCTATTTTAGGGGGAGTGGGACCCTAGTTCAAGTCGTGTCGGACCATCCTGCCCCGAGATTTGGAGTTTTTTTTCTCTTTCATTTGAGTGTCATGACATTTCTTCTATCGTTGATCTTCCAGTTATTGTTTGGGACCTTCCTGAAATTTTTCAATATGACTTCTTCAGTATTCCTTCTAAGGGAGAGAGATAGAGTTTAAGATTGATCTAGTTCTAGGTATGCAACCAATATCATTGTCTTCTTACCGTAGGGAACCTGCTAAACTAAAAGAGCTCAAAATTCAGTTGGACGACCTATTAGAAAAGGGGTTCTTTCTCCCAAGTCTGTTTCTTTGGGAATCCTCGGTTCTCTTTTCCAAGAAAGCATATGGTTCACTACGGTTGTGTGTTTACTATAGAATTTGTAACCGCTTTACGGTTAAGATCAAATATCCTTTAACTTGTCTGGAAGATTTTTTTTGATCATTTGAAGGAGGAAAGTTGTTCTCAAAGATTGATCTCTGGTCAGGTTTTCATCAAATCAATGTTCGAGCGTATGATATAAAAAAATATGGCATTCAGGGGTAGGTATGGCCATTTTGAATTCTCATTATACCTCTCGATCTAAAAAATGTTTCTGTAGTTTTCATGGATTTTTTGAATCATATATTTCATCAACATTTTAACACATCTATGGTAGTACTCACAGAAGATATTCTAGTTTATTCAAAATCCAAGTAGGAGAAAGACCACCATCTAAGTTTGATTCTGGAAATTTTGAGAAATCCCCATCTATATGGAAAGATTTAAAAATTTAGTTTCTAGATTCGAGAAGTGAAGTTATTAGTGAATAAAATTTCTTAGCATGGATTATCGGCTAATCCATAAAATGGAAAGGATGTTTTTTAATGGAAGGAATCATAGAATGTCTTTGAAATCAGTATCATCCTTGGACTTTCTAGATACTATTGACGATTTGTTAAGGATTTTCCATGTTGGATTCACCATTAACTGCTATTACAATGAAATTAGTAAAACAAAAAATGGGATGAAAAGTGATTTTCTTCTTTTAATGAACTGAAATGCCTTCTGACATCAACTTCTATTTTTATGATACATGATCCATAAGAATGGTACATAGTGTTTTTAGAGCATCTAGTACTAGTTTGGAGTGTGTGCTTATACAATATGACTATGTCATGGATTATCGTTCTCTTTAGCTCTGACCACATGAGAAGAATTACCCCTCTCTTTATTTAGATATTGATGCAGTCATGCATGCACTTAAGTGTGGGAGGCACTATCACTTTGGGGAGAAGTTCAAGGACTTAATTGATCAGAAGTTTCTGAGTTTTATATTTTCTCAGAAGGATATAAATATCAGGAAGAGATGATGGGTAAAATTCATTCAATCATTTGACATTGATATCTATTACACCCTAGGTAAAGTGAATGTCATTTCATAATCTCTTAGTAGGAAAGTTCCATTGCATGATATTCTAGAATTGAAGGAGGAGTGGAATCTTATTGAGATTTAGGCTCAGTTGCACCTAGATGCTTAGGATGATGCTTCATGGAAGGTCATGACCTGTGTTCAACTATCATCATCTCTCCAAGAGTCTATCAAGTTGAGTCAGCAATAGGATGATGAGATTCATAAGACTCAATAAATTCCAAATGTTGGGGAAATTGTTTCGGTTTCTCTCTATCTTTAGATGGTATGCTTCTCTTTGGGAATCATGTTTTTGTCCCAGCACCTATAAGGAGTTAAGTCTTGTTAGATTGTCAAAACTCTTCATGTTCCATTAATTTAGGCACTAAAAAGATGTATTAAGAGATGAGGAAGTGATTTTGGTGTTCGGGTATGATGCGTGACATCATGGAATTTGTTTCTCGATGCTACACCTGTCTACAAAAACAGGCAGATCACTTGAAACCTTCTGGATTGCTTCAGCCTCTTCTGATGGAATTTTGGAAATGGGATGAGGTATCCATGGATATTGTTGTTGGATTTCTATGGAATCCCCAAGGGTAAAAATACTATCTAGGTGGTTTTTCATCGGTTAATTATGACTGGTCATTTCATTATGATCAAAGACACCACTAAAGTTGAAGATCTAGGTAAGTTGTATGTATAGGAGGTAATGAGGTTACATGGGAGTCATTATTCAATTATTTTGGATAGGGATCCTAGGTTTACCTAGAGGTTCTAGAGGAGTATTCAATATTAAATGGGAACTCAGATAAAGTTGTGCACAACTTACCATCCAATGATAGATTTTTATATGGAGCGTGCAATACAAATCTTAGATGATACGCTTCACGCCTATGTCTTGGATTTCAGTGGATCAGGGAATAGACTCTTGAATATATCTTCCTTGAGAACCTCCTTAGAGGGATGGTATTTGGTCTTTTTAAGAGACCAAGGGCTGGTGGATGTGGTATAGGGTCTTTTGAGGATATTGTAGTATAATTTAGATGAAGCAAAAGTCTTGATAGGCAGGAAGATAAGAGGAGGTGAAGGTTGTTTTTATAGTGGATGAGAGGGGGCTTTTCCCATTATTTTAATCATTAGTGTAATTATTTTCTCAAGGATATGAATATTCATGATTCTTATATAGACCATGTGAGTTCAAAACAATAGTCATTTAAATCATCCAAGACTCCATAATGATGCATAAATTCATTTTTACAGCATTTATCCTAAATTATCTTATATTACTATTCACCAAAAATCCAAGTACTTTAAAAAATTTAAAAAATTCACCCTGACAATATTTCGACATGGAGAATACAAAAATGAACTCCATTTTTCAAAAATAATTTTCCAAATATGATAAAATTAATTTTCAATTAAAATCATAATTTAGAGGAAGAAAACAAATTTTAAAATTAAAACCTATTTTCTAACATTTGGAAAAATTATTTAAGGTCTCATAAAATTATATTATTATCATAATACATAAAAATAATAATTTATGAATTCATTTTAGGAAAATAAATTTTATTTTAATTTATTAAATTAATAATAAAATTTTAATTAAATATAAATGGATTAAAAAAATACCAACACATTATTAGAAAATTTAAAAAATATTTAATTACTTATACTATGAAAAAATTATACCATATTGTCACATATAAGATGGATAACTTTTATTTATACTTTCATGGATGAGGTTACTATTACATTGGTCGGTTCACTATTTATAATGGTTACAATACTCTTCCAAAGGTCAAGTTACTATTTCATCAGAATACGTTCAATACCTTCTGGAGATACATTTTATTATACTCATTCTTCATTTATAAGGTCATTATTGTGTTATATATGTAATCATATATGATTATACTATAATACATAATTATAAGAAGGGAATTCCATTGATAAAACATTAGGTCATTACATTCTTCCCCCCTTCTGAAATTTCACACTCAAAATTTCATTTTACACTCAAATCCATAAATAGGTGTGGGTACTTTTCCTTCATTCCTCCCTCAAACTCCCATGTTTCCTCTTCATACTTATGGTTCTTCCATAAAAAGTTGACCAAGTAACTACTCTTGTTGTATAGAACATTATCTCTATGATCCAAGATCTTCACTGGCTACTCCTCATAAGTAACATAATTATCCAAATATACCACCCCTGAAGATAGTACATGTGAAGGATCTAGTATGTGCGTCCTTAAGTGGGATTCAAAGAAGACATCATGTACTTTAGACATGGTAGGTGGAAGTGTTAGTCAATAGGCCACAGGTCCAACAGGATCAAGTATCTCTAAGGGGCTGATGTACCTGGGACTCAGCTTTCCTCTCTTTCTAAATCTTCTAACCTTCTTCAATAGAGATATGTGGAGGAATATCATGTCTCTAATTTTAAACTCAAAGTATCATCAAGGATTTACTACATAGAACATTTTTTGACTTCGGGCTTCATTGATGTGCTGCTAAATGGATTTCACCTTCTCCACCATTTCTTTGACCATTCCAGGTCCCGGTAGATTAAGATCAACAACTTCATCCCCAACAAGATAGTGTTCTGCACATTTTCCCATAAAGAGATTCATATATTTCCATTTAGATTTTTGAGTAGAAACTGTTGTTGTAGCAAAATAAGACCAGTGGAAGATGTTCGTCCCATCCTCCTTTGAAGTCTATAGAATAGGCTCTCAACATGTCTTCTAGTGTTTGAATAGTTTGCTTATATTGTACATCAGTTTGATGTTGATAGGATGTACTTATGGTCAGTTTAGTTCATATAGCTTGCTAGAGATTTTTCTAGAACATCAAGGTGAATATTGGATCTCGATCAGATATAATAGATAGTGGAACTCCATGTAGCCTTACCTCCTATTTGATATATATCCATGCATGTTGATCTAATGAGAAGTCCTCTCGAATTGCGATAAAGTGAGTTGTCTTTGTAAGATGATCCACAATGACCCATGTATCATTGTTTAATCTCAATGTCTATGGAAGTCAAGTGAAAAAGACTATGATAATTTTTTCTCACAAAAACGTTTCTCAGAGATCTTGATATATAATTGTGCTCATTGGTTTAATAGAGAAGGTTGAGCTATGTCTATCATTAAAAAGATACTTCTTTATTTATAGATCATATGGTACACATAATCATGACCCAAATCTTGAAAATCCTTCTTCTTCAATCTTAAACAATGAGGATTTCCCATTTTTGATATATTTCACCCTTTTTTGAATTTCTACACCATTTCTTTTAGAATCCGTTATTTTCCCCGTCATGAATTATTGACCAATCATTTGAGAAATGATTGATGTTGTTACTCTCTTAATTATTTCCATGTCCATCTTGTGAAAATCTAAGAAGATTTCATCCGTTTTAATTCTCATAATTGATAATGATGCAGGATCTTTTCTACATAAGGAAACTACAACCTTATTTTACTTACCGGGATGGAAGTGGATTGTGCTATCATAATACTTTATTAGATATACCCATCTTCGTTGGAACATATTAATCCCTTTCTATGTGAATATATATTTTAGACTCTTGTGATCAGTATATATCTCACACTTCTCCACTAGAGATATTGCCGCCAGATTTTCAACACAATGATCTTAGACACAAACTCCAGATCACGTGTGGGAGAGTTTTTATAATGTTTTTTCAATTTCTTTGAGGCATATGATATAACATTATAATTTTTCATCAGCACATAGCCTAATCCCTTGTTTGAAGCATCACTATACACCATAAATATTTCTCCACTTATTGTGAGTGTGAGTACTGGCACCGTGATAAGCCTCACTTTGAGCTCCTTAATGCTTTCCCCACATTATTGAGTCCATAAAAACATAACCCCCTTGTGTGTCATCTTTTAATTTGGTTTTACAATCATGATAAGTTCTTCACAAATTTTCAATAATACCTAGTTTGACCCAGAAAGATGTGGATCTCTGTTACAATTTTTATCCTAGGCTAGTCTTCAATTTTCATTATCTTGGAAGGGTCCATTGATATCAATTTTCTTGTGATAACATGTCCCATGAATGATACTTCCTCTATCCAAAAATCACATTTAAAGTAATTTTCTTAAAGTTTATCCCTTTTCAATTTTTTCATCACAATATTCAAATGCTTCTCATGTTCCACCTTGATCTTGGACTATATCAGAATATTATTGATAAAGACTACCAAAAATTCGTCAATGTAACCTCTAATGTCTCTATTACTTAGATCCAAGAAAATTTATTGAACATTAATGAGTCCTAAGGGCTTCACTATGAACTCATAGTTTCCATACCACGTTGGAAAGGTAGTTTTGGGAATATATTCCTTCCTCACCTTTAATTGGTGATATCCCGACCGAAGGTCCACCATAGAGAAATAACTAGCCCCACGAAGCCGATCAAACAAGTCATCTTTCTGAGATGGGGGATACTTGTTCTTTATCATCATTTTATTGAGATCATGATAATCAATGCAGAGGCACATTAACCATCCTTCTTCTATACAAATAAGACTAGTTATCCCCATGGTGAAGCACTATGGCATACAAAACCCTTCTCTGAATTCTCTTGTAACTTCTCATTTATCTCTTCTAACTCAATGGTGGTGATTCTCTAAGTTTTATTTGATATAGGTTAGGATCTAGAAATAAGTTAAACTAAGAACTCATCCTCACGATTATGAGGGAAAAATAATTTCTTCAGGGAATACACCAGTGTAATCCCTCGTGAGGGGCACATCTCCGAGCATGATTATCTACTTTGTATTAATCATTGTACCTAGATTTTCATGCTCATAAGGTATTAATATCCACCCTTGAGACAATGATTCCAAATTAGATTCATCTTCCTCCTTATACTAGAAATGAATTGGATGACTCTTCAGGATATGAAGAGTGATCTAACTTTCTCGATAGTTGATGTTGTATTTCTATAAATATAGTCATACCATCCCCATGATAACATTAAACCTCACTAAAAGAAGTATAAAAAGATTTTATGTAAGGTTCAATACCCAAATGTCAAATCGGGGGGAGTTACATACAATGTATGAAATAATTTCCCATTTTTCTGTTCTCATAGACAACTCAACCTCAAAATTTTGAGGTGGGGTTTGAATAATTCTACTAAACATTCAAGATATGAAAGAATGTGTAGAACCAGAATCAAGTAGTACGTTTTCTATTCTAGAATGAATAACTAGTGTAACTTTCACCACGTCATTTCCTATCTCCCCCTTAGTAGTAATGATAAAATAATCCCTTCCTTGTTTCGTTGGAGGTAGTTTTCTATTGCCTCCGGCAATGCTTGGCTTTGGTAAATTATTCACATAACGCCCATGTTCCTTGTAGTTCAAACAATGCACTATTGGTTGAGTGTTGATCTGAACCATCCCTTGTTCTTCCAAAATAGGGGGATTATTCATATCTCTTTGGTAGTTCTTATCATGATGTCCCATATTTCCACATTTCAATTAACTCCTTATTATCTATGGATAGTTCCAAGGATGCTTATTCCCATTATTTTGACACATTCAATGACCGATCTTCTTTAGATCATGGGATTTATTCACCGAGCCACCCATATTAGACTACATTTTCCACTTCTTTTCACCTGGACCATGAGACCATTGAAATTATTTGATCCCCATTTCTACCTTGAGGGTGTGATGAACAATCACCATATAACTTTCAGAGTCTTGAATAGACAACACATTTCATCGACTCGACTATAGTCCCCCAAATAAGTGATCTACCAAGATTTCAATGTTCATGATAAATAAAGAGGCGTATCTTTCAATACTTGTGAATTTTTCTTCATATTCCCCAATGGACACATCTTTATTCTACTTAAGTCTGATGAACTCTTATTCTCTCTTGAGATGGAGGGTTCATGGAAAATATTTTTGAAACAAATTTTCATGAATTCCTCCCAATGCATGGAATAAATTTCCTTCTGGGAATTTATATTCTTGATCAGTTTCCACCACTAACCAGCTTCTCCATAAAAAATATAGACTGCTCGCATAACTTTATCTTCTTCTGAACATAGGAGGAAGGAAAATATCTTCTCAATGGAGTTAATCCACTATTTTGTGAGGAGGGGGTCAAAAGATCCACTAAACATAGTTGACCTTTTCTACATGAAGGATTCTATGGAATATTTCTCATCCCTTGTATGAGGAGGCCATTCCAGATGGTTCAAGTTATTATTCATAACTTAAGATAGTTGATCAAGTACTATCATGATGTTTTGAGCACCCATTCCCATCATATTTTGCATGTAATTAGGGAAATCTTCACATTCCCAATCACATTGATTGTTTTCACATGTTTCTCAATTTCCCACCATTAACTAATAAAAATAATGTACAAATTGGGAGTTTTAAGACTTAAATAAAAATCAAAAAAATAAACATTGAACATCATAGGAAAAAAATGTAAAGGAAAATTATATCCTAATTTGTGATTCCATAGGTTTCAATATTGGTTACTCATGCTCTATATCCTGACATTTATTCTTATGGGATTATTTTTTCCCTTAATAATGGTCCATACTAAGATTATGAATTTACCAAATAATATCCCTTAAGAGT
This sequence comes from Viscum album, assembly GCA_963277665.1. NCBI lineage: Eukaryota > Viridiplantae > Streptophyta > Magnoliopsida > Santalales > Viscaceae > Viscum > Viscum album. The sequence goes on along the minus strand of OY728122.1, from coordinate 556,069,930 downwards.
GTCAAACTATTAGTGTAGCAAGGCTCATTGTCGTGCACCCGTTCTCGTTTTAGTCAAGTTCAAAGCGGTATTTTCTTATTTTAACCCAAGATATATCTATTCCAGAGCCACATCCAATTGTTTTTATCCATATATGGATTTATTTTCTTGATAAACCCCTTACTATATACTTACCTAAATTTAGGGATGTGTTCTAATACTTAGTTTTATCCCTAAGGTTCTTACTAAAGTCCTCTATTCCTAATCTCCAAAAATAACTAGACCATCCTCTGATACTGACTATAGACAACCTATATTTTTAAACATATCATTACATGATTTTAATCATAATAAAGAATCATATTACAAGACATGGATTGTATAGTCTAGTTTCTTGGAAGACTAGGAACATAAAAATGAAAAATATGGGACTAAATAAAACATTTTTTTATTTAATCATTATAAGTATATCCTAACTTCCATTTTCACATACATAATAATAGGATAACCTTTGGATAACATGAAAAAAGTGATAAACTAAAATACTAGTATGGTAATATGCATATTAATAAAGATTTAGCACTTGGGTTATAAAGCATGAAATAATGATATAAAAAACATGGAACATACGGAATCATAACAAATAAACAAGGGATCATATAAACCTAGAGTCATAATAATGCGTTAGAAACAAAAAACATGAATTTATAATGATTCAAATATCATTGTAGATAAAGTATCACATGTCAAGGTTAACCACAAACACTATTTCACATGGTAGCTCTAGTCAAGGCTAACCACAAAGACCGTTGCACATAACATCTCATGAGAGTTAACTTTACCCAATGAATAGGATCACTATCTATGTGTACCCATCATAACATTTTCAAGAATATTACTTCCACATATATAATCATATGTAATCAATCATACATAAACATAACGGAACCCATTGACAGAAATGGGTATCATAATCATGTCACAAAGCATAATAAATGGGCGTATCATACAAGTGTCCCTGAAATGAAGGAATTAAAACATTCATGGAAATTCATAAATTAAAATAAGAATATTTCATGTTAATTGATTTCAAATAGAAGTGACAACATATATGAAGAGTATTTATGAAATTTTAGCATTAAAACATTTTAGTGTGTTATTAAGGAAAATACCAAAGAGAAATTAAAATATACCTGGGAATAGACATCTATATAAAAATGTAATTGAAAAAAGATGGTTTTAGTAATAAAAATAATGAGTTTATAACAACAATGGTTGGTTAAAATAGAAGATATAATGCACTTGAAATTCGTTAAGAATTTCATAGGTTCCCTTAAAATGGGTTTTCTTGTCGAGAAGTATTAAGGAGGGAATCATTTAAAAATATGTATATACCTTAAAGAGAATGATGAGTCGATATTGATACATGAATTTGGATAATATAAAAATAATATATAATATTAACATAAAATTAAAATATAACTTCATTTTGGTTAAAATAATGATAGAGAAACTCAATGGAATAATGGAGGTTCGGGTAGAATCCCTTACCTTATGTCTTAAAGTGTCCATATCTTGATATTAATGTCATGGATAACCAAATTAAATTATGGAATTAGTATTTTCAGAACCTATTATTTATTTAATTGACTTATTATAGCCTCATTAATTTCATTTGGGACCATCTTGACAGGTTAAGAGGTTCAATTTCATTGTTTGGGAGCATTTGTTTCCTTCGTTATCATGATTGGTTTACTTATATACATGTAAGGATAAACATATAAGATGGGAATGGTTTTCTAGAATTGTATATGTATAATATTAGTGAGAATACAATATATTATCTGGTTATAAATTAACTTTTCTATTTTGAGTGAAGATGAATCATTATATAAAACATTAATGGAAACAGTTTTGGTTAATTAGTGGTTTTTGTTCACAACGAGATCATTTTGATTTGTAAATAAATATTTTTTTAAAAAAATGCTCCAGAACTATAAATTATAAAAAATACATATATTATATTGTAATTAATCAATCAAAAATTTATCATTACCAGAATTGAATACAGTAATAGAAATTGAAAACACGTTGTCCTTGAATGTGATAAATTAACACATCTTAGATGGTGTTTTCATTTCTAGTATAAATGGATGGGAAAGGAGAGATTATGAGGAATTATTCCAATATAAATGTACATGTAAGGTACTGGAGTTATCATAACATTTTTATGAAAGGAGTTGAGGTAATAAATAGAAATAAAGGAACTTGAAAGAAGAGAAAAAAAATGAAAAGTTGAATTTACCTCTTGAATATATCTTCATTGAGAACCTCATCAAGGGAGATTATTTGGCCTTTTTAAGAGACCAAGGGATGATGGATGTAGTAGAGAGTCTTGGGAGAAGATTTAAGTAGAATTTAGTCAAGTCCCAAGGCTCGATAGGAATAAATATAAGAGGGGTGAGGGTGGTTTTTATAGTGGAGGAGAAGAGGGTTTTCCGATTATTACAATCATTAGTTAAATATTCTTGATCAAGACTATGAATAGTCTTGATTATTATGACCAAAAATAGTAAATAAATCATGTGAGTTCGAAACAATTTCAATTTACACCATCCATGACTTGATCATGATGTAGAGATTCATTTATTTAGCAGTTATCATAAATTATCATATTTTACTATTCACCAAAAAAATCAAGTATATTAGAAAAATCTCAAAAATTCTCCCTAACCATTTATCAAAATTTAGAATCCAAATTTCACTCCATTTTTCAAAATAATTTTCTAAATATGATAAATTTAATTTTTAATTAAAATCATAATTTACAAGAAAGAATCAAATTTTAAAATTAAAACCAATTTTCTAACATTTTGAAAAATTAATTAAGGTCTCATAAAATATTCTTAAGATAATAAAACATAAAAATAATAATTTATGAATTCATTTTATGAAAATAAATTTTATTTTTAGTTTATTAGACTAATAAAAAAAGTTTAATTAAATATACACGACTTACAAAAATTCCAACACTTTATTAATAACTTTTAAAAATATTTATTTACTTATACTGTGATATAATTATACCATATTATGACTTTTAAGATGGATAAATTTTATTTATACTTTCATTATTGAGGTTACTATTACATTATCAAATTTACTAATCATAAGGTTCACATTATTATTCCAATGGTCAAGTTACCTTTTCATCGGTATAGGTTTCTTAAATTCTAGAGATAATTTTTATTTTACTCATTCTTCATTTATACGGTTTTTATTGTGTTATGTATGTAATATTATATGATTATACTATAATAATTAATTATAAGAAGTGAATTCCATTGATAAAAAATTCTTTCATTACATATATCCAATATAGTATTTAATTGGTCCAAGATGAGTGTTCCTATCAGAACCTGTCCCTCGGGGCCCATATCGTGACTACCCCAAGACCACCTTCCATTGGCCAGGGGGTGGAGAATAGCACCAAAGGCGTGAATCCCTAAACTGGGAAAGTATTTTCTTTATAACTCATAACTAACACAACAGAGTACACAACTAGAAGCAAAACACTAAGTAAAACTGTATACAAAAGAAGTGCTGGAAAGTAAAAGGGGCTGGAAATACAAGACCAACAGGAAAGTACAAGTACGACTAAAAAGAAAGTACAACTGAAGAAAAGTAAAGCAGCTACTGGGTCATCCTCTGGGGTTCCTACCTGAAGGGTAGGTACATATGGTCTCCCCAGATCTCCACGTCTGTCTGTCTTCTCCGTTTACCATCACGCCGAGTGGTCCACCTCCGGGTACCGTCCAGTCCTGCTACACTCTGCCTCAGTCAGCACTGTCTGTTGTCCACAACCAACACAACGAGGTGTGGGCATAGCCTGGCAGGGGTGAGTATAACGATACTCAGTAGAGACCCCGAGACCCTCAAGGTCTCACAAAATCCAACAAGGATAAACCACAAAGTATGAAATCAATGGATAACCATTACTTAGGTATATGCCCATACATATACCTAAGTTATCTAGTAACCTATCTCAATCATGAGGGAAACACGAAAGTCATTGACTCAAATCAAACCAGGATTTTCATCATCGAAACCACAGCTAATGGGGAAATCCTCCTCTATCAAGTACATTGGGCCTGTCACGACACAAAGGCACTTCTCACTAACCTTGGACTACTAAGGTACTACTCATGTTGAGTACCGCAGGTCTGCTATCAACTACCAGGCGCTCCTCCATTGTGGGAATTCTGCCAACTACAAGGCGCTCCACCTAATAGCCTACAAAGGTTCTCCTCCTATCGAGTACCGCGGGTCTGCCACCAACTACCAAGCGCTCCTCTGCCATGGGTCTGCCGCCAACTACTAGGCGCTCCCCACTGAGCTAGTCGAATCACTCCAAGTCAAATCGGTCAAGTAGTCGTCAGGTCTGCCAGCTACCGGGTCTCCGTAATCTATCTACTCGTCACCAGAAGGATCCGCTCCATGAGCTACTGGGCAATACTCCAACTGTCGCAAAGTTCCCCGAAGAAGTTTCTCAAAGGTCTGCCGCATCATAGGGGTCTCAACGTAATAGACAGCACGTCAATCAGACGCCTGGTCTGATTGTTATTAGCCTTTTAGTCACGGGGGCCCAATTGGATTCGTCTACAATCCAACCTGACTATAACTCAACTATTCCCCAAAATCCAGTGGGATATACTCAAACGGACGGCTACGCTCCAAGAATACATGTGCCACTGACGGTTCATCAAACAGACGTCCAATGCCAATGATATGGCCAAAGAATGTAAAGGGGCAGTAATGGGCCTGGGCCCGGTCCGACCTGGTCGGACCGACTCGGCCAAACTCAGACTGGGTCGACCCGGTCTGATTCAACCCAGTCAGACCCGGTCCATTGGGCTTGTCAGCCATTTACGTTCTTCCGGGTCCGCTGGGCCCGGCCCACGGACTGCGTGGGCGGTTCGGCCCAGATGTCGCCATGTAGGTGACTCGGCCTGAAGGCCGGGGCCAGTTTGGCCAGTGCTGTGAGGGGAACAGCTCCGCACATCTCAGCCCAGAGGGCGTGGTGGGGCCTGTTCGGCTAGGGCACCGTGAGGGGGCCGGGACCCCGACTTGGTCGGGTGGTTGGGAGGGAGATGGGGCGTTGCGGGGGCATTGGGTAGGGCGTTGGGGCACTGGGCAGGGTGCAGGTGTGTCGGGCAGGCCGCGGCATAGGCCGGGCAGGCCGTGGCATGGATTCGGGGGCACCGGCCAGGCTGTGGGAGGGCTTTGGGGTGCCAGGTAGGGGGTAGCAGGGCGACGGGGGAGCAGGCAGCGCACGGGGTGCGCCAGGCACCGCGCGGGGGAGCAGGCACCGCACGGCGGTGCCATTCAGTGCGCGGGGGCGCGGGCAACGAGCTGGGTGCTGGGAAGGGCGTCGATGGGGCCTAGCAGGCCGTGGAGAAGGCCACGGGTTCGTCCGGGGTGCACGTCGGGCATTGTGTCGGGAGGCCGTGGGTAGGCGGGTCAAGCGCCGCTCAGTCAGCAGTGTTCGACCGGGAGCACCGGTACGCCGCAGGGGCAGTGCGATTCGCGGAGGTCGTGGGTAGCGTGGCCTTCTTCGTTGCTGCCTTCGTTGCCTCTTGATTCATCGAAAAGCTGAATTTCAATCAAAAGAAGATCGATAGAGGGGTTGGGCCATGTTGGTTTGTCGCACACCCTCCGCGTTTAGGGTGGTAACAATTGGTTCTCAATAACGAAGCACAATATTCCAACCTTAAAAGATAATCATCATCATTCATTGATTCTTATAAAAAGAACATGAAACTTAAATGAAAATAAACCCCTACCTTTGATTCTTCATTCATCATTCGTTGATGTCGCGGAAAGATGGTCGTTGATCCGTGGTAGATGAACACATCCCACGTTGAAGGAGTCCGAGGAAGAAGTTCAGAGGAGTTCGTTCTTCATAGTGGAAGGAATCCATCATTGGTGTTCTTCGTCGAGAGAGCGTTCTTCGTAGAAAGAGCATTCTTCATTGGAGAGCATTCTTCATTGGAGAGAACTCTCTTTTCTCCTAAGCTCCACCAAAAGAATGTGCCCAAAATAATAGGTTGTCTATTATTTTAATCATTGGCACAAATTTCAAAAAGGTGATTTAATTACAGAGGCTCCTAAAATTAATCCACGACAGGTTGGCATATTAATTAAATGGGGTAGGCTCTATTTAATTAAAGGGGAAGGCCAAGGGGTTTCTCCCGAATTTAATGGGGAGTTGAGGAGGTTTTATCCTCCTCCATTAATAGGGGTTTAATCGTTGTGTGGTCCCCACATCATAACCTCTCACGGGAGGTTATGCTGGGATGGGCCCCACCACCATAACCTCTCATGGGAGGTTAGGGTGTGGCGGCCCTACCTCCAACTCCCAAGTGGAGGTTTTAACGAACACACTCACATGGTGGCTTAAAATAAAATAAAGTGTTGTACACTTTATTTTTATCATTTTTTTATAAAAAGTAAAAAACTAACTTTTATTCTTGACCATATACCATCGAGGTGGAAGTATTCTTAAGCGAATACTGGCGCTATGAGTTCAATAGTGCCCTTGGATTTCAGTTTCGAGCACCGGTTCCAAAGTTATAAAATCCCACTTGTACGTTTACTGAACATACCCAAACAAAACATCCGAAATTGATTCCAGGAACACTGGGCCTCAGAATCAAGCACCGTAAAAATTCATAGACTCATAAAGTTACATTGTATTAATGAAAAAAAAATCCATAGAATTTCCGTGTCTTTACATTCTCCCCAACCCAGGGACTTACATCCCTGTAAGAAACAACTCGAACTATGGGAACAAATGGGGGTATGGAGCACATATATGAGCCTCCTGCTCCCATGTTTTCTCCTAGAGGTTCCGGTGCTGCCGAAAAACATGCCCCAGAGGTATCGACCGTCCATTTAGGACCCACTCCTATCGATCCTCAATCTCCATTGGAACCTCTTTGAAGGTTTCCCCATCGTCGACGTCTAGCTCTACATGGTCAATGATGTGGGAAGGGTCATGCACGTGTCTCCTCAGCTGGGATACGTGGAATACGTCGTGCACCCGGTGCAACTGAGGTGGAAGAGATTAGCAGTAAGCCAACCCACCCACTCTGGTAAGCACCTAGAAGGTTCCGGTGAATCGCGGAGATAACTTGCCACCTCGGCCAAATCTCTATAGACCTCGTCGAGGTGAGACCCGTAGAAATTCATGGTTGCCATCCTCGAAATCTAGAGGCCACCGTCTCCTATAAGCATAGGACTTCTGCCTTCTCTGTGCAGTCTTCATCTGCTACTGGATGATCTACACCTACTCAGTGGTAGCTCATACCTTCTCTGGTCCCACTAGTGCTGACTCCCCAGGGTCTGTCCAGCACAAGGGTGATCTGTAAGGTCGTCCATACAACGCCTCGAAAGGTTCCATCCCTATGGTGGAGTGATAGCAGTTGTTTTAAGAAAACTCCACCAAAGGCAAGTGATCCTCCCAGTTGCGACCGAAGTCGGGGAGACATGCATGTAGCATGTCCTCAAGGTTCTGGATGGTCCTCTCAGTCTGACCATCTGTCTGAGGATGGAAGGTGGTGCTCATGCGAAGCTGTGTCCCGAAAGCTTCCTTCAAAACCATTAGTATCTAGGAAGTAAACGGTGCTTCATGGTCAGAGAAAATAGAGGAAGGTACTCCATGTAGTATCACAATTTTCTGTACATAGAGACATCTCAATATCTCTGCTAAACCCTACTCTCTGATCGGTAGGAAGTGGGTGAATTAGTGAGTCGGTCAACGATCAACCAAATCAATTCATGATCCCTAGATGTACATGGAAGACCCATCATGAATTCCATGGATATCTCATCTCACTACCACTTTGGGAACTCTAAGGGCTGAACCAATCCTACTAGTACATGGTGCTCTGCCAATACTTGCTGGCAAGTGAGGCACCGTGAGACAAACTCTGATACTGCCTTCTTCATACTTGGCCACTTGTACTGTCGTCGAAGATCCTAGTACATCTTCGCCACTCCTAGATGTACCGCTAGAGGGGATGTGTGGAACACCCTCAACACTTCCTACGGAAGTTCCACTGGTAACAAGCTATGTCCTCTGAAGAGGATGACGTTCTCCCCACCTTCAAAAAATCCATCAAGTGCATGCCCTGTGGATATCTGAGCACGTTGTGTCTCGAAGTCAGTGTCCACATGTTGCGCCTCTCTGACTCACTAAAGAAGTGGGGGGGGTGACCTTAAAAGACTGTAGATAGGCTAATCCATCTCTATCAAAAAAGGATATTTGTAAGGCATCCAGCTGCTCTGTCACCTCTCCTAGCAGTTGTATACCAGATCTACTGCTGAGAGAAACTTCTACAACGTTCCCCTTCCCAGGAGTATAGACAATCTCAAATTCATAGTCCTGTAGGAACTCAAGACATCGTCGTTGTCTTAGGTTCAGGTCATTCTGATAGAAGATATACCTGAGACTCTTGTGATCAGAGTACACGATAAAACGCTCACCTATAAGATAGTGCTACCACATATTCAAGGTAAAAACCAATGCTGCTAAGTCCAGGTCATGGGTATCGTAGTTCTTCTTGTGTTATCGCATCTACCGAGAACCATAAGCAATCACTGCTACCTCCTGCACTAGGACACAACCAAGTCTAGTCCATGATGCATCGCAATAAACTACATATCCTACGCCCTCCTCTGGAAGCCTCAAGATGGGGCCACTAGTCAGCCTCTTCCTCAGCTCCGGAAAGCTCTGATGGCATCTCTCCAACCACACAAAGGGTTTCCCCTTCTTCATCATGGCTGAAAGTGGTGCTATAACACTAGAGAAGTCTGGAACGAATCTCCGGTAGTATCCAGCCAAACCCCGGAAACTCCGTACCTCCATCACACTCCTGGGTGGCTCACAAGAATTTACCACCTCAATCTTCATTGGATCCAATGAAACTCCAACCTCTGAGATGACGTGTCCCAAGAAGTGAACCTCTCGAATCCAAAACTGTCACTTTAAGAGCTTACCATAAAGCTTGTGCTCTCGGAGTGTGTCTATTACTACCTGAAAATGGTAGGCATGCTCCACCTCAATAGTCGACTAGATCAGAATGTCTTCGATGAAGACTATGAAAAAGTGACCGAGGTAAGGCTGGAAGATCCTTTTTATGAGTCCCATGAACACTGGTGGAGAGTTGGTTACGCCGAAGGGCACAACCAAGAACTCATAGTGGTCGTACCGACACTTGAAGGCCGTCTTCTTCACATCCTCTTCCTGAACTCTGAGCTGGTGATATCCTAATCTGAGGTCTATCTTCGAGAACCAATGAGCTCCCTTCAGTTGATCAAAGAGGTCTTCAATCCTCGAGAGTGGGTCCATATTCTTCGCGTTCACCTAGTTTAGGCGACGGTAGTCAACACAAAGCCTCAATCTCCCATCCGCCTTCTTGGCGAACAAAATCTGGGTTTCCAAGGGAGAAACAGTGGGCTAGATGAATCCCTTCCCCTACAAGTCTTCTAGATGTACCCTCAGCTCGTGAAGCTCAGCAGGAGCCATCATATATGCTGGAGTAGATATCAGTGTCATCCCTGTGTACAGGTCAATGTAGAAGTCCACCTCTCTATGAGGAGGTTGTCCTAGAACATCATTAGAGAAAACATCAGCATACTAGTCCACCACTTTAGGATAGCTCGAACTCTCCACATCAACTGCTCTGAGGGTGAGACAGGCCGACTGATGAGTGATCGGCTACACCCTTTTCCTGGTAAATCCGTCCTGTGCTGCAAAGGATACCTTCTCACCAGTGAAGGTGAACCTGGTACCATCCATGTGGACTCACCTCGCTTTTCGCCTAATACAGTCAATGTGAGAATGGAATGTAGATATCCAGTCCATACCCAAGAAGGCATCATAAGGCCTCGATGCTGCTATGAGGAGATCCCAGCTGAATCTCTCGCCTCTCAGAGTAATATCACACTACCGGTACCTGTGCGTAATCAATGAGTTTGCTCCCATAGGAGTCTCTAGCCGTAAGGATCGATCCAATGGCTCTATCTGAATCTTTGAGCTCCGAATGAGGGAAATGGGAATGAATGAGTGACTGGAACCTGTGTCTATAAGAACTATAGCTATCGTGGACTAGACACAGATCATACCTCGAATAATCACCGGAGTGCTAGGATCATAAGCCTCAGCTACCTGTAGCTGAGCTCTGCCCTGTCCACCCACTCCCTACAGTCGGGGTGGACCTCTGTGTGGTGGTGGTGGCAACACCTCGAAACATCACCCATCACCAGTTGCACATCCAGATCCTCTACCGCGTCTGCCTCCTCCCTGCGGACCGCCTCGATCGAACATATTCCTCTACCTGGGAGGTCCCCAACTGTCTACTGATCATCAGAATGGTGGGTCAGACAGTCACGGCCCATTTGACCAAGCCCGCCCGATGAGTAACATTGTCCGCTCCTAGCATGACTGGCTCTGTCTCCACTCTGGGTGCCCTGCAAAACTGATCCCCAGCCATGTGGTCGACCACCTGTAAGTCTGGTCCTCTTGGACCTCTACAACATCTGTCTACTTCCAGCTGTAGAATACTCCACTGCGTGTCGGCTAATGGTGGGTCTCACTGCTGGAGACTATTCAGCAAGGAAACTCTCCACTAGTAGGGCTCTATCTAGCACCCACATGTGCATCGGGATGCTGAGTGAGATCATCGGAGCTTTGATCACTCACCTGAGCCCCTACTCGAAGGTCCGAGCCCATAATAATGGGTCTCGTACCATATCAATAGAGTAGTGCGATTTGTCGGTGAACCACACCATGTAATGTGATACTATCATGCTACCTTGCTGTAGATACAGTAGCTCCTGAATCTGCACCGATCGAAGGGTGGCTAGGACAAAATCCTCCGGGAAGAGGCTCTCGAAGTATGCCTATTTTAGTGTCGCCTTGTCATGCACCTGGAGCATCAGGCTCCACCATCTTCCTGCTGCAGCATGAAGGAGGCTAGCAGCAAGGATCACCATGAAGACTGCTGGTTTCCCTACTAGTCTGAAGACTCTCTCTATAGCCTCCATCCAATCCTCAGCCACTTGTGGGTCCGTCTCTCCCCTGAACTTGGGTGTCCTCTGGTGCTAGAACTCGTGAAATGCGCTCAAGAAGCATGCATCATCTGCTGCTGGGGCTGGTGGCATCTGTGGCCCAATGGGAAATAGTATCGCTGGTACCTCCACTGGGAAAGGGCAATGCATTGAGGCCTCATCGCTCAGTGGGCTATCAGTTTGTACAACTCTCGAGGCTCTGACTGGTCATCCGTAGGGAGGCATCCTGAAAGAAACAGATACGACATGGTCAATAGATTTAAATATGGTTAGTTGACATGTTTGTCTAACTTAATGAAAAACTTTTGGAAACACACACGCAATCAGTTTTTTCATGCACTAAGTCGGAAATCAGAAGTCAGGGTCCTGGTGTACGGATACGTCAGCCGCCCACACCATCACTTGACTCCCTATATTGAAAACCACGCTTATTACCCTTAACACTATTGCTTCACAAAAAAGAAAATATCAGATTCTTATGTTCTGCTGTAGAACTGACTCCTCTGATACCAATTTGTCATGACCCGTCCCCCGGGGCCTGTATCGTGACTACCCCAAACTCGCCTTCCATTGGACAGGGGCTGGAGACTAGCACCAAAGGTGTAAATCCCTAAAATGGGAAGGAATTTCCTTTATAACTGTAAATAAACACAATAGAGTACACAACTGGAAGCAAAACACTAAGTAAAACTGTTTACAAAAGAAGTGCTATAAAGTAAAAGGGGTTGGAAATACAATCCCAACAGAAAAGTACAACTTCAACTAAAAATCAAGTACAAATGAAGAAAAGTAAATCAGATACTGGTTCATCCTCCGGGGTTCCTACCTAAAGGGTAGGTACATATGGTCTCCTCATCACTCCACGTCCGTTTGTCACCTCCATGTACCGTCACTCCGAGTGGACCACCTACGAGTACCATCCAGTCCTGCTACACTCTGCCTCAGTTAGCTTTGTCCATCATTTGCAACCAACACAATGAGGTGCAGGCATGGCCTGTGCAGGGGTGAGTATAACGATACTTAGTTGGGACCCCGAGACACTCAAGGTCTCACAAAATCTAACAAGGATAAACCAAAAAGTATGAAATCAATGGATAAACGTTACTTAGGTATATGCCCATATATATACCAAAGTTATCTAGTAACCCATCTCAATCCCGAGGAAAACACGAAAGTCATTGAATCAGATCAAACTAGTACTTTCATTATCAAAACCACGACTACTGTAGAAATCCTCCTCTTTCGAGTACATTGGGTCTGTCGTGATACCAAGGAGCTTATCACTAACCTTGGACTTCTAAGGTACTCCTCCTGTCGAGTACTACGGGTCTACTACCAACTACTAGGCGCTCCTCCGTTGTGGGTCTCTCGCCAACTACCAGGTGCTCCTCCACCATGGGTATGACTCCAACAACTAGGTTCTCCCCACTTGGCTACTCGAATCACTCTGAGTCGAATCGGTCAAGTAGTATTCATGTCTTCTAGCTACAAGGTCTCTGCACTCTGTCTTCTATTCACTAGAAGAATCTGCTCCACGGGGTAGTGGGAAATACTCCAACTGTCTCGAAGTTCCATGAAGAAGTATCTCAACGGTCTACCATGTCATAGGGGTGTCAAAGAAACAGACAGAGCATCAATCAGACTCTCGTCTGTTTGTTATTAGCCTTTTAGTCTCGGAGGCCCGGTTGGATTTGTGTACGATCCAACCTGACCGTAACTCAACTCTACCCTGAACTCTAGTGGGATATACACAATGGGATAGCTACATTCCATGAGTATTGGTGCCGCTGACGGTTCGTCAAACAGACGTATGATGCCAAAGATATGGCCAATGAAAGTAAAGGGGCAATAATGGGTTTGGTCCCGGTCCAACCCTATCGGACTGACTCGGTCCAACCCACACTAGGCCAACCCAGTCTGGGTTGACCCGGTCAGACCTGCTGGGTCTGACCCAGTCCGTTTGGTGGGTCAGCCTGTTATGTTCGCCCTGACCCGTTGGGCCCGGCCCAGTGGACTACGAGAGAAGTTCGGCCCGGAGGTTGCCACGTATGAGACTCGTCCCGAAGGCCGGGGCCAGTTTGGCCAGTGCCACGATGGCCGCGGCTGGGCTGGTTTGTCTAGGGCACCGTGAGGGGGCCGAGTGGCCGCGAGGGAGCTGAGACGCCGCGGGGGCAACGGGAAGGGCGCATGGGCACTGGGTTGGGTGCGGAGGTCGCGGGAGTGGCCGAGAAGGCCGCGACAGGTCATAGAGGGCGCTGGGAAGGGTGTTGTAGGGCACCAGGGGCACTGGGCAGGGCGCAAAAGGCAGCTGGGGGGCGCGGGCAGCAAACGGGGGCACCGAGAAGCTCGCTGGGCAGCGCGTCGGGTAACGCGCGGGGGCGCAGGCATCGCGCTGCGGCACCGGGCAGGGCACCGGTGGGGCAGGGCAGACCACGGGATCTGCCATGGTGGGCATCGGGAAGGGCGCCAGGAGGCCACAAGTAGGCGGTTCGGGCACCGCTCGACCGGCAGTGTTCGGCCAGGAGCATCGGTCCACCGCGGGGGCGACACGGAGGTCGCGGGTAGCGCGACCTTCATTGTGGCCGCCTTCGTTTCCTCTTACTTCATCACCAAGCCGAACATCAATCAAAACAAGATCGGCGGAGGGGTTGGGCCATGTTGGTTTGGCCCGCACCCTCTGCGTTTAGGGTGGTAACAATTGGTTCTCAAGAACAAAGCACAATATTCCACCCATAAAACATAATCACCATCATTCTTCAATTCTTAAAAAAAGAACATAGCACTTAAAACAAAACAAAACCCCATACTTTGATTCATCGGTCGTCGTTCGTTGATATCGCGGAAATATGGTCATCGATCCGTGGTAGACTAACACATCCCACGTCGAAGGAGTCTGAGGAAGAAGGTCAGAGGAGTTCCTTCTACATAGTGGAAGGCGTCCATCATCGGCGATCTTCATCGGGAGAGTGTTCTTCACAGGAAGAGTGTTCTTCGTTGGAGAGCGTCCTTTTTTGGAGAGAACTCTCTTTTCTGCCAAGCTCCAAAAAAAAGAATGTTCCAAAAATAATAATTTATCTGTTATTTTAATCATTGTCACAAATTTCAAAAAGGGGAATTAATTACGTAGTCTCCTCTAATTAATCCACGATAGGTTGGCATATTAATTAAAGGGGGTAGGCTCCATTTAATTAAAGGGTAAGGTCAAGGGATTTATCCCCATTTAATGGGGAGTTAAGGAGGTTTTATCCTCCTCCATTAATAAGGGTTAATCCTTGTGTGGTCCCCACGTGATAACCTCTCACGGGAGGATATGCTCAGGTGGGCCCCACCACCATAACCTCTCAAGGGAGGTTAGCTTATGTCAGTCCCACATTCAACTCCAAAGTGGAGGTTTTAACCAACACACTCACATGGAAGCTTAAAAAATTAAAATGTTGAACACTTTATTTTATTATTTTTTTATAAAAAACCAAGAACTAACAGTTATTATCGACTATCCGCCATCGAGGTGAAAGTCTTCTTAAAATAATACAGGCGCTGCTAGTTCAACGGTGCCCTCAGATTTCAGTTCCGAGCACCAGTTCAAAAGTTATAAAACCCTTCTCGTACGTTTACTAAACGTACCCGAACAAAACTTCAGAAATTGATTCTGGGCAAACCGGGCCTCGAAATCAAACACCGTAAAAATTCGCGGACTCATAAAATTCCCATGTATTTAAGAAAAAAATTCCCACTGAATTTTTGGGTCTTTACAGTTCCTCAATTGCTTGTAAATATAACCAAGAGGGATATACACCATTTTTCATCTTTGATTTTGTTGGATCCTAGAGAAACTAAACTATAAACCATTTAAAGTATGTAATTTAATATAAAATACCATAAATAAAATTGTTTATATACGATATTAATCTTCTTTTTGTTCTTTGTGTGGTGTTTGTGGCCAATGTTATGGGTTGTTATTCCTTTTATCCATTATATTGATATAGTTAAAATGATATTCCTAATGTGTGATGATTCCCATATTAGGGGATAACATGTCCACTTTTTCATGAATGTTAAACAAAGATTCCATGATCAAGGTTAAGGGACTAAATAACAACCTATAGCATATTGGACGTGATGTGGAACTATAACAACCCAATATTTTATTGCATAATTATTTTTTATAATTAAACACTGTTTTGATGGATTATTCCAAAAAAACAATGAACTAAAACAATACTAGACACATTAGATAATAATATAATAATTATAATAATTATAATAATTGTTAAATCTATGGTATATAAATTTATTATAATCAATAATAAATGAATAAAAAGTAGGATTAAGAATACTTAATATTTTAAAAGGTTTTTTTTCAAAAAAAAAACATTTTTTTGTATATATTATATTTTTATTTAAAAGGTAATTTTTAAAACTTTTAAATTATAGTATTGAAAAAGGGACTAAAGTTTGAAATTCATCATGTGAAAGTTATCATAGAGTGAATTTTTATATTATTTAATGAAAAATAATTTTTAGGTCAATAGTGAAAATACTAATTTTTTTCAAAAACACTCAGAATTAAGGAATTATCTTAACTTAAAAAATAATTCTAATTTTATGAAAAAAACTATATATTTATTATTTTATTTAAATAATTTAAAAATGATATGTTGAATTTAAAAAACATAACTCTAACATTTTGGAAACTCAAGTAATATTTTACACTAAAACGGTTTTCATGCGCTAAGATAAAAAATTACATTTTATCAATTTTATAAATTAAATATAAAAAATCATATTTGAGATCAAAATTTATAGATTATTTGATGAATTTAGTTTTATTTTTTATAATAAAAATGATATTTGTATGAATAAAATTATGACCATGATAATTGTGAAAGGGTTATTCTTTGAGAATTATTTAATTAATTTGGTGTAATTTTTATCTAATAAATAACATTAAAATATTTTAAATATATAATATAATATGAATATTAAACATATATATAATTATATTAAAACAAATTTAATTAGTTATCAATGTAGAATAATGTTAAGAACACATAATGGTTATCAAATCATTTTTCTGCCAAAAATGTTTTTCTATAAATTAAATGTATGGAATTATATATTGATTTTATATTATTTATATATTGAATTATATTAAATTGAGGTTAAATTTATTTTCAACTCCACCAAAATTGGTAATAAGTGGTATTTTGTATGTTTATTGGAACATATTATAATTGGTTAAAAACTAGTTACTTCGGTAAAAACAAAAACAAAAATGTAAGACTAGAGGTATAATGTTAATTGACTTCAAACATGTTTATAAAATGTGTGTAAATACTTGGTTGAGTCTTATTGAAAAATTTTACCCAAAGATTAATTATTTCTATCATTTTGATTCATTGATCCCTAAATAGTGTAATGATATCACTAAAAGTTAAAGGGTACTCACAAAAGTGACATTTTATTCATCTATAAAATGGGATCACTTCCACCCTTTTATGCTCCACTTTTCCTTAAAAATATCCTTGATTCCCAACCCAAATTTCCCATCCTATAAATTACATTTATTTAATATATCCCTTTTCTAATAAGAGTCTACCTAAGTAATTTAATTCTAAAGAGTTCATCTTGAGGAAGTTTAGGGTCTCAACATAAGTATTACTAACTCCATAACTTTCCTTCTCAATATATATCTTCTGAAACTACCCTAAACACAATAATTAAATTGAAAAAGTTTAATAATAATACATAATTTTAATTAAATTAATGTCAAAACCCTTATTTATTCCTAACTATCCACTTCGAAAAACATAAGAATGTTGATTGTGTGTTGTGCCAACCACCACAACCACGAAGTGAGGTCATTAGTTTTCACTACCACCATATATTGATGGTTATAATGATTGAATTGAAATATAAATTCTATATAAAAAATCAATTTATTATTATTATCATAAAATTTATAATCGAACATCATTCCCTCTGATTCATTTGGAAATAAACGTGTTAACCATACATTGGGTGGACAATCACCTCTATGAAGTAATATTTTTCATTTTTCATCTTAATATACATTATTTATCAAAACTACTTAAAATGTGATTTAGAAAAATAAAAAAACTACAAATACACATATGTAAAAATGATATTAAATAATTCCTTAACCATACTCAAACATCGAGTAGTAGAGTTCCTCTATTTGGGACGATTTAACAACGAACATGAAAAACGCTATAAAACTCTATGATGGATGAAAATGATATCTTAAATACTAATATCATTATTTTTTAGCAATAAAGTTATGATTATTTTATGGTTCTAATAATTTTATATTGTGTAATTTAACTATTATTAAAATAATATCATTGATTTTTAATGTTACAGGAATAAGCCAACATCGATACACTTTTCTAACAAAATAATAAACAAAAGAAAAACTATATGATAAATTAATATAATATGATATTAGATGGTACCTATTAAATTATAAATATATGAATAAGTTTCCTAAAAAGTTATCCAATACACTTAATTTTATTATTTCGGAATCATGGAGCATGCAAAGAGCAAATTATGACAACATTGAGAGCTTCTTGACTCAATTTTAAATCTATTGAAACATGATTTTAATTATACACCATGTTTTATTTGGAATGGGGTATCTAATTCTCATTCAATATTTTTATTTGTGTCCTTTAATTATACCTAAAAAATAATTTTTCATTTTAACCCACATCGTTCAATGGGATTTTATTCCAATGTTTCTAATATAATAAGGGTTTTTAATAACTGAATTATCTTTTATTAAGATAAAAACATTCCTATTAAACTCTATACTACCAAAAACATTTATTTTACCTAATGAATAAATTTTATTTCATTTACTCTATATTTTTGGTGGTTTTATGACTCCAACCGATAACGTCATTGTCAAAACATTATTTCTTCAAAGACTTTGTTAATTATAATTGTTTGTATCTAATGTCAATTTCATTGGAAATGTTTGATATTAGAAAAAATCATTTATTTTATATGGTGAATTTACTATCATAATTACATAAATTATATTTTCTCTATTTTATTTCATTATATTTTGTATATCTATTTAATGTTAAACCTCTAATATTATATTGACTTTTATATTACCATTACCATAAGGGTTTCTTCCTAAATCTCAATTTTTAATGAGGATTACCTCTGGAAGAGAATTCATAAGGGGACTTATTATACAATATGTTTTCTTAAAAACTCCTAATCATTTTCCACTCTAATAAATATTTTTTGGGTTTTTTCATCATTAAACTATTACAATTTAATACTTTGACAATTATTTACCCATTGTAAGGAAACTAACCCTTCCTTTACTTTTTTGTCAGGAATAATCCTCATCCACGAACAAACTAACTCGATTATTTTTCTAATATCATTATCCATCAGATAATTATTTTTAAATTTCAGGTTATAAGAAATTAACTTTTAAAAAAAATTAATGGACTTTTTAATATTTTCGTTATGATTCATTTTCTTCAAAGTGTGAAAAAAAAATTCCATTTAGAATTTCCATATCAATAGATCTTTTAACCTTTTTTTAATTTTTCAATGAACCTTCCAATTCCTGATTTATTTTTTTCTTTTTATTAATTTTTCTTCTCTTAGTTTTATAAAATATATTTATTTTAATAAAATATTTCAATCGGATCAATAATTTTCGTTATATCCAAATAATTTTTCTAACACACGTAAAAAAAAATTCTATTAATGTACTTTGACATATTTTATTATTGATAAGGATATTATTTAAATAATTCCATCCTTTTTTTTATCTAGATGTATTTTTTGTAGTTCTTCCGTATTGGAGGAATAATCCATTACTACATTTTCTTTCCAAAACATTCCCTATGTTGAAATATGTGTTTCCTTACAAATTTCCTTAGTTGGATTGAAGTCTGTTCATATAAATTCCATAGACTAATTGGAAAAGTTATGGAATAATTGTATACCCTCTATCTATATGGTGTAAAAACATATAATCAATCATATTGAGGTAGGGGGATTTACCTAGAATGTTGACGAATAAAATTGGCTACCTTTTTTATTTTCCATAACTATATCATAATTGGTTTTTGAAATTTTCACTTATGTGACTAAATTTGAGAAGTATTTGAAACCATTTATCATTCCTTGGATTCTATGGGATATTTTGAATGATAGGTATCAAGTGGAACTCATATATAAGGATGATAATAGGTGGGGTAAAATATCACCCTTAAATGAATTTGTTAAAAACTTATATCAACTAAGATAATAATGAATTAACATACCAAAATGTCTTCACCACAAAAAAGAGTGAACACACACTATTTTAATCGAAATATAAGATGGTGGAAATACATGGATTGGTTGATAATGTTTTTATGATACTTATGTATGTTCCATATTCTTATGCATATTATTATAACCAAGTTGATATCTCATGGATAATGTCTATTGACTAATTCTTCCATACTCTTTTAACTCATGATAATTTACCTATTATGTGTTTTATAATCTATTCTTTTTGGGGGGGTTTAACATTATTATATATCCCAATTATACTCATATTATCATATTATTCTTACTTATTATATTTTATTGTTATTTATTATGTTTAAAATTATTGAATGTTTGAGCTCACACATTTATTTTTTCTTCTTTCCCTATGTTATGAAGAGGAGTGTATCATATGGGAACTCTAGAAGTGAGAATAGTGTGGTTTGATTGTGAATCAATTTTCACAATTTTTGTAAAATATGTTTCTCGTGTGACTGATTCTCAAATAAATTAAACAAAAAGTTAATCCATTATTATTGATATTTATGTGAGATATAACACTAATATTAAATTTATGAAAGTTTAATTACATCATCACACTTGGAATTAAAATTAACATGTAAAATAGTGTGTATTAAGCACTAGACCCAAGAGTTTGTGTCATGAACACGTCATTGGGTATCAAATGACTGTTTAGTTATTTGGGGGTATTATGGGATTTATTTATTATAAGGATAATAAAACATTAGTGAACCCCTAGAGATAAATATAAGTTATAAGTATATATATGATTACACCTTGAAATTTTGGTTATGTAGGGATTGTGTGGTTTCCATGGAAATAAAATCCTTATCTAGATACTAAAAGTTGATTTTTGCTCTATGTTAGATGTAACTATGTGTAATAACCTTGAAAACGGCATTGTAACATCTTGAAGGATTAACTTATGAACATCATATTTGATAGTGTGTATGACATGCAACACATAGAATTGAATGGAATGTAACACACATAGACTTTATAATACATTTATAATTTTGAATAAATTAAATCTATTCTATATATTTCAATTCATGAAAATTTTAATTTAGCATGTGTTACAGACAATAATGAGTTCCTTAGATAGTTTGTGTTACACCCAAGACACAGTTTTACTGAACAACAATATAATATTAATATTATTATTTAATTTAATAGTTATAAACTAGAAATAAAATTGGAGGGTATGGATAGAATTAAATAAATTTTTAAAATACATGGTTACCAAAAAATAAAATGAATTCATTGGTTAATAATTAATTAGTAATGAAAATAAAAACCAATTGAATATAAAAATAATGTTTTTATGCACCCAAAAGAAGTTTTACCTTAATAAATTTAATTAATTACTCTTATTGAATGATCATAATAAAATATATATATTATATATTCAATAAAAAAATCATTGATCTAATATATCTTATAGGCATAATATAAAAACAAATCCAATTTTACCCATAGAAAACAATATTTTTATAAAATGAAATTTTTCTGCCTTTTATTGCAGTTGCTATTATAAAAATATGTTTTCTTAATTTTATAAAATTTATATGAAAAAAAATAATTATTTTAATGAAATATCAATATCAAAATCAGTTTAAGGTGAATTTTTCATATTTTTCTGAGAACATTCATTTTGAATGAAGAGTAAAAAATACAAGATTTTAATTGAAACAGTTTTTTCATATAAATAATTTACAATGATACAATATATTTTGAATAGTTTTCAAAATAAAAATAGTTCAATTATATATATATTAATCATATTAGTTTATTGGAACCCATTTAATACTTAATATTGATATAAAAATATTGTAAACATTCGAACATTTCCCCTTTAAAACCCCACTTTTTTCCCTTGTGTGGGATAAATTTTAAATAGAATCTTTCCAATTCTATTAAATGAAATTTTAAAAATGGATGAAATGTTTTGAATCAGAATAATATATATTATATTATAATGTCAACTTAATTTTTACCAAAATAACTAATTAAAAAAATTAAATTTATTTATAGAGATTGAGTAGAAAATGAGTTTACATAGTGGATAACATTAGAAAATAAGGTGTAAAAACGATTCAAAACATATCAAAAATAAAATTTATGTTAATATTTAGACCATAAAACTTAAGGTATCTATAATTGGAAATTATAATTTCCTACTTACATGATAAAATGTGGGTGTAATTCAGTATTTTAAAAACCTATAAGTGTGCCACTCACCCCACTTACAAAAGGCCATCCCCCTATTCTCTCCACTTCACTTTGGATTAGTCAGGACCTTACTAAATAACTCCAAAACATCCCTAAACTCATCCTATAATTATTATTTTGTTATAAATCCAACCTTTATGGGTTATAGTGAAAAACTAAGGAGGATACCTGAGGAAGAGGTAATGTTCTTCAAAAAGAAATTTTGATTTATTTCCTTCTCTAAATCCTTATATTCTTATTATAAAGTTATTAGATAGCTATATATGTATCTGAAATATACTTATATGTTTTAATGTTAAATTGATAAAAAATAAATTCACACACTTCCAGAAAATGGGTTATGAAATCATCATCCGTGTGTATGGTAGAATGCAACCTCATAAACCCATGTCATTCGTTTCTCCATTACCACCTTCCATGGTGGGTAGTAATGATGAATTTATAGTTTATATTTGATATTTATGATATTTATGAAGTTATAAATATTATTTAAATATTATATCACACATAAATTCCTGCTTTCTATTTTATGGAAATACGTTAACATCGCTTGTGTGTACGACGGACTACTGCCTAGTGAAGTGATGTGATTCATTCACTTGTTACATGGGATGTATTAAGGTGGTGTTTAATAAAACTATTTTACATAGATAAAAATATAATGATACCATAATGATAATATATACATTTATGTAATTTAATTTTCTAACTCACAATACGACACAAAAATGGAAATAGTGTTCAGGCATACATACAGTCTATTGTCTCCAGGAGCAGTGTATTTCATTTCAAACAACTAAATTTCTTGGATTACTATAAATAAAAATATACTGAGTATTTATGATATTTAAAACATTTTTTACTTTCTTTATATGATGAAATTATTATCAAATTAAGGGGAACAAATGAAATTGAAAGTTAAAATATACTCAAAAAACAAAGTAATTAACACATTAAACAATGAAAATAATGAAATATTATTAAAAAATGGGTGACAAGATGTCATAAAAGGATCATATATGATATTATAAATTATAATATGGTTATGATAAAAGTTAAAAAAACATTATTAAAACCATTATATAGAATTTTAAAGAGTGTTAAACCAAAAGAAATCATTTGTTAAGAGATTTGGCCTAAATTTGATTTCTTTAAAGCATATTATATTGTTATGCACCATCTTTACTTTATAAGGTGTATATATTATACCTTTTAAAACAATTTACTGAATTATTTCCTCTTTATTTAATTTTATAATTCAATTTTAATTAATTCAACTAAGGGTATTTGAATTAATAGTTACCAAGTGGTAAAAATTTCATAACTCAATTTATTTTCATTGGGTTATATTACTTCCTTGTTATCATTATTATTATATGATTATATGTATAATGAATTTTTAATATCTATTAATCTATATCCACTTATCTTATATGGATATAATTTTGATACACATAATATATTCATTGGGGGATTCTCACTTCAATGTTATAATCTTTTCAAGGGTTTACTTCATAATATGATTTAATTTTGTATTGTTTAGACATGAAATTCCACATAAGTTTTTTTTATAATTAGTTAATAAACCCTTTAATTTTATTCTCCTTTTGTTTTTTTTATTTTCGAGTAATAATACCATTCTCACTTTTTTTTACTTATAAATTTTTAGATTTTTTTTATGAAAATCATACTTCATTTCTCTCAATTGTCAGAAATATATTTTCTTCCAAAACCATATTTTCTAAAAATTAATCAATTTATTTAACTTCTGAAATGATTTATCAAAGAATTTTTTACCCACTTTTACTTATTAAAAAAATTAAAACGAGTCTTATATAATTTTCAAGAAAAACTCATAGGCCTTTACTAAAAATGTGAAACAAATCATCCTATCATTTTTTGAACAGGGAAATCTCCTAAAAATCGTACACAAAAAGGAATGTTATTTTTTACTTTTACACCATGTATGGAATAACCCTTTATCATAAGAATCAGTTATTTGAAGAATCATTTGAATTTTTATGAGGATATTTTTAAATAAAATGTTTTTAAAATTTATTTTCAAATTAAAGGATTTAAAAAAAAATAAAAACAAAAAACATATTTTGATCAAGATTATTTTTGAAGATTATTTTTTACTTAATAATTGATGATAGCCTTTATTATTACACCAATTTATATAAATTTTATTAATATCATCCTTACTCTACCTCTATATTTTATATGATTATTTTAACTAAGGATATTATTGACATTCACTTCCTTGAATCATTTTCATTGTGATTAACTTCCGCTTGAGTTATTCACTTTACTATGATCATTAAAAATTAATTTCCCCATAAATATACATATAATTTATCATGGATAAGATTATTTCATAAACTGTATAACATTTTTAAATATGGTGTTTGCTTTGAGAGCTATTTGATTAACTATGGATGTATTTATAAATATGTATCCTTTACATAGTAGGGATGTTTGAAATCATATTGTTTATGAATAAAATAAATTGTCAGATATATCTAAGGAATTATTTTGACCTATATGACATGGTTTGGTGACCAATTAATGAAATCCCCTCCATGAATTAGAAGTCTCTAGTTATAAATCATTTGGCTAGCATCGGCTATGTGGGTTTATATCTAGTATTTATAAAACTATCTTAAGGATAGATCTTGACAAAAAAGGTATCATTTTCCTAGGAAATATGAATTATGATAATTAATAATTACCTTTATTCAATATTTAGTTATTACTATCCATGATATTTTCACTAAGACATTGTCTCTATTTGAATAGGAATATTATTTATTGATTAAATGACATGTGTTTTCAAATACGTACCTTTCCAAATTGATTATACCTTATCTATTCATATAGTCAATTTAATTTAATGGAATGTGTGTTCTGTTATTTAACTTTTCATATTTATTATTTTCATTGAATCATTATTGATTTTATTCTACTTATCCTTTACTAATAATCTGATCTCACTTTTATTTGTTTTTCATTACCAAGTATTCTAAGATGTTTACTATGGAAGATATTCCAAGAAATCCAAGATGGAATAATGTTATTTTAGAAAAAATATTATGAAGTAATTTTGTGTATTAAAATATAGTGCAAGACTCATAAATGTATCTAGTTTCCCAGGACTATTAAACAGATTTGTCTTTCCAAGTGTGTTTCCTTGTATATTATGCCAATGAAATGGTAGTAGGAACGATATTCAAACTACTGGGGTCAAAGACTCTATAGTTGGTATCAACTGAAGTTTAGTAGAAACCTTGGGAACTAAATGTAGGAAAAATATAATAGGAAACATTCTATTAAGCTAGTATTTTTGGATAATTTGATAAGAACTTCCTAAAGTTATGTTAACTTCGATATTATGTGGGTTCCCTTGCAATACATATCTATATGGATAATAAATGTGGATGTGGGTATGGAATAGATGTTATTGGGTGTAATAAATCCAAAAACGGTGAGTCTATATTGACTTGAGAATAAAATGGTATATGAAAATGGTATTTACTACACTTCTAGATTAACTCTCCTAGGATATATACTTAAGATAATTCACATTTTTATTACAAATCATTATGAAGGAATTAAATAGATGATGATGATTTATGACATAGGATAAACCATAGAACAATGATGGCACATTTTTAAAGTAAAATAGATAATGTATTTATGTATTTGGATTCAATAATTAAATTGTATAAGTATTTTTACAAATAGTATTTTTGTATAAGAATCATGAAACATCTACGAATTTGGTTAGACATTAGAATAAAAAATCTATTAAATAAATTATTATTTATGGATACCATCATGGGTTTTTTATTTTATGAATGATCATAAGTTTAGTCTTAAACACATCTTTTTAGGTTTTATGTGATGAGAGTCTACCAAGTTTAATGATATTTTAGAGACATTTATGGAAAGAATATGTTTCAGGGGAAAAGTTGATTAAGGAATTATGAATTTAAATTTTCTAGACATAAGATTAAAATATTTTATAACAATTCAGGTTGATACGATGATTAATGAAATTTTAATAATAGACAAATAATATTATTAGACGTTGTGTAAAAAAAAGGTTTTATTGAAAACCATCTTAACAAGTTTACTTAATGATTAAATTCATTTGATTGATGTCCATAATGTTTTTAGGAACTTTAAAAGAACTATATTAATTAGTTAATAAAAAGAAACACTTGAATTCTTGGTGAAACCACATCACATTTGGAATGGTGATAGGGCATAAACCCAAGATCAGAGGATGATAAGGGTACATGCCTACCACTGGGCTATGTGATGTCCTGGTTAAAATTTCACTATTTTTAATTATAAAACATGACGAATAAATATTAATAATGAACAAGTAGTATTACTTTTGATGTTTATAGATTAATATATTTACTTGATTTGTTTTTTAATATAGTAATATGTAAAAACTTTTCACTTTTTGGATATTACGATCCTTTAAAGTACATTTTGGTGATTTAGACATAAAAATCATTTTAAATATTTATTTCATAGAATAAATGATGAATTTGATCAAATAACCATAGGATGGATTTTTTCTTATAAAATTTAAACTTATAAATTAATTATATTTTCTTATATTTTTATATAGTTAAATAATACCTCAACTTCAGAAATGAAACATGAAATCAAATATTTTCCTGTTACCATCATTTTTATTATATCAATATCCTTTTAACACATATTAGATTTATGGTTTTCAGCCCCTAAGATTTACATGGATAATTTAATTGTTTTTTATCAATGTCCACAATCATTCTGATAAATATCTAAATTTTTCCTCAATGCCCACATCTTCACTTTCCATTGATGTTCTCTTATAAAGAATCCTAGTTATATGATATTCTATATGACTTTCATACTTCCATGTCTATCTTATTAATAGGGTATTTTATTAACTATTTTCCAAAGTGTGTTTTTTAATGACTATATTTACAAATTTCAAACACATTATTTAAAATAATGAGTGTAAATTACGATGACATAATTTATTTAAGGTTAGGATAATTTGACACCTTGAAAGTTTAAAATAAGATCATCATATTCGATAGTGTGCATGACACATAACAACTAGCATAGAATGAAACATAAAATCCACACACATTTTGATTTATTTACTATTTTAAATAAATTATATTTGTACTATAGCTTGTAATACACGAAACCTTTATTCT
Source organism: Viscum album (assembly GCA_963277665.1). Classification (NCBI taxonomy): domain Eukaryota; kingdom Viridiplantae; phylum Streptophyta; class Magnoliopsida; order Santalales; family Viscaceae; genus Viscum; species Viscum album. The sequence continues at coordinate 556,043,027 of OY728122.1, read as the reverse complement.
CTTTGTGCTTCTCGAAACAATGTTTTCCTTTGGTAGGTTATGTTACATGCAAGACAATGTTTTATCCAAAATCAATATACAATTAATAATTTTTTAATTTAATATTTATAACCTAGTTTTCAAATTAAATGGTATGAATATGATTATCTAAATTATGAAAATATATGGCTTACAAAAAAAACATTAAATCATTGGTTAAAAATTAATTAGAAATGAAAATAAAAATCAATTATATAAAAAAGGAAATGGTTTTATGTGCCCAAAAGAGTTTAATCTCAATAAAATAAATTTATTACTATTAATGAATGATTATAATGAAATATATATAAATAATATATTTTCAATCAATTTTTTTGGCATTCAACTGGTATATTTGATATGAATAAGATAAGAAAAAAAGATCCAATTTTACTTATAAAGGCTGTGTTTTTCTAAAAGGATGTGTTTTATCCCTTTAACGGTTCAATTGTTTTACAACTAAATTATGAAAATTTTATAAATTTTATATTTTAAAAAAATCCATTTTTAAAATACATATATCAAAATTATCTTATGGTGAATTTTTTATTTATTTTTACGACATGTTTAATTTTTTGATGGGAAGTGTGAAATTTTAGGTTTTAATTGAAAAATTTATTTTTGTATAAATAATTTATAATGTTAAACTACAGTTTTAATTAGATTTAAATTAATAATAGTATTATTATAAATCGATTATTATAATTTATTTAAATATAATAAATTTCATAATTATTATTGATATATTTTTTTTGACTTTTGAATATTTCTACATTAAAAAAATGCCTTTTCTTCCGGTATCTAAGATTAACATTAAATTTATTTTTATAATTGTGTGAATTTAATTTGGGAAAATGGATTTAATAATCGGAATAATAATAATTTATATTACCTAATATGGCCATATAAAATTTTTACCATGATTACTAGTGAAAACGTTTAAAAATTATTTCTCTGATTAAAGAAAAAATGAGTTTACATAGAAAGGTGTAAAAATGAACCAAAAATGGTTAAAAACACATTGGATGGAAATATCTATACTTTATAACATCTCTTATCTATAAATGATCATTATTTCATCTTTGTGATATAAAAAACGTGGCTGTGATTTACACTTTTAAAAAATTACAAATGTGTTAATCACCCCACATATAAAACTTCATTGATGTATCCACTACATTCCAAAATCACTTAACAAAATCCCACATATAATATTATTTCACAAGTTTTATTCTGAAATCCATCCTTTAATGGTTTGAGATCTAACCTTAGGAGGATCCTTAAAAATGAGGTAATGTTCACCTCAAAAAGTTTTTTTATTTCCTTCTCCATCTTCTTCAATTACTATTATTCTATTGTCATAAAAACCTCAATAACATACAAATAATGATACTTTTTTACAATAAGGTTATGATCTCAAACTTTACACACTTCCATCTAATGGGTTATGAAATCATCCTTCATGTGTACGGAGAACTAGAGCCTTAAAAAACTGATGTCATTTTTTTTCCATCACCACATTTCTAGGTTGGGAATGATGATGGATTTATAGTTTATATTTTATAATTATGATATTTATTATATTTGTTTTCTTATGAAAATATTATTTCACATTTACCATCAATATTTCCATTTTTTGGGTATAAGATAATTTCTCTCTTCTGTACGGTTGATTGGCGCCTCGCGAAGCGATGTGCTTCTTTCATTATTTACATGGAATGAATTAGGGATGGGTTTAATAAAAATATTTGACATATATGAAATAATAATTATATAATAATGATAATATACACATATATATCATTTATTTTTATTTCTCTCAATATGGCAAGAAAAAAGAAAGAGTGTCCATATATAGGTACATCCCACCATCTCTATGAATGGTGTATTTCAATTTCTATAACCAAATTTCATGGATTAATCTATATATATAATCAATATATATGATATTAAAATCATGGTTTAAATTTTTTATTATGAAATAATTTTCAATGTAATAGAAAAAAAATTGCAAGACAAAATACAGTTGAAAAACACGACAATTAACACCTGAGCCAATGAAAATAATGATTGATTATTAAAAAATGAGAGATAATATGTTATAATAGGATCATATATGAAATTATAAATATTGATATATTTCTGTTATAATTTAATAACATGATTAAAACCATTATAAAAATGGTTAAAGATATTTCATCCGAAAGGAAGCATAATTTAAGGCATTTTGTCTCAATTTCATTTCATTAAGGCCTATTGTAAAGTTATTAACATAGTATATATTATATGGTATATATAATATGACATTTAAATTTTATTTCCTTAATATTTAATTATTCATATAAATTAAAGTTTCAATTTTATTTATTACACCTAATTTTATTTCAAGTATGATTGAACAAGTGGTAAATAATTTCATAACTTGAGATATTTTCATTAGATTATATTACATCCTCATTGTCATTAATATTCCAAGATCATGTGTTTTGGGAATTTTATTATATTTTTATGTATTCCAAAAAAATTTATTTGGATTTATATTTTATATAAGTAATTGATTCATTGTTTTATTCTCACTTCAATGTTATGATCTTTTCAAGGGGTTTCTTCACAGTCTCATTTTAATCATGATTCTTTGCACTTAAATTTCTACCGAAGTAAAGTATTTGACAATTTTTTAATAAATCCTTTAATATTATTATTATATTTTTATACATTGTTATTTTCAATCAATAGTACCATTTTCCACTCTTTGGTACTTAAAAATGTTTTAGATTTTTTTTATGAAAATCTGACTTCATTTGTCTCTTCTGTGAGAAATATGTTTTCTTCCAGAACCAAGTCATCAGAAAAAAATTTCTAAACTGTTTTTATCATTTTAAAAATGATTCATTCAATACATGTTTACCCATATATAATTATTAATAATTTATATAAAAGGAATATTATTTCATTTTCAAATAAATAGTTATTTATCTATTACCAAAAATGCGAAATAAATCTTCGTATCTTTTAATGAACAAAGAATTTTCCAAACCTTATTTACATTACAAAATGAATTATCTTTTTTACTCTTATAGAATGTATGAAATATCTAATAATCATAACCTACATTTATTTAAATCTTCTTTTCACCATTATGATGATACTTTTAAAGAAATTTTTTAAAAAGTGAATTTCCAAAAAAAATAATTTTCAAAAAAATAAAAATGAAAATGATATTTTCCTCTAGAATATTTTTGAAGATTTTTTTATTTAATAAATTAAAAAATCCCTTATTCTTAATCCAATGGATATAAATTTTATTGATATCATCCTTATTATTTTTCTAGATGTCCTATGATTATTTTGACTAAGGGAAGAATTGAAATCCACTTCCTTAAATAATTTCCATAGTAATTAAATTCCCATTGAGTTATTAACTATCATGTGGTCATCAAAAAGTAAATTTACTGTGAATATTAATATAATTTTTCCTGGAAAAAAATTATTTCGTAAACCATATACCATTTTTTCATTTATTTATTACCTCTAATGTTCTTTGATTAACATGGAAATATTGAAAAGTATATATCCTTTACTCAATATAGATATTTGATAAGACACAAGTTAATGAATTAAATATATTATTCAATATATGAATAATGATTTGGAAATTCATGACATGGTTTGGGGACCGGTTAGAGTAATCCCCTAGATGCATCATTTTTTCAGTGGGATGAATCTATTGGATTGCATCAGGTAATTAGGTTTCTATGTATTGTGTTTTAAACATTCATGTTGGTAGATCTTGATGTTAAAGGAGTCATGTTCCTAGAAAACATGATGTATTATAATTAATCATTCCCTTCATTCAGTATTCAGTTATTCCTACCCAGGATATTTTTTTATGATAGTATCTATGGAAGCATTTGATTATACGTTATTAATTAAATGGAATGTATTCTTAGTTACGTAACATTCAATGTGGGTTATTACTTATTTATTCATAAAGAAATATTATTTATATGGCATGTCTGTTCAGTTATTTACCTTTATATATTGAATATTCTCATTGAATCGATATTTATTTTACTATATTTTACCCTTACTAATCATTTGAGATCACCATTATTTTGTTTCATATACATAGGATTCCACAAATATTGCTATGAGAGATATTCATGGATACTCTTGATGGAATAAAGTTATTTTAAAAATATATGTTGAAATTTTATGTGTTAATATTTAATGAAAAACTTTTGTATCAATCTAGTTCACCATGACTACTAAACTGATAGATCCCTCATTATTTGTTTCCTTGTATCTTATGAAGATTTAATGGTAGTAGGCACTAGATATGGGGTATTGGGGTTGGGGTTGCTATAGTTTTGTTACAGTAGAGATTCTTTTTTTCTTGAAATAAATCAATATTTGGATACTACAACTGGATTAGTTTATAGAACATATTTACCAAGAGTTAATAACTCTAAATGGTTCCATCAATCTTGCCTCGACCATAACTTGGTACACAAAAACGGGACTTACTATTCACCTGTTTTGATACTCCTGAGGGATATGCTAAAGAAAATTCACATTTTCTTTACAAACCATTATAAAGGATATAAGTAGATGATGATAATGAATTTCCAAGTCTAAACCATAGAGAAATGATGGACCTATGTTGAAATAAAATAGATGAAGTATGTATGTATTGATATTCCATAATTAAATTATATATTTATTTTTTGAAATGATACTTTGGGTATAAGATTCAAGAAACATCTAGGGATTGTATTAAATTTTAGAAGCACATGTCTCGTAATTAAATTAATTGTTATGGATAAAATCTTGGGTTTATGATTTTAAGTTTGATCAAAACCTGATGTATTAAATGGATATTTTTTGGTTTTCTCTGATGATATTCTACTCATATTAATGACATTTTTGATACAATTATGGAAAGATTCTGTTTTAGAGGAAAATTTATTTGAGGGGTACTGCCTTTATATTTTATATACATATGTTTAATTGTATTGATAAAAATTAGGGTTGATATGTTAAATAATAACATTGTAATGATAGTAAAATAGTATGTATATTGATTGTGGGAAAAGGAATAATAATTTGTATTAAAAACCATAGTAAAAATGGTTATTTAATTATTAACAATATTTCAAGGATGTCAATCAATTTTTTGGTAGTTTTATTGGAATTATATTAATATAGATTATAAAAAGGACAACCTACATTCATGGTGATAAAACATCATATCCATGAAGGCAGTGGGTCTCAAAAACATGACTAAATGATGATAAGGGTTTCATCCCAACCACTAGCCTACATGATGTTCATGTCAATATTTCATTTTTTTCAGTTAAAAACTATAATGAATAAATATTAATAATAAACTAGTGGTATTAATTTTTTCTTTTAGAGATTAATGTATAAACAATATTGGTTGTAAAAAATAGTTACATTGAAATACTATTAACTCTTTTATGTGTCATAAGATCCATTAAAATTAAATTTCAGTGCTTTATACACAAAAAAATAATTTTTTCATATTTATTTCCTCGAATAAGAAATGAATTGGATCAAAGAATAACCAAAGGATAAAATTTTCATTGTGAAACAAAAAAGTATCAAAAAAGTATAATTTATTTTATTTATAGGTAGTAAAATTTATCTTTAACTATACAAATTTTTTGAAATAAAATTTAATCATAGTATCATCATTTCTAAAAATATCAATGACTTTTTGACACCTATTAGATTTATGGTTTTGAGACACTCAACATTCCATTTATCATTCACTTGTTTGATATAAATAACCTCAATAACTCTTATCAAATATTTACACTTTTCCACATTTTCTATATCTTCATGTTCCACCAATTTTACCCATCATTGAATTCAATTTATATATTATTCCAGATAAACTTCGTACTTTCTAATCTCTCTTATTAAGAGGATATTTTATTAAATATTTTTTGATGTGGGTTTTTCAAAAATGGTATTTACAAATTTCAAACACTTTATTATCGATATCGAGTTTAGATTGTGTGGATGAAATTATCTAATTTGGATGGAATTTAACACCCCAAATATTTAAAATATGAACATCATGTTCAATGGTATGTATGACACATAACACCAGGAGTATAATGGAAAATAACAAACTAATACATTATGATATATTTATTATTTTCAATGTATTATATATGTTAGATGGTATGTGAGTATGATATACTCTATAATACCAAATGTAGGATCGAATATATATGTATGAGATTATCAAATACAAGAGTTGGTGAATTGTATACTTAAAAACATTAAGGAAATTTTTCAAAAACAAAATTCACAACACCTCTAAGTAATAATAACTTGCTTGATTTCGAAAAAGTGATTCTGGAAATGAAACTTCACAAAAGTTTACACAAACTGACATTATACCTTAAAGTGTATAGAATCTAACTAAATCAGATTAAAAGTAAGGAAGTATAAGAAAGTTATACTTTCCTTAACAATACAAAATGTACAGCAGAAAACAAAGTAGTAACACTACATGTAGCAAAAAATAACTCTTTTAACCCAAAGAGAAGGGTATCCAACAACCCTGGATAAGAGGTCCCTTGATTTATACTTTCAAGAATGTCTGTATTACCCACACCAGGGTAAGGCCTCGATACGAAGATCGGAGTCTGTCTTGCTAACCCCTCAAGACCTCAACTATCAAGTAGTTGGCACCTTTGTCTTCTTATCCCTAGAATCCCTTGATTCTACACAGAAATAATCAGAGTTGCACGAAGCAAGTCTACACTAAGCAAAGTTTGAACAAACTGTTCATACATTCTTCATGATGAGTGAGAGTTTATAAGACCATCTCCCTCTAGAAATCACTTCAACAACATGTAATCACGGTTGTCAATAGTGTTTTCATGTATTTTCTTCTTTTCAAATGAGCTCCTATTTATAGGCACAACTCCAATGGCTGGCTCCCTCCTCCAACGTCCATATTCTTCGTTGAAATTCAGAGGGACCTGTACACATGTCACTCAAACAACAGATAGTTGATAACTGAAGGCACGACATCGTTTTATAATAAAACAAGTGAAAACATAACTAAACCAGTTATTCAGAATCGAAAAAATGAATGTTCAGAGTGTTGAAAGTTAATGTTCAGATTCTAACCAGAAAATGAATTCGGAGTCTATAATAAAGTGATATTCAGATTTTTCTTTGGAGAAGAATTCGGAGTCGAACTTCATACAAGTTTGTATCCATAATTAGTAATCATAATTCACAATCTTAATTCGTAATGAGAATTCGTAATTAGAATTTGACATCAGAATTCATAAAGAGAATTCATAATCAGAATTCATCATCAGAATTTATAATGAGAATAAATTATCAGAATTCGACATTAGAATACGTAATGAGAATTCATAATCAGAATTCATCATCAGAATTCATAATGAGAATTCATCATCATAATTCATCATCATAATTTGTAATGAGAATTCATAATTAGAATTCATCATCCGAATTTGTAATGAGAATTCATAATCAGAATTCATCATCAGAATTCGTAATGAAAATTCATAATCAAAATTCATAATCAGAATTCATAGTTAGAAATTTATATAAGTTCCTAATCAGAATTTAGAGTTTAACTTCATAAATGTTTGTAATAGGGAATTCCGAGAAGAACTTCATAAAATTTCATAACAAGAATTCAGATCCTAAAACAGAATGCTTCATATCTATGTATTATATGATTTCGTGGTTTTAAATATGAATCTGATTTTTATACTTAAGAAAAATATTGATATGAACAATGAAGTATAGGTACGGGTATATTTCCTTTGGTAAGGAAATTTTCCTTATAGAAGTAAAATATTGGGTAAAAAAATTCTTAAGGATATGGTGTTTGTGATTTTCAAAACATGAAAATATGGAAAGTCATAAGGAAAACCTTATTGACTCAACAATATCCCCCTTTTTGGAAAGCACAAACATCCTTCCGAAAAAGAATATAAGAACTTAGAAAAACATTTTCTAGACTTTGAAATAAAGCTTATCTCCCTTTATACATGGACAATGGTGAATAGGACTAACTTCCCCTTAGGATTTGGAACACTAAGGATCGTATTCTCGGTTTCTGGAATATGATTTTCATTATGAATATGGAATTCATTGTAACGAGCACTCCCCTTTAGATAAACCCCCCCCCCCCCCCCCTTACCTATGGATACTTCTTCTATACTTATAAATCTTTTTCCTTCTCTTCTTTAGAATTATTTTTCTTTATCCCCCTTTTTGATTTTCGAAAAGTGTTTGAGGGAATGGAAAACAGTATGGTACCTAAAATATTATTACAAAATACCACAAAAGACAAGAAATCAGATTTTTCATTATGATTGAAAGTATTAGTACATGGAAAAAAATAAATACAACAAAAGATCGGAATATGTCTATTTGTATTCTTTTAACATGGGGATTAGCTTCTTTAGAGGGGGTTTTAGCATATTTAACTCTTTGTGGTCCTCCTCAGCTTTCTTTTCTAAGGCTTTAATCTTGTCATCTTGAGCCTTCAGAACCTCTGACTGAGCTTTAAGAACTTCATACTACTTTACAAGCTTCTATTCGATCTAAATCTGGAGATCTCTTTCCCCTTTCCAGCTTTGAGCAATAGAGTTAAGCTTCCCATTCAGATCCTTTATTTATTGATTCTGAGTATTTTTCTCTAGGTTCAGCTTTTCCTGAAAACTATTTGTAAGATCCTTGATCTTGGAATCTTCAGTATCAAAAGCCTCTTTTACTTCCCCTTGAAATTCATCAAGCTCTTCCATATGTTGGATGATCTTCTTTGACCAAGTGGTCATTTTCATGCAAGACTTACTGTGAGCTTCGTATACTTTAAGAAAATTTTTGAAATATGATTCTATATTTACACACTTGTTCATCGCCCTGGACACCGAATCCGACTTCTGATTATGAGTATGTTGGATCCTCTGTAATCTAGAATCTATGTTTGTAAAATTCGGAATGAAACCGACTAACTTCTACAAAGAGTGCTCTAAAAAATAATGACCATGTGAAGATGACTCTATATCTGTGACATTACTTGGTGAGAGTGGGTTTTCAAGCTCAACAAGATTCCTTTTTGAAGGTCCTACAACTTCCTTCCTCTTCACTATAGACATTCTTTGAGAATCAACAACCACTTTCTTACCCTTATCAATCATTGGTATAGCTTGCTCATCAGGGGATTTATGATCTCTATCAGATAATTGAACAACTCTTTCATCATCAAATTTCTCATTTTCTGCTCCTTCCTCAATAAAGTGCTTTTCATAGATTTCTTGCTCAGATAATTAATTTACTTATTCTTCTTCCTTGTCTTCATCTTTCTTTCCATCTTTCTCTTATTCCTTTCCAGGAGTGACAAGCTTCAAGGACTCGGCCTCATATTTTTGGAGTGGTGATTTCTCTGATCTATTTGCATTATCTTGAGATTCTTCAACTTGTTTAATCATATCATCTAAATCACCACTTTCTTCTTCTTCTTCTTTTTCTTATACTTCTTCTACTTCCTCCCCTTCTACTTCTTTAACAACTTCTTTCTCTTTAGATTTTTCTAGAGTGAAGAAATTATTCCCCAGAGTCTCAGGTAATGGCTCGACTAGGAATGTTCTTGGCACTAGAATATTCTCGGAAGATACTTCTTGGATTTCAAAAGAGATTGCACAACTTCATCCTCAAACGTTTTCTTCTTCATCTTCTTCACTTTTTCTTTCTTTTCACGGTATTCAACAGTCTTATCCCTTAATGACTTAGCTTCAGCAGGGTCCAAGCCGAACTGTGGTTCCCCTTCTTTCCTCTTTTTCTTATCATCCCTCTATTTTACAACCACCTCATCTGGATATTCTTTTTGTTTCTTCAGTTTGGGAGGTGTGGATTGGGCTTCCTTAGACTTAGGGGTTTTATCTTCAACTTCCACTTCTTTCAACTTTCTTTTCTTGCCCACCTTCTTCAATGGCTCAGCTTTTTCAATATTTTCTGGATTTTCTTCTACCTCTTCCTCTGGAAGATCATAAAACAATTTTATCTCCTTAGAATAACCCATATTCATTCCTTTCAGAGTCTCATAACTAACAAGCATAACTTTTCAATTCCGAGATATGGATTTGAATGAAATCTTGAATGATTCAAGACACCAAACTATCAGCTTTGAAAGTAAGGCAGGATACATGATAATTTGGGCTCTTATATTTCCATTCTTGATGTTCTGAATTGCAACAAGAACATGCCTCCTCAAATTTATTTTACATAGATTTACCAGGAATTCTAAGAAATATATGTCACTCTTCTTGAGGGTATATTTTTCACCTTTTCTCGGTACTAAAAAAACTTGTACCCATAGCTGAAGGATCCAGTTGTTAGAAGATATATGAGTAATGTTTGTTGTCTTGACATCAGAAAGTCCAAGACATTGCAAGTCCTAGTCCTTAACTAAACTACCGTGAACATCTGGGAGTTTGTGGGAGCAAAATTATGCCTCCCCTTCATATGATAATCCCACCAAGTTGGAAACTTTGGTATAAGAGAGTTTTTAGTTTTTTCTATAAGACTTGAATGAACATCTTTCTCTATCATCTTCCTTAAAGAAGCACATTGACTCATAAAACACTATGAGTAAATCCGGATACACCATGTCTTGATCACCTGGCTTAGATATGCAGAAATCTTCCCATCCATTTAACTTGATATTATTAGAAATGATAGAATCATACTTGAAAAATTTCTGATGCACCAACCTTTCCATGTATACTATCCATTTTGAGATTGGCTTCATGGTAGAAATTTCTTGGCAAGAGGCTTCTACAGACATTCGGACTGGAGGAACTCTGAGATATTCAAAACGAGCTTAAGAAGGGTATCAGAGCTTCATCACCTGAAATCTTTGAAAACAGATGTGGGACAACCATCGGGGGTCCCCTTTATATAGGTGATGAAAGTGACCTTTCAACTTCCAATTCCAATATAACGGTTGAAAAACTCTCTGATCTAATCTCACGGTTGAAAACATTCCCACAAAGAAATCGTGAATCCAATCTCTTGAGGTTTTAAGAAAAACATTTGGATTTTTGAAGAAACGAATCTGAAAAAAATTAAAATAAAAAAGTAACTACAATCAAGTAAAAATTATTACGAAAACATAATTAAAGAAATCATACCTTTCGGAGTGTCTAGAAAGATTATTTGTAATAGGTGATAATCTTCTTGAAGAAAATTTGACTACGAAAAACTCACTACGAAAATCTTAAAATTTAAAATATTTATTGAAAAAACATTGAGTACCAAAAATTGATCCCAAAAAGTATGCGTACGAGAATTCCCATTAAGAAAATTCTCATTACGAAAATTTCCATTAAAAAAACTTCCAGCACGAAAATTTGAAAAACTAACTACGGAAAATTCATTATGAAAAATTTTAAAAACCAACTACAAAAAATTTCATTACAAAAAATTTGAAAAACCAATTACAAAATTTTTCATTAACTTTAATAATAGATGTACTCCCCCTATGAAAAGGAGTTTATTACTGTAAGGTGATTGGTTCAACAGAAAGTTAATGGAGGAAGATTACCTCATGGTTATCATTCCAATCTTCTGTTTAAAGTATTCAAATCTATCATTGGGTAACGATTTTGTGAAAATATCAGCAAATTGATTTTGCATTCCAATAAATTGAAGAATGATATCTCCTTTTAGTGTGTGATACCTAAGAAAGTGATTCCTAATGTCTATTTTCAATTCACGAGAGTGATTTGTAGGGTTTTTACTTAGGGAAATGGCACTCGTGTTATCACACAAAATTTGAGTCTTAGTAAATCTCAATTCATAGTCTGTGAGTGTGTGTTACATCCACAACACTTGAGCACAACAACTTCCAGCTGCTACATATTCAGCTTTAGCAGTGGAGAGTGCTACAGAATGTTGTTTCTTACAAGACCAAGAAACTATTGAATCTCCTAGGAAATGACAAGTTCCGTATTTACTCTTTATATCCATTCTACACCCACCAAAGTCAGCATCTGAAAATCCTTTTAAGAAAAAATAATTTCAAGAAGTATAAAATAGTCTTAAATCCATGGTTCCCTTTAAATAGAGAAAAATTCATTTAACTTCCTTTATATGAGATTCCTTAGGATTGGATTGTTATCTTTCACATAACCATACTGAAAACATCACATTTGGACGACTATCTGTCAAGTAAAGTAGAGGTCCTATGATACCTCCAAAAGATGTTTGATCTACTGGTTTCCCGGCTTCATCAAGATCAAGTGTTTTTAAGGTACCAATGGGAGTACTTATACTCTTATTTTTTTCATATCCATACATTTTAAGAAGATCTTTAATATAATTATGTTGGGAAATATAGATTCCTTCTGGTTTTTGAGAAATTTGAAAACCTAGGAAAAATGTTAACTCACCCATCATACTCTTTTCAAACTCAGATTTCATTAGATCCGTAATGGAATCTGTTAAGGATTGCTGACTTGAACCAAATATAATGTCGTCAAAATAAATTTTAACAATCAAAACATTTTTCTTATCTTTCTTTATAAAAAGGGTTGGATCTGCATTTCCCTTAACATAGTTATTTTGAAGCAAAAATCTTGTAAGTCTATCATACCATGCTTGAGGGGCTTATTTAAGTCTATACAGAGCTTTGGTATGTCTAAAAACATGATCAGGATGTTTTTTAACTTCAAATCCATGAGGTTGTTCAACAAAAAACATCCTCTTGAACATAACCATTAAGAAAATCACATTTCACATCCATTTGAAAAAGTTTGAAATTCAAGAATGCTGCAAAGGAAAGTAAAATACGAATAGATTCATGTCTAGATAAGGGAGGATAGGTCTCTTCATAGTCTATGCTTTCTTGTTGATTATAGACTTTAGCAACTAATCTATATTTATTTCTAACAATGATTCCATTTTCATCACACATATTTATGAAGACCCGAATTACTCTAATAACAAAATTTTCCTTAGGTCTTTCAACTAATGTCCAGACTTTATTCCTTTAGAATTCATTTAGTTCATATTGAATGGCTTTGATCCAATCATCATCACCTAAAGCTTCATCAGTTCTTTTTTGTTCTAATTGGGTAAGGAATGCTAGATATTCTATTTCATTTCTTAAGGAAATTATAGTCCTTACAGGTTGATTGACATCACCAATGATGCTATCACTGGGATGATTCTTTAGAAACAAATGCTTTGGGTTTTGTAAAACCTGTTCATCAACATAGGGTACGAAATCTTCTGGGGTAAATGTTTTAGAAGCATCTTCTTGAACATTTTCCGTATCAGAAGGATTTTCTATCAAAGGTTGATAATTAGTTTTTGAAAACACATCTAAGGATGTAGGTTGGGGTTGTTTAAAAATAAAAGGATCAGTTTCATAAAATTTAACATGTACTGTCTCTTCAACAGTAAAAGTGTTTTTATTGAAAACTATATATGTCTTAGAAGTTGTGGAGTATCCTAAGAAAATTCCTTCATCCAATTTTTGTACGAATTTGTGTAAATTATCTTTACTATTCAGAATGAATAATTTGCAGCCAAAAAACATAAAGTAGGAATGCCTGGGTTTTCTTCCATTCCATAACTCATAAAGAGTTTTATTAAAAAAATGTCTAATAAAAACACGATTTACAGTATAACAAGAAGCACTTGTAGCTTCAGCCCAAAAATCATTAGCTACAGAATACTCACTCAACATGGTTCTAGTTATCTCTTGAAGAATTATATTTCTTCTTTCAAAAAAATTATTCTTGTTTAGGTGTTCTAGGTGCTGAGAAGTTGTGAGTAATACCTTTTCTACTACAAAAACTTTAAAAATAAGAATTTTGAAATTCTCCTCCATGATCACTATGGATAGTTTTCAATGGAAGGATTTTCTCATTTTTCACTTGGGCTCTAAAACTTTTGAAATAAGAGAAGGCTTCAGAATTCTTTACTAGAAAATAGACCCACATAAATCCAGTGTATTCATCAACCAAGAAAAATACATAATATTTTCCCCTAATGCTTCCAGTTTGTGTTGGACCAAAAATATCCATATGCACGAATTGTAATGCATCAGTGGTTGAGACATCACCGACTGATTTAAAAATTGATTTATGTTTCTTTCCATATTGACAAGGTTCACACTCTTTTAAAGAATCAAATATAAGCAATGGTATATCCTTAAATAAACCTTTCTTAAAAAGTTTTCATAGGTTACTTAGGTTACAGTGTCCTAACCTTCTTTGCCATAACCAAGAATGATCTTCCATTGCACTAAGGAAAGGTAAGTCTTGGATATTAAGGTATTCTATGTTTAGTGTGTAAACATTCTCTTGTCTATTGGCAGAAAGAATAAATTCCTACTTGGAATTGTGTACTAAGATCTTATCATTCTTAGACTTCAAAAGGTAGACTTCATCACATAATTGGCTTATGCTAATGAGGTTGTGCTTAAGATCCTTAGAAAATAAAACATTCGATATCGAAGTTTTTCCAAGAAGAACGATGTAACCTATACCAATAATTTCTCTCTAAGCATTATCTCTGAATGTTACTTTTCCTCCTTTCGTTTTGATAATATATTCAAAATAGTTTCTATTACTAGTCATATGCCGGGAAAATCCATTATCCATGTACCACGTATTGATGTTGGTACTTTCCCTATTTTCCAGAAAATAAGAAAAATTTGGATTTTCAAAATCCAAACATTCTTGGATCCGGAATTGTCAGATAACAAAATTTTCGGTATCCACATTTGTTTAGAAAAATAATCTTTATAAAACCCAAGAGATTGAACTCTATTAAAGGAGAAATGTTTCTTCCAATGCCCACCACATTGACACTTAGTGCAAAAAGGAGCACTACAAGGAACAAAATATTTGTTTTTGAAAACCAGTGTTTGGTGAGTATAACCTACTCTAGTAGTGTTTCCTTGAGGTTTAATTTGAGAATACATGTTGTCAAAATTTTCATTCCCCGAGGTAAATTTTGAAAGAAGCTTCTTAAGAGAAAAAATGTTAGATTTAAGTCTGATGACTAAATTCGTATCCTTAGGAATCATTTCCTTAGAGTTAGATTTTTCTTCAAAAAGTTGTATTTTTTAGATAGAATTTTTAACATATTTTGAAAGTTCTTCATTATCAGAATTTTCTTTCTCAAGGTCTTTAGAAAGTTTTTCTAAAAGCTCTTCTTTATTTTTAATATCACTAGAAATATCTGAAATCTCTTTTGTAAGAATTTCTTCCCTAGTATTTTCCTTGTATAATTTCTTAGAAATTTTAAAATTTTTTGCATCATTTAACTTGGTAAATCTAGAATCTTTTTCATATGAAGGAAATTCTTCATTTTCTGATGATGACATATCTTCATTAGAAGTACTATTTTTGGAATAGTAATTCTTATCAAGAGATAAATTTGTTAAAGCCTCGGCAGATCGTACCTTGGCCATAAGACATGTATTAGGGAAAGAAGTAGTAGTAATGAAACCCATATTATACTATGCTGATGAATCATTTTTAGAAGATTCAATTTCTGAAGAATCTCCACAGCTAGCACTCCAAGTGTCGTTATCTTTAAGACTTTTCTTGTGTTTTGATCGATAGAATTTCTTCCTGGTCATTTCTGAATTACTTTCCTTCTTTTTCTTCTTTTTCAACAGGGGACAATCAGGTCTAATATGACCTGTTCCTTTAAATTCATAACATGTAACTTCTCCATATTTAGTATCTTTGTAGTCTTTCATCTTGTATTTATTTTGATGATTCTTTTGAGCTACAATATTGTTCATTCTTTGAGCAATATTATCTAATTCATTTTTAGACTTTTCTGTGTCACTAGAATCTGAATGAATAATGACTTTATTTGTCTTTGATGTGGTTACTCTTTTTGGGGTCTTGGCTTTCATATGTTTAGAAGTGGTTGTAAAATAAACTCTTCTATTCCCATTATTCTTCTTGACATTTTCTGCATCTCTCTTCATTCTGGTTTCATGCTGAAGAAGAGTTCCAAAAAACTCATCTAAGGAAATCTGAGTGACTTTCCTATTCTCATCAATAACTGTCCTCTTGGACTCCCATTCATTTGGCCTGATATCTATGATCTTTTCCACAAGAGCCTCATCATCCAAACCTTTTTATCCCATAGACTGTAAGCTATTCACAATAGTCATAAACCTTTACTGAAATTTTCTTATAGGTTCTCCAAAAGGAAAGTTAAAACTATGGTATTCAACTCTCAACATAGCTCTTCTTGTCTCTACGACTTTTAATGTACTGAAACGTGTCACTTCAAGTTTCTTCCAGATACTATTTTCATCTTCGAGAAAAGATATTTGACTATAGATGTTCCTATTCATGGAACACAACAAAGTATTTCTGACTCTGAAATTTGATTGATATTATGATTTCTCCTGATTCGTAAAGGTTCTCAATTCCTTATCCGAAATTTTATAATCTCTAGTCAGAATTAGATAGTTATCAACTCCAGTATTGATAAAAAATGTCTTCATCCAATCGATCCAGTACTCATAATCATTTCCATAAAAAACAGGAGGTCTGGTAGGATTTAGATTATCAATAGTACCAACATTTAAACCTTCTATCCTTAAGATAGTCTTTGGCACAAAAACATTTTAGTGGTATATGTATGTAAACAATAGAAAATATCCAAATCAAAAAAAATGTTTAAGCAAAAAAAATGAATCTGAACAATATTATTCTGAAAAATAGATTCTGAAAAAATAGGAATCCAGAAAATTCAATTCCGAATATGCAATTTTGAAAGTTATGAGAAGAAGAAGGTCTTCTAAATCTAATCGTGAGATTAATTCAGATTGTACCTAATCCTCTTATACCAATTGTTAGATGGTATGTGATTATGATATACTCCATAATACCAAATTCCGGATTGAATATATATGTATGAGATTCTCAAATATAAGAGGGGTGAATTGTATACTTTAAAAAACTTTAAGGAAATTTTGCCTAACCAAAATTCACAACACGTCTAAGTTCTAATAACTTGATTGATTCCAAAAAATTGATTCTGGAAATGAAACTTCACAAAAGTTTACACCAACTAATATTCTACCTTAAAGCTTATATAATCTAACTAAATCAGAGTACAAGTAAGGAAGTATAAGAAAGTTATAATTTCCTTAACAATTCAAAATGCACAGCAGAAAACAAAGTAGTAACACTACAAGTAAGATACAATAACTATTTTAACCCAAAGAGAAGGGTATCCCACAACCCTGGATAAGAGGTCCCTTGATTTATACTTTCAAGAAAATCTATCTTACCCACATTAGGGTAATCCCTCGATATGGAGATCGGAGTCTATCTTGCTATCCCCACAAGCCGTCAACTATCAGGAAGTTGTCACCTCTATCATCCTATCCCCAGAAGCCCTTGATTGTACACAAAAACAATCAAAGTAACACGAAGCAAGTCTGCATGAAGAAAAGTTTTACCAATCTGTTCAAACTTTTTTCACGATGCGTGGGAGTTTATAAGAGCCTCTCCCTCTTGAAATCACTTCAACATCATGTGAGAATGGTTTTCAAAGATGTTGTCAAGTATTTTCTTCTTTTCAAATGACCTCCTATTTATTGGCACAGCTCCAACAGCAGGCTCCATCCTCCAATGGTCATATTCTTCCTTTAATTTCAGAGGCATCTGTACACAAGTCACTCAAACAAAAGTTAGTTGATAACTGAAGGCACGACATCATTTTATAATAGAACAATTGAAAACATAACTAAAACTGTTATTCAGAATGGAGAAAATGAATGTTCAGAGTGTTGAAAGTTAAAGTTTAGAGTCTAACCAGAAAATGAATTCAGAGTCTATAATAAAGAGATATTCAGATTCTATTTTGTAGAATAATTCAGAGTTGAACTTCATACAAGTTCGAATCCATAATTTGTTATCAGAATTCACACTTAGAATTCATAATGAGAATTCGTAATCAGAATTCATCATCAGAATTCATAATGAGAATTCGTAATCAGAATTCGTCATCAAAATTCTTAATGAGAATTCATAATCAGAATTCATCATTAGAATATGTAATCAGAATTTGTAATCAGAATTCATCATCATAATTAGTAATGAGAATTCGTAATCAGAATTCATCATCAGAATTCGTAATGAGAATTCGTAATCAAAATTCATTATTAGAATTCGTAATGAGAATTTGTAATCAGAATTTGTCATCCGAATTCATAATCAGAATTCGTAATCAGAATTCATCATCAGAATTCATAGTTCGAACTTTATATAAGTTCGTAATAATAATTCATTGTTGAACATAATAAAAGTTCATAACAGGGAATTTGCAGTATAACTTCATAAAAGTTCGTAATAGGAATTCAGATCCAAAAACATAATGATTCATATCTAAGTATTATACGATTCCGAGGTTTTTGATATGAATCTGATTTTTATACTTAAGAAAAATATTGATATGAACAATGAAGTATAGGTATGGGTTGATTTCCTTGGGTAAAAAAATTTTCCTTATAGAAGTAAAATATAGGGTAAAAACAAATTTGCTTAAAGATAAAGTGATTGTGATTTTCAAAACAAAAAGGAATGGAAAAGTCATAATGAAAACATTATTGAATCAACTCTATATATTCTATATCTTTAAATGCACACAAAATTTATTTTACCTTGTGTGACATGAAAAAATGAGTTCCTTCAATATCTTTCATTATACAAAAGACCATGTTTTGTCGAACAAAAATATATTGTTAAAATTGTTATTTAATTTATTATTTATAACTTATCCATTAAATTATAGGTTTTGAATATGATTACAAGACTAATAAAAATTTGTTTTTTAGATGATAAAATTTAAATTCATTGGTTACTAATTAATTATAAATTAAAATAAAAACCAACTGAATATAAAGGAAATGTTTTTATCAACCCAATGGAGTTTTGTCTCAAAATATTTAATTAAATACTATTAGTGAATGATCATAGTGAAATATATAAATTATATATTCAATATTTTTTACATTCATCTAATATATTTAATAGGCATAAGGTATGAACATATCCAATGTTTTGCATAAAAATCCATTTTTATTAAAAGGAATCTTTTTAGCCTTTTAATGGTGAAATTTTTTTAAAAATAATTTTTGAAACATTTATAAATCATATATGAAAAAATAAAAATTATTTTTTGGAGAGAAATATCAAATTTATCTTAGGGTGAATTTTTGGTATTTCTCTGAGAAGTTTAATTTTTTATTGAAAATAGAAAAAAATTGAATTTTAATGGAAATTTTCATTTTTATCTAAATAATTTATAATGTTAAATTAAATATTAAATTGTTTTTAAAGTAATAAATAGTTTAATTATAAATATATTGATTCATTTATGGTCATTGGAATCAATGTAATTCTGAATTTTGATATAGAAAACATTATAAACTTTTGAACATTTCCACTCTAAAAACCTTATTTCTTATCATGTATGTAGGATTAATTTTAAATTTAATTCTTCACCATATATGAATTAAATTTGTACAAATGGATTAAATATTTGGAATAAAAATTATTTATATTATCTCAAAATTTCAACTAAATTTATTAGCCAAATTATTTGTGATAATAGTTAAAATTAATTAAAGAGGTAAAAGAAAAACAGGTTTACTTGGTGGTTAAACATAGCCATTAAGGTGTAAAAATGACCGTAGTTTTTCCAAAACCCATTGTATGGACACATTTATACATTATAACTTCTATTTTATATAATAGACCACTATTGGGTACTGGTGATATGATAAAATTTGGTGGAATTCACTCTTTCTATAAATTACATGTTTACCACTCACCCCACTTATAAACGGCCATCCCCCTCTCCTCTCCACTTCACTCCAGATAAATATTTTTTTTAAAAAAATAATTTTCCAAATTAATACATAAAAACCTTAATTATTTTTTATTTTAATAATTAATTCAATGTTTTATGTTTTTACTGCATAACTAAGAAGGATATCTGAAGAAGAGGTAATAGGCTTCTTAAATAAGTTTTTATTTCCTTATATACCTCCTTCAATAATTATTATAACATTTTTATATAAATAAAATAGTATATCACATATATTGAGATTTTTTTATGTTAAGGTTTTGACCTATAAATTCACACACATCCATCAAATGAGTTACGAAATCATTATTTGTTTGTATAATGGACTACCGCCTTGTGAAATGTTATTAGTTGTTTTTTCCATTACTACATTTCATGGTATGAAATAATGATGTATTTTTAGTTTATATATGATATATATGATATTTTTATGTTATTACATTTCTAGAATTATTATACCCCAAAAACCTTCAGGTTTTCTATTTTGTGGGAATACAATAATGTCACTTATGTGTATGGCAGACTTCCGCCTCGCGAATGGAAGTGATTCGTTCAAACATTACATTGAATGTATTAAGGGTAAGGTAAACATAAATATAGTACATGTATTAATTAATTATTATTACATTATTATAATATATACATATATATAATTTACTTTTCATTCACTCAATACGACATGAAAATGGAAACAGTTCTCATGCCTATGTATGGCCAAACGTCTCCATGAACGGTGTAGTATAATTCCTATAACAAAATTACATAGATTACTCTAAATACCTATATTATTAATATATATGATACAAAAAAAATAAAATTCCATATGTGATTAAATCATGATCTAGGTAATTTTAACAAGAAAATAACTACAAAAAACTATACTTGTAAAACAAGGCAATTAACACCTGAAATATTGAAAATATTGAAATATTATTAACAAAATAGAAGAAAATATGTTATTAAAGGATAATATATGTTATTATAACTATTAATATTTTTATTTTATAAGTTTATAACGTGATTAAATCCATTATATGTGATGTAAAATAGAGTTCAAATAGAAGGATGTTTAATG
The DNA here is from genome assembly GCA_963277665.1 of Viscum album. Classification (NCBI taxonomy): domain Eukaryota; kingdom Viridiplantae; phylum Streptophyta; class Magnoliopsida; order Santalales; family Viscaceae; genus Viscum; species Viscum album. Next base: position 556,021,984 of record OY728122.1, on the reverse strand, counting down.
TAAGGTATTTAATATCAATTTCAATTCATCGAGGCTTCTTGTAATGTTATGCACCAAGTTTCTTTTATATGGTCTATTTATTGTCCCATTGACATGTAATTTCATGAAAAATTACTTCATCATAGAATTATAAGTTTCAATTTGAATTATTTTATCTACGGGGATTTGAATTAAGAGTTTATGAGTGGTAAAGTGTTTCTTAACTCTATTTCTTTCCATTTGGTTATTAAAATTCCTCATTATTGTTAACTTCTTATAATTATATGTGTCATGAATTTTAAATATATCATGACTTATTTACAATTTTTTTATTTAAATTTTATACACATAATTTTTTCATTGGTGTATTCTCACTTAAACATTATGATATTTGCATGGGTTTACTTCGCAGCCTCATTTTATTCGAGATTGTTTACACTTGAATTTCCACTGAAAAATATTATTTGATCATTGTTTAATAAACCCATTAATTTTATTCTCATATGGTTATTCATTATTATTTTAAATTAATAGAACACTTCTTCCACTCTTTGTAACTAAAAATAGTTTAAAAAATATTATTAGGAAAATACCATTTCATATCTCTCTTAAGTTAAAAATGCGTTTTCTTCAAAAACCATGATTTTTGAAATTCTTTTCAAAAATGTTTTTAAAAATATCAAAATGATTTATTAATTTTATTTTTAATTATTTTTTACTTATCAAAATATGTTCCTAATCGAATCTAATTTCATTATTAAAACAATTCATATTTTGATTTTACTATAAATGTGAAAGGAATCTTGTTTTCATTTTTGGAATAAGGAACCAGCCTAATATTTTTAAACTGAAAAAAGAATTTTCTACAAAATTTTACGACATAAAATAAATCACCCTTCATCATGAAGATTATTTATTTGAATATTACTTTTATTTTTTATGAGGATATTTTTAAATAATTTTTTTTAAAGTAATTTTCAAATAAAAGAATTTACAAAATGTTTTTAAAAATGAAAAAAAGGTTTCATTTATAATATTTTTCCAATTTATTTTTGTTTCATCAATGAAAAAAACATTATAATTACATAAATGGTTATACACTGTATTTATAAACTTAATATTATTCCATTGTATACCCTATGATTATATTAAAGGGGACAGTATTGAGATTTACATACTCGAATCATTTGCATAGCCATTAACTTTTCCTTGAGTTATTCACTTTTCTGTGATAATTGAACATTAATTTTCCCCTGAATATCCATATTATTTATAAAGTATATGATTATTTACAAAACTGCATTCCGTTTTTTACATATATTGCTTACTTTGAAAGTTATTTATTTAAATAAATAAATATTGATAAATCTATATAATTTTGTTATTATAGATATTTTTAAGGGGAATTGTCTATGAATTTAATAGATAATTCATTATGTGTGTAGTTATTTGGAAATTCAAGAAACAGGTTTTGGACTATTTAATAGAGGCCCCTCGATGCATCGATAGGCTCTTGTGATGAATAAGTAATCTAGCTTTGGTTAAGTGGGTCTTTAACCAATATGATTTAAACTCTTTGTACATTATATCTCAACGGTGAAGGGATCATGTTCCTAGGAAACATGAAGTCTGATAATCAATCATTTCCTTAATTTAGTATTCAATTATTACTATCCATGAGATTTTCACTATGAAATTATCTCACGATTCATTTAATTATCAGTTATTGACTAAATGGAATGTTTTCTGTTACATACCTTACCATATTGATGATAGATTATCTATTCATACAGTCATTATATTTAAATGGAATGCATGTTCAGTTATTTACCTTCCCATATTGAATATTCTCATTAACTTATTGTGTATTCTATTATATTTTACCCTTACTGATTATTTGATCTCACCCTTATAATGTTTTCTTTCCCTAACATTCCACGAGGTTTACTATGACTGATATGTAGGGATAAACTTGATGGAATAAAGTTATTCTAAAAAATTATGATATAATTTTGTGTCTTCAATTGTAATTTAAGACACATTTATGTATCAAGTTTACCACAACTACTAAAATAATCAGTCCTTCAAGATGTGATTCCATGTATTTTATGCCATTATAATGGTTTTAGGAACTGGTTTTAAGCTACTGGGGTTGGGGTCACTATAAGAGTGTTGGTTATTTATTTAATCATAAATGAGTGCATGGAAAAGAGTTGTAACCACTCACATAGTTTAAAATTCCTTGGAGATATTCTATGGTTAATTAAATTTCTCTCTAATATAACATTATGGGGAATTTGAGTATTATATTAACAAATTAGGTTAGAGAACCTAGTAGGTAAATGACTATTTATAACAAATGATTTAACAAAAAGGTACATAGGTTGGACATAAAGTATCATATATTAAAAATTATGATTAATAGGGTATGAAATCTTCTTATTGTTGTTTTCATATTCTTATATTGGATAACATCATAACCCATTTGGTTTCACAACTTGGTTGAAAAATGATCCAGAAAATGATGTTGAGAAAGGTATGTATCATGAAACCACTATGCCTTATAACCGGATAAGAGAGCATACTTAAATAGTTTAGAGTATTCATATATGCATTTATTGATGGAAAAGGATAGATTAAAAGTAATACCTAAGGTGGTAAAGATGATATATTATGATAAATTAAATATTTATACTCGTATATACTTTTATTAGTGAGTGATATTTATCGATTATGTTTTTGAATATTCTATAAGTAATGAGGAATATATGGAACATCTTTGGATTTTTTTTATTTTCTTTATTTTAAATGATGGTAAACATATATTAAATGGAATCATTAACAATAAATAATTATCTTATGATAAGGTTATATTTTTTACAATAAATATTGAAGAAAAAATTATTGAGAGACGGATAACCCTAATGTTTAAAATGACAGTTGATTTCAATAACATTGAGTTAAATTGTATTAATAAACATTAAATTTTTTATTTATATAATAAAAATAAATTCAAAGATATTTTTGTGTAGTGTATCAAATTTTTTTACTATGTTATATATTGACTAGTGTGTGACATTATAAACTCATGGTTAATACATTTAATCAGTAATGTTGTATTCCACTATGGTTTAATGGCTTATATATTCAAATGGTTTTGGGATATGAGTATTTTAGAGAATTCATGATTGGGTTACATACATACATTAGTATATTACTGAATGAAAAAAATTAATATACTTTAAGGAAAGAAAACTAACTCGATATAGCCTAAGAGAGTAAGATAAATGTCATATAATAAATTATATCCTAAATTTGAAATCTTCTATGTATATCCAGTCCTTCATTTATGTGTGAGTAATAATTAAAATAGTGAGGACACAATTTATTTTTGGGGGAATTTAATGACCCAAAAATTTATTTTATAATGCTTTTCCTTTAAATAAACACTATATTGATGGATTAATCTGTAGGAAATACCAAACTAAAATAATATAAGGAATAATAGATAATAAATTTGTTACAATAATAATACCAATGGTAGATAAAAATATTTTAACAAGATATAAATTCTCATAAAATAGGATTAAGATTAATTAATGTTTTAAAAAGGTGTTTTTCAATAAAAGTAATTTTTATTAATTTATTGTAATATCATTCAAAAGATAAATCTATAAATTTTATAATTTCAATTTTCTAAAATAAATTTCATTTTATAATTTATCAAATTAAAATTATCTTATGGTGAATTTCTAAAAAAATTAAAATAAATGCTTTTGATGTGAATTGTAAAAAAACATATTTTTCTATAGAAACTCTCACATTTATGACCTTATATTAAGAAAGGAATTAATTAAATTTTTATGAAACCATTTTTATATAATATATATGCATATATATATTTATTATTATTATTAATCATTTGAAAATATTTTTATGAATTTATGGAACACATGTTTAACATTTAGGAAACCCAAGTGATATTTAACATTAGAAATTATTTTTATGCACTTATACTAAAAATGAAATTCCATCAATTCTAGAAATTAAGTCTAAATTTTTTAATTCAAATTTTATATAAAAATTTAACTATTGTTTTATAATTTAAATTTTATTTTTTAGCATTGAAATTATATTACTAATATTAAAGTTAATGTTCATAGAAATTGTGAAAATGTTATTTTCAATGAATTGTTTTATTAATGTTTTATATTTTTATATAATCGTGTAAAATGATATATTTTTAATAATAACTATAATATGATTTTTAAACCCATATATATTTTATATTAACAAATAATTAACTGATAATAAATAATAAATAATATTAAGAAAACAAAATAGGTAAAGCATCATTTTTCAACAAAAAATAGTTTTTTTATAAAAAAAATTAATTTTATAAATTAAATTTAGAATTAAATTTCATCAAAATTAAATTTCGGTTCATAAAAACTAATTTTTTAAGGATTGGTAATATTATATGTCTATTAAAACCTAAGTTAGTGGAGTAAAAATTAGTCAGCCTGATAAAAATAACAAATGGAAAACCATAAAATATAAGATGAAATGACTTCAAACGTGTTTAAAACATTTGTGTTAATAAATATTTGACTCTTTATTGACACAATATCATCCAAATATCTATTATTTATAATTTTTGGAGTCATTGAACCTTGAATAGTGTAATGGTATCATGGTAAATTAATGTTTATTCAAAAAAAAATTCACTTATAAAATGGTATCACATCCACCCTTTAAATGATCCACATTACCTTATAAATATCCTTGAAAAAATATCCAATTTTCCAACAATATAATTAACATTAATTTACTAATTCCCATTGTTACAACATTTTTTTCTTACTCCTTCAATTTTAATGAGTTCATCAAGAAGAATTTCAAGGTCTCAATATAAGTATTACTCACATCATACCTTCTATTCTTAGTGGTTCTCTTCCAATACTCCCCCAACTATCGTAATATAATGAACTCCGTATCAATATTATAAATAATTGTTATTATATTTATCTAAAAACTCTCATCTATTCCTTCCCATCAACATATAAAAAATACATTGATCGTGTATTGTGTGGACTACCGCCTCCTCAAAGAAACAACTTCAATTTTTTACCATCATCGATATTCGCTGGTTATAATATGGTAATCAATAATAAATGTAAAAAATATAACATATCTATTATTATGAAAAAAAATTAAACCATATTCATTCCTTATCATTCTTTGGGAAATGAAAATGGTAATTATGCATTGTGTCAACTTCCGCCTTCATGAAGTAATGTTTTTCATCTTTCATATTGATTTTCCTTCTTAATAAAAGAAATAAAAATTTGATTAATCAACATAAAAAAATTTATAAATAATGTAATCATTATTATTTTATAATGATATTATAAACTTCCTTAACCATACTCACACATCGAGTTATAGTATGAGCTTGTTTGGGTTGGCTTAAGAACCTGCATAAACAACACTATTAAAAACTATCATGGATAAATATTGGTACTTAAATAATAATAATAATATACGTTAGAAAGATTAGAGTGATTTTATTATAGTTCTGAAAATTTTATATTATGTATGTAACTAATTATTATAATACATTTTTTATCCTTAAAATTTCCAAAATAATCCAACACCAATTCAATTTTCACAAAAAATAACAACCATAAGGAAAATTATATAATAAATAATTAGGATATGATAATATATTGTCCTTATTAAATTAAACATAGATTGATAAGGTTCCCAATATGTTATATAATAATCATAGTTTGAATATTTATAAATTCATATACATTTGTAGAGTGGATCAGAACCATGTTAAGGGTTAATTATATAAATATTCAATCCCTTGAATGAAAATTTTATAATATACACTATTTTTTATTTGGAATAATGTATCTATTTCCCCATTAATATTTTGTATCATTATACACTCATTATTCATGTTTTTTAATTTTTCATTTAAAAAAATATCTTACATGGGGTTTTGATTTGAAAGTTTCTAACATTGTAAGGGTTTGTGCTAACTCAATATTCTTCCATTGTGTTACACACTTTAAAATTAAATTATATGGTTCCAAGTTAGTTAATTATATTTAATGAATAGTTTTTATTTATTTAATCCTTCCTTTTGGGGTTTATAATGATATATTATAACCTAATTTTCAAAATATTAATATGTAAATGATAATTGTACTAGTATGGGTTGTTCGACTCCATTTTCAATACCATATGTCATTTTTGATATTACGAACCATAAATTAATTTATATGATATATTTACATCCTTATTAACATTAACTATAATCAATATAATTAATTTTCTCATATTTGAATTTTGATAACATTGTAAACCCATTTTATTATTTTTATTCCTATATTTCCAATACAATATGGGTTTCTTTTTCAATATCAATTTTTAATCTGGATTTCTTTGAAAAAAAAACATAATGGAAATTTTTAGAAACCCCATAAAATTTAATTCACCACTTCCATGATCATATTCATCATATTATTTTATCATTAAAATCACATGTGAATTTATAATTGATTATAGTCATAGTATAATACATTAAAATTATTTAAAGCTTCAATTTAGTTTTTATATTTTTCGTATGTTTTATTTGCATCAATGTGTAAAAAACATCACTTTTAAAACATTTTTCAGGCAAATGCATCTCTCCATAATATTCCAGTTTTTCTATTAAACTTACTATATATGTTTTCATGTTTTCTAAAAGATATAATTTTTATATTGGTTTTATAAAATATTTATAATTAAATAAATGTTTTCAAAAAGATCAAGAATTCTTCATATTTCCAAATATATTTTTTTAATGCTGCTAATTTTTTTTCATATTCTCTAAAATCAATTGAAATATTCTATTATTGATCAATAATATTAAGGAAATAATATTATAATGTAATTTTATCTAGATGGAATATGTAATATTCTTATCTATTTGATGAATGTTACATTACTTCCCATTTCATTAATAATTATCCATTGTGTAAAATATGAGTTTTATCCAGATTCTCTTCCTCTATCTGTAATGCCTTGGAAATTACAAGTTATTTTTTTATTACAGGAAATTATTTCGTGACCAGGAGCAGAGACGATGAGTGATTTCGTGGCCCAGAGTGCCTAAAATGATCCGTTGAAAAATGTAAATATTTAAATAGCATGCTTGAGCAGTTTTCCTAAAATAATAGAATAAATCTTAATTGGTTTCCCGAATTAGAAATCTGAGGGCATCATTTTGTTTAGGATTGCAGGTTTACACTATGCACAACTTATGTTTAGTCATCACATGCCTCTAGTGAGAAAACCCGAAATTGGAATAACCATAAATAAAAAAATTAAAAAAAATGTTATTTTTCAAATGCTTATAACTCATGAACAGTCACTCAAGTGGAAATTTCATAACCATCATTGAGCTTGTGAGGGTATGATTTCATTTGGATGATCCTAACATTGCCCGGTGCATGCCAGTAGTGGAAGTTAGTTTTCTTGTCGTAAATAAAATAATTAAGTAAAAATTATTTTATATCCAAATACTTATAATTCATAAGAGGTAACTCAGATTGGAGATCCGAGGGTATATTCAAGCACAAGAGGGTATCTTCCCATTAGGATGAGTGTAAACATGACTGGCATGGGTTGAGGGTGAAAGTTAATTTTTGAACTATTTTTTTAGTTTTATTTAAATAAACATGCAACTGTGTTTTTCTTATTTTTAAACTGATGCTGGAATAAAAAATATAAGGGCACCATTGAATATAGAACAATAGGATTCTCTAATTATGGAACTAACCTCGACTGGAAAAATTCGACGGAAAAAGTTGTTTTTCATAATTTTTAAAGAAATAGTTAAAAAGAAAATAAACTAGATTTATTTTGTTTTCTGAATTTTCAAATCATTGTAGCACAATGGTTTTCCATCCAATAAAAATAGAATAAATTGTTTCATTAAATGAAATAGAGTACAGACTTCATAACAGAAACATAATAGATACTTTGATTCACATTTCATCAATTAATGGAAAAGCATAAAATATAGGATCGTTGGTATAATCCTGATTCTGCTCTGAAGCTCTGGATGTTGACGATGAAAAATTCCAACCCACCTTCAAACATATCTTCACCAATGATGATTGACTAATGATTGTAAATAGAGGATCACAAAATGACGAACACAGTGACACCATTCATTAACAACGAATGATCCAAACTAGGTAGGGGTTATGTGCTTTCTATTTCATTGCTCCTTCCCATTATTCTTTTAAAATGATAAATGTGGGTCAACCCAGGAACAGGTCGACCCGTGGTTCGGTCATTCATGCAGGATGGGAAATGATATTGTGGGTAGTTAAAGGATTTGAAATTCATGTTATAACTCAAAAAACCCATTAATATATGTTTGAAAATTCTAATGCGGAGGGATCAGGCCAACACAAACAAGGCCTGGATCCCTCCACGACATGAATTTTTGTTCTTCATGACTGAATGATGAAATGAAAAAACCAATATCCCCAAGGTCATGGCAGCGATGGTGGCGACACAAGAGGCTCGAGGCACAAAAAAATTTAAGATCGGACCACCAGAAATCACCCAGTGGTCCTCGGAAGTTTCTTCCAGTGATTGGCAGTGGTGCCACCAAGGCTCCACGTGCGTGACATAGTAGTTGGCCCTCAACGTCAGTGCTAGTGAATGTTATGCACCCAGAGCACCCCGCAGCGGAGGATGGTCACGGTCTGTTGGTCATGGTGCATTTCCGGATGTGGCACCAGCATAGTTCCACATAGGGGTAGCGGCCCGACCCAGGCAGGATGTGTGTTGACCAAGAGGGAAGCCTGCTGGCTGGCCACGTACACCCCAACTGAACCTGTCGTCCCTTCCGTGCAGGCTGGGCTAGATAAATTCGGGTCACTGGGTGACCAAGGGGACTGGACCCACGAGCAACCTCAACCAGGTCAACTGAGCCCCAATGGGCCTGACAGATACGATCAGGTCATCCAGGACCCTGAGTCGGGTTGGTCGAGTCAGTCCAAACCAGTCGGACCAGGCCTGGATGCAACCAGCTCCTGTTTATAAAACAGGACATATCTCCGAGACCGGCCATCCAATTGATGCACTGTCTACTGTGTTTGGACCCATGTGACGAGGGGTACTTATGAAATCCTATTATTATGATATCATGGATGTTGACCCAGCGAGGCCTCATGACTCAGTTTCCCAGCAAGGCTCCGTGACTCAGCTATCAGCGAGGCTCCGTGACTCAGCTATCAGCGAGGATACGTGACTAAGCTACCTAGCGAGGCTCTGTGACTTAGTTCTTAGCGAGGAAATGTGACATAGATATCAGTGAGTATTTTTGACTCAGTAACTCCACAAGGCTCTGTGACTCAGCAATCATTGAGGATTCATGACTCAGTTACCGAGCGAGGCTTCATGACACAGCTATCAGGGAGGCGTCATGACTCAGCAACCCAGCGAGGCTTCGCAACTCACCTACTGAGTGAGGATTCCTGATTTAGATATCATTGAGGCTTGGTGACTCATCTACCCATCGAGTCATCATGAATCAACAAGTGAATAGGTCTTGGAAAACTATCTAGCCTAAAGGACTCATCGGGGACGAGTGACTTTACAGTGATTGATGTTCAAAGTTTGCAACTGTTGGTTTTTCAATCAAAAATTTATGTTATACCTATTGTGAGATGTATTTATTCATGATCATGCTTCAGGATCATACATTGTGTTTTCCTAGTGGATTTCTTTGTGGGAATTTCTTGTTGGTTTGGGTTCCCTACTGAGCTTTCCATTACGCATCCATGCATGGGTTTCGCCCGCACATGTTGGGTCTGGTGCAGACATGAATTACTTGGAGGAGGACATGGTGGCCCTGGACTAGGCGATGCCTAGTGAGGTTAGGTAGGAAGTATTTGATTCTATGGATTAGGGAAGCTACACTATACATACCCATTAGGTGGAATTTTCAGTGGAAGACTATCATAGTTTCTTAATATTTTCTGGTTTTTAGTTCGTCCTTTGTTGGGTTTGTATTCTGGCCTATTTCTCCTACAGTTTTTACTTTTACTCAGTCGTAGTTTGGTGGCATTCATGTTTAATATTCCACCTTTTGGGTGTGTTTGTGTGTGCATGCGTACATGTACTTAGGAAAATTCATCCCATTTGTTGGTTAACGCCATCGCCACTAGTCATTAACCCCTAGCCTTCGGGAGGTGGGCTTGTGGTATGTCACGACACGAGCACCAGTGGATTGGTTGTGACACTATCAATACTATATTTTTACATCCTTTTATATAATAGTGTTCAACAAGATGTAATACATAGAATAATAGTGGAATTATTCACTTAAAAATATACCATCATGCTATATAGTGTAAACACTATATGATTTATCATCTTAATATATGAGTATATTTCTTGAAATTTATTGAATATATTTGGATACCCATTTATTTTCATTAAGTATGTCATGTTATGAATACTAATGAAATTTTTAATGATTTAATTATGATCTTTTATTATGACTAAAGAATAATAGACATAAATATTGAAACTTTTTTTAGAAATATTCAATATATTTATAAAAGAAAAATCCTAAATAAATGTAACTCTTCTGCATACTTACAGACTATATACATATAAATCTTTTTTAAGTAGAATATTTATTATCAAAATAATTTCTTTACATAAGTAAACCTTAAAAACTCATCATACTTAGTACAATCATTCATAACCTAGGGAAAAATTATGACCTAATAAGGAGTGAGACCAGATGCTCAGTAAGGGTCAACATGGGAGAAATTAATCCATGATCATAAGTAAGAATATCATGAGTATAAGAGTATTAGAAGATGTGATTATCACTAGAAAATAATACCCAACAATTCAAAGATCTTAATCATCATTCATGGAAAAAATTATTAGGTAAAAAGTTTGGTGAATCATCAAAAAATCAATCATGGGAAATCAGATAAAATAATATAGATATCAACATTTCATAAGATTATAAATCCATCATAGACATAGAAAATATATCATATATCTTGTTTAACACCTTAGAAAATTATATCATATCAAATTAGGTATCTCCTTTGGTTTCATATATCATAGAGGATCACGAATACCCACCTATGTCCCATAGATTTTAAAGCACATCAATTTGTTTCCCATAACTATCCAATGAAATATATGGAATTATAGAATTCATTAGAGGGATATACAATTTTTCACCCAACCATAAAATAATAAAAACAATACATCTGTGTTCCAGAAGATCATAAAACATTCATCATGTCATCATAGAAGAATCAATTGGAAATAAATATGTTTCACAAGCATATCATAATAATAATGATAATGCATCCAGAAAAATAATGGAGATAGTATCAGTGGATAATATCCTCGGTAATCGTAAAAATCGTTAATGGATGATTACAAAGATTAAAAATACCTTTAAAATGTAATTCAATCTTATGGAAACATGAAAAAATATGCATTTCTATTGGTAACATTTTAACAGAAATTTATCAAAATACAGATAAAATCCATTTATTGAAAAATAAATAACAAAACTTCTGATATACGTTTTAATGAAAATAACAGTTATGATTGTGGGAAAATTCTTTTTTGTCATATATGTAGAAATAAAACTTTCCTCCACACATTTTTAAAAGAAATAAAAAATGGATTCATAAAAAAATGAAAATTCATTTTTAAACCATAGTAAATAATATAAAATGTTGTGAACAAGACTATTGAAGAAATTTCCATTATAGTTATGAACTTTTGTAAATATATTTTGAATATTATGGGCTTTATAGAAAAAATATTTCAAACAAAGAGGAAATATGGTTTGATTTTCCATAAAACATTTTCTTAGTCATTTTAATTAATAAAAATGGGAAAATGGTACCCATGAATTAAAAATCTAGTAATCATCATTGAAGATGAAAATAAATTGGGGTTAAAGGATAATATCTATAAAATTATACTAAATAAAAATATATCATATATAATTTAGAAAGGAAATGAGATATTAACATTAACCCATACCTCAAATCTGTATTTCATCATTATCACTCTAACCACATATATAATAACTTTAAATTTATTATAATTATATAGTATAATAATATAAAAACATATACTATCTTATTTTATCCACTTATTACTTTTAATCACATATTTCTTAATAAATCTTTATTAAGATCATCATTTTTGGGTGTTAAATATTTCATTTTTCATGTTTGTTCGGCACTAGTAGTTCCATCCCAAATATCATGATCGTGGTTGAATCGTATTAATAATATTACTAATGAAATAAATATCATATATATTCATTATATACATATGTATAACCATCCAATAAAGTTATAAGAATTACTTACACCGTTAATGGAGATGGTAGTTCGTACGTACTCATGAATGTTGCTTTCATCTTCTAATAAAAAGATGGAATGAAAGATAAATAATATATTTTAAATATATAACAATAATAATATATTATTTATCATATATATCATATATATTAACTAAATACATCATTATAAATAATCATGTGAGTTGGTTATGGAAAATGAACCATGTCTCTGTGTGGAGGTGGTAGTCGACACAAACAAACGATTGATACTTTCTTTTACCATTTATTGGAAAAGTGGTAGAAAATGGTAGTTCTATCATAACATTAACATATAATTATATTTTTTATACAAGATTAATCATGTTTTTATGGATAAAGTATATTTATAAAAGTTGGGAAATGAAATATATTTGAAAGTACTCTGTTATGAGTTATACCTCTTTATTAAAAACCATACAATGGATTACATAGTAATCCTTGAAAGGATGGTATTATGATCAAAACTAGACCATTAGAAAGTGGTGATGGATGATAGGATTGTAAATGGGTAGGTACTATCTAATTTTAGAGCATCATGGAGTTTATAGAAGAAAATAGTTATAGTGTCCTTTTATAAGTGAGGGAGAGTATACACATTGAATTTTTCAAAAGATTAAATTTTATTAATTTATTAAAAAATTATAATTGAACAAAATGATCCATATTAAAAGCTAACATGATAAAGGGTTCAAATTACACCAGAAAACAGGATTTTGATAATGTTTTAGTTCATTTTAACCTTTATCATTTTTGTTTTAAGCCTTTTAACATATTTTAACTCTTACCGTAGTAAATAATTTTTCACAAGTTGTTATTCAAAATAACCAAAAAATAATGTATCCATATTAAAAAATTTGGAAATGATAAATAAATATATAGGGTTCATTATCTCATTTCAAATTTCTATAAGTGGATAAAATTATTTTTGACAAACACATAAAATGTAATAAGAAATAGTATTCCAAAAAATGTCGTTTAACAAACAAAATTAACAAAAAATGTAATTTTTATTCCAATTACATTGATTGGTTAATTTAAAATAAAAAATAACTAATTATTTTATAAAACCAATTAAAAATATATTTTTTCTTTCTAAATACATAAAAAATAAATGACACTTTTCTGGGAGACCTAATATTTTCTATTTTCACCCAAAAAACTGCATTTTTCAGAAAAATCACAAATATTCACCGCAAGATAACATTGAAATACTTATTTAAAAAATTATATTAATTTCCTAAAATAATATTTATAAAAAATATATACATTAATTATTATTTTTATCCATAAAATTAAATAAAATATTTTTTTATAAAAAAAAATTTTTTAATCACAAAACGATTTTACATAAACTTTAATAATTTTTTTATTATTAATTAATCAAAATATTTTCATTGTATAATACATTTATACATAATATTTCATAATTTTTTTAATCCTATTAATACCTAAAATTAGAGGAGTTTGTTATAATAGTACACTATGGCATGGTTTATTTGGACTTGATGTTTCATATAAAGAATTCTATCAAAGAAATTATTTTAATTTAAGGATAAATATATATAAAAATTATTAGGTTCCACATTATAACACCCTTATAAGTATTTATCTGTAAAAATTCCATCACTATAATATAAACAATTATGGATAATTTTTCCACATCACATCCATAGGATCCCATATAGCTTCTTAAAATTTATGGTTTCACCACAAAACATTGACAATATGAGTGGTATTAGTTTAATTTTCTTTATAGATTTAATATATAACACCCACCAGTAGTTACTTATAAAGAAATTATACTATAGTGGTAAGACCATGGATTTAATTACATATGAAGATCAGGTATGTGATTCCTTAAGAGAGATATATGGGACACATCATGAATTGTTTAGAGATTCGGTGTGAGATCCACGAGATAAGCTACAATATGAGTATGATCAATAATTTTTAGAGGAATTATATATGTAAGGATCATTTAAAACGTATTTTAAAATATCATAACCATATTACATTGTGATATTAATAGTAAAACCTTATCATCAAATTCTAACTCTTATCTCACTAATGAGTGTTATCATAACATTTCAATCTACTTTGAGATGCCATAATATGATATGGAATGGTTCTAACCTTATCTACCATCTCCTTAGATAGTTAAAATCCCAATAACATTCTTTCTCTAACTTAATCCCATCACATTAGAGTTATTAACGTCTTCTATAGAAGCATTCATCATGAGCCTTCTGAATTCTCGAGTGAAAGGTGTTATTGTATAAAAAATATAACAAATGAAGGTATTCATCCCAAAAACCTTTCAATCCATAGAGAAATATCTCAACATACTTTATAGAATTTGAACATACCATTTAAACTGAACATATTTCTAACGATGATATGCAATACTGCAACTAATCTCTATATTAAAATCATGCAGAATAATTATCTAGAACATTGAGGTAATCCTTATATCATAATTATATATAATTGAGAGTGTTACTCTATGAAATATCCCACTTAATTTATATCTAAGTATGTGGATCCCAAGATAAGTTTTCTTTGATAGTATTTAAATATGATAAATTCATAAGAAGGTAGACTATAATAAAAAAAGCATTGTGGCCATTAGTATTTTTTGTGAATATTACAACAAACTCTAACAAAATGTTTTCCCATTTACATTCAAGTATGGTTATTGATGGTAAGATCCCCTTAGAATTCTATATATCATTCTTATTTTATTATATAATATTTATAGATATATATATTATAAAATCTCCAATTTCATTTTATCTAACCAAAAATCCTCTTTAATATCTTGGTATATCATCGTACTCTTGGGATGAATTATAAATTATGAACTGTTAACTTCTTTATTATTTCATTATACCATTAGGATCTTCACTCCTAAGTAAACATATAATCATTAATGTTGTAATATGATACACATATAAAATTTATTTAGTATAAAAGAGTTGGTATATCCATTATATAATAATATATTAGTTTTTCTAGAATAGATGATAAGTTCACTTTTCACCAGGTTATTCTCAAGGCCAACTTCAGATGTTTTTATCACTTGATATTTCACAATTTATTTTTAATTAAGTGGTTATTGATGTCGATCACCATCATTAAGCTTTGAATTCATGTACAGGATAGCGTTATTACCATAATCAATTCTTGTGAATCATTGTAGTGTGGTTGGATCATTAGTTCTCGATTTTCATATCCTCAATCATATCAACATACCTATTTATTGATTTTAAAAATTCATAGACATTATGAAAATACCTACCCTATTTAACACATCACATGATTCCATTAAATAATATTCATTATTTTTTCTTCACACTTTTCTATCATATAGGTGATTGGAATTTCTTTTCTCCTCTTGATTTATTCAAGTTTTCATGAGACTCCATCATACCTTTTGTATCAATACCATGGGAAGAATGGTAGTATCCGATTTCCATTTATTCCTTAATAGACCATCTTAAAAAAATTTCAAAGCTACTAAAGTCTCTTGTATCTAACACCTTCTAGAGATTTATTTTTATGACACCAAAGAATCGATGTAATGAACCGGAATTTCCATGTAATTTTTTTATTGAATTGGAATTTTACGAGTCCGTGATAATTGATAGTGCGTGATTTTGAGGACCAGTTCCCAAAATCAATATCTGAAGTTTTGTTCGGGTACATTCAGTGAAAGTTCGAGCGAGTTTTTATAACTTTTGATCCAATGCTCGGAATTGAAATCTGAGGACACTATTTAACTCGCAATGCTGATATTCGCTTAAGAAGACTTTCACCACGACGGCAGTTGGTCGAGGGTGAAAGTCAGTTTATGGGATTTTTCATTGAAATAATAAAATAAAATAAACGGATGTTTTATTTTATTTTATCTTTTATAACCACCCAAGTAGAAGTTGGAGCCAGGGAACACCACACCTTAACCAGTCATTAGAGGTTATGGTGGTGGGGCCCACCAGAACCAAACCTCCCATGAGAGGATACGGTGTGGGTTCCACCCGAGACAAAACCCCCGAATTAATTGATGAAAACCTCTCAACTCACTCATAAATGAGGGAGAGTCTCTTGACCTCCCTTAACTTAATTGTGCCACCCCCTATTTTAATTGTTTCAACCCTTTACCTTTAATTAATTGATTCATATGACTTAATTAGATGCTACAATTTGAATTTTAAACTCATCAAACAAAATAATAGAGAATCTATTATTTTGAGGTGTTATCTATTCATTTGTTGGAAAAAGGTTGGCATAGGAGGATTAAAGCTTTTCAGAGAAAACTCTCCAATAAAGAATTCTTCCTCCACGAAGAATGCTCCACTGACGAAGAACATTGACCCCGACTTAGACCTTCATCCTAGTAACTCCTTCCGATGTAAGACGTCGTCATCTGAGGAGAATCGATGTTTGTCTTTTCCCAATGGTCTGTCTTCTTCCCTGCGACCCCTTCGTCGAACAATGAACAAGGTTGGGGTTTAATTTTATTTAAGTGTGATTCATTCCCATGTTCTTCCTTTCTTTCAATTTGAAGAACGAGGATTTTTTTCCATTTGTGGGAGGGTAATTGTGCTTTGTTCTTGATGAACTGATTACTACAACCCTAAACACAGAGGGTGCGGGCCAAACTAACATTGCCCGACCCCCGCCGATCTTCTCTGTGGTGTTCTTCGAAACAGAGATGAAGGCGACGAAGGTAACAGCCATGCCACCCATAGCCTCAGTGACCTGTGTCGTCCTCATTGTGTTCTGACTGCCAACTGAACCGGCCCTCGTGCCCCGACCACACTGCACCCATACCGCGCCGCACTCTCCGGCCGCACCGCACCCCAACTACGCCGCCATCTTCGGTCTCACCGCCCTCGACAGCCATGCCACCCTCACCATATGTGCCTCCCTCACCGGTCATGCCCTTGAACGCTGACTGCGCTTCCCCCGGTGAAACCGGCCGCACCCTCGCAGCGCTAGGGCCTAACCGGCCCCTCGCGGGGCCCTTCCGGGCCAAGCCACCCCGGGCCGGGCCGAGCTGCCCTGCACCCTTGAAACTCTCCACAGTTCTTCATGGCCCACTAGGCTTGGCCCAGTGGGCCAAGATAAACCTAACGGGCTGGTCCACCCAACAGGTTGGGCCAGACCCAACAGGTTATGCCGGGTCGACTCGAACCGGACCCGGGCCCACTACGACCCTTTACTTTCTTTTGGCCATATCTTTGGCATTGGACATCTGTTTGAAGATCCGTCAGTGGCGCTAGTAATCTTGGAGTGTGGAATTCCTTTGTGTATATTCCACTAGAGTTTGGGGTATAATTGAGATACAGTCAGGTTGGATCGTGCACGATTCCATCCGAGACCCCGGGAATAAAAGGCTAATAACTTACAGACCAGGCGTCTGATTGATGTGCTGTCAGTTGAGTTGAGACCCCTATGATGTGGTGGACCTTTAAAATACTTCTTTTTGGGACTTTGTGGCCATTAAATCATCGACAAATAGATTTTGGAGAAGATATTCCGAAGAAGAGCGAGCAATTGTGCGGGAACTTAGTAGCTAGCTGAGACTTGATGACTGTTGACTGATTTACTCGGAGTGACTTGACTAGCCCAGTGGGGAGCGCCTGGTTGTGGTGGAAGACCCATGGCGGAGGAGTTACTGGTTGTGGCGGCAGATCTGTGGTACTCGATTGGAGGAGTACCTCTGCAGTCTTTGAGGGGGAGCGCCTGGTTGTGGTGGAAGACCCAGAGTGGGGAACGCCTCTATGTGACACAGAAGACCCACAATATTCGATAGGAGGAGAACCTCAGTAGTCCAAGGATAGTGGGAAGTGACTGGTTTTGGAGGTAGGCCTACTGTACTCGATAGTGTATGAGTTCTCCAGAAATCGAGGGTTTAAAATGTTACTACCCCTGTAATAAAATTCTGGTTGAGTTGAGTCAGTTTTTTAGTGTTTTCCTCATGATTGAGATGGATCACCTAATAACTTAGGTATATGTATGGGCATATACCTAAGTAAGGTTATCTCTGGATTTCATATTTTTGGTTTATCCTTGTTGTATTTTGTAAGACCTTGAGGGTATCGAGGTCCCTACTGAGTATTGTTATACTCACCCCTACACGGGCTATGCTCGCACCTCGTTGTGTTGTATGCAGATGACGGACAACGTTGACAGAGGATGAGAGTACCAGGACTGGATGGTACCCAGAGGTGGACTATATGGCATGTTGGTACTTGGAGGAAATGGACTGACGTGGAGTACTGAGGAGCCAATTTGTACCTACCTTTCAGGTTGGAACCTCGGAGGACCACCCAATAGGTGTTTTTCCATTTTCCTCAGTTTTACTTGTACATTCAGTTTCTTGTACTTTCCAGTTGGGCTTGTATTCTGGCCCCTTTTTACTTACTGTACTCACTTGTTGGTTATATAGTTTACTTGTGTTCATATCTGTTGTGTGTTTTTATAGGTTATAAAGGCAATGCCTTCCCAGTTTTAGGGAATTACACCTTTGGTTCTAGTTGTCAGCCCCTGGCCTATGGAAGGCGTGCTTGGGGTAGTCACGGCATAGGCCCCGGGGGACGAGTAGTGACAATCAACTAGTTTTTTTTTCTTGGTTGATGATTAAACCGGAATATTACCTTTCATGTCCTGTAAAATTTTCCTCATAGGTACCAATGGATTCATCATACTGGTTCTTGAGATTAAGGAATTCCTTCTCTATTTTTGGTATATAAAATACATAGGATGTGATTGTTGAAAAATATCCAATTAAATTAATCCCAATCTATGTTGTCACTTTCTTCCTCTTACATCATATTATTAAAAAGATTACACCATTGATCTTTTTCACATTCAAAAAAAATAACTAAGAAAATTTTATATGTTTTGAGAACTGGAGTATAGAAAATATTTTCTCAATGGTATTGATCAACCACTCAACTAAGAGTGGATTTTAATACCCAATAAAATAATTTGGATGTTCCTTTATGAAATTCTCAATAGTACCTTGTTCCCTCCATTGATCGTTCAGAATCTCAGCATGATCCATTACCTATAAAATTTTTGTGATCATATCAATATGATTACACACACAACAGTAGATATCATTTAGAATCTTATGAGTACCATCATTTTATTTTCCACCACATTTTTTGTTATCACAAATGCTTCTAAATCCATCAATTGAAAAAAAAACCAAAACATAGTTTACGTATCAAGTTACAATAATCAGATTTATAAATCAAATAATCATGAAAATTATACATATGATGTCTAAAATTTTGACACATTCCTCTAAAACTTTTTCACTTAAGGTTTATCTTGTATCACATTATGTTCAACCAATGTTATCTTCAGTTCTATCCTCATATTCCTAAAAATATAGTCTCTCGTAAAAAATATTCTCTAATCTGATGTCGACTATAGGCACCCAATATTAATATAAATAGATATTACAACTTATTGATGAATATTCAATATAGCACACAAATAAAAATTCTAAATAACTATAAAGGTTTATTATACTCAGAGACAATATATATAATCATTTTATTTATTTACAATCTTAATTTCCTAAAACAAATCTCTTTACATGATTTCCCCTTCATGACTTATCATACACATTACCATTCTTCATAACCTAGTGAAAACATAAAAAGTATGAAGGGGTGGTCTCAAATTCTCAATAAGAGTAAACATTAGAGATATCAATAAAGGATTATATTTAATAATATCAGCATAATAATGGTTTAATAACATGTTATTATGAATTTCAAATCATACCTAATAATTCATAGATACTAATAATGAGTCAGGACATAAAACATTTGTATATCACAAGATTGGGGAATCTTCAAAAAATCAATCACAAGGCCAGTGTTTAAATTGTAATCAGGGAAAAATTTAAAAAGAGTGTCGTACCATTATGGGAATCTAAATTGTATTATAAATCATGGTTTACTACAGAGACCATCATATCATAATGGATCATGCATCACCACTTTTTACCATATTATAATCAATCATGCATCACAACTTATTTCTGATAGTGGATCAAGAACATAAACTCATTTCACATAATTATGAAATGAGATAAAAGGTTATACCTAATTCATTGGCTTACTATATAATTCATAGATCAACCATCACATAATTAAAACTATACATATTTTCACTAAAAGGTCACAAAATAGACATCATATCATCATATATAAACCCATGGAAATTAAATAACTTTCATAAATATCAAATTATCATAATAATAAAACATTAATTGAAATAATATAGATGGTATATATAGCAGCCCTATATTTTCATACAGGATTATTACAACATTTTAAAGATAAATAACATATTAGTGTTACAAAAACATGATCCAAAGTTCTTGTATTTTTGGAAAATTAGGCACATACATTACTTGTTCATAATAAAACATAAAAATTCAATTAAAATACTCTTTTCTATCCTTCAAAATATCTCATTCTCCTTAGTACATGTAGTTAGTTAAGGGTATAAATCAAAAAAAGGGGTTATCTAAAATCCTAGTAAGAGAATAAATAAGGGTCATGAAACAATATAACATGATTGGGCATAATCATCATCATCATAAAATATTCATGGGATCATTATCAAAATCATAAGGGAAACATTGGATATATTCATGCAATGTGGTATTTCATATATATGAAACATCTTGTCTTAATGGTCATATACCACACATAGTTGTGACAAACATATCATCATGTTCGCGCATAACATATATGAATAACCATAACTTCATCATTTTTAAAAAAATATAGAATTATTTTTTTGAATAATACATATTATATCATGAGATTCATGGAATTCCACAATTCATTTGATGGTTATATAATTCTGGGTCCACCCATCACATCATAAAATTTATATAAGCATGCATTCCGTATAGAATGTATAAAAATAATAATCATAAATTATCGCAAGAAAGGGATAGGTTTTTAATATAATTTCATAAAAAATACATTCATGAATAAACTTTGGGGTTCTCACATTATCTAGGGAAACACAAATTTAGTATAAGAATAATCATTCTTGAGTGAAGAAGAAAAAGTCCCAAGAAGAGTTAAGAAGTTTTTTGGAAAGAATATTTATTTTGTCAAATTGTTAAAATTTTCAGAAAATAAAGTTAGAAACAAGTATATACTCAAAAAATAATATAGAATAAAAATGAAATTATATTTATGTAAAATTAAATTAATATCCACACATAAATTTTGATGAAAGAGGTAATACCCAAAGAAAGGGAGTTGGGTTGGAATATACCCTTACCTTATGTCTGAAAGTGTTATATACTTGAATATAATATCCTTGATAATAAAAATATATTCATTAATGTTTCCTCTGGAATTGGGGATGAACTCGTTGATTGAAGGTTCAAACATTCCAATCAGTTTCTAACGTGTTTGTTCATAGAACCAGAAACATCCAATGATTCCATATCCATTTAGACATACTTTCCAAAGGTAGGTGCTCATTAGTTGTGGACTAATGAGGCATAGGAATTTACATTGGTCGAGAGGATGGGAGGTCAGACACATCAAACCTTTTTTAGGGGAATTATTGTCTACTATGGGACCCTATTTATATATTTAAGATATGTTCATGAATCCTTATTACATTACCCGGTATAAAATGTGTTTTCCTTTAAATCTGACAACCAATTATTGATATGAAGAAAATTTAGAGAATCTTTTATATGTATTCGAGTTTCTTCATCGATAGAGAATCATTTGTATTTGTTAGAGATTCTTAATTGATGGAATACTTAAATACATAAAAATTATCTTGGTCATTATGATGACCATACTGGTTTTAAAGCTACTTAGTGGGGCACTTGAAGTTTATTGTCATTCAGGAGGACATGGATTATTTCAGAGTTTTGATCGTACCCGCAGATGGGCTACCTACGTATCCTTTGTTTTAGAAAAGATATCATAACCCACGTCATTCGAGAAAGATTGTATGATGTTTATGCACAATTGATGGCTGAAAGAAAGATTTCATAATTACTTTTACACTATAAGCTCACGTGAGTCATGCTCGGTGTGAGAAACAAGAGGTTTTGGTAAAATCAGACAATTGTTCCACAAAAGATGCAATCATGAGAAATTATGTGGGTCTTATGTATGTATTACTATCCAGAATAAAGGATGTTTAAGAGTTACTTCAGGGAAGAAATACAGGAACAGGGTCCATAAAGGTATATGTGCTTTATGGAGATTTGGATAATCTAATCTTGGAGCTTACTCCTAAGGAAGATGCCCAAGTTAGGATGGGACTTATGATTGGGTTTTACTCCTGAGAAAGAAGCCCAGATCAAAAGTAAATTAGGACTAGTTAAGAGAAATTATGACTGGAGATTACTCCTGAAAAGGAGGCCCAGGTTAAAGGGATTTGAAAATTAAAGGGACTTGGGGATTACTCCTGAGGAGGATTCCCATATTTGAGACTGGGGCTTACTCTTAAAAAGAAGGCCCAAGATAAGAGAATTATGGGTGGGGATTACTCCTAAGGAGGATTCCCATATATGGGAACATTAAGACTGGGGCTTACTCCTAAGGAGAATTCCCATATTAGGGGACTTGGGGCTTACTCCTGAAAAGGATGCCCAAATTAATGAGGACTTGGGGCTTACTCTTGAAAAGGAGGCCCAGGCTAAGGGGAAATTATGAATGGGGATTACTCCAGAAAATGAGGCCCAAATTAATGAGGATTTGGACTGGGGCTTACTCCTGAAAAGGAGGCCCATTTTAAGGATTCTCTCATCTTAAAGGATGAGGATGAATGAATGAACTCTCTATCTTTAGTGACATAAAGATGTGAAAATCACAATGTTTTGAGATATGTCCCATGGAGCTCCTTTCAGATAAAGAATTCAATCAACAAAACATGTCATAAAAGGATTTGAAGAGTGTCTTGAAGACTAAATCTTGAATAGAATCGGTTTAATGGCATAACAGAGGCAAAATTGGCAGGAAGGGCACCCAAAAGTATAAGGGTGTGCAAGTCCTGGTAGGCGTGGAGGTAATGCGTGGGCACACAAGTATTGGGCGCGCATGTATACCTGCAAGGCTCATGGGTACTTATGTGATCATTGCCCAGTAGAGTAATACGTGGGCGATTCTTGACCAAAGCCTTTAGAATCATCCTGAGGTACTTCCAGAAGAGTGGCGCGCAAGTTTCAATGAATAGGTAAGGAGACGCGCAAGTGTTTCCATTTCCCTTAAGGGTAAAAACACTTAGGCGCGCACGTGTTAGTGAATTTTAACACTTAGACCTTATTCCCCTTGTTTAGACCTTCCATTCTACATAAAGAATTACCTTAGAAGTGTTCGAAGGACTTGAAGAAGAGACTTGGGTGTTTAGAGCTTTTTATCGGAATTCTGGAAAAATTCCTCCCAAAAGGGGGGCCCGCCAGGGGTATTTATAGGCTAGAGAAGACCCCGGTGGTTATCACTTAGGGCGGGCAAGTGACTTGCGCGACCAAATTTGGTGCGCAAGTGTACTTGCACGACCATGGTAGAACTTGCACAGCCTTTGCGCAATGTTCTTCTTATTCCTTCCTTTGTCAATTTTTGAGATTTTTCCAAAGGTTGAATCACTTTGAGCTAAGATATTCCCTTTTTCCAATATTTAGACTCTGTGACGAAAGGAGCGTCAACAAAAGTCCCCCGTTAGAGTTGGATCCAAAAGGAATGAGGATTTGACTCTTAGTAAATTGAGAATAAAAAGAAAATTTGGGTGCGTAGGGTCTAGCGCGAAAATGAGATTCAGGCACGCAGGGTCTACCGCGCAAATGAGATTCGGGCGCACAGGGTCTGGCACGCAGGGTCTGGTGCGCAGCGGTATGGCCTTGTCTATAAATAGAGGGCCTCACTTCACGCAAAGCACCTGGATCTTGCTTGTTTTTTTCCTCTCGGCGCGCAAGTTGACTCCCAGCTCTCGCTTGTCCGTGCTTCTTGCTTCTTGTGTCGCACTTCTGTTTCTTATGTCACGCTGCTGTTAAGGTATTTAGACTTGCGCGGTGAAACCTGCACTCCCAATACTTGCGCGACCGAAGGAGACTTGCGCGCCAACTATGGGACTTGTGCGCCTTAATGACTTACCCAATTTCTTCAAATCCTTCACAAATTATATGAAAAATTAACATACATTAAGTGTTAATTATTCAACTTTTTTGCAGATCAAATGGATCCAAAGAGAATCAGAACTGCTGATGAACTATAGAGAAAATGAATTGATGAGATGATGGAAATTGTTGGCCATGATTATTATTCCCCCTGTGAAAGTACTCTCCCAGAATTAGCCAAGTACTTGAAGAAGCATCATATTAACTTCCTGCACAGCATCTATCTGCCTCTGTATAGCCATGGTCACTTGTAAGACGTCAATATTCCCGAAGCAATGAATTACCTGCCGCATTCTTGGTATTAGTCATATACCTACTTTTCTTTAGCAAATGTCTCAATCGCAGGAACATTTTCTAATGCTACAACAGTAAAGAAAGCCTATGTAATGCATCATAGCTCATGTGAACCAGATCTGAAACCTCACAAACCTGAGCTGCAACCACATTGTTATCCCTCAATCATTCAAAACTCTCAGATGGATCAATCCAAAGGCTAGAAGTAGAAATGGGAATTCCATTCTGGAGGAGGGGTGAAGCCAACTAGGATGTGGTCTTATTGTGTGAAACAAATTTGTGAAGAGTTTATCGAGGATCTGAAGGGAGCTACAATTTATGAAGTCGTCTGGGCTAGGCAGACGTATGTTTATAGGAATGATAATTTTGCACCGGAATTGCTTAGCCGTTGGAGCCCGGAAACTAATTCTTTCTATCTGTCCCATGGAGAAGTAGGCATTAGTTTTTGGGATGTCTACAAGTTCTCAGGGGTTCCAATCCTGGGTGATATGTATGATGAATTCATCCCTCCAAAGGAAACCTTGAATGATTCGGAGAAGACTCTGAATTTGGTTTGAGAGTTATTAAAGATTTACCATAAGTTAAAAACCTCAAATACTTCAAAGACTCATTCTAGAAGGGATATTCATCCAAAGGAATGGATGGATGTGTTTCTCAAGAAGAAGAGGTAAAAGGGGCCTACCTATACTCGTCCTACTAGCTAACCTAGAGCGGATAAGAGAGGTGCTCCTGGCACATTCTGGCCAACTCTGGAAGCAGGAGAGTTTGAGAAATGGGGGTATGAAGTGAATCATAAAATCCCAGAGAAAACCCGTCTGGAAGGATTTTTAGCCTTATGGCTCAGTTTCTATCTCTTTCCCATCAGATATTCGAAGGGAGGCGTCATGCTAGGGGCCTTTGTTATCACAGCCAAGTTGGCGGAGAGGAAGATGGTGGGGTTGGATACCCCGGTTTTGGAAAAGATTCACAGGAGCTTACCCCATGTCTATATGGGTAAATATCCTTTGAGATTAGTGGGACCATTCCATGTTTTATGGGGAAGGATCGCCACTCACTTCCTGACATATGCTATTTAGAATGGAATACTGATTCCCGGAAGTTCTTTCAGGCCGTCTATTCTGGCCTTCTCTAGAGTTTTTCATTTGTCCCCCAAATGCTTATGAAATTAGGCCAAGGCTGGTTATGAATAAGGAATTTCACTTCTTTCCCTATTGAAATCCACCGATAGGGCGATTTCTTGATGATGGATCAGCTAGCTTGGAACAGAGGTCTTACATGCTGGCCTGCAGAGATGGTGTGTTGGCCACCAGAATTGATGGGGAAATTATATGTGAGGCCTATGCTCCATATATATTTTTACGCCAATTACAGTGTCTACAGACGACTGTTGTATCTCCTCCAGTGCATGTCAGATCAGAGCAGCATCCAATGGTTTCTCGGCAACTATGGTTGCTAATGGCTATGGAAAGGACTGGGGTAGTATTTGACTTACCAGATACTGAAGTGGTAAGAAATTTGAACATACGGTATGCTGAAAAATGGATAGCATCACATCCTGAGGCCATATTGAATAAACCTGTTTATTGAGTTGGGAAGAATAAGTGAAACATTGAGAAAGAAACAATTCAGGTGGCAGGTGATTCTTCCACCCCTGATGCTGGTTCACCGAGTTCTTCAACCGAGGTTGATTCATCATATTCTTAGTAGATACAAAATATGTCAAAGCGGCCACGTGCTGTATATAATCCTCCTGTCATAATCAAGAGAGCCACTCCATTAACTCCTGGTGAGTTACATTACTGGGGCAATTTTAATTGCAAGTAACTTGATATAGTAACAAGTTTTCATCCTCTTTTTATAGTTGTCGGAGCTAGAAAGAAATTAAAATCCATGGTCGTAGGAACCTCTTCGCAGCCTTCTTGTACACCTACATACGTACGACCATAGGCTATCCAGGTATAGAGGGATGTATACTGCGATACGGAAACTATCTGGATGGAGCTATGTGAAGGGTTACATCTTCATGGAATAGGGACTCTTCAGGCTCCTGTAAATATTCATTTCAAGGATAACCCTGATGAAGTTAGCGACTATGTCAAAGAGTTGAAGGCCTACATATATGCCACCGAAGATTTTATCCCTATCACCAAGAGGGTGAAGGAAATGATGGATCATGGCACCACTGATGAAGAGTGGCATGTGTATGTGGCTTCTAAAGATGTAAGTTCTCTTTCTTTATTTGCTTTGCAATTGGATTTTAGTCGAAGCTTTGTTCATTCAAGGAAATTGTTTTCTTCATCTTACAGCTTGCCAAAACTATTGAGGTTCCTTCGCCACAGTATAGCCCCGGTGGTACTGCCATCGGGGCTGCTGCTGAATCTCCTCGTGAATCAGGCGAGATATCTCCAGGCCAGCAGGCCATAAATGAGGAGTTGGACATGGATTTCCATTCGCCAATTCAAGTTCCAATAAGGGATACTATCGACACTCCCAAAAAGCCAAAAGGTCAAAGGCAACGAAGGAGGAAGACCACTTCTAAATGCTTTATCAGTAGTGGTAAGTCCTTCGGATAATCATGAATTTTAAACCATGAAAAAGATTTTTCATTTTACTTAGGATTGTACGGGCTTATTCAATTTCCCCTCTGGGTGAAAGGACTGATCCTCCTTTAAGGGCCACGGAGGGTGCTGTGGAACAAACACAAATTCAGGATGACTTGGCTGCTTTTGAAAAAGAGCCAACATCTATTCCGAGTACTGCTCATGCTGCTGCTACAAGTAGAGAAGAACCTCCACCAGAATCATTGGTGGCTGCAGAAACTGAATCTTCCATCCTTTCTGAAGAAGCTGTCTAGGGTCAGGGGCCTCAGAATGAGGGTCGCCAAGAGGACACATCAAATGCTCCCACTGGTGAGACTAACCAAGATTCTGAAATATCATTGGATGAAATGATAAATCGTGGCATTTCTTTCGAAGAATTTTATGATCATGCTATGTTATCATGTGATTTAGAATACCTTGGGCATGAGTGTTATCCTTCGTCCAGTAATTGTTTTTTATAATTTACACTTCTAATCATGACTGAAAATAATATGCAGTTCCATCCCAAGAAGCTGTTGAACTACTAATGCCTAAAAATGGTGTGGACATTGATGTCAACCCTACTATTGCAGAAACATTATCTCAAGTGGAGTTAAACCGGGTAAACCCTCATGAGACCCATCTTGATGATCTTGTTGAAACTAGGAAAGATGGGGAGCAGTCTTCTCAAGACGCTGATCTACTGTTGGGTAATGATTGGACTGAGTTTTCATGATAGACAACCAACTTCCATTATTCTTTGAAAATAACGATGCTTTTAATTGATCAAACAAGGCTATCAACTTTAATGGATAGAACTAGAGGTGAAGTCTCAACCTCCTCCCAAACAGTAGTAGACGGTGAAGCAACCAGGGTCAGGGGGAAGATGTAGAACAGGGCACTTCCTTAAGTGTATTAATCCCATATTACATGCCCCCCTATGATGATGATGTTGAATCAGACCCAGAGGTGCTTAAGGCGCTCAACTTTTCACAATTCAAGGCATGGAACAACATATGGAAAATCATATCTGAGGTTCCTTTAGAAGAGCTTTCATCAAAGATTTCCCGGTTGTTGTCCTAGTTCTTCATGCTAGGACTTGGCGGTTTGGGATACCAAGAGATCCATACCGTGGTGAAACATGTCATCTTAAGAAGGGAGAAGGAGAAAAAGTGCCATGATGATCTGACCAGGGTGAAGTTGTCAGTCAATATCAGCGAATTTGAGGCTTCAGTATCCCGATCTGAGGCTGATTATGCTGCCAAGATGAAGGAGCTAAAGCATAAGATTAAAGAAAAGGTCATTCAGCCGGTGCAGCTCCAGCAACAGTTAGATGTTATTACTTGGGAACTTGACCAGCTCAATAATTCAATCGAGGGAGCTCAAACAAATGGTATGAAAGGCATTGAAAATGCCAAGAAGGCACTCCATCATGCTGAGAAGAGTGAAGTTGGTCGAGTGCACGAGCTTCAAGTAGCTGCTGATGAAGCTCGGGATGTTGTATATCAAATGAAGACTTATGTTGATAGTCTTTTTTAATTTCCTAAAAAAGAG
Organism: Viscum album; assembly: GCA_963277665.1. Classification (NCBI taxonomy): domain Eukaryota; kingdom Viridiplantae; phylum Streptophyta; class Magnoliopsida; order Santalales; family Viscaceae; genus Viscum; species Viscum album. Next base: position 555,992,937 of record OY728122.1, on the reverse strand, counting down.
AAGAGGCTCCAATCTATGGATTTACCTCTAATTCTTGTGCATAAAATGGAAAGAATGTTTTCTTCTTCAATCACTTGTGCACGTATTTTACTACTATCTGCTTTAAATTTTACCTAAGCCAATGGTCCTAGTAAGCATAGTTTGATTTTTACTAGGATTATTATAAATAACCATACAAACTTTGAATCTTTTAATTTCTCAATATTACCTAATTCATACAAAATGTATGCTCAGTGAGCTGGAACTTGACTTTTATTTAGAGTTCCCTTGTCTTTTGTGGGCATTTTCAAGTCATGCATGTCGGACAAAAAGAGGCTAATGTTTACGGTCGAAATAGCTTTGAACGAATGAATTCGAATTGACTCAATTCTTTGACAATTTATCAAAAAACATATTACCATACTCAAGTATGAGGGAAAATATGTAAACTATAACTTAAGAATATTTGAATCTGAGGAATGATATGAAAAAGAGCTAAAAGTCATTAGAAGAATTAGTTCCCAAGAATGAAGTTACCATTATTTAACAAACCCGTTAGGGGGTTGAATTATGCAGGGCCACCTAAGGGCATTGGCTGCATAGTCAAATAAATAACATCTTTTGGCTGACTGGTCCATTATGTAGACTACTTATGCAAGGCCACCTAAGGGAAAGTGTTGCATAGTCAGGATAAAGAACTCTCAGAAATTTACATTCCTAGTACTAAAAATCCAATGAAAGTTTATGGAGATTCAAATTTTCCAAAGTATTGAGTTTTCTGTATGGAAAGAGGTACGCTAATAGGGAGAAGATATTTCCAGACAAGATTTTCAAAGGACTGGATGGATATCAATCCTATGAAGGTCTGACCCAAACGTAGGGAAGGAGAATATAAACCAAAGACTTTTATACTTTTAGATAATGAAAAAAAGGTATGGGACAACTATGTTAAGGATGGCTATTTTTGTGGATCCCTATATATTATCAAGACAAATAATGACAAAAGAGGTTTTACTCCCAAGAATGAAGTTACCACTATTTAAAAAACTCGTTAGGGGGTTTAATTATGTAGGTTCACCTAAGGGCATTGACTGTATAGTCAAATAATATCATCTTTTGGCTGACAGGTCTATTATGTAGACTGTTTATGCAAGGCCACCTAAGGGAACGTGTTGCATGGTAAGGCAAAAGAACTCTTAGAATTTCAGGCCTTTTGTGATTAGAAGTTATGAAATGGGTTATAAAGATCTGAAAATATTTAAGGTTAGGATTATGACACATAAATATGGGTATTGTCCAATGTATTCAGAGATACACAGATCAATTCTAACCATAATAATGTTGTGGATGGGTCCTGAATGGAAATGTTGGACTTCACTACGTATCCCATAAGGATGGGAATCAAGCCATATGTAGTTATTGAACAACAGTTTAACGTCATGTGGGACAAAAAGATTAGGGATCTTAGTTTAGGGTCATATATATTGGACCATTATAATAAATACATAGTGTGTGTTCTCATAGGGACTTTTCAGCCAGGGGACTGAGAGTGGAATTTGGGGTTAGGCCCAGAAGACTTGGGGCTGGATTCGAGGGACACTTGAACGTTCCTACGTATCCCATAAGGATGGGAATCAATCCCACTTAGTTCTAGAACTACCCTCTATACAAATTAAGTTCATACATGTGAAGGGTGAAAGGGGATTTTAGTGCAATGATGGTTTAACCTAAGATAAAAGTTTCAGGTATTTCCATGTATGCACGTAGTCTTTGAAATGAAACATGATTGAAAATAAATGTAAATAAAGATTCCCTATCAGGTGAGGAAATCAAAGAGTATTGTAGGTTATTGTTGTACAGGAAAAAAATGTTGTGCAGTTTAACGTCATATAGAAAGGATGAAAGTGAACCAATGTAAAGATATTGCTTCTGGGGATGGTTTCACGGATCAACATCATCTGAGATGGATGTGAACCGATGTGAAGAGGTTTGTTTTGGGCTTGAACCTTGGGAGTTTGCCTACGTACCCAGCCTGAAAGGCAAGGATCAAAGTCTGAGTAGTTCAATTAAAGAATGAATTAATGATCAAGTTGTTCTTGGGGACAATGACCTAAAAATGGTGTTGGGACTTACGCGTGGTTAGCGGCCCAGAGAGGGTGTTGTGGTTGAAATTTTCTCTAAGATCACATGAGTCATACTCGGTGTGAGAAACAAGAGGTAACAATAAACTTAACGATGCACAGTTTAATGTCGTGTAGGACATATAAAGGGACTATGCAGTTTAAAGTCTTGTAGTTAGGACTATTGGTTCTGCACAGATTAGTGTCATTTAGCAAGGAAAAAGTACAGTTTAATGTCTTACAGGGCGTATCAAATGACGTTCTGTACAGTTTAGAGTCATGTAGTTAGGATGATGGGGACAATATAGTTTAGTGTCATGTTGGACAAAAGGTGGACTGTGAAGTTTAATGTCTTGCAGTGAGGACAAAAGAGTACACCATTTAACATCATTTTGGACGTATTGGGGACTTTTTCACAGTTTAATGTCATGTTGGATGTAAGTGCCAATAGTTTAAGGTTTTATGCATGGACCGTTGGTTATGCAGTTTAACGTCTTGCTGGATGTAAGGGACTTTTATATAGTTTAACTCCATATAGCAAGGAAGATGAAGGGGGGAACAGTTTAACGTCATGTTGGACAAAAGTGCAAATAGTTTAACATCATATGAATGGAATGTTAGTTATCCAGTTTAACGTCATGCTGGACGTAAGGGGCTTTTATATAGTTTAGAGTCTTGTAGATAGGATGTCACAGTTTAACATCGTGTGGGACGAAAGTAATACAAATAGTTTAAGGTCATATGTATGGACCATGAATAATGTATTTTGTGTTTATACAAAATACTTCTTCAGAAATCTGGCATTGGTTGGAGTAGTGATTAGTTCTCCATCCATTGAGAGTAAATAATAAGCTCCATTGGAATAGACCTTATGTATTGAGTATGGTCCTTCCCATTTTGGATCAAGTTTGGGAGGTTTCTTTCCTGGTATCATTGGAGATCTGAGCACCAATACCAATTCTCCCTAAAATAATGAACAAAGACGAAATTTTTTGTTGAAAGCTCGTGCTATTTGATTCTGATAGACTTCCAAGTGGTGAAAAGTGCACAATATTTTCTCATCTAACTGTTCCAATTCATTCAATCACTTTTGAGATTGTTCATCTATAGATTACTGATCAGAAATGGCTACTCTGAGCAAGGGTAATTGAACTTCAATGGGAAATACTTCTTCTATTCCATATACTAGTGAATATGGAGTTGATTGTGTTGCAGTGTGGGTGGTGGTATGATAAGCCCATAAAGCATGAAAGAGTTTATTAGGCCATGATTTCTTATCATTATCCACCATATTTTGCAGTATATTTGACAGAGTCTTATTGAAATCTTTTATCTAGACATTGGCCGCTGCATGATACCGAGATGAATGATTGGATTGGATGTTGTATTCTTGATAGAACTTATTCACCTCAGATGAACAAAAGTTGGTTCAATTTTCCATCAATACGGTATGAGTGACACCAAATCTGGTAATGATGTTAGACTTGATTAAGATAACAATGATTTTATAACTGACTTCTTTGAGAGGTACTGCCTCTTCCCATTTGGAAAATAAATGAGTAGAAGTAAGAATATACTTAAACTGCTTGGTCGTAGCTGAAGGGTAAGGTCTCACCACATCCATTCCCCATGTGGAAAATGGCCACGAGTATTTAGCTGTATGAAGAAACTCTGGAGGTTGATGAATGAAGATGGCATGTACTTGGAATGAATGACACTTCTTTGTGAAATAAACACAATCTTGTATCATTGAAGGCCAAAAGTATAAAAGCCTTCGAATCTAATCAGATTGTCTATGTCCAGACTGGTGGGCACCACAGACTCCTTCATTCACTTCTTTCATGACAGTCATTTTCTCTTCACCATAAATGCATCTGAAGAGAACTCCATAAAAACCATGCATGTAGATAATTTTCTCTAGGTGATCTGGGCCATCATAAAGAGTAAAGTTGACCACATGTCGCTGGATTTGTTCTTTCCCGGATCTATCAGGTGGAAGTATTCCATTTTGAAGGTATTCCCTGATTGGTTCCATCAATCTCATAGTGTGACCATATGGTTCAGATATGGGACTAATTTCATTGATTTCCTCTGTTCTGGCTCGAACATAAGGTGAAATTGTACGACGGTGGGAAATACTGATGGTTATCTCGTCCCGATTTTGATTTTCCAGAGCTGTGGCTATATTAGCCAGTGCATCAGTTTGGGCATTTTGTGATCTTTGGACATAAGAAAATGTCAGTTCTAAAGGAAAATCCACCATTAACTCTCTGACGTAATGATACAAAGGGATTAGTTCTTATTTTCTGATTGCATAATCCCCATTGACTTGTTTGATTACCAGGTCTGAATCACCTTTCACCTTTAAGTGATTCAATTTTACTTGAAATACCAACTCGAATCCTGCAATGAGAGCTTTGTATTATGCTTCATTATTTATTCCACCTTCCCACAACAAGAAGGAATAGTGTAACACTGCCTTTTCTTGAGAATTGAGTACAATCCCTATGCCAACTTTGTTGAATTTAGGATTTTCCATTTTCCTCCCTATTGGACTTTTGGAAGCACCATCAAAATACATTTCCCATGTTTGAAGGATTTCTTGAATAGAGAAAACTTCCTCATCAGGGAGTTCAATATCTGAAGATGTGTCTTCCACTGAATGGTGTTCAGCCAGAAAATCAGCCAAAGCTTGGCCCTTTATTGCTTTTTGAGACACATACTGAATGTCAAATTGCTGTAAAATAACAGCACACCTTTCCAGACGTCCTGTAATCATTAGACGACTAAGGATGAATTTGAGCGGGTTATTGCAAGATACCTATTGGACCTCGTGATGTTGCAGGTAGTGTCTCAACTTCTAAACTGCAAAGATTAATACCAGGCAACACTTCTCAATACTTTAATACTGAGTTTCAGCTTCAAGCATAGTCTGACTGAGATAGTAGAGGATGTTTTCATTCCCAGCATCATTCTTCTAAGAAAGAAAGGCAACCAATGATAGCTCTATAGCTGTCACATAGAGGATAAGTGGTCTTCCTTCAATAGGTTGCATGAGTACCGGTGGACTGTAGAGGTATTTCATGAGAATATTGAATTCTTCTTGACATTCTTTAGTCCACTGGTAAGTGACTCCCTTCTTCATCAATTTGGGGAAGGGTAAACTTTTGCCTACCAAATTGGTGATGAATCACCGAATATAGGCTAAGTGTCCATGAAGTCCTCTAAATTATATTAAATTTCGAGGAGGTGACATTCCAAGGATTGACTTTTTCTTATCAGGATCGACCTCGATACCATGATGGCGTATGAAGAAGCCAAGAAATTTCCCCAAGGTTACCCAAAAGCACATTTTAAGGGGTTCATCTTCAAATTATTTGTCGATTCATACAGAATATGACTTATAAATCAGACAAGTGATTAGAACGTTGTTTAGATTTGACCACGAAATCATCCACATAACATTAAACAAACTTTCCCAGAAAGGGTTTGAAGATATGATGCATGGCACACTGATATGTTGCGCCTGCATTCTTTATGCTGAAGGGCATTACCTGATAGCAAAACACACCCTGAGGGGCTCTGAAGGCTGTGGATTCCTCATCTTCTGGGGCCATTCGTATTTTATTATATCCAGAATATCCATCCATGAAGGAAATTGCTTCATATCCAGCTGTTGCATCAATTAAAAGTTATGTAATCGGAACAGGGAAATCATCCTTAGGACAATGCCGATTAAGATCTCTGAAATCAATTAAAACTCTAATTTTCCCATTCATCTTTTTCACTGGGACAATATTATCCAACCACTTGGGATATTGAACTTTTCTGCTGAAGTTAGCATTTGATGAGCTTATCCACTTCAACCTCAATTTTTGAAGCATAGGTTGGGTGGGTTCTTCTAGCAGCTTTTTTGAATCCTCGATGTTCTTATGGGAAACCCAAATGATGTGTGGAAAAATCAGGATCAAGCCCTGGAATCTCTATATAGTTCCAAGAAATAATATCTCTATTTTTCTTTAAAAAGGAAATATACATCTCTTGCTCTTCAAGAGTCATGGTCGCACAGATTAAAGTGGGGTGTGGATCCTCTTTTGTACCCTGATTTATTTCTCTTAGTTCATCCACAGTGGTTGAGATACCCTCTTCAAATGTTGGAGGAGCATCCATGAGATTTTCCTCTTCTTCTTCAATATATTTTATTTCCTCTTTTTCCACTTTCATAATAGATGATGAAGCAGAATTTTCATGATCAGAAGAGATGTCAAAATTTGTTCATCTTGAAGAAGAAGCTTCCATTTCCGACCTGATTGATGATGAAGGGTCTTCTTTGGGTAATAAAGAGGAGATGATGGATTGAGAATTGACATCATCGTTTACTTCTGACATTTCTATAACTTTCCCTGACCTGATTGGCGAAGTATAGACTTGCTGGATTTCTGCATATGAAATGAATACATCTTCATTTGATCTTTCATCATTGCTTGGTGGATCACCAATTTCTCCCACGTTGTCTGGCTCGATTGCCGTAATTGACATTATGGATCATTCTATAAGAGTATTGTGATTTGGGTTTATCATGTTAATTTGGATGATATGGAACACATAATCTGTAATCACAAGTGTAAATGGATTTACTTGAATCTTCTGTAAACCATATGGAGCATTAACTTTGGTAATCTCATTTGTTGTGGATTCCTCCTTTCCCTACATGTGGTAGAATTCCGCCTCAATGTATTGAGATTCACATGTCTTGAATGGGGCCTTATCACCATATAATGTCCCAACTTGACCATCGAAACAAAACTTGTGACATTGATGGTATGATGAAGGGATAGATGCATGCTGATGTAGACAGGGTCTTCCAAGCAAGATGTTGAAGGCTGAGTCTTGATCAACAACCATGAAATCTAAATTAGACACAAGATCTCCAAACTGTGTTCTGAGTGTAATCTCACCCAGTGGTTCTTGTTCATTTTTATCATACCCATGTAACATAAAAGTAGAAGGAGAAAAATAAGATTCTGTGAGACCGAATCGATGAAGTGTACGAATGGGAATGAGGTTGACTCTTGAACCATTATCAATGAAAACTCTTCGGATTCCTATGACATTGACCTTGACAGATAAGTACAAATGTCTAATATGTCCATGCATGACATCATTTTCATCTTCATCAGTAAAAGATATTACTGCATGGCATTCTGCAGGATTATTCTCTACATGGTAGACTTCAGCTGCAGCAATTTCAGTTTCAAACTCCTGAGGACTTGACAAAGCCACAATGAGTGCCTCCCTAAGATCCTTTGATAAATTCAAGGAATCCTGAATTGATAACATGGACGGTACTTGGGCCAGGTGTTTCAATATATCATAATTTTTATCCAAAGGTCTTCATTTCCCAACAAAAACATGTGGTTTATCAGGTGTCTTGGAAGTTGATGTTGTTGAATTTGATGCATCTTGTATCGGGATAGGAGTTGGAAATATTCTTGGATTTGGATGATTAGACCGATTAGGTTTATTTACTTTCCGAGAGGAAGAAGATGGAACCTTCAACCGGTCTTCCAAAATAATTGTACTAGGGTTAAGTCTGCCTTGTGTGAATGAAATTTCTTGTTCTTGTTGAGCTCGTTGAATGGCTCTACCACGAGTTTCTGTCGTAGACACGGTTCTAGTAGGGGTAGAATTGGAATAGTGGCCTCTAAATAATCCATGTCTTCCCCTATATCCTAATCCTCTAGAACTTCCTCTGATTCCTCTATTTGATATAGGGAACTCAGGCTTATCAAAATCAAAACTATGACTGGAATATGAATCTATTAATTGAATCATATTAACAGAACCGAAAATCAACTCTTCATCCGATGAAGACTCTGCCTGGTTATCCTGTTTAGGCTGTTCCATTTAGTGGGGCGGTGCCCGTGAATTTGAAGTAGGTGGCATGAAGTCTGCCAGATTGAAAGACAACTTAGGCTTTGGCATGTACTCATCTTCTTCTGATTCTTTTTCTTTCTTTGAATCTTGTCATTTCTTTGAGTATTTTCCCTCTGATGGAGAGGGTTTTTCTATGGAATTCATGGAAAAAGTAACAATTGGTTTCTTCAATTTCATTCACAAAATATCTTGAGTTCGGTTGATCGTCTTTCTAACCATCCAATCATCATATTTTTGTGCATTTTTGTTCTTAACTTCTTTCCACTCACCTTCCTCCTCTGGAACTATAGTAGTAACACATGCTACCTGAGCTGAAGAACCTTTTAATTTGACTTGTCCCGAGTTGACCATCTTTTTCAGGAGGTCTGTGAAGACAAAACACTCCTGGATGGGATGCCTCAACATTTGATTAAAGGGGAAATAATTGGGACGATCTTCTTCTCCTTCCTTGTTTAGCCTTTTGAGCCTTGGAAACTGATCCAAATTATTTTCTAGAGCTGAAATGAAGTAACCAGGAACTTGTTCATTTCAGAAAGAGTATGTTTTTCTCTTCATATCCTCAAATTGTTTTTGTTGTTGATCTCTTTGATCGTCTTGACGAAACAGCCTTTGTTTTTGATGCTCAGGAGGTGGAGCCCTTCAGGAAGATGGAGGTTTTGAAGTAGAAGCAGGTACAGGTGCTTGCTTAAGCATAACTGTAGCAGTATATTCTTTACCCATTCTCCTTCCTGGAGCTGATGGAATTATACGATCCTTATCCTTAGTCTTTATAAGAGAATCTTCAATCTGTTGAGAGATTGAAGTAAGGTCTCGAAACCCTCCTGTATATTTCACAGGGATCAACAGAATGCGTAATTCGTCACGTAGATTTTCCACACATATTGGCAACAGTTCTTCCTGAGGGAGTGCTAAGCATCGGGAATATGTTAATCCCTTCTAGTGGGAAATGATATCTGAGACCCTTTCATTCCCCCTTTTCTTACAGTTTGTAAGATCAAAAACTGATGTCTTTGGCAACGTTGAGCTGAACTAAAGAAGGAATTTTTTGAAAAGATCTTCTGACCTGGTAATTGACCAAGATTGCAAGCTTGTATACCAGACAAAAACAGGTCCTTGCAAGGTTCGCACGAAGCATCTGAGTTTCACTACTTCTTGCTGCTCTGGATTTCCCATCATAGGATCGCAACAAGACACGTAAGGCGTCAAATGTTGTTCCGGATCGCCTGATCCATTGAAAATAGGGAATACAGGGTTCCCAAAACTTGATGGGGGAAGGATTGAATCTACCCATTCTGGGTAAGCTCTCTTTTCTGGTTGAACCTGCGCACGCTTTCCTCCCATAGTCTATAACCGAGCTGTTAATGACTCAATGGTAGTTATTAACTTTTGAGAATCATCCGGTTGAACTTGGACTTGGGAAGCTGCAATAACTGGAGCTAGTACAGATGTGGTGGCTGGTACTGCAACTGATGGTATCACCGCCAATTTTTGTTGCACTTGAACTGTAGGATTGGACCTCTGAGGGTGTACTGATAAAGGTGGATATTCTTGATCCATCTCAGTAACTGCAACAAACTCCCTTGGCTGACTGACTCCATCACACTTAGGAGGAAGACTACCTTGAAGTAATTCTGCATTTATCCTCCTCAATTCCTTCATTTCTTCCTCTTGTTGGGAAAATATTTTCTCTAGTGAGAGTGATTGGCCTTCTCCATAGGAAGGGTATATAAATTGATTCTTTCCTTTCCCCTTGTTAGATACCTTTAGGAGAGGGGAATGTGGGTTACTTGAAGGATTACCAAGATTCTTCGTAATCCTTTGATTTCGTGTACACACACCTTCTTTATTTGTTTTTGTGCGTACAACTTCTGGAGAAGGAACCTCTTCATCTGAGTCCCCTGAGTGAGCCTCATGTTCTAGAGGATCAGTAACAATGGCATTAATGATATTAATTGATTCATAATGCATCATATCCCTTCTATCAGCATTTCTGTGACATTGTCTTCTTCCATTCGTCTGATGTGACATTACCTCTTGTTGATTTGATCCCTCAGGAACTTCTTGGAGAACCGTAATTTGGAGAGAATATCCAGAAAATTTGGCTCTTCGTTCCTCTTGTGGCCTCTTCCCCAATCGAGAGAAGACTAACTTTAATTGAGGAGGGGATTGATGATTTGAAAAAGTCCCCAGTCCGGTGGACTGGGGCTGTTCCTGCTGCCTTCTCTCAACTCCTCGAATCCTATTTGTTGATTCCGAGGGTAGGTTTAAAAGAGTCCACAGTTTGGCAAGTTGGGGTGGATCTTGACATGCTATGTCTGAGGATTTCTTAAAAGATATCCTGATCTTGTGCACCTTGGTCCAGAAATAGATGGATGCATCAATCGATATCCACTTTTATCACCTGGGCAATAACATTTCATGAGACCATTTTCGGCGAGCTTTGCTGACTGGGGAGTACAGTGAAATGTAGTGCTCCATGAACACCCCATCCTCTACCATGAATACCAGATGAGTCATTGGAAATTAAGAGGCGCAATCTTCTTAGTACGCCAAGGCATGAACGTTGAAGGTCTCTCTGATTCTTTTCAGCCTTTGGATATCGAGAGACTTAGAGAGATGCCAAATCAATCTAAAATTGTAACCCTTCTAATATCTTAAGATGATTTTCATATTCACCATAAGATAATACTTTCTTTTTCAACTGACAAAGAGTTTTCCATATGTTAAGATGAATATCATAAATTCCATCTTCCGTCAACATCTCTGGAATGTCATATTGAGAGTCATCCAGAGGCCAAAACAAAACTGGCACCTTAGGCTTCTCCAGTTGTTTTCTCATGTTCAGCATTTACTCTTTATCATTCAATGAAGATTCTTATACCTGCTTTTACCAGAGCTGGTGTTTCCTTGTTTCTTCGTCGGATTCAACAAGATTGGTAGAGAAATCACTGATCAAACTAGAAGATGCATGACTTAGGGTTGGTTCGGAGAATGGCCTACAAACTGGGCTATCTTCTTGTTGAGAAATTATTTCACCTACTAGAGATGAACCATCAGACATGACTGGTTTCACATTTGAAAGTGCCTCAAGATAAGAGGGATTTCTCGGCACTATATTGTCCACTGGAGAATTTTCCAGGCATTGTGCATCACTATTGCGGAGAGGAATTTCACAGAGAAATTCATCATCATGGGGAGGACCATCATGGTGGGTTACATCAAAAGATGAGATCTCTTGCTCCTTGGTCTTCTAACCACACAGAGGGTTCCTGTGGCTCTCATCTGAAGATGAAACTTTGAGATCGAACGAATTGTCATGAAGCAAGCCTTCATGATGAAATTTCTGTTAATGTCCTTTAGAATTAATGTTCCCACTATTGGAAAATGAGGGAGTAGAATCTTTAATTCCAACAGATAACTGTCTGAGGGATTCAAGAACTCCAGCATCGAGCAAGGACTTGTTACAGATTGTCTCTTGATCTCTTGACTGTTCTGGGCAGTTCTTCTTCTTAGACACCTTCTTACTCACCTTGGAAACCACTTGTTGACGAAAGTGGCTGCTTTGAGCAGGTGTATCTGCCTGATCAGGAAGTATGGCCAGGTTAGGCTGATGATCTCTACTCAAATCGGGTGTATGTGCCTGACTTGGTTGTCCGTATGATATGGGGGAGTATGCCCCACAACCCTCTTGGACTAAAATAGATGAGTGTGTCTGTTCCAGAGTGAACTGTTTTTGTGTCACTCCATTGGAAGGGATAGATTTATGTGTCTTTCCCTGAGATGTTTCTAAAGCTGTTATAATAGCCTGGAAAGCATCCAGAATATGAGCAGGTATTTTCTTCTTCTCTTTCACCATTGATAGAATATGCTTGGTGACTTCAGCTATCAGAATGGGGATATACGTCCATTCTGTGCTTGGAGTAGGTGTATGTGCCTGCTCCTGTCCTAATTTTCTTGTCAATGAATCCTGACAGTACTCAAGTGTGAGGGCAGAAAGTTGAGTCTGCCTCCTTTTTGTCGCTGGAGCTTTCCGACTAACTTCTCCATGTGCTACCAAGTGAGACTATTGGTAGGCCTGAAAATACTAGCAGGTGTATGTGTCTGCTGATTGTAATTCACTGAACGTGGTTGACGAGCTCCATCATATGTAGTCAGACGATCATGCTGATTAGCTGATGATGTACAAACAGGTGTATGTTCCTTCCTATAGTACTCTACCGGAATTTCCTGGTGGGATTGGCGTGATGCTGCCAGACGAGTCTGCTGGATAGCGGAATTAAAACGGACGGGTGTATGTGTCCGCTCGTTGTTTGCCACCAAGTTAGGTTGGTGGACTTCTACAGAGATAGTAGAGATGAGAACCTGCTCACTGTTGACCGGATTTCAACTCTGATGATTCGTCTTGCCTGCTCGGGTTCAAGGAACCTGAGTCGAATGCCTGGAGTCGATACCCTCATCATGTTGAGGGCACACTGCCACATGAGTCTGGAGGATATTGTTAATGGGATCCCTTGGGAAGGACTCCTACTTCCTTGAATTAAGGCCCTGAGGGACCTTCTCATTCACCTCCCCATAATATGGGAGTGAATGGTGATTGCGTTCTAGGGATAATGACCCGAAACGTTTGGAGACGGTAGTTAGCACTGCCTGCTTCTTGATCGCTGGTCGTCGCTGTCCAGACGACAAGGGTGAATTGTTCACTTGGAGGGATTTTTGAGAAGCCTCCAGAGTTGGAATGGCACTGTGTTGATGGTACTCCATAACCAGCGCATTTGATACCCAGCGTTGAAGACGTTGAGTAGGTGATGTCGTCCTCAGAGTGGACGATGATATAGTAGGAGTAGCAGCAGTGGCATTTGCAGCAGATGTATTCACAGATGTGGACTTAAGAAAATCCATTCTAGTAATGCAGAAAATCTTGAAAAAGAGTGCTTTTTTGATATAACAAACATAATCAAGATAAATTCGGCTGCTACATCTTTTGGTTGAGCACATATGTTGTTGATTTCCTTGTTGGCCCTCTCATTGAGTTTAAATAGGGGCCTAACAAATAGGTCAAACATCATTTTAACTTGGTTAAGGATTCACGTTAGGTTCGCCATTTTTTGTTTCCTCCAGAATTGGGGATGGCCTCATTGATTGAAGGTTCAAATATTCTAATCGGTTTCTAACGGGTTTGTTCATAGAACAGGAAACATACAATGATTCCATATCCATTTAGACCTACCTTCCAAAGGTAGGTGCTCATTATTTGTGGACTAATGAGGATTAGGAATTTACATTGGTCGAGAGGATGGGAGGTGACACATCACACCTTTTTTAGGGAAATTATTGTCTACTCTGGGACTCTCTTCATAGATTTAAGTTATATTCGTGAATCCTTATTACATTACCAGGTGTTAAATGTGCTTTCCTTTAAATTTCACACTCAATGATTGATATGAAGAAAATTTAGAGAATCTTTTATATGTATTCATGGTTCTTCATTTATAGAGAATCATCTGTATTTGTTAGAGATTCTTATATGATGGTATCCTTAAATACATAAAATTTCTCTTGGTCATTATGATGACCATACTGGTTTTAAAGCCACTCGGTGGGGAACTTGAAGTTTATTGTCATTCAGGAGGACATGGATTATTTCAGAGTTGGGATCGTACCCACAGATCGGCTACCTACGTATCCTTTTTTTAGAAAAGGAATCAGAAGCCACGTAGTTCGAGAAAGGGAGTATGATGTTTATGCACATTTGATGGCACAAAGAAAGATGTCATAATTACTTTTACACTCTAAGCTCACGTGAGTCATGCTCAGTGTGAGAAACAAGAGGTATTGGAAAAATCAGACAAGTGTGCCATGAAAGATGCAATCATGAGTAATGATGTGGGTCTTATGTATGTATGACTTCCAAGAATTAATGAAGATTAAGAGTTACTTCAGAGAAGAAATCCAGGAATAGGGTCCATAAAGGTATATGTTCTTTATGGAGATTTGGATACTCTAATATTGTGGCTTACTCCTAAGGAAGATTCCCAAGTTAGGAGGGGACTTATGATTGGGTTTTACTCCTGAGAAAGAATCCCGGATCAAAAGTAAATTTGGACTGGTTAAGAGAAATTAAGACTGGGGCTTACTCGTGAATAGGAGGCCCAGATTAATGGGATTTGAAAATTAAAGGGACTTGGGGATTACTCCTGTGGAGGATGCTCATATTTAAGACTGGGGCTTACTCCTAAAAATGAATCCCACATTAAGAGAATTATGGTTGGGGCTTACTCTTGAGGAGGATGCCCATATTTGGGAACTATAATACTGGGGCTTACTCCTAAGGAGGTTGCCCAGATTAGGGGACTTGGGGCTTACTCTTGAAAAGGATGCCCAAATTAATGAGGACCTGGGGCTTACTCCTAAAAAGGAGGCCCAGGTTAAGTAAAATTATGAATGGGTCCTACTCTTGAAAAGGAGGCCCAAATTAATGAGGATTTGGACGGGGCTTACTCCTGAAAAGGAGGCCCATGTTAAGGATTTTCTCATCATAAAGGATGATGTTGAATGAATAAACTCTCTAACTTTAGTGACATAAAGATATGAAAATCACTATGTTTTGAGAGATGTTCCATGGAGCTCCTTTCAGATAAGGAATTCAATCAAGAAAACATGCCATAAATAGCATTTAAGAGTGTCTTAAAGACTGAATCATTAATAGAAGAGGTGGAATGGAATAAGAGAGGTAAAATTGGATGAAAGGGCACCCAAACGTATTAGGGCATGCAAGTCCTGGTAGGCACGCAGGTAATGTGTGGGCGTGCAAGTATTGGTCATGCAGGTATACCTGCGTGGCTCATGGGTACTTGTGTGATCCTTTCCCAGTAGAGTAATACTTGGGTGATTCTTGACCAAAGCCTTTAGAATCATCCTGAGGTAATTCCATAAGAGTGGCGCGCAAGTTTCAATGAATAGGTAAGGACGCGTGCAAGTGTTTCCATTTCCCTTAAGGGTAAAAACACTTAGGCGCGCAAGTGTTAGTTAATTTTAACACATAGACCTTATTACTCTTGTTCAGACCTTCCATTCTAGGTAAAGAATTACCTTATAATTGTTCGGAAGACTTGAAGAAGAGACTTGGGCGTTCAGAGCTATCTATCTAAATTCTGGAAAAATTCCTCCTGAAATGGGGGTCCCACTGGGGGTATATATAGGCTTGAGAAAACCCCGGGCAGTTATCACTTAGGGCGCGCATGTGACTTGTGCGACCAACTTTGGCACGCAAGTGTACTTGCGCGACCATGGTAGAACTTGTGCAATCTTTGTGCAATGTTCTTCTTATTCCTTTGTCAATTTTTGAGATTTTTCCAAAGGTTGAATCACTTTGAGCTAAGATATTCCCTTTTTCCAATCTATAGACTCTATGACGAAAGGAGCATCAACAATTAATTACATAATTCAGTACATTTTCTACATTTATTGGATTTATTATAATTTTATCAAGTTCAATTGTGGACACATTGATAGTTATAGTGTTCAAATTCATCATTTTGGGAGCATTCATTTTCATTGTTTTGTTATTGGTTTACTTGAATATAATTATGTAATTTTTGTAAAATTAGAATAATTCTCTAGAAGTTAAGTTTTATGTTATTAATTTACTTATATAAGTTTAAATATACTCATATATAATTTTTTGGTGTTATTAATTTGACTCATTTGGTAAAACATTAATAATAAATTTTTAGTTTATTTTAGCTATTTTCTATCCATCATTAAATAATTCAATTTTATTAAATATTGTATTTATAAATATATTCCATAACATTAAAAAAGGTATAATATTCATATTAAATTATTTTTTATCCATTAAATTTTTATCACTATCATTGAAGGTGGAAATTTGAAAATTACAACTCATCGTCCATAAAGGAGGTGAATCGACACATCACATATGATTTTTTCCTCTTTTAGAATAAAACAACGAGAGTAGATAATTGATAATTGATATTAAATTAACATGATAAAATGAAATTATTCATATTATACTTGATTTATCATTCTGATTTTAATATTTTGGGGTGAGGAGAGGAAAATAAAATAAATTAAAAGGGAGTGATTGAGGATTTTACCTCATGATTGTTGTCTCCTCGAGAACAACAATAAGGAACATGGATTTTGTCTTTTGTTGACACAAGTAGATCTTGGATGTGAGAAATATTTTTTCATTTTTTATAATTTAAACAATATATATGGCTTCTAAGTTGGGAGGATAAGTGGTGGTGAGGGGTGGTATTTATAGGGGAGGAGATGAGTATTTTTTTATTAATTTATTCATTTGTTTAATATTTTTGGATCCAAACTATCAATAGTGTTGAAAAAAATAAATAAATTTAGTAACTATGGATGAATTTATGGAGATAATTGTGCTTAAATCATTCATACATCATCAATGACTAAAACATTCACATATGTTTCTTATATCATAAATTTTTCATATTTCACAATCCACCAAAAATTCAAATATTTTAGAAAAAATATCAATACATTACCCTAATCATTTTTCTACATGTATATCTCAATAAATATCTCCACATTATGAAAATAATTTTCTAAATATGATAAATTTAATTATTATATAAAATTATCATTTATTTTAAAAATACTAATTTTAATATTATAATAAAAATTTTATCTTTAAATAATTAATTAATGTCTCATAAAATAATATTATAATAATAATAACAGATCATAATATTAACTTAAAATTTTGTTTTATGAAAACAATTTTTATTTTAAATCATTCTATTAATTATAAAACATTAAATAAACATTTATATTTTTCAAAAATACTAACACTTAATTCTTCATTTTTAAAATAGTTATTTACATATAGAATTATATAAATATTTAATATTTTCATTTATAAGATATATAAATTTTGTTTATACATTAGTAGGTAAGGTTACTATTATAATGGATGGATTACTATTTACAATGGTCATATTAGTATTTCAATTGTCATGTTACTATCCCATCGGTATAAGTTCCTTAATTTCATTAAATATCAATTATTTTTTCTTCACTTATTAAAATAGTGTTTTTATTGGGTCCTATATGTGATACTTGTGTTTTATGACATAATTATACGAAATAAAATTTAATTGATAAAAGTTTGGGTCATTACATTATTCCCCCCTTTCGATATTTCATCCTTGAAATTTCATTTTACATACTAAGTTGAACACATGTGAGGATACTTCTCCTTCCCAACTTCCTACTTTTCCTATTTCATCTCTTCATACTTATTGTTTTGAAATAGTACCTTGATTAGGGGCGGCATTTTACATATAAACATTTCTCTAAAGTCCAAAATCTTTACTGGCATCTCCACATAAAATTGATCATCTTCTAGTTATACCACCTCTAAGATCAGTACAAGTGAGTTATCTAGTTTTTACTTCTATGGGAGGGGTACATGGAATAGATAAGGAACTTGATTCATGGTTAGTAGAAGTGAATGATGATTAGACACATATCCCATGGGATCAAGGATCTCAATAGGGATAATGTACCATGGTATAATTTTCCCTTTCTTTCCAAACCACATGACTCTCATTTGTGGTGATATTTGATGGAAAACATTATCTCAGAAATCAAACCCTAAATCCCTTAAGTAGTTGTCAGAGAATCTCTTATACTAATATTGAGCATCTTTTATGTATTTTTTGATGGATTCAACCTTCTTTATCATATCTTGAACAAGATTATGTCTAATTAGCATTCCTTCACCAACTTCTTCCATGTAAAATGGAGTTCTATATTGATTCCCAAGAAGAGCTTCATATAGAGCCATATGAATAATTGAGTTGAAGGTGGTTTTCTATTATAACTAATCTGATGGTAGAATTTCATCTTGTCTTAATTTTAATTCCATTGAGTAGGCTCTCGGCATGTCCTCCTGTGTCCAAATTATCCATTTAGATTTGCTATCTATTTGGGTATGATAGGCCATGCTAAAATTTAATTCAGTACTCAAAGCATGTTGAAGACTTATTCATAATTTAGATGGGAGCCTTGCATCATGATTAGAGATGATTGAAAGTGGATCCACATTCACCCTCACCAATTTCTTCACATATATCTTGGTATGTTGTTCAAGTGAAAAATGTTACGAAATATCAATGAAGTGCATAGTATTGATGAGTCGATCCACCAAAACACATATTTTATTTCTTCCTTTGAATGTCTTTGAGAGACCAATGAAATATATCATAGTGATATTATCCCATTTCCACATTGGTGTAATCAATTTTGGTATCATCCCTTTATACTTCAATTATTCTTCTTTAATATAATTGCATAGGAAATACCTTGAGATATGATACAGAATCTCTTTCTTCATATCATCCCACAAGAAGTGTTCTCGAAGATGATTGTACATCTTGGTAATTAAAGGATGAATGGAGAAGGATTGGATTATGTGCATTATCCAATACCTCATTTTTTATCTCAAGGGATGAAGTCACATAAGGCCTTGGTCCAATCCAAAACACTCCATCATCATCAACATAGAATGATTGTAACTTCCCTTCCTTTACTGCTTTCACCTTCTTGTGTAACTCTATGTCATCTCTTTGTGCCTCCTTGATATTCTATTAGATATATGGATAGTAAATCATTTGATAAATATATCATGTAATTCATGCCATTATTATTTACAAACCCATCATTTGAAAATCCATGAGGATGGGTTCTTTCTCAATCCGCACCATGGATATAGTAGTAGGTTCTTTTCTACTAAGAGCTTTAGCAACCATGTTCTACTTTCTTGGATGGTAATGAATAGAGAAATCATATTCATTTATTAGATCTAACAATATCCTTTTATGAATATTGAGAACCTTCTATGTGAACATATACTTAAGACTACCGTGATTGGTATATATGTCAAATTTCTTACCAAAGAGGTAGTGGTGAAACATTTTCAAGGAAAACGACAAAGTTGTTATCTCTAGATCATTTTTTGGTTAGTTCTTATCATGGATATTCAACTTTCATGAGGTGTAGGTTATAAAGTTATAATTCTTTATGAGTATAAAAACCATAATTTATTTGATAATAATTATATATCACAAAACCTTCTCCACTTTTAGGTAGTGAGAGAACATTTAAACTTATTAGCCTCTTCGTGAGCTATGTGATGTTTTTCTCACATTATTCTATCCAATCATACTTTACCCCATTATTTTTTTACATAAATATTTGGCTAGAAAATCATATTAAATTTTTCAAAAAACATTTATAGTACACTTCTAATCCATGAAAACTGCATAATTCTGTGACATCAGTGGTTCTAGGTCATTCCTCAATCGAATTTGTTTTTAAAGGGTCTACAAAAATTCAATCAAATGTGATCGGGTGTCCTATGAATGTGACTTGTTGCATCCAAAAGTCACACTTTTTGAACATGGAATACATTTTCTCTTTTCTTAAAGTCTCCTGAAGTGTCCTCATTTTTCTTCATTTCCCTCCTTTCTCTTAGAGTAGTTTATAATATCATCAATAAACACTACCACAATTTTTTCAAGGTAGACATCAAATCCATTAATATTTAATGGGAATTAATATGTCTAAAGGGAATCACTATGAACTTATTATTCCCATATCTTGTATGAAAATAAATATTTTTAATATATTACATCTCTACCTTAATTTGATGACATCTAGAGTAAAGATCCACCTTTGAGAAGTAATGATCTCCACATAGTTGATTAACCAAATCAAAAATCCTTATAAGCAGATATTTGTTCAATATATTGATTTATTTATCTTCTAGTAATCGATACATAGCCACATTGATCATTCCATTTTCATTATAAAGAGCACTCGTTCTCTCCAAGGTGATAAACTTGTGTATATTAACCCTTTGTCCCAATTCTCTTGAAGCTTCTTCTTTAACTCTAACAGTTCAATAGAGGTCATCCTGTATGGAAATTTGGAGATAAGAGTGGTGGTGGGTATAAGTTCTATTGATAACTCTACCTCAAGATCTATGGGGAAGTTTGTGTAACTCATTATGAAATGCATCAGTGTATTCCCTCACAACAGTAATTTCCTTCATATAGATGATTTCCTTAAACACAACCATTTGGGAAATATATTATTCTCCAAACAACCAAGCCATTGAGGTGTTATAAAAATAATATTCACGATATTTGATTCTTTTTTTAGAGGAGCATGTGATGGTTTAGAATATGAAAATATATTTTCTTTTTCTGATAGTTGATGTGTTCTCTATATAGTGAGAGATAATCCATGCCCAGTTTGGCATCGAATTCCACTTAGTGGAGTATTACTATATAATTTGGAAGACTCACTCCATATATACCAATAGGAAAAGAGTTCAATTCATTGGTTTCAATTATTACACAACTAGGTGTTTATATGGATATCTCCACTTCAAGGTGTTAGGGATTTTATTCAATAGTTCTTGAAAACGTGAAAAATATTATGAAATGTGTAAAACCAAAATAAAATAAGGCTTTTTCCATTATTGAGTCAATAGGAAGTGTACCATTTAAAATTTAAATTTATTTTTCCACTTCAGTTGTAGTTGGGGAATAATATTTTCCATTCTCATTTATCTTTGGTGGCTGCTAATTGTGATTAAATTCATGGACTCGAGGTTTAGTGCACTGGCTTACATGGTTACCTTTCTCCCTATATTTGAAGAATTGACCAAAAGGTGGTACATTAGTGGATTCCCTTAATTACTCCATTATGATAGACAACTTATTGATCCCACTTTGACATTCATGAGCTTGATGGACTTCCATCCCACACATGAAGCATTTCCTTGTCCCTTGTAGGCAATTATTGTAATTCTTCTTCCCACATTTTTGACACATGGGGGGTTGGATCCTTTTTCCTCCTTTTTCATTTGACCCAAAAGCATGAAACTCCATTATTATTTTTTAATATACATAATAATGTTACTATTGTCTATACACCATCTTGACCTAGAGAAAACATCGAACCACTTATTCATAACTCCTAGAGTACCATATAGCTTGAGCCTTTTGAATTTGTGTTTTTACACCACTATGGAATCTATCTTTTTTGTATCATTGTTGATAAAATACTCAAGTCATAGTTTGAAATCCCTATAAGTTTTATTAATAATTCATGAAAGTTTCAACTTCCTTTTTCTTTACCAATGTGAATTCTCTCTCCATCTATTTGCAAAGTGTTAAAGAGAAATCCTTGTTAATAAATATTTTCAAAAAGTCTTATCACAACATATCATATATTTCATCATTCATCTTGGAGTTATTTATCAACTCCCTATATTTATCAACCTCTAAATATAAATGATAGTTTTCCAAAGTCACCTTTTCTTTATCAGAATATTCGAGCACCAAAAATATCTTCTCCATTGAGTTAGCCAACTACTCCACAACAACTGGATTAGAAGATCCACTAAATGTCTATGGTTGTTGTTGCATAAAGGACTAAATGTCTACTTTATCCTTCTTTGGTCAAGGTGGATGTTCCATGTAAGAACCTGGATCTTCTTTTCAGGTATGTTTTTCCTTTTCTGGTCGTTTTTGAGAAAAAGAGGAAATTATAGAAACTTTCTAAGTACACGTCGTGTACTTCCTTGCCGTAATAGGTCATGTGTTGGCCCTGTAGTAGACACACACATGGCCATGTGGGAGTAACCTGGGGGCGCTTAAAGAAGAGTACGAAAATGGTGAGTACATGCTGTGTACTTCAAAATTACACACTGTGTACTTTATTTTTTCATTAAATGCAACTGGGTCACGTATAATCGATAAAAACATTCCCTTCTTAATTTTCCTCCTCCAAGAGCATCGAACGACCATAGATCTTCGACAAACCCCCCGAGCGTGTGCCTGTCCTTCGAATCGAACACTGTTGGTTGCGTTGGAATCGGATCGGTGAGTTCACACTTCTCCTAGAGCAGCATCTTATGATTTCTCTTCTCTTGTGAGATATCGTGGGTTGAACGTTTTATACCTTTTTTGTAGATCTTCAACATTTTAAGGAGATTTAGGCTTCTAGGATCACGTATATTTCCCTATAATGATGAGGCAGGTGGTTTGTGCCTTTCCGTTCAAAGTCTTTGAGTATTATGTGCAAATTCCACAAATACCCTTAAACGAGGTATTGCGTGTTTACCGTTTTACCCCTATTTATTTCCTACCATGCTTTCATGTTTATGTAGATATTATTTGGATATGAATAGGGTTCATTGCTATGCTTGGATGTTTTTCCCATTCATGTTCTGTTTATGACTGGTTGGTCCGGTTTAGCGAGTTTGGTTGCCTTTCCTATTTTCCATGCTTGTTGATGTAGGATGGAAAGTTTGTATTCTGACATGCTTGATATATTGTAGACAATTTATCCAAGTAGTTATGTAGGTTTAATTTTGTCGTACTGCATTGCTATGCTTGTTGACCTACACCAAGTTGTGAGAACATGGCGTAGAAGGCTATAAGGAGAATTGACCGAGTGAGCTTCCCCAGAGAGTTTTGATCACTTTAGAATATAAGGGGAATTGACCGTGAGAGCTTCCTCAAAGAGTCTTTGTTTTACTTTGAATTACCTTGATTACTCAAAAATATAAGGGAAATTGATCGAGTGAGCTTCACCAGAGAGTAATTGACCATGGGGCTATAAGAGGAATTGACAGTGTGAGCTTCCTCATAGAGTTCTTGACTACATTAGACTATAAGGGGAATTGAATGTGAGTGCTTCCTCATAGAGTCTTTATATACTGAACCAGAGGGGTTTGGCCGAGTACACTGCCCAGAGGGTTACCTGTTGTGTTTAGCGGTTTGATTATCTATTGGTTGATGTTGAAATAGTGGATTGTTATTATTGACTACATTCTTATTTACTGCATTCTGTACTTTAGCTGCCATATATTCACTGACTATTAGGAATAGATCTTTGAGGGGTTTCCTACTAGGATTTATTCTCACACCTAGTTTGGGTCATGCTTTTTGGCCCAAACAGATTGTATTTGTAACACCCCAAGATTTTGTGAGAAATATTATTTTTAATTTCTTTGATGTCATGTGTTGTAAGTTACACCATGATTATCTTGCACTATACGCAACATCGTATTAGCTTGTAGTATATGGAAAACATTATTCTTGGCTTGTGTTGCACGCAAGAGTGACCTTCCTCAATAGTGTGTGTTGTACGCAATACCGAGTTTCACTGAACAACGATATATTGTTATAATATTATTAAGAACTAGTCATTATGAATATTATTAACCACATTTTTAATTTTATAACACTATCATTCATCTTACACATATTCTAGAACATGGTATGTGAATAAAATAATTTTTTTCAGGTAAAATATTTATTGTTCAAAAAATGCAGTTTTGCCACCTTTTGATGGCGCACCCTCTGTAAATCTAGTTTTCACATGTTTATAAGTTCAATTTGACAAAATAAAATAATTCATTGAAATAAGGATTTAAAAATTTACTTTGTATAATTTTTTAATATTATTCAGTTAACATTAGTATTTTGATGAATAGTAAAAATACGCTAAATTTTAATTAAAAACAACTTTTTTCATCAAGATAATTTATATGGTTAATTTATAATATTGAATGTTTTTAAAGTATAAATAGAATATATTTTTACCATTTAACATTATGTATGTCTTTATCATTTATTTTACATTGAATTAATAGGTAAAACCATTTCAATCTTTTGCAATGTTTTAACATTTAGAACCAGTTTTCTCAAAACTGTGATTAATTTTCAATTAAATAATGCAACTTCTATGTCTTGAAATTGTAAAAATGTATTGCATATTTACAATCAGTAGGTCCAAATTATGTTAAAAGGATAGTTTTTATTTTTAGGCATTATGAATAGTAACTAAGGTAAATTTTATTCACCACAGTTGAAGGTAAATCAAGTAATTAATTGTAAAAATAATATAATAAAATTACCCAAACACTTGTCTTAATTCCATTGGTTGATTATATTTCTCTTTGAAAATTCTTGGGTAGAAATGGAATCTATTGGAACCCATTTGGATGGGATTAAGACCTTTAATTTATTTTATTTAAAGCAAAGTGAAATATGTCTCACTAAAACTTTAATAATTAAAGTACATTTAATATAAGGTTATACAGAATATAAATTCGATTATAAATAATCATTTGAAAGATAATTTTTTTATTCATCATGGAAATTTATTTTTTATTTTTAAGAAATATATAATAACCTTAATATCTTATACATTAATGATGAAGAAATTATTTATTAAGTGAAAAACAAATAATACAATTTTTATTAAACTAATAATGCTCATAAAATGCACCAACATCTGACCAAAACTTATTGGTCGTGTACATGTAAACCATAAGAATACAATGGTCGAATTGTTGACTATATGGAGCCTTATAAAAGCGATTTTGACACTAATATTATTTTATTTTAAATGATTTCAAAGTTTTCACCTTCATACATTAATAAATATAACAATTTAAATGTAGTGATTTTAAGATGATAAATTCGAGTAAAAGTATTCTTATGGAAGATATTAGATTTATCTGCATCATAGTATTTTATTTTTAATTTTTTTGCAACAAATAAGTATATTAAATAATTATACCGAAATGTTGTAGAAATTATTTTATTAAGAGAAATTTCAATTATGGAAAATTCACAACATATAAGTAAGTATTTATAACCATTTAAAGTTTAAAATTTTATTAGCCCCAAAAAAATTAAATATATTATATAAGGATAAATCAAAATGATAAGGTTTAAAATAAAAACAAAACATGTCTAAATTTTATTGGTTGATGATATTACAACCCTACCTTACCTCATATCTAAATTTGAGTCACTTTGGATGTTTTAAGTGGGTTTTGAGTTTGTTATAAATTAATATTTTGGAGGTTTCCAAAAGTTCCCCTCTCCTATCTTATAAAAGGGCTCCCCTTCCCTCTTTTATTCACTCAATATTGTGACTTCAAGATCGGAAAAACCCTACCAATTCCTCTTCTCAACCTATCTAGTTAAATTAGAGTGGTTCTGGTCTTCTCAAAAGACCAACTCTAGTGCCCTAAGAGGAAGTTTAAAGGAGCCACTTCAAGGAAGAGGTAATATCTTCTACCGATTCTTTCAAGTTTATTTCCTATTATAATTCCTCTTATTTAGTTGATTCATTATAAATTAATTACATCAGTATCACTAATATACTAATAAGTTATTATAAATTTGAAACAACCATATTTCACCTTATATCCATCCTACGAAAAATGAAATCACCGCTCGTGCGTACGTACGACTTACCATCTCCATGCCGTGGTGTAATATGTTTTTCAACCACCACCATACATGGATGGGTATAATGGTGGAAATAATATCTATATATGACTATTACAACATCATAATGATTCTACGATATTATATCATACACTCTAATTCCATTCAATAATTATGGGAACAAAATCATCTCTCGTGCGTACGTACGGATTACCGTCTCCACGGTGTGATGTGATTCATTCTCTATGTTCCCCAATCAAGAATGATTATAAAGTATATATAATGAATAATAATGAGATATATGACATAATAATTATAATTTATTTATATATATATATATATGTCATCTAATTACTTCCATTAAAGTCAATAAGGAAAGGAAAAAATATTTCATGCATACATACGACCTACCGTCTCCATGAACGCTGTATTTTATTTCATTTATCTATCTATTATATATATATATATATATAATTAATGTATATATGATATATAAATCATGTTTTACATTCTAGAAGTATGTAAATCATGATAATATCAATAACAACAAGTCCAAACACATATGATAAATGAAATGATTATTACCCAAAACATTTCTTCAATAAGGAATTGACAAATTAATGGGTAATATAAAGTCATAAGTGAATAATATATGATTTCATAAAAATGAATATGATTCTTGAATAAGTCAATGACACTATTTAAATCATTATATAGGAGTTTTGGACACGTACAGAAGAAATTGGACATAAGGTAAGGAATAATTATTCCAATCTCGTTCTTATCTGAGATTTTTTATTCGTAAGTATTTACTAGGGTTATATTTATCATCCATGTCCATGATTTATAAAAAAAAATTTCATAAAGTTTTTACTATTCTTCCATGTATGTATAAAGTCATGTTCACCTCTTTTTTACTTTTATTATGGGGTATGGAACGAATCTTTCTTTTGTTTACCATACGACGTACTTTTTAACTTTTCCGGAAAAATCATGAGAAGAATGTTTTTTATCTTTTACGACATGAATGGATTTTAAAGGTTTCATAATGCCTAATTTCTATGAATCTTCCTCTACAAGACTTCATGATTATTTTCAAAAAAAATATGTTTCTTTTAAAATTTCATGGAATTTTGATAAAAGAAAATTTTTTTGAAGAAGAAAGGATATTTTCCTCAAAAATTCATTTCAAGTGTTTTATCAAAACTATTTTCCATCTATGATTACATTATTTAGTATGTTTCTGTTTCGAGTATAATGTCTCTATTATTTACACTTTTTTATTTTTCTTATGATGAAATGATATCCATTTGTTTTTATGGATTATGTTATGAGGGGATGATGTTTAGGAAACCCATATTATTCTTTTGGTTATGATGAATGATTTATTTTTAATTTGTGGCACACAAAATAATGATTTAATTATGAGATGGGTGGGACCTGTATATCCCTCCAATGAAATGGGTAAAGATTTATATCTCATAATATTGACATGGCTGGAATGGAAAGTGAATCCGGTTCAGTAATACAGCGATAGAACAGCAAGTAATCCCAGTTCAGTAATGGACTTTGTCCACTATGATGGACATGGAAGCAATGCCTTGGCTACTATGGAAAACATATCATGTTATTAATGGATTCCACAATTACATGTTTTATTCCCATGCTATTTTATCTTGAATAATGTTCCTTTATGATCTATGACTTATGTAATGCCAATATTTATGTCATTACTCGTGATTTAGATGTTTTATGTTCATGTTTTTACGTTCAAATGTTTATAGATTGTTTTATTTTCTCCATTTTTACCCTTACTGAGAATTTGAGCACACCATATTAATGTTTTCTTTTCCCCTGGATATAAAGAAAGGTTTTTGGAAAGAAAACAAAAGGGGAATATCTTTATGGGAAATGATGAAGATCTTTCATCATGATTAGAAGATTATGTTCTGAGTTTCCAAAGATACTAAACTAATACTGTCATTGGGTGTCTATTTTTGTAATGTATTAAGTATTATGAAAAAGTAATGTAATCCCCATATACGTCATGTTTGGGTCTCTAAAGTTAGTATTAGTGGAAAAGTTTTGTCAACCTTTGGAAACTAGCATGTGAAAACTTTAGTGAGATCCCTAGAGATATTTCTAAGGTATGTCTAGGGATGTCCCTAAGGTTTATTATAATGATAGGTTACAACACTGGAATTATGTTGAAGATCGTTAATAACGTAGGGTGAACCTAAGGTGTCATGGAATAAAGAATGTGTGATAAGTTAGATATCCCATAAGTGACTTTTTATGATTATGTGGTTCCTCATTATTTTAACTGTTTCTTACACTATGGTTTCTGGTTTTTGTCAATTGAGGGAACGAGATGGAATTTGGTTAAAATTGATTACAATGGAAAAATTGGTGAATATGATCAAAAAAATTCATTAAGGACTATAGAGAAAGATATTATGATTATGCTGAATCATTCATCGTGATATATGACTTACAAGGTGAACTTTAGTTGTATTCTTAAGTCATCAAATAGTAGTAATATGGACTTTTATGCATGTTCGAATGGCGAGGAATATAGAGGAAGGAAGATTAAGCTTTCTACATATCAAGAAGAAGAGATGAAGAACCTTGAAGAACACCTCAAATGGAGGGGAAGATGTTATCTGTGTGGGAAAAAGGGGCATAGAGTGACAAATTCTTATGGAGTTCAATGTCTTATCTGTGGAGAACATGGGCATTACCCAACTCAATGCTCAGACCTATGAAGTTACTCTTAAATCAAGGAAGTAACTATTCCAAGCCAATCATTGAAGAGGATGAATTGAAGGGATTATGTATTGGAATTCATGAATAATGTTGTTGAGGTACTTTTATGATATATTGAAATATCTATGTATTGGTCCATTGTGGTTATCCATAAGAATATGGTATCAGTAACAATGAGAATTGATTGAAATATTTTTGGAAAGCAGATGATATGTGCATAATGAAGGTATAAGGAGAAAATAATATGTTTGATAGTATTAATGATCTCTTGACTGATATAAGGACAAAGTGACATCATGGTTTGAGTATATAGAAATTATGGGATTTTGGTATGTCGAAAGAGTAAACTTTTGACATTATTCATGTTTTTTCTATGGTACTATGGTAATTCATGTTTCAAGAGAATACATGATTAAGGAATTCACTTGTTTGGAATGTGACCAACAAGATATATCTTATGATATATAGGGGATAAATAATGGTATTCAAAGCATGGTAGATGACCTTTCTAGTAATCTTTTTCATTATACTATGAGATTGGACAGAAGTATTTTGGATAAGACTAAAGATTGGAATGGATTAAGTTAGAAATCATATAGTAATATTAAAGGCTAGAAATTTTTTATATTATTTCTGGAATGTTAAAATAGTATTATTTTAGAAAAAGGACAACCTGTAGGATGGGAGACAACCCATCGTGTTGGACAAGGATGTGGGAATCAATCCCACAACCGAAGTGCAACATGTCTTTACCACCTACCACTAGCATACATTAAGTCTCTGGTTAGTAGAAATTAGTTATATTTTATTAATAGGTTTGATAGATGAAGTATAAGTCCATTTTTTGAATCATATACAGTTAATCTCACCATGTATGGATGTATGTATATTTAATAAATTGTGCTAACCTTTTGGTGATAAAGACAGATGGAATGACCTATCATTCTATCACATGATCTGCTAACAATTCAAGAATGAAAAATTCAAATTCATTTCTTTAAATAAGAGATGAAGTGGAAATTGTTCATGGAATGACCAACGATTATTTCACACTGAAATCAAGAAAGTATTTATCCTTATGAAAAAATTCCTCAACTTTAGGGAAATGATTTTGAAAACCAAAAATATTGTCCTAGTACCCTCATATCTTATGAATCAGAATGTACCTTAGATCATCACAAATTTATGGCTTTGTCATTGTTGGATTTTTTATAGCCACTTTCTCTACCACTCTTCATTAGAACATCATGGTTATATTTCTCTTCCATATCCATATTTTCACCAATATTCTCCTATGTAGAAACTGAGTGCCGAGTTACTTTGGGTGAACGTTATGTTTCTAACTTTACTTTTTAAAATTAAGTTTTATTATTACTTTTTACGATGTGATCTTCTATTAAAGAAACTCTCAAGTAGTAAACGATTTATAACCCCAACAAATTTCGAGGGAGAAATTCATTTTAAGGGGGGTAAAATGTAACACCCCGAGATTTTATAAGAAATATTCATATTAATTTCTTTTATTTATTGTGTTGTACGCTACACCAAGATTATATTTCACAACATGAAACATTTTATTATCTCTTATTATAGGCAAAACACTATTCTTGGCTTGTGTGCATGCAAGAGATACCTTCCTTAATTGCATGTGTTGTACGCAATACCGAGTTTCACTAAACGACGATAAATTGTTATAATATTATTATGAAATAGCCATTATGAATAGTATTAACAACATTTTTAATTTTATAACATTATCATTCATCTTACAAATATTATTGAACATGGTATGAGAACAAAATAATTTTTTTGGGTAAAATAAGAATTTTTCAAAAAATGCAATTTTGCTGCCTTTTGTTGGCGCACCCACAATAAATCTAGTTTTCGACACATTTATAAGTTCAATTTTACAAAATAAACTTATTCATTTCAATAAGGATATAAAAATTAACTTTGTATAATTTTTTAATATTTTTTGTTAACTTTAATATTTTGATGAATAGTAAAAATACGCTAAAATTTAATTCAAAACAACTTTTTTCATCAAGATAATTTATATTGTTAAATTATAATATTGTATGGTTATAAAGTATAAATAGAATATATTTTTACCCTTTAATATTATTTATTTCATTATCTTTAATTTTACATTGAATTCACAGGTAAAAACATTTCAATCTTTTGCAATGTTTTAACGTTTAGAACCCATTTTTTCAAGTGTGGGATTAATTTAAAATTAAATACTGAAACTTCTGTGTCTTGAATTTGGAAAAATAGATTCCATATTTGGAATCATTAGGTACAAATTATGTTAGTAGGCTACTTTTTATTTTTAATCATAATGAATAGTAACTACGTTATTTTTATTCACCACAGTTAAAGGTAGATCAGGTAATTAAGGGGAAACATAATATAATTAAATTACCCTAACACTTGTCTTAATACCATTGGTTTATTATATTTCTCTTTAAACATACTTTGGTCGAAATGGAATCTATTGGAACCCAATTGGATGAGATTGAGACCTTTAATTTATTTTTTTTAAAAGAAAGTGAAATATGTATCACTTAGACTTTAACAATTAAAGTATTTTAAATATAAGGTTATACAGAAAATAAATTCGATTATAAAAAATCATTTGAAACATAAATTGTTTCTCTTAATCAAGGTAATTTATTAGTGATTTTTAAGAAATATATAAGTACCTTAATATCTTATACATTAATGATGCAGAAATTATTTATTAAGTTAAAAATCAATAATACGGTTTTTATTGAACTAATAATGCTCATAAAAGGCACAAAAAACTGACCAAAACTTATTTTTCGTGTAAATATAAACCATAAGAATCCAATATTATATGTTTTGAACATTTTTTTCCTTATAAAAGTAATTATGACACTTATATTATTTTATTTTAAATGATGTCAAAGTTGTCACCATCATACTTTAATAAATATAACAATTTAAATGTTGTGATTTTAAGAAGATAAATTCAAGTAAAAGTATTATTATGGGAGATATTATATTTATCTTCATCAAAGTATTTTATTTTTAATTTTTATGCAACAAATAATTATATTAAATAATTATACAAAAATGTTGTAGTAATTATTTTATTAATAGAAATATCAAATAAATGGTTTTAAAAATATTAAAATAAATAGTAAATAAAATAATAAATGTGATCCATGAATTTTATTGACAAATATGACATGTTATTAATAAATTAAATATTTTTGTTCGAACATATATTTAGTTTGAATTTTATTTAAATTCAAACAAATGAATAGTGTCAAAATTGACACAATTGATATTTTATAAAAATTACATATTATTAAATTGTTTAAAAATCAAAAAATATTTAAAAATTAAGAATTGAAATTTATATGAAATAAAATTTCATAAAGTATCTAATTATTGACAATTCACAACACATAAGTATGTATTTATAACCATTTTAAGTTTAAAATATTATTACCACAAAAAAAATTAAATAGACTAAATAAGGATAAATCAAAATGATAAGGTTTAAAATAAAATAAAAACACGTATAAATTTGATTGTTTGTTGATATTACAACCCTATCATACCTCATATACTAATCTTAGTCACTTTGGAATTTTTTAAGTGGGGTTTTAGTATATTATAAATTAATATTATGGAGGATTCCAAAAGTGCCCCTCTCCTCTCTTATAAAAGGGCACCCCTTCCATCTCCTCTTCACTCAATATTGAGCCTTGAATCTCTTCTAAACCCTACCAATTCCTCTTCCCAATATCTCTATTTACAATATAGAGGTTCTGGTCTTCTCAAAAGACCCACTCTAGTGCCCTAAGAGAAGTTTAAAGGAGGCACTTCGAGGAAGAGGTAATATCTTGTACCAATTCTTCCATGATTCTTTCTTCTTCTACTTACTCTTCTTTAATTGTTTCATTATAATGTAATGAAATCATTATCAATAATATACTGATATATTATTATAGATATTAAACAATACTATTTCACCTTATATCCATCTTACAAAAAATGAAATCACCGCATGTGCGTTCGTACGACTTACCGTCTCCACGTCGTCGTGTAATATGTTTTTCCACCACCACCATACTTGGATGGGTATAATGGTGGAAATAATAAAAATATATGACAATTATAACATCATACTAATTCTAAGATATTATATCATCCACTCCAATTCCATTCAATAATTATGGAAATGATATCATCGCTCGTGCATACATAGAGATTACCGTCTCCACAACGCGATGAGATTCATTCTCCATGTTCATCATTCAAGACTGATTATAAAGTATATATAATGAATAATAATGAGATAAATGACATAATAATGCTACTTTACTTTTCTATATATATATATATATGTCATATAATTACTTCCAATCGAGTCAATAAGGAAAGGAAAACATCGTTCATGTGTACGTATGGCCTATCGTCTCCATTAACGGTGTATTTCATTTCATTTATCTATCTATTATATATATATATAATGAATGTATATATGATATATAAATCATGTTTTTCATTCTGGAAGTAATTAAATCATGATAATATTAATAACAACAATTCCAAACACAAATGATAAATGAAATGATTATTATCCAAAACATTTCTTCAACATGGAATTGACAAATGAATGGGCAATATAATGTCATAAGTGAATCATATATGATGTAATAAAAATGAAAATGACTCTTGAATAAGTAAATGAAATTATTTAAATCATTATACAGGAGTTTTGGACACGCACAGAAGAAATTGGACATAAGGTAAGGAATAATTATTCCAATCTCATTCTTATCCGAGATTGTTTATTCGTAAGTATTTACTGGGGTTATATTTATCATCCATGTCATTGTTTTATAAAAAAAGTTTTCATAAAGTGTTTACTATTCTTCCATGTATGTATAAACATGTGTTTACCTCTTTTTGACTTTTACTATGTGGTATGGAACGAATATTTCTTTTGTTTACCATACAACGTACTTTTTGACTTTTCCAGAAAAAATATGAGAAGAATGTTTTTTATATAATATGGCAAGAATGGATTTTTACGGTTTCATAAAGCCTAATTTCTATGAAGCTTCCTCTATAAGATTTCATGATTATTTTCAAAAAAATTCTTTTCTTTTAAAATTTCATGTCATTTTGTAAAAATAAAATGATTTTGAAGAAGAAAGGATATTTTACTCAAGAATTCATTTCAAGTGTTTTATCAAAACTATTTTCCATCTAAGATTACATTATTTAGTATGTTTATGTTTGAAGTATAATGTCTCTATTATTTACATGGTTTGATTTCTCTTATGATGAAATGATATCCATTTGTTTGTATGGATTATGTTATGAGGGGATGATGTTTAGGAAACCCATATTATTCTTTGGGTTATGATAAATGATTTATGTTTATTTAGTGGCACACGAATGAATGATTTAATTATGAGATGGGTGGGACCTATATCTCCCTCCAATGCATTGAGTAAAGATTTATATCTCATGATATTGACATGGCTGGAATGACATGTGAATCTGGTTCAGTAATACAGGGCTAGAATGGCATGTAAACGCAGTTCAGTAATGGACTTTGTCCACTATGATGGTCTTGGATGCAATTCCTTGGATACTATGGAAATCATAACATGTTCTTAATAGATGACACAATTACATGTTTTATTCCCATGCTATTTCATCATTATTAATGTTCCTTTATTATCTATGTCGTGTGTACAGGCAAGATTTATGTCATTACTCGTGATTTGGATGTTTTATGCTCATGTTTTTACGTTCAGATGTATATGGATTGTTTTATGTTCTCCATGTTTACCCTTACTGAGCATTTGAGCTAACCATTTTTATGTTTTATTTTCACCTGGATATAAAGAAAGGTTTTTTGTAAGAAAAAAAGGGGAATATCTTTATGGGAGATGTTGAAGATCTTTCACCATTATTAGAAGATTATGTTCTGAGATTCCAAAGACACTAAACTAATACTGTCATTGGGTGTATGTTTTGGTCATGTATTAAGTATTCTAAAAAAGTAATGTAATCCTCGTATACGTCATGTTTGGGTCTTTATAGTTGGTATCAGAGGAAATGTTTAGTCAACCTTTGGAAACTATGATGCAAAAACTTTACTGAGATCCCTAGAGATATTTCTAAGGTATGTTTAGGAATGTCCCTAAGGTTTAGTATAACGATAGGTTACAGTACTAGAATTATGTTGATGATCATGAATAATGTAGGGTGAACCTAATGTTTCATGGATTAAAGAATGTTTGATAAGTTAGACATCCCATAAGTGACTTTTTATGATTACGGGGTTCCTAGTTATTTTAACTGTTTCTTACACTATGGTTTCTGGTTTTAGTCAATGGAGGGAACGAGATGAAATTAGGTTAACTTTGATTGCAATGGAAAAATTGGTTAATATGATCAAAAAAATTCATTAATGCCTAGATAAAAAAGATATTATGATTTTTTCGAATCGGTCATCGTGATATATAACTAACAAGGAGAAAATTAGTTGTATTCCTAAGTCCTCAAATAGTAGGAATATTGAATTTTATGCATGTTCGAATGGTGAGGAACAAAGGGGAAGGAAGATTAATATTTCTACATTTCAAGAGGAAGGGAAGAAGAACCTTAAGGAATACCTCAAATAGAGGGGAAGATGTTATCTGTGTGGGGAAAAGTGGTATAGAGTGACAAACTGTTATGGAGTTCAATGTGTTATCTATGGAGAACATGGGCATTACCCAACTCAATGCCCTAACCTAAGAGGTTACTCTTAAATTGAGGAAGTAACTATTCCATGCCAATCATTGAAGAGGATTAATTGAAGGTATTATGTATTGGAATTCAAGAATAATTTTGTTGTGTAACTTTTATGGAATATTTAAATATCTATGTATTGGTCCATTGTGGTTTTCCATAAGAATATGGTATCAGTAACCATGAAAAGTGATTGAAATATTTTTAGAAAGTAGTTGATATGTGCATAATGAAGGGGTAAGGAGAAAATAATATGTTTGATAGTATTAATGATCTCTTGACTGATATAAGGAAAAAGTGACATCATGGTTTGAGTATATAAATTTTTTGAGATTTTGGTATGTGGAAAGAGTTATCTTTTCAAAGCATTCATGTTTTCGCTATGGTCCTATGGTAATTCATGTTACAAGAGAATACATGATTAAGGAATTCACTTGTTTGGAATGTGACCAACAAGATATATCTTATAATATACAGGGGATAAATGATGGTATTCAATGCATGGTAGATGAACTTTCTAGTAATCATGTTCTCTATACTATGAGATTGGATAGAAGTATTTTGGATAAGCCAAAAGATTTTAATGGATTAAGTTAGACATCAGATAGTACTGTTAAAGGCTAGAACTTTTTTATATTATTTCTGGAATATTATAATAAAAAAAATTTAGAAAAAGGACAACCTGTAGGATGGGTGAAAACTCATCACTTCGGACAAGGATGCGAGAATCAAAACCACAACCGAAGTGCAACATGCCTTTATCACGTACCACTTGAATAATTGAAGTCCCTATTTAGTAGAAATTAGTTTTATTTTATTAAGGGGTTTGATATATGAAGTTTAATTCCATTTTTTGAATCATATACGGTTAATCTCACCATATATGGACTTATGAATATTTAATAAATTGTGATACCATTTTTTTGATAAAGACAGATGCAATGACCTATCATTCTATCACATGACCTGCTAACAATTCAAGAATGACAAATTCAACTTCATTTATTTAAATAAGAGATGAATTTGAAATTGTTCATGGAATGACCAATGATGATTTTACACTGAAATAAATTATTTATCCTTATGCAAAAATTCATCAACTTTAGGGAAATGATCTTGAAATCAAAAAATGTTGTCCAAGTACCCTCATATCCGATGAATCTGATGGTACCTTAGATCATCACAAATTTATGGCTTTTTTATTGTTGGATTTTTCATAGCCATGTTCTCTACCACTCTTCATCAGAACATGATGGTTAGATTTCTCTTCCATATCCATATTTTCACCTATATTCTCCTATGTGGAAACTGAGTGCTGAGTTACTTTGGGTGACCATTATATTTCTAACTTTCCTTCTTAAAATTAACTTTTAGTATTACTTTTTATGATGTGAGATTCGATGAAAGAAACCTTCAAGTAGTAAACTATTTATAACCCCGACGAATTTCGAGGGCAAAATTCATTTTAAGGGGGGTAGAATGTAACACACTGAGATTTTATGAGAAATATTATTTTTAATTTCTTTGATGTCTTGTGTTGTACGCTACACCAAGATTATCTTGCACAATAAGCAACATAATATTATCTTGTAGTATAGGAAAAACACTATTCCTGGCTTGCGTTTCATGCAAGAGCGACCTTCCTTAATAGTGTGTGTTGTACACAATACCTAGTTTCACTAAACGATGACATATTGTTATAATATTATTATGAAATAGTCTTTCTGAATAGTATTAACAAAATTTTTAATTTTATAACGTTATAATTCATTTAACACATATTCTAGAACATGGTATGAGAGCGAAATAATTTTTTCAGGTAAAAATAAGTATTTTTCAAAAAATGCTGTTTTGCCTCCTTTTGACGGCGCACCCACTATAAATCTAGTTTTGACATGTTCATAAGTTCAATTTTACAAAATAAACTTATTAACTGCAATAAGGATATAAAAATTATGCTTGAATAATTTTTTAATTTTTTTCTGTTAACTTTCATATTTTTGATGAATAGTAAAAATACAATAAATTTTAATTAAAAACAACATTTTTCATCAAGATAATTTATATGGTTTAATTATAATATTGTATGGGTTTAAAGTATAATTATAATTTATTTTTACCATTTAATATTATTTATGTCATTATCATTAATTTTACATTGAATTCATAGGTAAAAACACTTCAATCTTTTGCAATGTTTTGACGTTTAGAACCCATTTTCTCAAAAGTAGGATTAATTTTAAATTAAATAATGCAACTTCTATGTTTTGAATTTGGAAAAATAGATTCCATATTTGGAATCAGTAGGTCAAAAATATTTTAATAGACTAATTTTTATTTTTAGACATTATGAATAGATTCCATTTATTTTATTTAAAGGAAAGTGAAACATGTCTCACACAAACATTAATAATTAAATTATTTTTAATATAAGGTTATACAAGAAATATATTCGATTATAAATACTCATTTGAAAGAAATTTTTTTTCTCCATCATGATTATTTATTTGTTATTTTTAAGAAATATATAATTACCTTAATAGCTTATACATTAATGATGAAGAAATTATTTATTAAGTTAAAAATTAATAATATGGTTTTTATTAAACTATTAATAATCATAAAAGGCACAAAAATCTGACCAAAACTTATTGGTCGTGTAAATGTAAACCATAAACATCCAATAGTCTAATTTTTGACCATTTTGTGCCTTGTAAAAGCAATTATGACACTTATATTATTTTATTTTAAATGATGACAAAGTTGCCACCATCCTACTTTAATAAATATAACAATTTAAATGTTGTGATTTTAAGAAGATAAATTCGAGTAAAAGTATTTTTATGTAATATATTATATTTATCTTCATCATAGTCTTTTATTTCTAATTTTTATGCAACAAATAAGTATATTAAATAATTATATGAAAATGTTGTAGTAATTATTTTATTAAGGGAAATATCCAATAAATGGTTTTAAAATTTTTAAAATAAATAATAAATGAAATAATAAATGTGACCCACAAATTTTATTGATAAATATGACATGTTATAAATCTATTAAATATTTTTTTTTGAACATATCTTCCGTGTGAATTTTATTTAACTTCAAATAAATGAATAGTGTCGAAATTGGCACAATTGATATTTTATAAAAATAAAATATTATTAAATTGTTTAAAAATTACAAAAATATTTAAAAATTAAGAATTGAAATTTATATTCTATAACATGTCATAAAGTATCTAATTATGGATAATTAACAACACATAAGTATGTATTTATAACCATTTAATATTTAGAATATTATTACCACAAATGAAATTAAAAATATTAAATAAGGAAAAATCAAAATGATAATGTTTAAAATAAAATAAGAACATGTATAAATTTTATTTTTTGATGATATTACAACCCTATCCTACCTCATGTACTAATTTGAGTCACTTTTAATGTTTTTATGTGGGGTTTTAGTTTTTTATAAATTAATATTTTGGAGGTTTCCAAAAGTGCCCATCTCCTCTCTTATAAAAGGGCACCCCTTCCCTCTCCTCTTCACTAAATATTGGGCCTTAAAGCTCTACTAGACCCTACCAATTGCTCTTATCAATATCTCTATTTACATTATAGAGGTTCTGGTCTTCTCAAAAGACCAACTATAGTTCCCTAAGAGGAAGTTTAAAGGAGGCACTTCGAGGAAGAGGTAATATCTTGTACCGATTTTTTCAAGTTTCTTTATTCTTATACATTATATTCTTTAGTTGTTTCATTATAGAGTAATGACATCAGTGTCACTAATGTACTGATATATTATTATAAATATTAAACATTACTATTTCACCTTATATCAACCCTACGAAAAATGAAATCACCGTGTGTGCGTTCGTACGACTTACCGTCTCCACGCCGTGGTGTAATATGTTTTTCCACCACCACCATACTTGGATGGGTATAATGGTGGAAATAATAACTATATATGACTACTATAACATTATACAGATTCTAAGATATTATATCATCCACTCCAATTCCTATCAATAATTATGGGAACGATATCATCGCTCGTGCGTACGTTCATATTACCATCTCCACGACACAATGAGATTCATTCTCCATGTTCATCATTAAAGAATGTTTATAAATTATATATAACAAATAATAATTAGATATATGAAATAATAATGCTACTGGATTTATGTGTATATATATATCTGTGTTTCTGTGTGTGTGTCATCTACTTACTTCCATTTAAGTCAATAAGGAAAGGAAAACAACGTTCATGTCTATGTACGGCCTACCGTCTCCATGAACGGTGTATTTCATTTCATTTATCTATAATATATATATATAATTAATTTATATATGATATATAAATCATGTTTTCTATTCTGAAAGTAAGTATCATGACAATATCAACAACAACAATTCCAAACACGTATGATAAATGAAATGATTATTACCCAAAACATTGCCTCAACATGGAATTGACAAATGAATGGGTAATATAAATTCATAAGTGAATCATATATGATTTCATAAAAATGACTATGATTCTTGAATAAGTAAATGAAATTATTTAAATCATTATATAGGAGTTTTAGACATGTACAGAAGAAATTTTTCATAAGGTAAGGGATAATTATTCAAATCTCGTTCTTATCTGAAATTGTTTATTTGTAAGTATTTACTGGGGTTATATTTATTATCCATGTACATTTCTATAAAAAAAGTTTTCATAATATTTTTACTATTCTTCCATGTATGTTTAAAGTCATGTTTACCTATTTTTCAATTTTACGATGTGGTATGGAATGAATCTTTCTTTTGTTTACCATACGATGTACTTTTTGACTTTTCCAGCCAAAGTATGAGAACAATGTTTTTTAACTTATACGGCATGAATGGATTTTTACGGTTTTGTAACGCCTAATTTCTATGAAGCCTCCTCTACAATATTTCGTGATTATTTTCAATATAAATCCTTTTCTTCTAAAATTGCATGGAATTTTGTGAAAATAAAATGATTTTGAAGAAGAAAGGATATTTTTTTCAAGAATTAATTTCAAGTGTTTTATCAAAACTATTTTCCATTTAAGATGACATTATTCAGTATGTTTGCGTTTCAAGTATAATGTCTCTATTATTTACATGGTTTGATTTTTCTTATGATTAAATGATATCCTTTTGTTTTATATGGATTATGTTATGAGGGTATGATGTTTGGGAAACCCATATTATTCATAGGGTTATAATGAATGATTTATGTTTATTTTTTGGAACAT
The DNA here is from genome assembly GCA_963277665.1 of Viscum album. Lineage (NCBI taxonomy): Eukaryota > Viridiplantae > Streptophyta > Magnoliopsida > Santalales > Viscaceae > Viscum > Viscum album. Next base: position 555,952,747 of record OY728122.1, on the reverse strand, counting down.
GAAATAATGATTTAATTATGAGATGGGTGGGACCTATATCTCCCTCTAATTCATTGGGTAATGATTTATATCTCATGAGATAGACATGGCTGGAAAGACAAGTCAATCTAGTTCAGTTTTGCAGGGCTGGAACGGCAAGTAAACTTAGTTCAGTAATGGACTTTGTCCACTATTATGGTCTTGGTAGAAATGCCTTGGATACTATGGAAGTCATACCATGTGCTTAATGGATGCCACAATTACATGTTTTATTCCCATGCTATTTTATCATGATTAATGTTCCTTTATGATCTATTCCTTATGTATAGAAAAGATTTATGTCATTACTTGTGATTTGGATGTTTTATGTTCATGTTTTTGCATTCAAATGTTTACGGATTGTTTTACGTTATCCATGTTTACCCTTACTGAGAATTTGAGGTCACCCTTTTTATTTTTTCTTTTCCCCAATATATAAAGAAATTTTTAAGGTAGGAAAACAAACGTGGAATATCTTTATGGAGATTTTTAAGATCTTTCACCACGATTAGAAGATTATGTTCTGAGTTTCCAAAGACACTAAACTAATAAGGTCTTCAGGCATCTATTTTTTTCATGTATTAAGTATTCCACAAAAGTAATTAAATGTATATGTATGTCAATATTTTGTTCTCTATAGTAATGTTTCAGGTATAGATAAGGGAAAACACCTTTCTACATCAGGTACTTGACTTGCTGTGGAGCCGGGGAGCGTGGGACCAAGCTTAGGCTAGTGATTTTAAGGTGTTGTTTATCTTTTTTATTTTTTCTTTGGTTTAGAACTATTTGTATTTCTAGCATTTTGAATTGTTTTGGCTGTTTTCCTATAAATAAGTATCATGCATCATTTTATATATACAATGTGTGTGTGTGTGTGCTCCATTTCTTTATTATTCTAGTCTTCCGATGTTTACAATTGATGGATATTTACTGCTTCCGCTATTGTGTGTTGTTTACTTCCATTGTGTACTCTACCAATGAGGTAATAGTTTCTCCACTATCATACCCAAGCCCTCGCTGCTAGTTAGCAACCACTGGTGAGTAAGGAAATGCGCTTGAGGCCATGTGACCAACTGGGTACGGGGCGCCTCTGGGTGGCTTCTGAAACCGGGATACTATAAAGGGGTATCAGTGGATTTCTTTTCTATTGATTTAATCTTTGGATCCTTTAGCCAGGGATAGGTAGGAATAGGTACTTGGTTATAATCTGTTCCTGGGATTAGCTAACCCTTGTACAGGGAAAATCCAATCTACATTGTTTATTTCAATTTCTTATGGTTTTTGAAGATTACGGTTGATCTGATTTTCACCGGTCTGTGACTCACAAGTTTTGTGTTATTACTATTGACATTATTGATGTTCTATTTCTGTCGCAACCCAATGAGATGAGGGTATTCCATATCATGCATCATATAGGTACTTTCTAGAAATCACATGTCATGCATTCTTTCCATGTCATCTTGGATGCATTACTGATTACATGTTGTTGTGATAGATGTTGTGTAGAATATGCATGATTTCGTGATAGATGCCTTGATAAAATACCTGCTATTTGATAAGGTATTGTTTTTGTGAGGTTTTGTTTGAATGAATGCCAAACATTGGTTCCTAAGGTGTTATGGGCCCTCATAGACTGGAATTTGATGGATCATTGACTTGCTTACCATATTTATATCATGAATAAGATGCCATACATTGACTCACGGAGTGTATAGTCCCTCACGGATCGGAATTTGGCACCTTTAATGTTCATTGCAGGGTTTTCCAGGGCTCTGGAGTAGTTTCTGAGGCTTACTGTCCGGAAAAACCTAGAATACATGTCATGTAGTTTTGACAACACATCATGTGTTCTTCTATTCGGTAAGAAACTATTTTTCTTAAGTACATGCCGTGTAATTTATGTACAAATTGTGTAGTCTCTAACTGTTTCATAGGCCATGTGGGCAGAGACATTGGATAGAGAATCTCATGCGGGAACACACCGTGTACTAGTTGAGCACGTCATGTAGCGTTGATCCTGTGGCCTCCCATGTAACTAACAACACGGACGGATAAACCTAAAGTTACACACTCTGTGTCAGTATTGAACATGTCGTGTAGGCTGACCCAGGTACTCAGCCGTGTCGCTAACAACACGGGTCAGTGTTATCCTTTCACGTTCACGCCGTGTCTGTATGGAACACACTGTGTAGTGTGAGCCATGTGTCAGGTCGTGTCACTAACAACACGGGCTAGGTGAAGCTTGTCTAGTACATGTCGTGTCAACCATGAACACGTCGTGTAGTCATGTCTTAGGATAGTCATGTGGCTTAACTGTGTAGAAGGACTTGGGAAGGGATAGGGGATTCAAGTACACGCCCTATGTTAAGAAAACATGTGGTGTGTTTCGGCTGTTACATGACTAGTTTGGGAAGGTATACACGCCCATGTACATGACTTAAGGGAACACGCCATATAGGAAATGTACATGTCATGTAGTCATGTTTTGTAAAACATGACTGCTTTCTTTCTCTTGTTCTGTTCTTATGCATCTAGTTTTTAGTCCTTGATAATCTTGGTCTAAGGAGTGCACTTGAACTTGTAGAGTCATGCCACTGAGAAGTCCTCCGGTTATGCACTAGTTACCAGGTGGTGATCAGACACCGGATATGGTAGATTAGGGACTCCCAACGAATCCTCCAGTTGTGCCAGCCTGGGCACCAGTCATTGTATGTGACATAGGTGTTGATGCACAGTTCAGGGAGGGATTTTTTAGGATACTACAGACCTTTTAGGGAGCACCACCTCCTACCTCGTCAATGGCAGAATTGACGCAGGTCTTTCAGTAGTATCATCCTTCTACTTTCTTAGGGGATGGAGGACCCCAGGCTGCAGAGTCATGGCTAGAAGCCACGCTGATGATTCTCAATCATCTGGAGACACATCCAAAGAAAATGGTAACACTCGCTAACTACATGCTTCGAGACTCCGCTACGAGGTGGTGGGATGTGCTCTCATAGGCAGGCCGCCAGCCGAATATGACTTGGGATGAGTTTCAGTGCATCTTCTACGATTACTTCTATATGGAGACCTTGATGGCCGATGGAACCCGAGAGTTCATGAGTCTGTAGTAGGGTACACTTTCTATTATGGAGTATTCCTCTCACTTCACAGAGTTGTAGTGTATCATGCCTATTCTAGGAGATGATTACTTGTTCCTAGCTTGGAAGTTTGAGGATGGTCTCAGGCACGACATCTGATCCTAGGTGAACATCTTCAGTTTGACTTTGATATCTTCTATCGTAAACCATGTGCAAATAATAGAACACAATCTAAGGGATTTTAGAGTAGTGAGCTAGGGAAGTTTGACATCCAGAGTTAGTATCCCTCTTCCTGGTAGCAGGAAGCGCCAAAAGGAGTTTTCCTGAGGAGATCAAAGTAGGCGGGACGCATCTTCTGGTATCCAGGTGGTGTGCTACCAGTGTGGGAAGAGTGGGAATATGAGGCCATGTATCCCGAGAGACCCAGTGGAGTACTAATCTTACAACAAGATGGGTCACCTTCAGTACTTTTTCCAGTTATTCTCACCAGCAACTGATGACAGGGGTTCATCTATGACCCCACGTTCAGGAGCAGTGCCACTAGTTTTCCACCAGTCTGGGAACTAGAGCTATTCTGGTCATTTGGGCCGAGGTGGAGGTCATGGCTGTGGTAGTCAGTCACTGATTCTACAGCAACATCAAGGTGGGTTATCTCAGAGCAGTCTGGTAGGGTCACAAGGCCGCATCATAGGCCAGAATTTTGCATTGGAGTAGACCCAGCAGGAGCAAGATCCCAAACCCTCCACAGTTCAAGGTCCAACACATCATGGGTAGGGAGGAGTAACAACACAAATTTCTAGTCTATATCTGAATGACCAGTGGTCTTCGCAGATGGACTTTCCTCTAGTGGTGGATCATTTCAAAGATGTCTTTCCAGAAGACTTTTTAGGTTTGCCTCTGGAGTGCGAGGTAGACTTCCCAATTGAGCTTGTGCCAGGAGTGGCACAGGTGGCCATTCATCCTTATAGGATAGCTACACCAGAGTTTTAGAAACTTAAGAAATAGTTGGAGAAGTTGCACGCAAAGGGTTTCATCCAACCTAGTAATTCCCCTTGGGGTTCACCTGTCCTGTTTATGAAGAAGCCAGATAGTACCCTCGATATTTGTGTGGACTATCAGAAGTTGAACTAGTTGATGGTCAAGAACTTGTATCCCTTTCCAAGGATCGATGATCTCTTTTATCAGGTTTGAGGAGCTAGAGTGTTTTCGAATATTGACTTGAGGTCCGATCATCATCAGTTGCATGTTAGACTATCAAATTTACCTCTTACAACCTTTCGGAGCATGTATAGTCTATAGGAGTATATGGTTATGTCATTCGGTCTAACGAACGCACCTTTAATTTTCATGGCATTGATGAACTGAGTGTTCCATCCATACCTGGATTCTTTCATAGTGGTTTTCGTGGATGATATCTTGGTGTACTCTCACACTCGACAAGACCATGATACCCATCTTGAGATTATTTTGAGTACAATGGGAGAGCATCAGTTATACACTAAGCTCTCAAAGTGTCACTTTTGGATAGATAAGATTCACTTATTGGGTCATGTTATCTTAGAGGCAAGAGTATTAGTTGACCCATAGAAAGTGAGAGTTGTAGTTTCATGGGAGCAGCCTAAGAACGTTTTTGAGGTGAGGAGTTTTCTAGGACTGGATGGATACTAAAGACGTTTCATACCTGCCTTTTCATGCTTAGCAGCACCGCTGACGGGTCTGACTAAGAAGGGTGCGAAGTTCTTATGGTCAGATTCTTGTGAGTCATCCTTTCAGGAGCTAAAATGGATGTTGAATTCAGCACTGATACTAGTCTTTTCAGAGCCGAGCAAGAGCTATGTTGTTTGCTATGATGCTTCATGTATCGGTCTAGGAGCTATTCTTATGCTGGGAGATGGAGTCGTTATGTACTGGCCTTGGCAGTTGAGGCTACATGAAAGGAATTACCCGACGCACGATATGAAGTTGGCGGCTGTTGTTCATGCCTTACTCTATTGAAGACATTATCTCTTGGGTGAGAATTTTTTGATTTTCACCGACCACAAAAGTCTCAAGTAAATTTTACTCAGAATGACATGTATCTAAGATACTAGAGGTGGGTTGAGTACATACAATCCTTTGAATTTGAGCTTGCCTACACTCCTAGGAAGGGCAACACAGTGGCTGATGCATTGAGCAGGAGGACTCAGATACAGTCAGTTCAGGAGGTGAGAAGTGAGTGGAAGCTTATGGCTCTATTATCTAAGATGCATTTAGAGGTGAACGACAGACAGGGGCCGACTTTTCTATCTTCTATAGTTGTTACCTCTACTCTTCTTGATCGAGTTCGAATGAGGCAGTTATTAGATTCTGAAGTCTTAGTCGTAAGGGAGAGTGTGTCAGGAGAGGACCCTATTCCTGGATGGATCACAGGTGAGGATGTGATCTTATATTTCCAAGGGTGAATCTGGGTGCCAGCAAACATACTCTAGGAGCTGATACATGGATTTCATTCCTCAATTTGGGCAGTTCATCCTAGCTTCACCAAGATGAATTGTGATCTACACTGTCAGTATTGGTGGCCAGGTGTAATGACCCAAAATTTTGAATAAATCTTGTTTCCTAATTTTATGTGTCATCTTATTTTGTTTTTTATACTCAAAAAAAATGTTTCATTTGATAAAATGAGTATAATTAAAATGAGACCATTGGGTTTTGACTATTATATGACCATTGGTCAATATGACCCCTAGAAACTAAACGTTTTGATTATTGTCTCTAAATACAAGTAATGTTGGTTAATTATTATAGAAAGAAGATTTGATGGCCTCACACAGTAGTCTTGGACTGATCGAAGCCCATCTAACAGAACTTGGGAAGGAGGTAGCACCACTGGGCTTTACATTGGACCATACCCAAGCCAAACTTTATCGTGTGAAGCTAGAACGAAATCTCCTTCGCGAGAAGTTCAAACTGATAGAAATTACTACTCGTACGATGTTAGCCGAGCCTCCCTCAGATTCTCTCACCTTATCACACCTTACACTTAGGTCCTATGCTAGTGTGATAAGGGGCTATGTAAGGAGACTGTAACTGCCTTGTGTAATCCTTTGTTTTAAATAAAAATTGGGATTTCTTCTTATGATGAAGATTATGAATTTTCAAGTGACCGGATAAATATAGTATGCATATTTATAGTGAATTTTAGAGAAAGGATATTTTAAAAAATGTTTATGTAAACCTTAAATAATTAAAAATGTGTAATGATTTTCAAAAAACAGTCTTCTAGAATTATGTTTAGTAAGAAATTTAGAGTCTAATAAGATCAACTTGATTTTTGATGAATAGTAAATTATGAATAGTGATTTTATGATTAGGATTAGTAATGTGTCCAAATGGATTAGTAATCTCACATAAAGAAAGTATTAATATAATCTAGGCACCTTGATTAAGTAATGTGATTCAATAAAATGGTTAAATAACAGTTTCATAAATTATTATTCAAGTATTAGTTTTTTTGGGTGAATAGTTTTTTTTATTTAAAAATTAAATTAATAAAATTTAGAAAATAATTTTTATAAAATGGATTTCATTTTTGAACTCAGAGCATCGATATTATGTTAAGGTAATTTTTGGGGATTTTTCTGAAAAAAATGAATTTTCGGTGAATAGTGTATTTATTTAAAAATAAAATTAAAATTATTTAGAAAATTATTTTTATAAAATGGAGTTCATTTTTGAAATCAGATCATTGATATTTGGTTAATGTGAAATTTTGGGATTTTTCTGAAAAAGTTGAATTTTCAGTGAATAGTAAAAATACAGTTTTAGGGTTTCGGTATGTTTAATGACATCATAACAGTGTCATGATGATGTCATGAGATATTTTAATGGTTGGTAGACTAAAGAGGATGAATTATTTTGTGGGGGTCCCAATGTGGCCTAACTCCATGGGAAGTACCATGGGAGGGCCCATGCTTTTGAGAAAACCACTTTTGAGCTGTCCCTTGGCCATTAATGCATTGTTCCCTCACTTTCCCTATAAATACCAAGAAATACTATTATCCTTTCGACTCCCCACTCTCCCCCAACTATTTTCTGGTCTCATTACCTCCCAAGGAGTCCTCCCAAGGTGCCCCCAAGCCCTCAAGGTACCAACCTTTGAGTTTTAGGAGTTACGTTTTAAGGTATGGGATCCGACCTCTCTCTTTCCTTTCAAGAAATCTCTTTTATGTCATTTCTTTTATGCTCCATTTTCTTAGGTTGAAGGATGTTCTTTTATACTCCTCTTACTTCCCTTTTCATTTTCATATAATTAGATATCCCCTCTTACTCTCATTATTTCGTTTTATGAAGTTTTAAGTGGTGTCATTAGGCTGCTGAAATTTTTGTAACGGATTCTTTCTCCCTTCTCATTTTTCAAGATCCATTTTCCATGTAAAGTATTTCAAGTTATTTTTTATTATGTTGGGGTATGATCTCTAAATTTATCATACAGATATTTTATGATCATATGATGAGAGACCCCATTTGATCTCTTCGATTCAGTATTTTGAAGTTTTAAGTGGCACCGTTAGGCTGCCGAATTTTTAAGTGGTTCTTCACCCTTCTCGTTTTGATGTTATACTTTCATGTCAATTCTTTCAAGTTCCTTTTTTATGTTGGGGTATGATCTCTATATCTATCATAATGATATTTTATGACCATATTATGAGAGACCCCATTTGATCTCTTCAATTCAGTATTTTGAAGTTTAAGTGGCATCGTTAGGCTGCTGAATTTTTAAGTGGTCCTTGCAACTTTCTCCCTTTTCAAAGTTCTAATTCCATGTCAAGTCTTGAAAGTTCCTTTTTATTATGTTGGGTTATGATATATATATCTAACATACTCATATTTTATTTTCATATGATGAGAGACCCTATTTGATCTCATCAATTCATTTTTGGTTAAAGTTTATGTAATGCTGTTAGGCTGCCGAATTTTCATAAGAGAAATCTTATTTTTGTCTTCCTTTCATGTTCTTCATTTCATATGGTATATTTTAAAATTTTACCATGTTCTTAAATCCATTATATTCTATCCCTCTACTGTTTTATGGGTCATTTATGAATGTTTGAACCATGTCCCCTCTCTTTTCAATGTTTTCTAAAACCTCGTAACATAGCCGTTATGCTGCAGAATTTCCGTCTCAAAATGTCTCTCTCTTTTTCCAAAGTTATTTTATTTTATTAAGTGAATACTCAAAGATCTTTCTTCTAAATGGGTATTCACATATATACCAAAATGTTCTATTTTAAATTCGGGTATTTTCATACGTGAGACCCACCTTCCTTTTCTGTGGGTTTTAAAGTGACATAAAGATCATGTATTTAAAGTAGTTTTAAAACGTTATGATTATGAAATGAAACTCATTTATTTTATGCTATATGGGTTTTTTATGAAATTATTGATGATGATATATGTGGCTCACATGATAAAAAAGGAAAATTTAAGGGTGCGACCTGATAGTGCTCCAATGCATTGGGTAATGATGTAACCACTAGAGATTACAATTTTCACGATATCTTGGTGAATAACCTTGGTAATTTTCAAATGACACCTTGGGGATGGACCTTGGTGATATGTTCATGATTTTCTATGTTAAATTATGTAGCAACATCTTCAAGTTATGAAAAATGTTATTTTTATTATGATATATATCATGATTTCTTTCTCATGCCTTAAAGTTCTTTTCATGGCCTTATTGAAGTATCTCATGTTCACATGTAAAATGTTTCTCTTGTTTCCCTTACTCGGCCTTCTGCTCACCCTTTCTTTTGATGTATGTCCCCAGGTTATGAGATGCAGTAATGAACCTAGGATGAACATGAGGAGAATCTGTTCAAGTGTTTAAGAAGAATTTTTTATGTTTTCATGTTTTAATTTTTTGGTTTCCAAGACACTAAACCTTAAAGATACTCGGTTTTGTCAAATGTAATGAAAGTTTATCTGATAAAAAGGAGGGATACTATAGTTGGTATCAAAGGACGTTTTAGTTATTTGTGGAAATTAGGATATGAAAACTTTATAAATAAGCCTATAGAAAAGTTTATATATAGGAAATCTTCCTGGTATTTTGGTGAGTATTGGGTAATGGGTTGCCAAGACATCCCTATCTGGATACAAGCAGGTAGAGGTGGCTCTGGCACAGATGTACATAGGGGTAAAACCCGAAAACACCACTTTGGGCTAGACTCAAATGGGAACTGGTACATGACAACGGGCCTCGCTGCACTCTTGGTTACGACACTCCCGGGGGATATGCTTTGGTAAATTCATAAGCTTAGTATGAACCATTATTAAAGGAACAAAGATAAAATAAAATAAAGATTCACATAAGAATATATGATCATGAATAACCTAGATGGGAACCTATGGGATCACAATTTTGGTGATACTTTTCTTCTACAAGTTATACTTATATGCTTTAAGTTCCTTTTCATGATTATTATCTAAGTATTTAAGCCCCTAATTATACTTTCTATTCATAGTTAAAGGTGGGAAATGGAAGAAAATGTCCCAACAACAAATGTGATAAGAAATGCGATGATTTCTATATTAATATGACAGAGATGATTAGGGGATTAAAAGATGATTATTATTCTGGAAGAAGTTCACTATTTTGGGGACCCTAGATGATCGAGGTAAATAGTTTACTATGGTACTTTAATTGACGAGAATGGTTGACTTATATTTGGAAGAATCGATGAATTAAAGGTGGAATTATAGTAATTTAGGTTACTTATGGGAATGATTAACCTATCTTGGGTAAAATATTTTTAAGTTAGATACTTTTGTTATAAGATGTTAGGAGTGGTTGATGTTGTTTGGAGATGAACAATGAAGTTTAATTTGGAAGACTATGTTATCAAATCCTTCTTGTATTTCAGTTTCAATATTAGTTTGGTTTATTTTAAGGAATCTTAAGGACCGTTATTTATGGAATGGTCTATGATGAACTTTGGGTAGTACCATGGAACTTTGAAGATTTAAAATTAGTTTCCATTACTATGGGATTCATTCTTTTTGAAGAGTTGTTTTACCATACCCTTTCTATTTTTGGGATAATGTTTAAAGATAGAAGAAATAGATAGTCAATCTTTTGTGGATTATGTGATTCTCTAGAAGAATATTCTTGTGTTTTAATGAGACCAAGTAGTCTTGAATGCTCATCATTTGGGGAAAAGATTAGTTTTGTGTAGAAATTTATTAAAGGATGAAACACTACATGATGATAGGTATATTTTCTTATGTTTTGGTTTTATGTTGTAAATGAATTCCTCAAAATTATGAAAAGGAACGCAAAGCAAAAACATTGTTGGTTTACATTTCCTACTAGGTAATCAAAGACCGCTTACACACATCATAAGTATGGGATTTTCTTATGGTTAAATTTCTCCTAATCATGTTTTCTATCTCTCTCCCTCAGAACATGACCCTTTGTTTTCTCCTCCATGTCCATGTTTTCCTACATGGAATCCTAGTGTGGGTTAACGAGGGTGTCCTTTGTACTTACCTTTCTTTCTTTTAAAGTAATAGTTTTACTGACTCCTTTTCCGATGTGAGACTTTCAATGAAATTTCAAAACCCAATATTAAAAATTGTGATGACACAATTTCTTATGGGGGGAAGATTGTAACGACCCAAAATTTTGAATAAATCTTGTTTCCTAATTTTATGTGTTATTTTATTTTGTTTTTTATACTCAACAAAAATGTTTCATTTGATAACATGAGTATAATTAAAATGAGACCATTGGGTTTTGACTGTTATATGACCATTGGTCAATATGACCCCTGGAAACTAAACGTTTTGATTATTGTCTCTAAATACAAGTAATATTGGTTAATTATTATATAAAGAAGATTTGATGGCCTCACCCAGCAGTCTTGGACCGATCGAAGCCCATCTAATAGATCTTGGGAAGGAGGTATCACCACTGGGCTTTGCACTGGACCAAACCCAAGACGAACTTCATCGTGTGAAGCTAGAACGGAATAGCCTTCGCGAGAAGTTCAAACTGATAGAAATTACTACTAGTGCGATGTTAGCCAAGCCTCCCTCAGATTCTCTCTCCTTAGCACACCTTACACTTAATTCCTATGCTGGTGTGATAAGGGGCTATTTAAGGAGACCGTAACTGCCTTGTTTAATCCTTTGTTTTAAATAAAAATTGGGATTTCTTCTTATGATGAAGTTTATGAATTTTCAAATGATCGGATAAATATAGTATGCATATTTATGGTGAATTTTAGAGAAAGGATATTTTAAAAAATGTTTATCTAAACCTTAAATAATTAAAAATGTGTAATGATTTTCAAAAAATTGTCTTCTAGAATTATGTTCAGGAAGAAATTTAGAGTCTAATAAGATCAACTTGATTTTTGATGAATAGTAAATTAAAAATAGTGATTTTATGATTAGGATTAGTAACGTGTCCAAATGGATTAGTAATCTCACATAAAGAAATTATTAATATAATCTATGCACCTTGATTAAGTAATGTGATTCAATGAAATGGTTAAATAACGGTTTCATAAATTATTATTCAAGTATTAGTTTTTTTGGGAGAATAGTGTTTTTTTATTAAAAATTAAATTAAAAAAATTTAGAAAATTATTTTTATAAAATGGATTTCATTTTTGAACTCAGAGCATCGATATTATAATAAAGAAATATTTGGGGATTTTTCAGAAAAAAAATGAATTTTTGTTGAATAGTGTATTTATTTAAAAATATAATTAAAAATTTTTTATAAAATTATTTTTATAAAATGGAGTTCATTTTTGAAATTAGAGCATTGATATTTGGTTAATGTGAAATGTTGGGATTTTTCTGAAAAAGTTGAATTTTCAGTGAATAGTAAAAATACAGTTTTAGGGTTTCGGTATGTTTAATGACATCATAACTGTGTCATGATGATGTCATGAGATATTTTAAGGGTTGGTCGACTAAAGAGGATTAATTATTGTGTGGGGGTCCCCATGTGGCCTTACTCCATGGGAAGTACCATGGGAGGGCCCATGCTTTTGAGAAAACCACTTTTGAGGTGTCCCTTGGCCATTAATGCCTTGTCCCCTCACTTTCCCTATAAATACCAAGCAATCCTCTTATCCTTTAGACTACCCACTCTCCCCCAACAATGTTAGGGTCTCATTACCTCCCATGGAGTCCTCCCAAGGTTCCCCCAAGCCCTCAAGGTCCCAACCTTTTAGTTTTTTGAGTTCCGTTTTAAGGTAAGGGATCCGACCTCTCTCTTTCTTTTCAAGAAATCTCTTTTATGTCATTTCTTTTATGCTCCATTTTCTTATGTTTAAGGATGTTCTTTTATACTCCTCTTACTGCCCTTTTAATTTTCATATAATTAGAGATCCCCTCTTACTCTCATTATTTCGTTTTATGAAGTTTTAAGTGGCGTCGTTAGGCTGCAGAAAGTTTTGTAAGGGATTCTTTCTCCCTTCTCATTTTTCAAGATCCATTTTCCATGTAAAGTATTTAAAGTTCCTTTTAATTATGTTGGGGTATGATCTATAAATTTATCATACTGATCTTTTATTATCATATTATGAGAGTCCCCATTTGATCTCTTCAATTCAGTATTTTGAAGTTTTAAGTGGCTCTGTTAGGCTGCCGAATTTTTAAGTGGTTCTTCACCCTTCTCGTTTTGAAGTTCTAATTTCATGTCAATTTTTTCAAGTTCCTTTTTGTTATGTTGGGGTATGATATCTATATCTATCATACTGATATTTTATTACCATATGATGAGAGACCCCATTTGATCTCTTCAATTCAGTATTTTGACTTTTAAGTGGCGTCGTTAGGCTGCTGAATTTTTAAGTGGTCCTTGCTCCTTTCTCCCTTTTCAAAGTTCTAATTCCATGTCAAGTCTTGCAAGTTACTTTTTATTATGTTGGGGTATGATCTCTATATCTATCATACTGATCTTTTATGTTCATATGATGAGAGACCCTATTTGATCTCATCAATTCATTTTTGGTTGAAGTTTATGTAACGCTGTTAGGCTACCGAATTTTCATAAGAGAAATCCTATTTTTGTCTTCCTTTCATGTTCTTCATTTCATATGGTATATTTTAAAATTTTACCATGTTCTTAAATCCCTTATATTCTGTCCCTATACTGTTTTATGGGTCATTTATGAATGTTTGAACCATGTCCCCTCTCTTTTCAATGTTTTCTAAAACCTCGTAACATAGCCATTATGCTGCAGAATTTCCGTCTCAAAATGTCTCTCTCTTTTTCTAAAGTTCTTTTATTTTATTAAGTGAATACTGAAAGATATTTCTTCTAAATGGGTATTCACATATATACCAAAATTTTCTTTTTTAAATTCTGGGATTTACATACATGAGACCCACCTTTCTTTTTTGTGGGTTTTAAAGTGACATAAGGATCATGTGTTTAAAGCAGTTTTAAAACATTTTGATTATGAAATGAAACCCATTTCTTTTATGCTATATGGGTTGTTTATGAAATGATTGATGATGATATATGTGGCTCACATGATAACAAAGGAAAATTTAAGGGTACGCCCTGATAGCGCTCCAATGCATTGTGTAATGATGTAACCACTAGAGATTACAATTTTCACGATATCTTGGTGAATAAACTTGATAATTTTCAAATGACACCTTGGGGATGGACCTTGGTGATATGTTCATGATTGTCTTTGTTAAATGATGTAGCCACATCTTCAAGTTATGAAAAATGTTATTTTTATTATGATATATATCACGATTTCTTTCTCATGCCTTAATGTTCTTTTCATAACCTTATTGAAGTATCTCATGTTCACATGTAAAATGTTTCTCCTGTTTCCCTTACTGGGCCTTCTGCTCACCCTTTCTTTCGATGTATGTCCCCAGGTTTTGAGATGCAATAATGAACCTAAGATGAACATGAGGAGAAGCTGTTCAAGGCTTTAAGAAGAATTTTTTATGTTTTCATGTTTTAAGTTTCTGGTTTCCAAGACACTAAACCTTAAAGATCCTCGGTTTTGTCAAATGTAATGAAAGTTTATCTGATAAAAAGGTGGGATGCTATACCAGGTATGAATAGGGATGTTTATGGTTTCATTATGAGGTGTTCCACTTGTCATAAGGTGAAGTCAGAGCATTAGAAACCAGCTGGGGTTTTACAGTAGTTACCCACTCCCTAGTGGAAGTGGAATGACGTTGCGATGGGCTTCATGGCTAGTTTGTGGAGGTCGCCTCGAGGGAATGATGCAGTTTGGGTTGTCATTGATAAACTCATAAAGGTTGCTCACTTATTTTCAATCAAGGATACCTTCATTGTTTATGAGCTGGGATGGTTGTACATCCGAGAGATTGTACGTCTTCATGGAGTTCCACACTCCATCATTTCAGACAAGGATGCACATTTTAATTATCGGGTCTGGAAAGGGCTTCGTAATCTATTGGGTACATAGGTACTTTTTAGTATAGCCTACCACCCTCGGACAGATGGCTAGTCCGAGCATACGATTCAGGTACTTGAGGATATGCTCCGAGCATGCATTCTAGATTTTGGAGGTTCTTGGGAGAAGCATATAACTCTTGTGGAGTTTGCCTACAAAAATATTTTTCAAGAAACTATTCATATGGGACCTTATGAGGCTTTCTACGATAGGCCATCCGATCCCCCTTATATTGGCTGGAGGTAGGAGAGGCAGCTTTGCTGGGACATCGTCTTGTTCAAGGGACCACAAAGCATAAAGAGTTGATTTGGAAGAGGATGGCTACTGCACAATCTCATCAGATGTCTTATGCTAATCAGTAGAGATGACCTCTAGAGTTTGAGGTTGGGGATCAAGTTTTTCTAAGTATCCCACCAAGATTAGGGAAAGAAGGATCAGGAGACAGGGTAAGCTTTCTCCGTGGTACGTTGGGTCATTTAAGGTGTTGGAGAGAGTTGGGCCAGTTTCCTATCGGTTGCAATTAACTCAGAGGTACCGAGATATTCATGACGTCTTCCACAATTCGCATCTTTGACGTTACTTTTAAGACCCATATCATGTTTTCAAACCTGAGGAGTTTGTGTTTGAAGTGGATGCATCCTTTGAGGAGCATCCTATCTGGATTGTGGATCGAAGTACGAAGGTTCTCCGTGACCGGTATATTCCTCTGGTATGGGTGATTTGGAATCACGGGTGAGTACAAGATGAGACTTGGGAGAGGTAGGCAGACGTATGTTCACAGTGGCCAGATCTATTAAGGGTTTCTTCTTCTACGACGTGCTAGGGAAATTTGGGGACGAATTTATTTAAGGGGGAAGTTTGTAAGAACCCAGATCATCTTTTTTAGGTATGTTTTTTATTTTCTGGTTGTTTTTGAGAAAAAGAAGAAATTATGGAAATTTTCTAAGTACACACCTTGTACTACCCTACAGCAGGAGGTTGTATGCTGACCTTGTAGTAGCCACACACATGACTGTGTGGGAGTAACTTGGGGGCTGCTTAAAGTGGAGTACAGAAATGGCGAGTACACACCATGTACTTTAAAAGTACACACTGTGTACTTTCTTTTTCTTCATTAAATGCACCGGGGTCGCGTCTAATCGACAGAAACACCCCCTTCTTTGTTTTTCTCATCCATGAGCACCATACACTATGGATCTTCGACAAACCCCTGGGCATGCATCCATCCTATGAATTGAACACCGTCTGTTGCGTTGGAATCCCATCGGTGAGTTCTCTCTTCTCCTAGAGTACCATCTTCTGATTTTTCTTCTCTCGTGAGATACCACGAGTAGAACGTTTTAGACTTTTTTGAAGATGTTAGACATTATAAAGATTTTCAAGCTTCGAGGTTCACGTATATCATTCCCAAAATGTCGACGTTTGTTGTTTGTGCCATCCCGTTCAACGTCTTTGAGTATTATGTACAAATTCCACCAATACCCTGGAATGGGGTATTGCGTGTTTACCATTTCACCCCTATTGATTTCCTTCCATGCTTACATGTTTTTGTAGAAGATATTATGATATGAATAGGGTTTATTTCTATGCTTGGATGTTTTCCCATGCATTTTTTGTTTACAACCGGTTGGTTTGGTTTAGCCAGTTTGGCTGCCATGCCAGTTTTCCATGCCTGTTGTGGTAGGATGGAGAGTTTGTATTAGAACATGCTTGATATGTTGTAGAATGTTTAGCCAAGTAGTAATGTAGGTTTACTTTGTCTGTACTGCATTACTATGCTCGTTGACCTACACAGGGCCATGAGAACCTGGTGTAGCAGGCTATAAGGGGAATTGACTGAGTGAGCTTCCTCAGAGAGTCTTTCAGCACTTTAGACTATAAGGGGAATTGATCATGCAAGCTTCCTCAAAGAGACTTTGTTTTAATTTTAATTACCTTTATTACTCTATACTATAAGGGTAATTGACTGAGTGAGCTTCTTAAGAGAGTCATTGAACAACCTGGTCTATAAGGGGAATTTACCGAGTGAGCTTCCTCAGAGAGTCCTTGACCTTGGGGCTATAAGAGGAATTGACCGTGTGAGCTTCCGCAGAGAGTTCCTGACTACCTTAGACAATAAGGGGAATTGACTATGAGTTCTTCCTCAGAGAGACTTTATATACTGAACCAGAGGGTTAGGATGATTACACTTCATAGAGGGTCACTTGTTGTGTTTAGGTGTTTGATTTTTTGTTGCTTCATGTTGAAATTGTGGATTGTTTACCTATTAGTACTTTCCTGTTTACTGCCTATCATACTTTACCTGCCATATATTCACTGACTATTAGGCACAAATCTTTGGGTGGTTTCCTATAGGGACTTAGTCTCACACCCTATTTGGCTGATGCTTTTGGGCCCAAACAGATTGTATTGTTGCAGATATAGATAAAGGCAAGCACCCTTCTACTTCCAGTACTTGACTTGTTGTGGATCTGGGGAGCATGGGACCAATTTTAGGCTTGCGATGCTAAGGAACTGTTTGTCTTTTTCTTTTGTACTTTGGTTTGGCACTGTTTTTATTTCCAGCATTGTGACTTGTTTGGCTATTTTCCTAGACATATATTTCATGCATCATTATATATATATGTGTGTGTGTGTGTGTGTGTGTGTGTGTGCTCTAGTTGATTATTATTCCAGTATTCTGTTGTTTACTATTGTAGGATATTTACTACTTTCTCTATTGTGTGTTGTTTACTTCTATTTTGTACTCTGCCAATGAGGGCATAGTTTCCCCACTATCACACCCAAGCCCTCACTGCTAGTCGGCAGCCTCTGGCGTGTGGGGAAATGCGCTTGAGGCCATGTGACCAACCGGGTACGGGGAGCCTCTGGGTGGCTTCCGGAACCGGGATGTTACACTCCACCTAGTTCAGGTTATTATTCATAGCCCAATACATCTAGGTAAGAATCACCATGATGTTTTGAATTCCTTCTCCCATATCATTGGGGATGAAATTTGTGAAATCTTTTCATTTCCTCAACAAGATGTGTTTTCCTAGTTTCTCTTGGCTCCCACCATTTCTAAAAATATATTTTGTTTTTTGAAAATAATGCAATTCAAAAAAGAATGAATAAATAATTTATTATTTTACATAATTAAATCAAAATCCATATATTATTGGATCCCTATGTTTATAACTTTTCATAAACAAAATATCTTGTATGTTTTCATATACTTAGTTTTATCTTAATATTTTTCAGTAATATTCTTGAAGTATTAATTCCCAAATTTACTATAACCTTCTCTGATACCAAATATAATGACCCTGGTTTTTCTTACATGACTATTACATCATTTTAAAGATAAAAAATATATCATCATTAGCAAACCAGAATCTAAAGGTTTAGTGTCTGGAAAAAAATAAGCACATATATAACATTTTCATAATTAAACATAAATAATTATTTGATATCTTCTTCATTATCCCTGTAAATATAACATTCTATTTAGTACACATAGTCACCTGAGGATATACATCAAAGAAAGGGGTGAGCTAAATGTCATGTAAGAGGATGAATAAGGAACATGAATTAATATAACATGATTGGGAATAATAATTATCATCATAATATAAGGAATGGATCATTATCTAAATAATAAGGGAAACATTGGATATAGGCATGAAATTTGGAAATTCATAAAAAAGAGACATCATGTATTATTGGTCAAATACCAAACATAGTTGTGAACAATGATATCATCTTCTACATTCATGACATATTTTCATAATCATAACACAAAATTATAAAAAAATATAGAATGAAGTTCACTCATAACACACATTATCTAAATATATAACTCACACTACCTAATGCATTGGATCTTAATTTTTATATAAGATCTTAAATTATTTGAAAAATTATGATTTTAATATTATAATCAATTTTTTGACCCTTAGAAAAATTAATTATTTTAGCCCTATATAGTTTTAATACTCACAAATCATGTCAAATAATGTTTAATCATGTAAAAAGTTTTATGTTCAAATATGATTAATTATGATTATCAATTTTCGTCTATAATTTTCACATATTTTGTTAATGTTTATAACATAAGATAAGAAAACAGAAAAAAATGGCCAAGTAATAGTCAATGATATCATGATTCACTGACAGAAGTATGAGCTAACAAAAGATGAGTAACTGTCAACAATGAATCGCCGACACATCAACATACTAATATGTTGAGTCACTGATACATGTTTGATTCCTCGATAGTCTGACATACCAATAGAGCAACTCACTGATATAAATGACTCAACAAAAGAAATACCAACCAATAAAAAGACCTACCAACATACCAACCTACCGGTATAAGTACCTCCTGACAGAAAGACCTAATCACATACCTACCTATCGATAGAAGGACTTATCGATAAAAGGACCTACCAATAGAATGGATTATCGACAGAATGACCTATAGATCAATACTTAGAAATGTTTATTTACTCTTAAATTCAAAATTGATTCTAACAGTCATATTTATGAATCTTATTACAAATTATTATATTAAGGACATTTTCTATATTTGGTAGACATTGTCAAAGACCTGTACAAGGTATGAGGTACCTTCACATGATAGAAAACAAGTTCCTTGTCGGCCTCTATAGTATATAAATATATCACCTAAGAAAAACATTGAGCAACCATATACAAAGAACTTATGATGTGTTGAAAAGCCTATACGGTAGGAACACTAATTCTTGTTAGCTATGAACAAGGACTAATTTAATGTGGACCAAGAATCCCAACATCCATGTAGCTGCAAACCCTAGTGAAAAGTACCTTTTAAGAGAATCTTAACTCACTAGAAAATAGAACACAAAGCATCTACAACACTCTGTTTTGGTGTCTATTTCCATAAGTGTACTTGAACAAACCATATACTACACCTAAGAAATCCAAAAGCATTCAGAACGTCACACAGAAAATTCTAAAACTTTTATCATTATTTCTTCTCTATTTTTCACATTATTATTACTTTTCTTGAAATGCGTGTATCTATATCACAAACACATACTTTATCCAAGGCTAAGATTGAAGATAAAACATGTCATCACTCTATCACTTATTTTCACCATTTTTATCCTATGTATAACAATGGAAGAAGTCTATGTGTGGCCTGGTTTTATTTTATTTCCCACAAATAACTATGGTAGATATCAAATTTACCTGGATAGCCTTGTGTTCCCTTGTGAACCACAATCCATGGTGTGGATCTTGTATTTTACTAAGAACTTATTTGGTGGAAGTTGATCACCAAGTGGATAGGACTAGGTCTCTACTTCATACTGAACCTCTTGTTTTTATCCATTGTGTTTTTTCAAATTTATTTTTTTATATTTTCTCACATATTTCAGAAAACTAAATATTAATTTGATAGTTAATCTTAGTTAGTGTTAATAACTGGTTTTCATTTAGTAAATTACTATCAAAATATATATCAATATTTCAAATTATTGTAACAGAGAATTAATCAATCTTATGAGAAATTAATTGAACATTCAAAAATCTTAGGAATCTACTACTTTGGTTAACTGGCTATTTAAATTTTAAATTGTTGGAATTTTTAAATAAGGTTTTTAAATGAAATTTTGATAAGAACTCAATTCACCCTACTATTGAGTGTCCTACTCTGAACAACATTTGGTATCAAAGGATTTTTTTTTAATTGTTTATTTTCAAATATCTCAATGTTATTTCAAATATTTTCAACTGTGATTTTAGTTGTGTTTTATAGATATCTAGATTTTTGTTACTTATAAATCATTGTATCTTTAAAAACATGTTATTTATTATTTATTATGGATAATATAATATAAAGTGACGATAATAACAGACTTCTATTTTTCAATGGAACTAACTATTTTTAGTGGAAATTAAGATGAAAATGCTTTCAGAAATTATGTGTTTTGAAATATGGTCTTCAATTGTAGATTATTATAAGATTCCAACTACTTCCAAAAATACACGGGATAACCCAACTAAGGAATAATATAATAATATTTACAATGTAATGAATTCTTTATACTGTGCCATAGGATATGAAGAATTCAATAGGTTTTTTTCATGTAAAACAGCCCATGAAATTTGGGATACTTTTGCTATTTCACATGAAGAAACCACTACTATTAAGGAAATGAGACTCAATAAATATATATGATTAAACATGATAACTTCAAAATGAATCCTGATAAACCTATTTATAACATGCATCTCAGGTTTAATGAAATTTTATATAATATGATCTCTCTGGGAAAGGATGTTACAATTATGGACCAAATCATGAAAATTATCTTATGACTACTAGAACGATGGAGAGAAACTTCAGTGTCAATAAACGAATAATGTGATATTAAAACATTTCCATTAAAGGAGTCGATAGGTATGCTGATGATTTATGATGATGAATTGAATGTGAACAAAGAATAGTACGTTGAACCAAAAAGAAATTCAATGGATTTCAAAACCACAGCTTCAAAAGATAAAAACTGAGAAGGTACATAATCATTTTGATAGTTAAAGTAATGAAGATATTCCATCTAACAGTGATGAGGAAGTGTCTCCATTATCTAGAAGGATTAAAAATATATACAGAAAGAATAAGTTCTTTAGTTTTCCCAGCTACAAAGGAAAGTATGACTACAAGAAAAACTAGAAAAATGACTAGAAGAGTGGTGATAACTCTAATGATATAGTCTTTTATAAATGTAATAGAATAGGAAATGTAAAGGAAGATTGTCATATGATAAAGTAGAAGAATAAATATGAGGAGAAAGATAAAATCTATAAGAATGAAATGAAGTCTACCAGGAGTTCTTCTGAGGATAGCTCCAATGATTAGAAATCTTAACTTGATGTGAAAGGTGACAAATGTAACATGTTCTTCATGAGAAAACACTTGTGAGGTAACCCTTGAATCTTATGTAAAGGATTCCTTCTATTCTAGAGATGAATATGATTCTGAAAACAAGACCAATGATGAAATGTTTGAGAACATAAAAATTCTTGAAGAAACATGCAATGAATTAAATGATAAATATAAAATTAAAAAAAAACAATCTCTCGCCTATACTATTAAATCTATGAATACTAAAGAGAAAGATAAAAATGATCAATTTCATAAAAAAACAATGAGCATAAATTATCAAGTGGGTGGTTGAAAAAGAACTAATAAAAGTATACAAATGGAAAGAAAACTCTCATTTAAAAAATTGGTAAACAGGTTCAAACAAATTATGCTACTGGTATAGGTTATCAACCAAGAGAAAGAATATTTACTAAAAATAAATTTGTATCAAAATCTGGAAAATTAGTCATTGTACATATATTTGAAAAATCTACTATAAGTTCTAATAGTTAAAAATATTTTACTGCTTTTATTTTTTCTAGACCAAATAATGTTTATTTTTCTAATAATATACGAACTATTTATAGGAAACCCATGAAGAAATTATGGGTTCCCAAATCATTAATTACTAATATTACAAGACATATGAAATATTGGGTACCAAATTCTTTTCTTGTTTACATTTTATTATTTCTGGAGAATGCTTAAAGAGATCCTATAAATGATTATGGTACTTTGAAAGTATATGTTCAAGATACATGACATGGGACTACGCGAGATTTAAGAATCTTACAAATATTGATGGGGGCATGTCACTTTTGGTGACAATGCTAAAAGAAAAATAATTGTCCTTGGCCAAATTGGTAACACTAATTAAATTTTAATTTTCAATATAATTTTTTTAAATGTATTAAAGTACAATCTTCTTAGTATATCTAAATTATATGATGATGGTTTCAATAATAAATTTGATGAAGATTCATGTAATGTGTTTAATTTTAAAAATGAGTTAGTATTTTCTGCTTTTAGAAATGACAATGTTTTTGTCATGGACATGGATTATTTAGTTTCTCAAAATTCTTCATGGTTAAGTATATTTCATAAATAATATTAGCTTCCACATAGGAGATTATGACACTGTAACACTCACTCACTTAGAAATCTTGAAAGGAAAGGTTTAGTCTAGGATCTACCCAAACTAGAGTTTCCAAAAAATAAAGGCATTAAGCGCTGTCAAACGGGAAAAAATGTAAGTAGTGACCATGCTTTTGATTTCTAGAACCAAGAGATTCAATATTTGTTTTCACAAAAATGATATAGTCATAAATTCTCTACTCCCAACACACCCCGAAAATAATGGATTTGAAGAAATAAGGAATAAAACCTTATAGAAGATATCCTGGACAAATCTTAATGTGTATGACTTACCAGTTTATTTTGGGTCTAAATTTGCTCACAAAACTAGTTATATAATCAATAAAGTCTTACTCAGACCCATTATTAAGAAAAATCCCTATGATCTATGGAATAATTGGTAACCCAAATTCAGATACTTTAATTTTTTTGGTTTCAAGGCTTATATTCTCCATACTAAGGACAATCCTGACAATTCTTCATCCAAAAGTGACGAAGGAATTTCCTAGACTAATATACCTCTACTAAATTCTAGAGAGTTCGTTATAAAAGAACTAAATATGGGGGGGGATTTTAATACATTAATTTGATGAAACATATCCACATGAACCAAAAACCCCCCTTGAAAATATTGAGGATGAGCTATCCAATATAGACATAAATGATATACCCCCTGATTCTTCTATTATGAAAAGTGTTAAATTCTCTAGTTTAATAAAATCTCCAGACTCTAATCATAGTGAACCTAAACCTATTGGTTAACCTGAAACAACTAGTCTTTTTTTTTATCTCATAGAACCCTTAAGAACCGTCCCTTAGATGATGTAGTTTGAGACTTAGATAATGGGACACATACTAGATATTGTCTTAGGAACTAGGTTGAACAACAATCCTTCATCTCACTACTTGATCCTAAAAGAATTAATGATGAAATAAATGACGATTTTTAGGTGATGGCTATTCAAGAAGAGTTGATTCATTTTTAAAGAAATATATTTTTGAAACTAGTTTATAGACTTAAAGACACCTTGAACATCAGCACTAAGTGGGTCTTTGGAAACAAAGTGTATGAAGCAGGCACCATAGTAAAGAATAAGTCTAGACCGGTTGCACAAGGATATAATTAAGAGGAAGGAATTGACTATAATGAAACCTTTTAACTAGTTTCTACACATGAAGCCATTATAATTATTCTAGAATATGCAACTCATCTCAATTTCAAACAATATCAAATAGATGTTAAAATTTACTTCTTAAATGGGTATGTAGTTAAGGATGTTTTGGTTAAACAACCCCATGGTATTAAAAACCCTCATTTTTAAAATACTTTTTTTAAGTTAACAAAGGATTTATATGGTTTAAAAAAGACACCAAGAGAATAGTATGATGGGATAAGTAATTTTCTTATTTCTAAAGGTATTACACAAGGTATATTTGATCCTACATTGTTTATAATAATAATTTCTAAAGATGTTTTAGTTTTTAAAATATAGGTTGATTACATTATTTTTGGATCTTCAAAATATTCTTTATGTATTAATATTTCAAAAATGATTCAAAGTGAATTTGAAATGAGTTTTACGGGAGAACTCAAATTCTTTATTGGATTTCAAATATTTAAAAATAAAGAAGGTATTTTTTAAATAAAAGTAAATATAAAAAATATCTTTTAAAAAGTTTTATATTTTATAGTAAAAAAAGTAGTAATAATATAATGATTACCACCTAAACGTTATACATTAAATAAAATGGTAAATATATTGGTAAAACAAATTATAGAGGGATGATTTGATGTCAACTTTACTTGACTGCTAGCTGAACTCATATAATGTTTAGTTTATTTTTGTGTTTCGTTTTTCAAGAAATACACATAGAATCCCATTTAAATGTTGTTAAAACAATTTTCAAATACCACTAGTATACTAACAACATAGGATTATTCTACCCTAGAGGACAAGAATTTACTTTATATATTTATTCAGATGTGGATTTTGGTGGTTTTAAGTTTGATGGATAAAACACCTCTAGAACATATCACTTTTTGGGTAAGCCTCTAGTATCAAGGTTTTGTAAAAAGAAAAATTATGTTGGATTATCTACTGATGAGGCTGAATAAATAGTTCATGGTTGTTGTGCTTCGATTTTTTGGATGAAAAACATTTTGCTGGATAATAGATATTAGTTTAGACATGTCCCTATAAACTATGACAATAAAAGTTCTATAAAGATATCAGAGAATATTTTTTCTCACTCCAGAACAACACATCTTGATGTAAGACTTTACTTTTTAAGAGATAATTATCAAAAAAGTGATATAACTATAGAATTTATTGGCAAAGAACATCACCTGGCAGATATATTTACCAAGCCATTAAAGTCTAAACGAATGAGTTACCTCAGACATAAATTATGTATGATTAATCTTTTTAGGACCTACGTTTAATAATTCTCGGTTAAAATGGTGTGGATGACTCACCGATAAGACACTGGTAATTTCATGTTGACATTGATAGAGTTAAGCCAACAGTGTCATGTCAACACTGATAGTGTCATGCCGATAGTGTCATGATGACAATGTCTTGCTGACAGTGTCATAATGAAAGTGTCATGTTGACAGTGTCATGCTGAGAGTGTCTTGTAGACAGTTTCTTACCATCGCTAGTAAAGTATCACTGATGGCCACTCAGGGATAGAACTTATTAAATATTTTTATTCTTTTTCAAAATAATGTTGTATTACTTATTTCTTTTTATTTGACCTGGATTACTAGATTTACAGCTTATAAAACACTAAATGATAATATCAAGTTGGTCCTACTTACTTCTAACTCTCGGACTTCCACTCTCGTAATCTTACACTTAATTTATGTTTGCCTTTATCCCTTTAACCTTTTTACCTTAAACCAAACCCTTTAGATGGTTAATGTAAATGATTCTTGGAAGTATTTGGAAATGAGTCAGAACCCGAGAAGAGATAGAAATAAGCATCGAGTAAGTCTAAACCTATGCATCCAAAACATGAAAATCGTGTGGAAATGCCTGAGATAGAAGTGCATTAAAACTAGTTATTAAAAAGTAATTCTCTCTTGTTAAATTTTTTTAAGGTACAATAGTGGATGTAATGGTTCTTAAATAATGAAAGACCTTATTACCCAAGACTGGTACAAGAATTTTATCTTCATACATAGTTTATTCTGTAAGACAGTGAGACATGCTAAATTAAATCTATGGTGAATGGTAGAAGTGTACTGTTTTCTTCAAAGCATTGAAAAGAATGTATGAAGGTACCTTATTAAGGGATTTATGATGACGATTAAGATAGTACTCACCAGACAAGTTATTTATTTAGTTATGAGAAATCTTAGGGTGAGATAACTAGTAATAAAGAGTATATAAGACCATTTTCTGTTGAGTTGGATGGGGAAATCATATTATTATTCATGTTCATCCAACACCAGCTATGTCCCAAGAAAGGGGAATTTGCTTCACTCAAGTATTAAGATGTATATATACTATAATTTTTGAATAAAGTACATAAGGTAAACATATGTTTTTATTTTATAGTATATATAAGTGAAATGATAAATCCTTATTACAAGATGAATTCTCTGTTCTACCCAAGAATTATATCTTCCATGCTAAAGGAAAAAGTATGTGTAAGTGAAGATGAGGAAATAGTTTTTTTGTAGTGGTATCTCTCTATATAAGGATATTTTCAAGAGAATAGGGATAAATTGGAATACCTAGGAGATGGAGTGGGTTTGGAGATGATGAGAAATTTTATGAGAATTTAAACCCTATGGACCATCCATCTTGGCCAAGAGATGTGGTTGATCCTGGTCTACCAATAGATGGTAATATTTTCTTTTTTAATGAAGACAAAGTGGATGAAACTAGAAGAGATGCTGAGTATACAATAGATGATAGGATTGACCCTGATATTGGTGAATGTCCTAAGAAGATGAATTTTTACCTACTAGTCAACCATTATCTCTACCTTCAAAGGAACTTATTCTAGACCAGGATGATGATGATGATGATACAGAGGAATAAAGAAGTGTAGAGGATAAAATCCAATATAATGGTTCAGATAACGAGAATGGAGAAGAAAAAGAAAATAGTTTCGAAGAGGAAAGTGCTAGTGAAGCTGAAGGAAGTGTCATTGAGGAAGAGGATGAAGAATATGGTGATAAAAGTGGAGATGATGGAGAATATGAAGCTAAGTAGGAATTTGGTGGAAGTGATAGTAGTTTGGACCATCCTAGTGATTATCAAGGTTATAATATATAACCTTTTGGTGCTACGGCTCAAGAATATATTGTAGAACTTCCTAAAACTGGTGCATAAGAAAGGAAAGTAGTTTAAGGTCATAGTGATGTAGAAGCACAAGTATCCCCTATACTATGGTTATTTTATACAAGAAAGAGATCTCAAATTGAGAGGGAGCCTCAACCCAAGAATGTTATAGTTGATACACTCACTCCTTTGGATGCTAGTGTGGTATCTAGATGGGAAGAGAATCCTCATTACATTGCTCTCAGTTTGGATTATTCTGATTCAGATGCCGAGCATGTTGTATCTATTCCAAGGAGACCAGTATTTGAGTAACCAATTCAATCGGAGACACCTCTAGAATGAGTGATTTCTCAAATGGAACCTAGGATGATCTTAGTTGTCGAAACTGTAGTGAATGATAACCATAACATGATACATTTTTGGACTGAAATGGTTTCAACCATAAATATATTTAATATTTATTAAACGACATCCTTGGATGAAGTGATAAAGACTTGTGAGGATGCAGTTTCTAAAAATGTTTCTTCTCAACTTAAGACACCTAATATTGATAAGAATCAGTTGAGATAAGAACTCATGAATATAGTGAAAGGTGCATCTATCTCAGTAGCTCCAGTTTAACACCCTATAGATATCGATATGGCCAGGAATTTGATCAGATATGAGCTTCAAAACAATGATGGGTGGAACTGACTAGGAGAGTCTCTCCCTGATTAGAAATAAAACTGATCACATCTATGACATGGTGATAATATATACAAAATGTGCTACAATGACACAATAAGAAATAACCAAGAAATTTGATTTTTATTTCAAGAGAATATACACTGAGAATGAGCTCACTAGCCACTTCAAGCATTTAATTCAGAATCTGAGACTTCCTCTAGTGATATAGGCTATCAAAGACCAGGTGAATCTAATTAAATAGTTTACTCCTACACATGAGATGTTTCTAGGAAAAAATAAAGATTTCACCAAGGATATAGAATATGGTGGGAAAATTATCATGGATTTCATAAACCTTCTTAATCCTTATATATATGTCTAGAGTATAGCTGTTGTTGTTCCAGCTACCTCACCTTTCAGACCAGCTCTCCATTGTGCTACCTCTCCTTCTATCTCTTTGACTTCTCAGGGACTCTCTCCTACTCATGATTTCAGGAAAAACCATCCTGTCATTTTTAACGTTCTTCCTGGACCTCCTCCCTCCTCTATCCCAAGCTTGGACCCTTTAGTGTTTTTTAGAGTTCCTCTTCCTCCTATGAGAATTCACTCTGAACTTCCAGCCACAACATCTACATCTACTGTACCTACCCCTGCAGCTTCTGATAAGGGAAATCTAGTGATGGAATCTTCTTTGAAGAAGAATTAGTTTTGATTACTAGTTTTATTGGTATTTATTTTTATACTTTTGTTATCTACTTCTCCAATGTAAATTCATTTGATTTTGAAATTCAATATCTATTTAGATCTTTTTTTGTGCACTGATTTTTTCTCTTTTTCATTATTCTTTATTCTTTAATGTAATTTACTCTTTTTGATTATCCCAAAAGGGGTTGAAGGTATTATGAAATATTTTAACATTGAATAATATGGAAACATGAAAGGGGGAGCATTCTCATTCATTTTCTTTAATAAAAGAAATAATGGAATTATACTAAGCAGAATGGCTACATTGATCATTAAGAATCAATTGATTATGATTTAAATGACATGATTTGTAGCCATGAAAATGGTGGATATTGTTGGCCCTCTCTTGTTTTAATACTCAAAATCATGTTTAATAATGTCAAATTATCTTCAATAATGTCTTATGTTTTAATTTAAAATATGATTAATTGTGATTATCTATGTTCAAATATAGGTTTTACATATTCTACTAATTTTTATAATATAAGATTGGAAAACAGAAAAAAAAGGACAAGTACAAGTCAACGACATCATGAGTTACCGACAGAAGTATGAGCTACCAACAGATGAGTCACCAACAACAATGACTCATCGACACATCAACCAACTAACAGGTTGAGTCACTAATACAATTTCGAGTCACCACTAGTCTGACTTGTCAACATAGAAACTCACTGATAGTAATGAATCACTGACAGAAGGAACCACGGACAAAAGGTCCTACAGAAAGACCTACCAACCAACATAAGGACCTACTGACTCAAGGACCTGCCCATAGAAGGACCTACCAAAAAACCTATCTACTGACATAAGGAACAACCGACAAAAGGACTTACATATAGAATGACCTACCGATAAATACATAGAAAATTTTCTTTACTCTTAAATTATAAATTAATACTAAGGGTCAGATTTATGAATCTTAGTAATGCTTATTATAGTAGTGACCTTGTCTAAATTTTTTAGACATTGTCAGAGGACAGTACCAACTACGAGGTACTTGCACAAGATAGTGAACATTCTCTTTATCGACCTCTGAATTATATAAAGAAATCTCCTAAGAAAAAAATCAAAACAACTATATATAAAGAACTTACGAGGTGTTGAAAAGAATATATGATAAGAAAACTCATTTTTCCTAGTTGTGAAAAAAGGAAGGATTTTATGTGAACCAAAAATCCCAACATCACTGCATCTACAAACCCTAGTGAAGTCAACCTTTAATGAGTATCTCAGCTCACTAGAAACTAGAAAACAAAGCTTCAAAAATACACTGTTTGGTTTCTATATCCAAAATTGGACTCGAGCTTCACATCTGTTACACCAGAGAATTTCTATAGCTCTATGAACATCACACAGATCATTCTAAACCTTTTCTCATTATTTCTTCTCTTTTTTGCACATTGTTATTACTTTTCGATCATTGTGTGTGTGTGTATCACAATAACATATCGTCTCTTGAGCAAAGCTAGAAGATACAATATATATTCAATATATCATTTATTTACACCATTTTTATCCCACTCATAACTATTGAATAGGTCCTTCTGTGTCCTGGTTTTATTTATTACCAGGAATAATTGTAGTAGCTGTTTAGTTGACCTAGAAAACCTTATGAGCTATTGTGAACCTCGATATAGGGAATGGATCATGTTTATTAATAAAAACTACATGGTGGAAGGTGGTCCCTAAGTTGATAGGACTAGGTATCATCTTGAGACTGAACCTCTTGTTTTTATCAACTGTGTTTTTACCAAATTTATTTTTCTTTGTTTTCTCACATATTTTAGAAAACTAATTTTTACTTTGATAGCTAATCATAGTTAGTGGTTATAGCTGTTTTTTGATTTAGTAAATTACTTTAAAAAGTTATATGAGTCTTTGAAATTGTTGGAACTGAGAATTAATCAATATTTTTTGAAATTAATTAAACTTTCAAAACACTTAAAAATATGGTTTTTAACATAACTTTTCTGAGGAAATCAATTCACCCCCCTCTTGAGTGTCCTCCACCAACCAACAAATTATAGTCTCATAAAAATATCATATGATTATAATAAAATATAATATTGATTGGAGAATCAATTTTATGGAAATAAATTTTCTTTCAATTCATTATATTAATTATAAAATTGTAAATAATGATCTATGTCTTAAAAAATACCCAAACATAACATATCATTTCTAAAAACATTATTTATTTATACAATTATATAAATATATCATATTTTTATTTATAAGATACCTAAGTTTTATTTGTACTTTAATAGGTGAAGATACAAATTTTAATTTTCAGATTACTATTCCTAATGGTGATATTACAGTTACCAAGGTCAGGTAAATATTACATCAGTTTGGGTTCATTAATTTTTATAAATATCACTTGATTTATTCTTCATTTATGATAATATAGTTTTTATTGGGTTATTTATGTGATACATGTGTTTTATTACCTAATTATAAGAAATAAAATTATTTTTATAAATGTTTTGTTATAGTATCATTATATCATTTACTAATTAAATTATAATAATCCATTCAGGATGATAAATTATATGAAAAACACCCTAAATTTGACATTCAAATAAATCCTTTAAAACATGATAAGACATCCTTATATTCTGATGACATTTTAACTAAATGTCTCCAAAATTTTGGGAAAATAAATTCCATAAAAAATAAACAAGGAATCTTTTAAATGAATCATCAATACAATTAATGTTCATGATGATGAGAAAATTCATTAATACCATATTTGTTAAAATAACACATTCCATTAACAAATTTGTAAAAACAAAAAAATACAGTGTTTAGTAAACTTTTATTATTTTTCTTTTTTAAAACATTGTAAACAAATTAAAATTGTTTGAAAACTAAATTTCCAATATAGTTTAAGTATACTTAATAACTTATATAAAATAATTTCTAGAGTATGCACTTAGAAGAAAACGTTCATCAAACAGATAAAAAATATGGTCTACTTTTCCTTAAGAACATTTTCTCAATCATTTTAAGTACCATAGAGATAAAAAGGGTGAAATTACATAAAAATTACGGAAAAAAATAAAGGATAAAAAATAATTTTTTTTCAAGGAAAATATATATAAAATTTCCCTCAATGTAAACCTAACATAGATAATCTTGATATGAAATGGGATTTTAACATAGACCCTAACTTTAAGTCTAACATCATTGGTAAGCCTAATAAACTTTTTTATAATAAATATAAATTTATTATTATTATATAAAAAACCATATAAATACATATAATATCACATATGATCCACTAATTACATTTCAACACCCATTTATTAATATTTCTTCATTTAAATCGTTATTTTCATGTGTTAACTATTTTATTCTTCATAAAAATTTAATTTTAGAAGTTATGTTCCATTCATCTTTATCATTATACATTCATATAGGAAATAAAAAACCATGATAAAAATTATATATATATGGATTACATACATATTTATAACTATCCATAAAAGCTATAAAGATAAATTAAACTTTTCAATGTGACAGTAGTTTGTACGTATGCATGAATGTTGCTTCCATATTATAAATAAAATAAGGAATGAAAAAAATATTTCATTTTCTCATAATCATAATTATATCATGAATAATATTTATATCATGAATATCATATATATTCATTTCATTATTGGGAATCCTACTTTTTCAAACACATAAAACCTTGAAAGGATATTATACTGATCAATCATAGACCACTAATACATGCAATGGAATGTTACAAAAGTACATGGGTAGGCGTTGTCTGTGCTAGAGGCTCTTGAAGTGTGGATAAGGGAGGATAGGGGTTTCCATTTATAATTAAGT
The DNA here is from genome assembly GCA_963277665.1 of Viscum album. Lineage (NCBI taxonomy): Eukaryota > Viridiplantae > Streptophyta > Magnoliopsida > Santalales > Viscaceae > Viscum > Viscum album. Next base: position 555,920,628 of record OY728122.1, on the reverse strand, counting down.
GGGGGACACACTTGGAATTTCTCAAATGATTAAAATATATTAATGCCTTATTCAATCCTAATAGCTCTAAAATCACTGATATTCTAAAATAATAAAATAATGGTATGAAAAATAACTATAAAATAGTATTTAGAAAAGTTTACATGTTATTTTTACCATTATAATTTTAATTTCAACCTTTTTTATAAGGCCCCAGCCTTAAACCTTACTTAATATTGAATTAAATGAATAATTCACGTTGAGGATCTTTTCAAGTTTAGAGTTTTTGAGAATTAGAACATAACTATTTCATCTCAAAAGATTACAAAGTAGTCACTTCTACTAAGTTTCCATAATAAAAAAAACTCTTGAAAGAAACATGTCTAGTTCCATGTTTTATATAGCAGGACATTCCCTTGATCCCATCCTTGACCTTATTCCACATTATGTCCTGTGAAAACATTTCAAAAAAAAAACTTGGGGTGAGCATAAAAAGCCCAGTAAGGGATACAGAAATAATGAAAACTGTTAGTTTTTCAAACATCAAGTAAAACATATATACTCTATCAAAGTAATACCTTCACCTTCATGAAGTAATAAAAAAGACTCTTCACTGAATAAAGTATCATTACTTACCTTTTTTAAACCAAAGGATTACCATAAAACCCATAAAAAGAACACATAACATATATAAAGGTAACTTGGGACATAAACATACTTAAGTGGAATAACCATACGGTCGACTTCCACACATATCACTTAATGGAATAGCCATACGGCCAATTTCCATACATACTTAATGGAATAGCCATACGGCCGACTTCCATACCCAATGCATTGGAGGTTATAACGTAACCACCCGTCCTGGTATTCACGGCACCACCCGTCATATGGTTTATAACGTAACCACCCGTTAAAATGTCCAAGTACCAATATAAAATCATAAAACATAAAACCAATATAAAGGAATGATAACATTTCCACATTTCAATCACAATATATCATAAATATATTGACATAATAGAATCCTTTTTCAAAACCATTTTCAATACCAAAATATATAAAAGAGTATATGGTATTTATTTTATTCTAAAAACATTACGGCTTGTTGAGAAAGCCAAAGACCAAATAATACTCGCGGCGGCGGAAAAAGGTCTTTGTCACCACGTACGTTAAAAGAAACATTCCTTTTTGTCGTTTTGTAAAACGCTTCGTATAAAAAGATTCCTTTTGTATAAAAATAAAAGTCAAAGGGGTTTATCCACCGTATAAAAGAAAGTTGTGTATAAAATGAAATATGCCTCAATGAAAGGAGATTGAGATGAAGTCCCTTACAAAGATCATTTTTAAAATAAAATAGATCTATTATGTGTATTCACTATAAGTACACATAAATAAAGTACAAATACAAGATAGGACATAATAATGATATAATTTGAAAGTAGGAGATTAACCCAAAGAATGGTAATTGGGTTAAGAAGTTCCCTTACCTCGGGTCCGACTTGACTCGGTCGTTCTTTAACGTCCTGAATAATAAACTTGAGTTAATTTATACTTGATTAAGAACCTTTTTAAAGTTAATTATTCCTTTTATATCACTTATTTCCATGTTATAAACATTATGTAACCATTTAAGTTAATAACGTTTGTTTTGTCAATATTTGGTTCTTAAGTCGAAAGTTGACTTCTTACAATTACATGTTGTTCGTGTGGTCAAAAGTTCTTTATATCCACAATGAAATTCCTGATTTGGATATCATATATATCATATATATCCAGCATATACATGTATTTATAATATTACATAATCATTTAGAGGTAAGAAATGAAATGCACCGTTCATGGAGACGGTAAGCCGTACGTACGCATGAACGCTACATTCATTTCTTTGTCATATTAGTGGAATTAAAACTAAATGAGAGGTATGTATATTTTAATTCCATAATTATATTCATCATTTAGATATATCATTAATTATATATATACATTATATACATGTACTTTTAATAGTACATTACATTTGGGGATAAGAAATGAAATGCACCGTTCATGGAGACGGTAAGCCGTACGTACGCATGAACGCTACTTTCATTTCTATCTCATACGTTAATGGAAAGAAATAATAATGATATAGAGGTATATTATAATTCCAGTATAACATAATATATAATAACTTTAAATCCATCCTTTACACATCCCACATATGGCATTAACGAATCACATCACTTTGAGGGGGCGGTAGTCCGCACTTCCTTAAATGAAGATATCGCGTTTACCCATAATGGAAACCATAAAGGTATGCCAAAAATGAAAAATACAGAAGCTTAAAGAAAACATAAACATATTATATATCATATATAAAAATAGTGACATCATAATGGCCACCTTTGAAGGTGTTAATTGAGTATTGAACAATCATCGTTTCGGGAGGCAGAATTTCGCCATCCACGGAAACCGTATGTTCTTTAACCATTTGATGTAGTTGTGTGAGAGTGTAGCTCAAATAAATATTATAACAACATCCTAGTATATTTAAGATACTGGTGTTGTTACAAAATAAGTAAATAAAAAGAGTTTAGAGGGTTGGAGAAGCAAAATAAAACAAATGAACAAGAGAGAATGAATTACCTTTAAAAGTGTAACTCCTTTTAATTTGAGCCTAAAGGCTTCCTTTGAAAGGATTCTGCCCAAAGGGAATCCTCTAGGATGAGTAGAGGGATGTGGAGACATTAATTGGGCAGGGGTTGTCCGAGCCAAAGTCTTGAGAAGTGTGTGAAATGAGGTAGAGGTGGGGGCCTTTTATAAGAGGAGAGGAGGGGCACTTTTGGAATGTAAAGAAATATTACTTTATTTGAAAATTTGTTTCGGTTTTAAAAGGTCCCACATTGATATAATTCGTGTATAAGGTGATAAGGGTTCGAAATCCACTCATCCAATTGGCTTTGGACATGTGTAGTTCATAGAGTTTACATTATCTTTCCATTTTATTTAAATCGTCAAATAATGATGTCATCGCTGCATCATTATTATGTCATAAATAATTTAATTTATTTAATGTCTAAAAATTATAAAAAAAATACTATGATGTAGGAAATCTTTCTAGATTTCCAATGACTATTTATAATCAAAAATCTGACTTGTATAACCCCATTTAAAAATTGTTTTAGTTAAACATATCATGTTTGTGTCATTTTTACTTTTACATTAAATAAAAAGTTATTTATGTCATTTCCCAGCCAAAATGTCTCCATGGGGTCCCCAAGTTGACCCATGGATTTTCTTGGTCGTCCATGACACAACCAATAAGGTTGGGACATGTTTCTAGGTCATTTCATATTATTAAATCATTATTTATACCTTAAACTACACTAATTACCACTAATCGTGATTAAAAACTTAATAAGTTACTATTCACCAAAAAATTATTTTAATCTCATTGAACCACATTTTACTTCTTAATGACAACCATGTATGTCGGATTTTCAAAATTCAATACACATTAGTGGTAAACTTTCATTTAACTGAAAAATCAGTTTGCTTGATTACCACTTAGTGGTTTCACTATTCATCAAAAATTGAAGTTTTTCAGAAAATTACCAAAAATTCACCCTAAGCTATATTTGATATTCCGAATTCAAAAATGAAGTCTATTTTACAAAATTCAAAACATATAAATCACATTAATTAATTTAATAATTAATTCCCGTTTTCATGACAAATAGCGTGTTTTTGTGAAACAATAAGTATCAAAAGATTGACACCAGTTTAAGTCCAATTTCAAAGTGAAATTGATTCCAACGACCACTATTGGATTTAATGGTAAAAATATTTTCTAATTTCACTTTAAAACCAATTAAAATAATAATCTAATCATATAAATAATTTAGATTAAAAATAGGTTTTGAATTAAAATACAACATTTTACACTATTCATAAAAAAATGAACATTATCAGAAAGGTACCAAAAATTTACACAAAGTAAATTTTGATGTCCCGATTCTAAATAAGAGTTATATTTGGTCTAATAGAATTTATAAGATCAATCAAAACTATATTTAATGACGGTTCTCCGTCAAAAGGTGATAAGTGGACCTTTCGTGAAAATTAGGGTATAAATGCCTAAAATTGAACTCTTTCCGTATTTTAAGCCTTTATCTTTTATTGGGTAAATGTAAAAACATTTAAAAACATATATAATCATATTTTAGTTATTTCTATCCATTCCCACCAGTACAACGACTACTCGTTAACTAACATTTAAAATAATATTATTTTATTACTTGTGTGCAACGTAAGTTTTCAAAGAAACTCATCGTTGCGTACCGAGTACGCTATCGAACGAAGAAACCCCTTTTAATTAAATTTAATATTTAATTCGTAAATATTAATAAATATGAAAATTATTTATTCTTTATTTACCTGGGATGTTACATCCTTCCCCCCTTTTGGGAATTGCGTCCTCGCAATTTTATTCACTTATCAAAATAAGTGGGGGTATTTATCCCTCATAGCATTTTCAGATTCCCACGTTACCTCTTCAATCACATGGTTTTTCCACAAAACCTTTACCTGATGAATCACCTTATTCCGTAACACCTGCTCCCTGTGGTCAAGAATCCGGACTGGTTGTCCTTCATAAGATAGGTTCTCTTCCAGCTGAACTACCTCTGGACTCAAAACATGAGATGGATCTGGCATATACTTTCTCAACATCGAAACATGAAAAACATTGTGTACCTGAGATAAACTTGGAGGTAAAGCCACTCGGTATGCAACTGATCCAACTCTTTCCAGAATTTCATATGGTCCAATAAACCTTAGACTCAGCTTTCCTTTCTTACCAAATCTCATCACACATTTCCAAGGAGAACCCTTGAGAAAAACATGATCACCTACCTCGAAAGATAGATCCTTCCTCCGGTTATTCGCATAACTCTTCTGCCTGCTCTGAGCTGTTCTCATGTGCTTCTGAATCAACTGAACTTTTTCTGTCATCTCTTCTACCAATTCTGGTCCCATCAGCTTCCTTTCACCCACTTCATTCTAAAATGCTAGAGTTCGACACCGCTTCCCATATAATGCCTCAAATGGTGACATCTGTATACTAGAATGAAAACTGTTATTATAAGAATACTCAACCAAAGAAAAATATTGGTCCCAACTTCCCTGATAATCAATCGAACAAGCTCGTAGCATATCCTCCAAGGTCTGAATTGTTCATTCTGACTGCCCATCTGATTGTGGCTGAAAAGCTGTACTGAAATTTAATTCAGTACCCAATGACTTCTGAAGGCCTTTCCAAATGTTAGAAGTAAACCTGGGATCACGATCCGATACAATAGAGAGAGTAACTCCATGTAACCTGACTATCTCTTTAAGATACAAACGGGAAAGTTGATCAAGAGAGAAAGTATCTCGTATAGAAAGGAAATGAGCAGATTTGGTCAAGCGATCAACAATAACCCCGATTGCATTATTACCTCGAGATGTCCTCGGTAATCCCACAACAAAGTCCATGGATATATTCTCCCATTTCCACTCTGGCACTGGTAAAGGCTGAAGCATCCCTTTCGGTAACTGCCACTCTGCTTTAACCTGTTGACATGTCAAACACTTCATAGTAAAATCAGCAATATCTCTTTTCATTCCATCCCACCAGTAATACTCCCGCAGACCTCTGTACATATTAGTACTGCCAGGATGAAAAAACAACTCATTCTTCAAATGTGAATCACAAGGCACACACAATCTCTTCCCAAACGTCAAAACACAAACACAAACTTATCCAAGAACTCATGGAAAATTTTATTCATAAGGTCCATGAATACAGCAGGTGCATTGGTTAACCCAAAAGGCATAACTACAAATTCATAATGGCCATATCTAGTACGGAACGCAGTCTTCGGAACGTATTCTTATTTTACTTTCAACTGATGGTACCCCGACCTCAAGTCAATCTTCAAAAAATACTGAGCTCCCTGGAGTTGATACCACTTCATTCGATGGCCCAACATCTGCTGAGGTTGTTGCAAAGGATTTCACCACCCCTTTCTTCTTGTAGTTTGGATGCATTCCCCCAGTTGAGTTCTTCGTTGGACACTCATTTGCATAATGACCCATTTCATTACACTTAAAACATCTTACCATTGGCTTTTCATTTCCTGCTTGATCATCTTCCTTACAGTTACGAGTAATATGACCAGACTTACCACACCGAAAGCACTTACCAGACTTGGATAAACATTCTCCAGGATGCATTTTATGACACTTCTCACAGGATGGATATTTGGTTTTCTTACCTCCTTGCTTCTTTGATGAATTCTTCCCCTTTTCCTGCCAACTAGACCTCTTATTATGTTGTTTTTCATAGAACACATGATCATCGGCAAACTCCATTTCCACCTTCTCCGCACATCGAACAAGTTTTTCATAACTTTTGAACTCACGAGAAGCTAATGCCCTTCGATACTTTGGCTTTAACCCTGAGTAAAAATGGTTTATTTTACTATCAAGATCTCGTATGATGTTTGGAGCATACCTTGCCAATCGAGTGAACTTTTCTTCATAAGTAGCCACTGAATTATCCTCCTGCCTCAATTCTAGGAACTATTCTTCCATCCTAAGACGAACCACCTTAGGAAAATATTTCTCAAGAAACATACCTTTGAATTCATCCCAGTGAAGATCCTCAATCTCATCACTATCCCTTATATTTTTCACCATCGACCACCACTGATCAGCTTCTCCTTCAAAACGGTAAACAGCAAGACTAACCTTTTGATGTTTTGAACACCCCATGACATCAAAAATCTTCTCCAGTGCTTTAATCCACCCTTCAGCTTGCACAGGATCAGATGATCCTCTGAATGATGGGGGATGTTGCCTCATGAAATGTTCCACCACTGACATGTTCCTCTGTGGTTGATCTGGCTGATCTCGTGCATGGATACCACCACCATTTATAGCCTGAGTCAACTATACCATCACTGCAACAAACTGTTCAGTTCCGATTCCGACCATCTCAGGTTTCTGATTTGGAAGGTTATCTTTCTCCTGATGTCGTCCCAACATAGCTGCTTTGTTTCCTCTGCGGAAAACCATTCTGAACACAGAAATGTCTTAGGCGAAGCAACATGGTAATCCGTAAATGCTATATCATTTCAATAATATTATAATTTAACACTTTTCTAACTCCTAAAGTTGTCTAAACCTCCCTTTGATACCAACTATAAGGCCCCAGCCTTAAACCTTACTTAATACTGAATTAAATGAATAATTCACGTTGAGGATCTTTTTAGGTTTAGAGTTTTAGAGAATTAGAACATAACTATTTCATCTCAAATGATTACAAAGTAGTCACTTCTACTAAGTTTCCATAATAAAAAACTCTTGAAAGAAACATGTCTAGTTCCATGTTTTATATAGCATGACATTCCCTTGATCCCATCCTTGACCTTATTCCACATTAAGTCCTGTGAAAACATTTCAAAAAAAAACATGGGGTGAGCATAAAAATCTCAGTAAGGGATACAGAAAGAATGAAAACTGTTAGTTTTTCAAACATCAAGTAAAACATATATACTCTATCAAAGTAATACCTTCACCTTCATGAAGTAGTAAAAAAAATCTTCACAGAATAAAGTATCATTACTTGCCTTTTTTTAACCAAAGGATTACCATAAAACCCATAAAAAGAACACATAACATATATAAAGGTAACTTGGGACATAAACATACTTAAGTGGAATAACCATACGGTCGACTTCCACACATATCACTTAATGGAATAGCCATATGGACAATTTCCATACATACTTAATGGAATAGCCATACGGCCGACTTCCATACCCAATGCATTGGAGGTTATAACATAACCACCCATCCTGGTATTCACGGCACCACCCGTCATATGGTTTATAACGTAACCACCCGTTAAAATGTCCAAGTACCAATATAAAATCATAAAACATAAAACCAATATAAAGGAATGATAACATTTCCACATTTCAATCACAATATATCATAAATATATTGACATAATAGAATCCTTTTTCAAAACCATTTTCAATACCAAAATACATAAAAGAGTATATGGTATTTATTTTATTCTAAAAACATTACGGCTTGTTGAGAAAGCCAAAGACCAAAAAATACTCGCGGCGGCGGAAAAAGGTTTTTGTCGCCACGTACGTTAAAAGAAACATTCCTTTTTGTCATTTTGTAAAACGCTTCGTATAAAAAGATTACTTTTGTATAAAAGTAAAAGTCAAAGGGGTTTATACACCGTATAAAAGAAAGTTTTGTATAAAATGAAATATGCCTCAATGAGAGGAGATTGAGACGAAGTCCCTTACAAAGATCATTTTTAAAATAAAATAGATCTATTATGTGTATTCACTATAAGTACACATAAAGAAAGTACAAATACAAGATAGGACATAATAATGACATAATTTGAAAGTAGGAGATTAACCCAAAGAATGGTAATTGGGTTAAGAAGTTCCCTTACCTCGGGTCCGACTTGACTCGATCGTTCTTTAACGTCCTGAATAATAAACTTGAGTTAATTTATACTTGATTAAGAACCTTTTTAAAGTTAATTATTCCTTTTATATCACTTATTGCCATGTTATAAACATTATGTAACCATTTAAGTTAATAACGTTTGTTTTGTCAATATTTGGTTCTTAAGTCGAAAGTTGACTTCTTACAATTACATGTTGTTCGTGTGGTCAAAAGTTCTTTATATCCACAATGAAATTCCTGATTTGGATATCATATATATCATATATATCCAGCATATACATGTATTTATAATATTACATAATCATTTAGAGGTAAGAAATGAAATGCACCGTTCATGGAGACGGTAAGCCGTACGTACGCATGAACGCTACTTTCATTTCTTTGTCATATTAGTGGAATTAAAACTAAATGAGAGGTATGTATATTTTAATTCCAGAATTATATTCATCATTTAGATATATCATTAATTATATATATACATTATATACATGTACTTTTAATAGTACATTACATTTGGGGATAAGAAATGAAATGCACCGTTCATGGAGACGGTAAGCCGTACGTACGCATGAATGCTACTTTCATTTCTATCTCATAATTTAATGGAAAGAAATAATAATGATATAGAGGTATATTATAATTCCAGTATAACATAATATATAATAACTTTAAATCCATCCTTTACACATCCCACGTATGGCATTAACGAATCACATCACTTTGAGGGGGCGGTAGTCCGCACTTCCTTAAATGAAGATATCGCGTTTACCCATAATGGAAACCATAAAGGTATGCCAAAAATGAAAAATACAGAAGATTAAAGAAAACATAAACATATTATATATCATATATAAAAATAGTGTCATCATAATGGCCACCTTTGAAGGTGTTAAATGAGTATTGAACAATCATCGTTTCGGGAGGCAGAATTTCGCCATCCACGGAAACCGTATGTTCTTTAACCATTTTATGTAGTTGTGTGATAGTGTAGCTCGAATAAATGTTATAACAACATCCTAGTATATTGAAGATACTATTGTTGTTACAAAAGAAGTAAATAAAAAGAGTTTAGAGGGTTGGAGAATCAAAATAAAACAAATGAACAAGAGAGAATGAATTACCTTTAAAAGTGTAACTCCTTTTGATTTGAGCCTAAAGGATTCCTTTGAAAGGATTATTCCCAAAGGGAATCCTCTAGGATTAGGAGAGGTATGTGGAGAGAGTAATTGGGTAGGGTTTGGCCGAACCAAAGTCTTGAGAAGTGTGTGAAATGAGGTAAAGGTGGGGGCCTTTTATAAGAGGAGAGGAGGGGCACTTTTGGAAAGTAAAGAAATATTACTTTATTTGAAAATCTGTTTCGGTTTTAAAAGGTCCCACATTGATATAATTCGTGTATAAGGTGATAAGGGTTCGAAATACACTCATAAAATTGGCTTTGTACATGTGTAGTTCATAGATTTTACATTTTCTTTACATTTTATTTAAATCGTCCAATAATGATGTCATCGCTACATCATTATTATGTCATAAATAATTTAATTTATTTAATGTATAAAATTATAAAAAAAAATACTATGATGTAGGAAATCTTTTTAGATTTCCAATGACTATTTATAATCAAAAATCTGACTTCTATAACCCCATTTAAAAATTGTTTTAGTTAAACATATCATGTTTGTGTCATTTTTACTTTTACATTAAATAAAACGTTATTTATGTCATTTCCAAACCAAAATGTCTCCATGGGGTCCCCAAGATGACCCATGGCTTGTCCTGGTCGGCCATGACACAACCAATAAGGTTGGGACATGTGTCTAGGTCATTTCATATTATTAAATCATTATTTATACCTTAAACTACACTAATTACCACTAATCGTGATTACAAACTTAATAAGTTACTATTCACCAAAAAATTATTTTAATCTCATTGAACCACATTTTACTTCTTAATGACAACCATGTATGTCGGATTTTCAAAATTCAATACACATTAGTGGTAAACTTTCATTTAACTGAAAAATCAGTTTGCTTGATTACCACTTAGTGGTTTCACTATTCATCAAAAATTGAAGTTTTTCAGAAAATTACCAAAAATTCACCCTAAGCTATATTTGATATTCCGAATTCAAAAATGAAGTCTATTTTAAAAAATTCAAAACATATAAGTCACATTAATTAATTTAATAATTAATTCCCGCTGTCATGACAAATAGCGTGTTTTTGTGAAACAATAAGTATCAAAAGATTGACACCAGTTTAAGTCCAATTTCAAAGTGAAATTGATTCCAACGACCACTATTGGATTTAATGGTAAAAATATTTTCTAATTTCACTTTAAAAACAATTAAAAGAATAATCTAATCATATAAATAATTTAGATTAAAAAGAGGTTTTGAATTAAAATACAACATTTTACACTATTCATAAAAAAAATGAACATTATCAGAAAGGTACCAAAAATTTACACAAAGTAAATTTTGATATCCCGATTCTAAATAAGAGTTATATTTGGTCCAATAAAATTTATAAGATCAATCAAAACTATATTTAATGACGGTTCTCCGTCAAAAGGTGATAAGTGGACCTTTCGTGAAAATTAGGGTATAAATGCCTAAAATTGAACTCTTTCCGTATTTTAAGACTTTATCTTTTATTGGGTAAATGTAAAAACATTTAAAAACATATATAATCATATTTTAGTTATTTCTATCCATTCCCTCCAGTACAACGGATACTCGTTAACTAACATTTAAAATAATATTATTTTATTACTTGTGTGCAAAGTAAGTTTTCAAAGAAACTCATCGTTGCGTACCGAGTACGCTATCGAACGTAGAAACCCCTTTTAATTAAAATTAATATTTAATTCTTAAATATTAATAAATATGAAAATTATTTATTCTTTATTTACCTGGGATGTTACATTTTTAATCACTTTATCACTTATTGTGGAAATTAACATTTTACCAAATTTCCTCTTAATAATGACTCTAAGTGAAACTAGAGTCATTAAAAAATTTGATAAGTGTAAGAAACAAATTTTGAAGCAAACCTCAAAACATGATAAAAATTAGTTTTCTGGTGAAAAATCAGTTTAAAATATAAAAATGTGTTTATAAAAAAAGGGTAAAATTGATTCCAAGGAAATATATAGGAATATATTTAATAAAATGTAACTAATGAAATTTAAAAAAATATATAATATACTGTTAATTTTTTGATACATTAAAATACTACTCAATTTTCATAAAAAACATTATTTTATACTATTCACCCAAATATCATATTTTTTATAAACAAAATCACTCAATGTTAGTATTAAAATTTATATTTAAAAATATATATTAATGTACTCAAATAAAATTCATTAAAATAGTATAAATTAATTAAAATTTCGATTCATAAATATCAATAAAATAATTTTTTTAAGAAAACATATTTTTAATATATAAAATTAATTTATTGAAAAAGGGAATATTATTTATTTTAAATTAATCAATAAATTTAAAATTACAAAAAATATTAATAAATATGTTTTCTTAATGTGGGTATTCTTATAAATACTACTAATTTAACATCTTGTTTATAATGATACCCTATATCATTATTAATTTGTACATGGGGTTGTATGTAAAGAAATTTGTTAATGAAATTAAATATATTTATAGAGAAATATATTATTACATCTCATCATGATATAGATTCCATTTTAAAAGGATATACAACCCCTTTTTACTAGTTTTGTTTTTTATATGATGAATTATTTATTTCAAATTGAACTCTTATTTTTGGATATTGATGGATGGGATCTTGAATTTCCCTCTAGTTCATGGGTTATTGATTAATATATAATGTGATGATGACACATTAACATAATTATAATTGTTGAACACATAAATGTGTGGACATAATTGGATTTTTCACAACATAAAGTGGGGTCATAATTCGATTTTTTTCCCAATGTTTTCCCGATACATTTGTTTGTGTCATAGACTTATGCTTATTTTTAATAATTTATTACAAAATAATGGATTATGGTTATTGACTATTTCTTACAATCTCTTTTGATTAATGAATTTAAATTTATCAAATGATTTATGATATTAAATTTTTTGGGTATAATTTTCTTATGTATAATGATTATACATATTTTCTCATCCTATGAACACTTGTGATCATTGATTGTTATCACTTTTCTTTACCCTTATTACCATTTGAGCCCACACCTTTCTTATGTTTCTTTTCCCTAGACTATGAATATGGGTGTAACATATTGGATGTATGTAAGGGTGTATTATACGGTATTATTATGTATAAATGTTCACAAGGTTTTTAAAATAAGTTACATATGTGATGGTCCACAAAGACCATAATACAAAAGGTTCTTTGAGTTGTATAAGATTATAATGAGATGTAATACTAATAGGAAATTTTTGATACTTTACCTTGGATAATATAACTTGGTATAAATGTTAAATTGTGTATGTTTTTCTAGCACCATTCCTATGATTTTGGGTTTGGGTATCCTCAGTAGTTATCAAATAAGTGTTTAGTAATTTTTGGGGATTATTTTTATTTAGTTTTCATTAGTATAAAATAACTTTAATGAAAACCCATGTTATAAATATATGGAATAATTATATGTGCAGGATAATATAATACAATTTGATAATGTAGTTATTATGTGATTTTACTGGTGATAACATCCATGTATGGATACTAAAATTGGATGTAGGCTCCAGCACAGATGTACCAAGGTTTAATAACCCAAAAAATGGTATGTTGGATATTAAATCAATCATTTACAAGTGAATTACATAGAGGATAATCATAAATCATGGTTTTACACTTCCATGGGATATAATTAACTAATTAATGTTTTCTATAATTAATCCTTACGAAGGATTTGAGTATTATGTTAAGTAATTATGTTAGAGAACCTAGTAAGAAATTGAACCTGGATAACCAAGGATTGAAAAAATAGATTCATAGGATGAACCTAAGGTATCATATGTTAAAAATGATGGTTCCATAGGTCAATAAATCATCTAATTAATATTTTAAAACACATATTTTTTATATTATAATAACAATTTTTTATTATTTGATTGAAACATGGTAATGAAATTGAATCTAAGAAATTTATATATCTAGAAATTACTATTTCATATAACCAAATCAGGGGGAATAAAAAACTGATTGGGAATATTTGTATATTCCTATTATGATGGAAAATGTGAGTTCATATTCATACATATGGCATTAATGTGATTATCTTAATTAAAATAAAATAAAAAAACTCATAGTTATTTCCATTGGTGTGTCATATTTATTGATTATATTCAAGTATATTTCACAATTTATGTGGATTATGTGAAATATATAATTAATTTTCTTAAGTAGTTTTTCATTAAATATTTGGAAGCATTTATAAAATTCTATCAATATCATAAAAAAGTTTTTTTTAATGGCTATATTTTTAAGATAATTATTAAAGAATAAAATATTGAGGGATTGATAACACTTTTTCTTATAATAATAATTGATTTTGAATAAAGTGATTTAAATAGTATTTATAACCTTGAAAATTATTATTTATTTAAAAATAATGTTATCCATTAAATTTATGTGCATTTTATGTCATTTTTTAGATAATGGTATTTATTTACTAGTGTGTGAACTTATGAACTATTAGTAAATACATTTCATGAGGAATATATAATTTATATGTGGTTTTTTCCTAGATACTTAAATTGTTTTTGGAGAGTTATATTTTAGAGAATGTATGATTTGGGTATTTACGTAGATGAGCATATGATTGTATGAAAAAAAAATTAATATTTTTTGAGGATGATAACTATCATTATATATCCTAAGTGTGTAAGATATATTTAAGGTTATAAGTTAAATCTTGAATAATAAGTTTGTTATTAATACCATCTTCTACATTAATTTGGGTACAATAATTACAATTTCTAGGATGTAATATATTTAAATGGGGAGAATATAATGACCCAAGAACTTATTATAAAAAAATGCATCTAAATTAAAAAAATGTTGATAGATTGTTCCACAGGGAACATCAAATAAAAATAATCCATGACATATTACATAATAAAATTACTATAAGAGTAAATCCTTTGATAGATAAAAATATTTTAATCAATAATTGAATTATATAAAATAGGATTAAGAAAACATAATGTTTTAAAAGGGTATTTTTCAAAAAAAAATCTTTATGTATTTTCTTTCCAATTAAAAGACAAATTTATAAATTTTGAAATGTTCATTTTTTTAAAATAAAAAAAATTGAGTTTCTATTTTTAAAATTATCTTAGGTAGAATTTTTCATATTTTTCTAAAATAATTGATTTATACTTTAATAGTGTAGAAACAAATTTTTCTAAATACTGTCACTTTTATGACATTATCTTAATAGAAGAATAAATAAAATGTTTATAAAACCATTTTTATATAAAACATTTAAATTTAATAATTAATACAAATAACTTAATAAAAATATATAGAATTTATAAAACACTTTCTTATCATTTTTGAAAAGTAGAGTATTATTTCCTAAACAATATGTGATAACATTAAAAATTATATTTAGTAACATCTATAAATTAAATATAAAAATTTTATTTTATATTTAAGAAAAAAATTTCCATATTATTTAATGAATTTGATTTCATTTTTGATAAAAAATGAGACTAATGAAATTAAAGTTAATGACCATGATAATTGAGAAAATATTTTTTCCAAAAAAATATTTTATTAATGTTTTTAAATTTTTATCTATTAAATTAAATTGATATATTTTAAATAATGAATATATTATGATTATTAAACACATATATAATTATATTGTAATAGTTTTAATTTTTAATCAGTTCTAAATAATATTAACTACACATAATGGTTAAAACATAATATTTATACAAAAAATATTTTTCAATATATTAATGGTTTTAATTTAAAAGTTAATTTTCTCTAATTTAGAATTTGTATTAGATTTAATTGAGATTTATTTTAGGTTCATAGCACCCAAATATTTTTAAATTTTTTATTTTATGTGTTTTTTAAAACATAATATTGTTGTGTAAAAACAAGTCACACATGTAAAAACAAAAAACAAAAAACAAAAAATCTAAGGGTAAATAGATTCAAACATTTTTAAAACATGTATAAAAAATAATTTTTTGATGCTTAATAGAACTAATATCAAACCAAACTATATTATTTATAACTTTTGGAGCCATTAACCCTTCAATAGTGTAAGGATCTAATTTAAAAATAAAGAGTATTCAACAAAAGTGTTATTTTCCGAACTTATAAAAGGGGATCACTTCAGTGATATCAATTCTCCAATTTCCTTTTGAAATATTCATAAACTAATTAGATTTTGTAACCTAAAAATATGTACTTTTTTATTATCTTTATTTAGGTATTTATATTTTAATAAATTGTCTTTACACATCATGGTTTTTCTTCTCTGTCACATAGTTTGTGATAATGTCTTAAGTGTACTCGTTGTAGTGAATGATCATTAAAGTCCTATATAGTGATGAGAACTAAGATGTTTTGTGATAGTATTGTCAAATATATGTTCTATATATGGATGATATAAATTAATGGGACCCAAATAATAAAGGATATCATGGGCAGATACTCAATCGTATATGGGACACATTGTCATGGTGTACACCATTGGTAATCATAAATGAATGAGATTATGAGATTATGACCCCCCAATAAAAAAATACACATTTATATGTGTCAAAAGATATTACTATCTAGGTATTTTTGTAATGAAACTAGTCAATATGATTAATATTTATACAAGTTAGGAGTTGTGTACTTGGATGTCTTGATGAAAAATGTGATGACATATACTTGTGGAAGGTTATGATACATTGGGTGCATCCTGAGTGTTGTTTTCTTGAGTAATAATCTAAGGAATGATTTATGCATTATATTATTTAATTTAATATGGTATATCTAATCCTTTTATGGGAATAAAATTTCCTGACTATATACATGTCCATGATAATGTTGATGGAAAGTTAAGTTCCAGAAATTCAAAGAAAGAGACACAGAGTATATAGAATTATTACACCAATTTGTATCAAGTTTGATTATAGATATCTATATAAAGGTATTATATTAAATATTTTATATTTGTAGGAGGATACATGTAATTGAGGCATTAAAGTTTTTCTCTACGTGAGCCTTATGGTATTTCTAGACACTAACTTTGGACGTTTGGAAGTGTTTCCTAAAGCTAGTGAGAAAGGGAACTAGATGGTCAAACACTATATGTATTTGGAACCTTAGTAAATTTCCATATGAATTTATAATGCTTTATAAATAATATAATCATATGAGGTTTAATAATTATTTATGTTAGTTTTATCATAGAAATTCAATCGCCACATATTCATGAGAATGGATATAAAGGAGTTGAATATATAATAAATATTTATTCACTGGGTAATTATTAATTTAATTGACTATAAAATATTTTTTTATTACAGTTATTTCACAAGGTAATAAAAATTTACAAATATAATTACCGGAATATTTAGAATTTATTTGTTCTCTACATTGGTGAATATAATATTTGTATATTTTTTGGAAATTAATGCAGTGACATTTATTTGTTAAAAATAGTTATTATTCTAGGCCTGATGAATATTGAGGAGGATTTGATGACCAGGTACATGGTTCCATGATAAATTTTATATTAAATATTTTTCGATTAAATATTAATTTATCTATAAATGAAAAATAATACTTACTTTTATTTGTGAGTTTAGATCATGTCAGGTAAATAATAAGAATTCTATAATTATTAGACATGGTGTTTTCTAGGGATAAAGAAAATAATAGTTTTTCTTGTTCAATTATTTTTTTCCAACACTAGAACTATATAAACCTGGTTATGTTATTATGTGGATCAACATGATTTAATCCATCATTGTGCACAAAGGTTTCTAGAGTGAATCCTCTCAAGACCTAGTAAGATCACTTTATAGAACACTCTGAATAACATAAAGGAATTATCCTCCTCTATAGAAAATCCATTCTCCCTTTATGTATTTTGTTATGAACAATTATGATCATCATTAGTGTTAGATTCATCCATGATATCACCTGGAGAAATCTATATTGATGATCAGCAGTTTGTGCAGCACATGTGGATCACCGCTATAGGGAATCTGACATTGACTCATCTAACTCAATGATGGAATGAAAAGAGTGAACAACCTTGGAACACCCTGAGAGAGGAGGGTTGAATCAGGGTGTCAAATATTTCTTGTTAAAGTTGTGAATATTTTTCCCATATTGGTAGGAACTTGTTAAATCTATCAAAAAATGAAAGTAGGGAGATGACACATCACTTTTACATGGTTCACCGCAAAGTGATATATCCAAGGAACATATGCCAACAGTTTGTCAGTCGTACCTAAATCCACTAATCATTAGTAGTTTTAGGGTTACAAGATTCGGTCATATTCACTCTATTCTAGGAACACTTCCTTTACAAAGGTTCAGGGATAACTCACTACGTCCCTCAGATCACTTCCCTCAACTCCTCCTAGATCAATACCTTGAGAGAATTCAAACATATTTTATCGACTTGAAGGTCACATCAATATATTTCCATTGAATTCTTTGTCTATGTTCATTATGAGACACTTCTTTCATTGTAGCACTAAAATGATACACTTGAAAGCACTGATAATACAAACCGTATAATCAAAATCATGTTTTAAGATTAACACCACACATGTTCTCAATAATTGTACTTGCAAGCAATATTTGAGATTTTTTGCGCAAGATGACTTTTGTGCAACGCCTACTTTCCATGTATCCATTATATTTCTCACAACTACACAAAAGGGTTCTCTTGGTATTTTCAGACTAAAGGAACACCTTGTGCACAAGATCAACTATATTCAATTCTTTCACGCACAAATCTTTCACGAGGCAGAGCGACTAAATTTTTTTTGGATAGTACGTAAGTCTTCTATGGGGGTAGCTGTCTATTTATAGGACCTAATGACCCAACACGCAATTTTTTGACACATCTTTGTCGGTGTGTGCGATATTCTTCAAGAGCATGCAAAACCCCTTTTGCTGTTGCATTGGGCGTGTAAGATTCTTCTACGCAACTTCATCTTTCGCACACATTTAAAACTTGCATGCGCATTTTTCCTTTACCATATTTTGACATTATGATCCTAAATTACACCTTGTGTGCAACTTCCTTACACACCCTATAACTATATGATCCCTTTACTTGAAAACATTCTGAACTTCTAATGAGGAATTAAAACAAACAAAAACTATACTCCATTTATAGAATAGAAAGGCCATGGTTCCATCAAAGAGTTTTCTACCAATTCATTGATGAAGATATTACTAAATGAAATTCAATTCATTAATTAAGTAAATTAATTTTCAATTATACTTTTAAAATCCTCTCTTCAAGGATTCATAGAACACATTTCTATATAGTATCGCTGAGAAGCCCAAAGAATTCAATGAAAAAAAATTGGGAACCACAAGTCACACTTCTTTTATTCCACAAAACCAAAATAACTCATTCTAAATAGTACACTCCAAGAAATTGTTTTCATTTCCTAAAATTACATGGTCACAATAATTTATAATAATCCTTTATATTCTTTGTAGTTCATCAAGAGTACGTTCAAGGGCTCAACATAAGTAATACATACACCTTACCTTTTATTCCCTGCCTTTCTCATCCAAACCTACCCTAAATATAGTAATATAATGAACTATGTATCATTATTATACTGAATTGTTTTTATATTTTTCTAATGGCCCTTATTTTTTAGTTCCCATCCACTTTTAAAAAACAAATGAATGTCGATCGTGCATTGTGCATACGACCACCTCTATGAATTGAAGTCTTCTGTTTGTCACCACGGCCTATATTCATTGGTCATAAGGATGGAATTAAAGAAAAAAAATGAAATACATAAAAATTTTATGATTATGTATAGAAACATTATAATCCACTTTCATTCTACCACATTATTTGTGAAATAATAATGTTAATCGTGCATTGATTGGACTACCACCTCCATGAAGTAACATTTTGTTTCGCATATTGATTTTCATTTTTTCCAATCCAAATAAAAACTTATTAACCAAATTAAAAGCATCAAAATAATATCATTACTTTTTTATTAAAATGACTCATTATTAATAATTAACAATACTCACCCATCGAGTTATAGTGTGAGCTTGTTTGTATACGCTTAGACAGTAATATGAATAATGGTATGAAATTGTATAATGGATGAATATGAAAAATTAAATACTAAAATTATTATAATTTAGTAAACAAATTATGATTTTATTCTGGTTCTGAAAATTTTTTATTAAGTATTTCACTTATTATTAAAATAATATATTCAATTTTTGTAATTATTAAACTACGAAGACTTCAATTAAATTTTTTACATAAAATAAAAAATGTAAGAAAATTTAATATAATAAATAAATATAATATTATAATAAGTAGTCCTCATTAAATTATATATATATCAATAAGTTTCCAAATAATGTATCAAATAAATTTAATTTTATTATTCATGAGTATATGCATGAACAGAGTAAATTAGGTCCTTGATAAGGGCTTATTGTCTTAATTTTAAATCCCATGAGTCCTACATTTTATTATACACTCTATTTTGCATAAAATTGTATATCTACTAACCCAAAATTATTTTTTATTATGATCCTATCATTTTTCATCATATTTAATTTTTCAATTCAAAATGCATCGCTCAATGGGTTTTAATATCAATGTTTCTAAAATTGTAAATATTAGTGTTAAAACAATTTTTTTCCATTAAGGTACATACATTCTTATTTTACTCTTTGGTATCAAGATGATTTCTTCTACCTAATTATTACAATGTAATTTATTACCTAGTTTTTGTATGGTATAATAATTATTCCTTATAATATATTTTAAAATTATTCTTACCTTAATGACTATGTTAGTTATAAGGTTTTTTTGTCACTATTTTTAGTTATGTAGAACTTGTTTTATTTGGAACCCTAAAATATCATTTATATGTTGAGTTCATATCCTAATTTCATTCTAGTATAATTTTTATCTTTAATTTCATTATATTTGAATGTCCTTTTCATGGTATCCCTCTAAAATTATATAGAGAATCATTAAATTCCTACAAGTCTACACTAATTTAATAAAATACAAAACTCAAACAACCAAATTAAAAATGTAATACAACAAAATACTATGTATCGAAACCACAAGGATGATATCTAATAATTACATTAAATAATGGAAATACAGTTTCAATTGTTTGGTTGATTTGAAATAGAGAAAATGTTCAAAAAAAGACTTGGTTATAAATCCTGTGATGAGACATTCCAGGTTCGGTGATTTTTAGGTTCATGTGTTATGTATTCAATTGAATATTATTTCATTCATTTATTTTGTTAGGATTGGGTACCTTATATTATTCCTATTATTAATCTATTGGAAAGGTCATCTATTAGGATCAACCAAAAAACTAGGCCACCCAAAACCCAATTTAAACATAATCAACCAAATTATCATAATGTTCATAGACCAATAAGGTAAATTAATTGATTCCATAAAAAAATACTCCTCATAAAAAATAAAATGTTCATGGAATATTCAAAGAATAGAAATTAGAACTGAGAAATATTGTTATAAAAATCAAAAATAAGAACAAAATAAAAATTATCCCTAAAAAACACTTCCCCTATAATTAAATCAAATGTCACAAAGGAAACAACTTGATCAAGATAAAAATGATGAGAATGATAAGTATAGACACTCGGAGAATAATTTCTGTGAATAAGGTTGGGGAAGGAGGTCTCTATGGTAGAACATGTGTCTTTATCAATCGTTCATCTATCTCATTCCAAGGTCCCCTTGTTGTGTGCTCATAGGTTAGAATTTAGAAGCCTGCACAACAAATCTCGGTCTCCAACAAATTTTATATCACAATATCTAATGGGGAAACATATTTTAATGGTTACATGGAGTGTAATGTGTGATGGCAGTGGAATCTTAAATTCTTACCTATCTCATAACTCTCTTATTGTGCATTTGTTTACATGGTATGTAATTTCACAAACAGTTAATCTCATTTTCACAATTGGCCAACGTGATGCATCTTACTATGTATGGATAATATTTTTACTCATTTTATTTTCCTTTATGAAAACTCTATAATTACTTCCTTTGATTGAAGGGGATTTAGCTAGATTTCAAACAAGGATTGATTGGGGAAATTATTAATATAAGTTAATACCCACAATTCATATGGTGTAAGTATGAAATGATTTATAATCATGATTAAAGTGTGTTTACCTAGAAATTCACAAAATATATTTGGCTATATTTCTATTTTCCATGGGTACATCATGTAATGGTTATTGAGGCGGTTATGAATATTTTCCTTACATGATTCCATTTCATAAGGATATGAAACACATATTCCTTATACATGTTATTTTTAATATGATGAATAACTTATTTCAAGGGGAACTCATATGTATGGTTGATGATGGGGGGGACCAATATCACAATCCAGTACATTGGTTATGGATTTATATCTCTTGAGATAATGATGAGAGGATGGAATTTTGTTTATTTTCAATATAAAATCTTGAACATATTTGGATTGTCTTCAAAACAAAAAAGGTTTTATGTACTTTAATTTGTTCACAATGTTTTCCTTTAATTATTTTTTCCAATGTCTTATTTTTATTTTTATGATGATGGTACACTCTAATGGATCATGTTTATTGACTAATTTCTCAACAGTGTTATGATTCCAAAAAAAAAATTTATGCTGGGATTTATGTTCTCTAAATTTTTGGTTATTTCTTACATATATATCCAAATTATACCCATATAATCATATTATGCTATTATATGATCTTGATTTTTTTTTCATATGTTTACCCTTAATGATCATTTAATACCACCCATTTCTTATGTTATCTCTCCCAATGTTATAAATATGGGTTCACCCTATAGGAAGTATAGAAGGAAGCCTTTCGTGGAACAATTATGGAGAAATATTCTCAAGTTTTGTAAAATAAGTGGCCTATGTAACTGGTCCTCAATGAAATGAATCTTAAAGGTTTTCTGAGTTGTGAGAGACTATTTTGAGATATAATACAAATATGAAATTTTTTCATGTTTAGTTTGGAACATCTCACATAGTATTAGTTTTAATTTTTAATAGAATGCCTTTTACGAATTGTACCTAGGAGTATGGGTATGGGGAACATCATGGAATTTGTCCCCTGGTTCTGTTTATTAATATATGGGATTTTATTAATGTTGAAAGGGCATAAAATGACCATCTAACCCCAATGATGATTGGGATAGGACATTATGTACGGTTATCCACTTTTACCCTTGGAAGTGGGGTATACTGATAATATTTAAGTGCTTCCAAGGAAGGGGTCATGATTACTATATGAGAATGGTATTAGTTGAATATAAAGAATATTTCTCATGTTATGTGGATAAGGTTAAGTGACAGTCTTCCCTCATGATATTATACTCATGTATAGGGGTTTTCTTCCTACTCTTGTTGATATTTGTATATTTCCATTCCCACTTTTATATGTAGAATTGTAGTTGTTATTTCTGTGAATTGGTGATCAGGTAATCATAGGATTAATATTCACATAGATATGTATAGTACACTAGAAAGTACTTATAAAGTATTGATTATTATAAAATGATTGTATTTTATGAAAACTGACTATGACTTGGGACATATTCCTCAGTTTATGATTATGTAAAAGGTTTAGAGACACTATGGAACTGACAGAAGAAGGTATTCATCACACATAGTGATGGTGTATCACTAATAAGTGTTCTATATTTAATTATTATTTCCATTTCTTGTTTAGTTTTATTTAAATTCATATCACAATATGCATTCTCT
The DNA here is from genome assembly GCA_963277665.1 of Viscum album. Taxonomy (NCBI): domain Eukaryota; kingdom Viridiplantae; phylum Streptophyta; class Magnoliopsida; order Santalales; family Viscaceae; genus Viscum; species Viscum album. Next base: position 555,897,110 of record OY728122.1, on the reverse strand, counting down.
TGCATTAATGGATCTATTTAGTGACACCATTGGTGGTGTTCTACTATGCTGAAATCAAATCCTACTAAGGTGACTTGGTACCTGATCAAACTTTATAGTTCATTATCTATGTATGATAAATATCTCTTATATCAATTTATTATCTAAGAAATTTGTATGAGTACATAATTTGGATTGATAATACACTCTAGAGTAGTTTTGTTGTTAATTCTACAAATTTATTAACTTTTGGGTTATCTCTATATGATCTTCCTATGGGTGATCTTGTTTTTTCATTTGTGACAACCTATCATTTATGTTGTTCATATATTTCTATCATGTGTGTTATTATTATTGTATTTGGAATTTAGTGGTGGTACATTTACTTTATCTGTCATTATTTATATGATAGAAGTTATTGAATGTATTCCTCTATGTTTATTGTAAAAATGTCATGAAGAGGTTATAGTCTTCCCAACTTCTACATGGACCTCCACTACTAATCAACAACCTCTATTTCATATAGAGGGGTTCTTGAGGAAGGAATAAACAAAGTTAGTCATAGTATAGCTGACATATACTATATATTGTGTAATGTAATATCATAGACTTGTTTATTTTTTGTATTATTATTAAGGATATGGTAGACAAGTGATAGAATGATTTTGAAGATTATTATGAATCTTAAGATTTATGGTAGAAAACCCATGTATAAGGGAAGTACAAGTTAGTAGGTATGAGACTATTATACATGGTTTTCACTTTTAGAACTAAGTTACATGAAAGGTTTGATACATTTCTATTTTTATTTATAATTTATGGGTTTTTAATATTTCAACATGGAGGAAAAAGAGCATGTGTTCATGCATCATTCTTTTCACGTATGATTCACATCATATTCATGTTCTTTCCTTGATTAAGATATTTGGCTCTAATAATAGGTTAAGTTTTTTAAAGGGATAGAAATAAATTTAGTTGTGATTCTTATATAAGTTGAGTGAATAAATATTATCAACTAATCCAATCTTAGTTTATAGTGAAATCAAATTCAAAATGTGTATCATACTATTATTTGATTCGACTCTTGAGTGAGAGTGGGTGACACAACTGACATGGTTTGTTTAACCAAGACAAATTTGAACCTGATAAAAATGAAATGCACTGGTCTGACTCAAAATTTAATATGAAGGATTAGCCAGCCTAACTATTCCTTTTTTTGTATGGATTTAGGTGATGGAAAAAAACATATACCCAAGTCTGTTTTTAATCTGTGGGTGTGAAAAATTATTTTAAATAAAATGAGAGGTAGGTGATTACAACAAATATTCCATTAAAATTTCCAAATAAATCACAATTCTCTCAATTAATAACATTCTAATTTTATCATTGAATGGTTATGATCTCAACCAATTGTTCTCCCCCAAAATTGATGAATTTGTCTGAAAAATGAAATAAACATTACATCTTCTTCTTGTTCCATTACAAAATGATCAAGAACCAATTATCGATCCCCAATACACCTCAACACACTCTATAGTATGATAGATGAGGATTTTCAAGGATTTTTATAATAAAATCAATGAATGGAGATAAAAATTAATAAACATATAAAATAATGAAAATGTCTTATCGGTATATATAATAATACATTCACTCATTAGATTAAATAATAGAGGAATATATTAATTCTTTATAATTTATTATTAAGAGAGGGATGAAGGAAATATCATTAGATCAGCCATAGGGGTCCTATAATTAAATCATTTTAAAGGATTAAAAAGAAAAAAAAAGTAAGAATCATCATCCCCCAAAAAAATTTCTTCCAGTAAATTTTATTAAAAACATTATTTCTATAAAGTGAACCTTGATGAATAAGCATGCCATAATAGGGGAATGAGTTTTATTGAGTAGTTTTCTATTTTGATTTGAACAAAATTCATCTCTATCTATTAGATCATCTGACACTTGTATGTTTTTTTATAATTTTCCTAATTTTATAAGGAAGATGGAATGGAATCATCTCAGGGTCACCTCATTCCTCACACGGGCTCTATGTGGAACCATCCTTGGTCCATGATTTTTCAAAAGGATATATCGACCCTTATATGGTATTTCATGAGTGACATTAGCTACTATGTGTGATCATCTAAAGGATTGGAATTGATCCGAGATTTTAATTATGGATGTAGTCTCAAAATAATTGAGGAATAGAACATCGTAGACTCATAAAAACATTTCTTTATACACTATTCGAGATATCATTGGAAGTAGAAACAACCTCTATTAAATGCCCTAATTTTAAAACTGTTTTTCGTCTATGAGGGAATATTATAATCTAATTCACTAAAATTAATATTCAATTGTTTCAAGTAATGGAGTTTTAATTGTTCAGGAGGTAGGTGGGCATAATTTAATCAAATTTAGGAAATCGATTAATCTTGCATGAATGCTTCGTTGTTCAGTTAATTATTATAAAATATCTACTCAATTTGATAAATCTAAAACATATTTTATACTTGAAAATTTATTATTATTTGAGATCCATTTTTACTTAATCTTATGTATGGAAAAAACCCTTTGTTATTTTGAATGTTTTTCTTCTAATCTACAGATTTTGACTCATGCTGATTTTATAATCAATGAATAAATCACACACCAGATCACTATTCATATTTTAACTACACATAGGTTTTGAAATTCCTTTTATGAAATTATATTCTATTAACCATTTAATACTACATCTAATACTATATAAGTGACTTCACATTAATTTATTTATAAGGATTTCTAATTTTATAACATATAGTACCTCAGCCACTTGATTAAATCTAACTAAAGAACTATATTGGAGTGATTAATCATATCCAGGTACCTTATATTAAAATTCATTCTTACTTGACTCCTAAAACTCACATTTTACTCTAAAAAAACTTCAAAAATTAAAATTACTCATCTTTTGACCAATTCAAATTCATTTAAAACTTACATGAAAAAAATTATCACCTATAATCCTCAAAATTCAAATAAATTAATTTATGGAATGTTGAAAGTAATCACAATATATAATTAATCCCTTAAATACCATATCATTTAGAAATTTAGAAAATATATTTTAAAATAAATTTAAATGCATGAATTATAATATTCTTCTGTAATTAAATGAAAAATCAGAGTAAAAATATTAGAAATTATAAAACAAAAAGTGAAAAATTATAGCTTGATAACTCGTTCACACATAAGAAATAAATTTACATCAAGTTCTCAAAATTACTACATCTTCTCAATATAATGACTTAATTTCAGGATTATTAACTAAATTGAAATTAGTGGAATTAAAACATTAAAAAGTGAAAGCATTATTAATAACTTTGTCTAGAGATCCTTGTTCTGTTGATCCTTTTCATACTACCATAATACTTCATGGTGTTTTTATATATCATTTTTCATTCCTTTATCTATGTTGAAAATTCCCCAAATATTTTTATCCACATTTTTCAACTATAACTTACTATATTTTACGAATCCATGGATTTTGAGAAGCATTAACTTGGTTAGTGTAGCTAACCCAAAACCAAACCATCCCGATATTTTAGGAATCCCATGGGAATAAGTCAAATCATGAAGTCATGGAACTAATTCATAGAGAACTGACTCTTAGTTTTCCCTAAAACTTATTTAATTAAATCCCCTTGCACACATATTCTTGGTTGACTAAGGAAGATTTACATATCAATCCAAATTTATTATTTTTATCCAATATTAATGATATTTGAAAATTTTATATTTTTTATCCCCCAAAGATTTAATTATTAAAAGTGCACAACTTACCCAATAACAAGTTCAAAAATAAAATTTCCTCATGTTTTAATTTTGATCCAACTATTGTATTTTCTATTAAGCTTTTCATTCTCCATTCCCAAAAAAGTGTTTCAAATTTACCAAGGTAAATTTTTTATTTTCGAGTAAGGGGAATTAAAAATTTAATAAATCATATTTTCATTTCTATTACTACTCCACAAAAAATTTAAAATAATGAAATCTTAAGAAAAATATCGACATCCAAAACTAAAATGTCTCCTCCACCACACATATTCGTAAAAATACCACCAATAATTTTATTCATGAAATATTAAGATGAAAAAATGTTATAGGAGTGTTTAATAATAAGTGATAATATAGGAGAAACCATAATGGTATTATGCATATGCAATGGGAAAGAGATTTTACTCGCCCAGGTCCTCTTTTAAAAAAATATTCATAGAAAATTTTCAACTCTATCCCATTAAACATAAAAGACTTAAATTATTATCCTATTATAAATTCAACTTCAAAAAATGGAAATAATTTATAAAATTAAATGCCTCATACTACATGGAATAATGATTACCTTATGTGAGTTTGAATTAGGATGACAAGAGAACCATTTTTTCCCTAAATTGGAATTAATTTTTCTAAATGAGCTTTTCATGGGAAGATTGGGTTCTTTCTTTATATAATAATCAATAATCATAAGATCCCATCATTAGCTCTTCATGGTCCATTATATAATATTTTCTTTATTATCCAGTCTTCATCACCTCCATGATGAACTTATCAATGACCCATGTAGAATTCTCAATATTTAAATTTTAATAAAACCCTCTTTTTATATTTTATATTTATATTTCCTGAAAAATTAAGAAAAATAAAATAAACGCTGACCCTTACACAGCACATATGATTGGGGTAAGGAAAACTCATGTTTTACAAAGGCTTTTTAAGGGTTAATCCATTTTTTTATAGTCTATGTAAGGTTGCCTAGGGGTTTCAAAATAGAATGTTGGAATTACTATATGATAAATATTGTTAAATTTGGAGTTCAGTAAGGGTGTCTATGCATTACATAAGGGCAATAAGGAGCATTATAAAGTTAAGCCTAGTTTTTTATGGGCTATAAAAAGGATTCATGTGAACAACATAAGGTTTAAAACATATTTATAAAGGTTACATAAGGATAAATTATGTGATTTTTAAATGTAAAAACCTGTTAATAAAGGTTACATAATGTAAACCCAGGTGTTTTTTAAAGAGAAAATTTATTTTTTAAAGGTTATGTAATGCTAACCTGGTTGTCACATAAGTTTAGACTAGGCTGGGTAAGGGTAAATCCTTCATTCTCAAGGATTTTTGTGGGCTGGTCTAGAAATATGGCCTACATCAGGGTAAAAATATTTACCCCTACATGACACATATGAGTTGTGTAAGGTTAAAGCCATGACACACTTACACTGTAAAATTTTGGGAAAAATTATATTAAAATATCCTTTTTTCTCGCCTTATTTTAAGTATGAACATGTAACACATTTTGGAATATTTTAAAAAACTAAAATTATGGGAATGAATTATTTGACTTGTTTAAGGATTGAGACTCATATATTAGGATAACATAAAAAAAATTCAATTAATAAATAATTAAAAGAAAAAATGGAAACTGAATTTGATTTATGGTTCTGAAATTTGTGAAGCTATATGCAAATATCCTTCTTCTAAAATATCTAAACCATACTATAGTTAGTTTTTAATTCTCTTCATTTATTAAATAAACACAAAAAAATCCTTAAACCAATATCTATAAATTCCTCATTGATCATGTCATGGTCATTTTCTAATTTTCTAGGCACAACTAACCACACCCTCACTTAGATTCTTACCAGTAGATTTTCTCAAGTGTACATTTACCCAGGTGTCAAATTTATTCAAATTTTAATTCTATTTCATCATGATCTTATACATTTAAGGATAAATATTGTTAAATTTTAATAATTTAGAACATACCAGTGAATTATAAATAATTATTATCAAAATTTTATCTAGAATTATTATAGTGATATAAAAGTTTTATCGATAATAAATTATTATTTTCTATAAGGAACAAAGGATAGATCATACCATAACCTCAAATGATAATTTATAATTATCTATAATATAGAAAGTATTGTGAAATGTAGAGTTTTATTTATTTTTAGAAATAATATGATAGAATTGGATCTAGGAGTCTTTAGGGAGTAGTTTGAGCCAACAAACATGTGGATGTGGTTTGAGTGATGATTCCTTGGTTAAATTTGATGTTGACATTGATAACCTTGAGGTAGGAATTTCATTACCTTTTTGGGATATTTTTATATAGTTTTTTCCATGAATTCATTGTTATTATGGAAAACATGAATGTTTTGATTGATTAAGATTGCATGTGAGTGGTGTGGGTGTGTAGACTGTGAGAAACTTATATGATACATGTTTTAATGAGTATATTCATAACTTCTCAATTTATGTTTGATGTTTATCACATTTATTGTACGGTTTTAAATTTACTCATAGTGGTATGACAAGATTGGTTGTGTGTGTTTCGATTTTATGTGTACCTTTGGAGTTATTGTTCTTAGTTCCCAAAGTAGGTGGACCATCGTGACATGTTTATCACTTAGAGGGGCAAGAGTAGTGATGATTTATTTCATGGAAATACAAATAGGGTAAGGATATAATGATTCCTCATGGATATTCTGGGATAAAACCGATTCCTAGTGGATTCCAAGGAGCATGTTACTCAATTTCTAGTGGATTCTGATTATCATGATCACCTGATTCCTAGTGGATCCCTAGAACATGACTCAATTGGTTCCTAGTGTATGTTTATTAGTATGTACACATAATAAAGGGAATAAATATTACTATACCCATTGTAAGTTCTTTATTACTCTTGGTATCTTTACATCCCCTCTAGCATAGAGCTAAAGTCAATATGGCTAGGGATGTTAATAGATTGGTTGAAACAGGGGTTCTTGGTTTTGGATTATTATTTTGCATATGAATTTGATTTTTGTATATGAAATACATGGTTTTACATGAAAACATTAGTTATGGTTGAATTAGAACTGTACTAATATATATTATTACTCACATTCTACAAGGTAATCTCAATGCATAAGAATATTTTATGTATAGGTATATGAGTATTGGAAAGGAAAAAATAGTAGATGGTGGAGCAGTGGATCGTGGATCATATAATGGGATCAGTATAGACACCAGTAGACACCATCATTTACATATTTATTTATCTACTTCACTTTTATAATTTGGATTCGACTTCAAGCATTAGATCCCATTATCTATGTATTATATGGAATGCATGACATCTTTTAGTTTCTGCATGTCACTATGATTATTTATTATTTTGTTCATTTATTTATTAATTGTGACATGAGATAATACTAATGATTTATAATCCCAAAAAAATACATATACACTCATGGATAGTTGGACACCTTTTCTGTATGGGGAGGTGTGGAAGAGGTCATGTGTAATGATGGTGCGGGCCTGGTGGTTTGGGTTATGCAGTTACAAAGTGGTATCAAATCACATTTTTCAAAAATTATTTTTGGGACTAACTTATCACATGATAAAAAAGAGATATCTATGCAGAAGTTATGAAGGTGAGTTTCCATGTTCCTAGCTAGAAGATGTGTGATAGACTTCCATGTTAATGTGGATGAGATTATTGTTACAATGTTTTTGATATTTTTGTGTTTTCATGCATCATTATCAGAAATATGGGTGAAAATTTCATATATATACCTTTTGTGGTATTTTATTACCTAATTTAGTTCCATGATGTGCGATATCTATTTGGGATAGACATGTATTTATTATTGTATAATATATCTTCTTATAATGTTGTTGTCATATGTATTTGTTGGTATTAATTATTTTAACTAAGCTTTAAGTTATATTTTTTTTAAAATATATGAATTTGACTAATGTGAAGGGATGGAGAGAAATGGTTAGTTATAGGATGGTTATGAATTAGGTTGTGGGTAGAATTCTAGGGGAACCATTGTGTGATCCCATAGACTGGTTAGGATATAATGGATTATGTCCTAATGATTACCATTATGAAACTAAATAAACTACCATGTAGACGACTTGTTAAAATTTATACTCTATACAGGGTACTATAGATCATGAATTTACTACCATTATAGTATCTTGTGAAGAAGAACCACTTTTTCTTAGAGTATTCCTCCTAGTTCTCATCAATTTAAGGAGAGTTGCCAAGGAAACGGTTGACTATGAGCATTAATTTCTATTACAAAAATTGTCTATCTTTATAGGTAAATAGAGGTCCTCAAGATTTTGAGGACTAGATTCAGATTTTTGGGAGTATTTTTTACTTCTTAGATACCTCAAAGGACCAAAAAGTCAATCTGGCGACCATTATGCTACAGTGTGCTTTTGGAAGTTAGTGGGACTATATGATCTTAGATAGAAAGAAAGATTTTATTTCATGGGATATGTTCAAGGACCTATTCATTAAATATTTATTTCTATTAATAGTGAAGGTAGACTAATTAAATGATTTCAAGTATATTTTTTAGAGAGTGATGAAAATTTATTCATTATTGGCACACTTAATAGGGATTCTTCTCTTAGCTCCTCTCTTAGATGAAGATGGGGTATAGAAATTAAGGAAGTGTGAGATGGGGATTCATCCAAAATTGAGATAATAGTATAGGAACATAAATATGATGACATAAACTCACATTATTTATAAATACCTGATGATATAGAAGGGTCTGGTAGAGGAATAAGTAACTAGTTTTCTTTTATCCTTCATTATTATCATGAGTGAACCTCCTTCTCCTTTAATTAGTGTCACCTCTAGTAGAATAAAGAGGAAGTATAAGAATGTATAGTTGGAAGTGGTATGACATTAGTGTAGGGTTGGGCTTCATCAGTTCCCTAATGTGGAGTACTATAGTGTTTCAACTATGGTAATATCGCTCGTTGCACTAGAGTTTGCACATCAAGTTAGTTCCAATATCGATAATGTATAAAGATGGGGAATCTACCATAGAATTTCTCTAGATCTATGAAGTTAAGATTCCACAAGGGGATTAGGAAGCCAAGGTTAGGGAACCATTGATCTGGATGGGTTCCTCAACAACATGCTTAGACGATAATAATAAAAGAGATTCATTCTTATCAAGGATAGGTTCATGGAGCTATGGTAGGTTGTTTCTATGTAGTCTATCAAACTTTAGAAGATGGTGGTAAAGGACTGGCTATTTTTTGATGTATATTCCTAATCATTTTTACTTTATCTACTTTCTTTTTTGATAACGGTGCATCTCATTCTTTCATATCATCCCAATTCATTATTTTACTTGATTTTCTAGTCATGCTAACCTCTAAGTTACCTTCCCTTGGCACACCATTTGTTATGGAAGTATGCCATCTTCATTATTACCCAATGTATCCAATAGTCATTTCTCATTAGGTTTATCTATGGGACTTTTTGATTTTTTAGATGATGAGCTTCATATAATTCTCAATAATATGTATACAGTCCTTATTAACTTGGGGGAAAAGATGGTTGTCTTGTCTCTTTCAGAAGGATCATTAATACCCCCCTCAACATTTCTTTTAATCATGCATCTCTTTTGGAAAAACTTTTTATAATAATTCATATGACTTCCTCCTAATAGAGAAGTTTACTATGAGATAGATATTGTTGTAGTTGTTCATCCCATTTCAATACCCCCATTAACATATAGTTCCAAACCAGATAAAGGAGCACAAGGTTCAACTCGAGGGCTTAGAGCATAGGGGATTTATTTTTTTGAGTACTTTACTGTGGGGTTAATCTTTATTATTATCCAAGAAGGTAATGATTTTCTTTGACATTAAATTGATTACAAAAATATAAACTAGGTGATGTTGAAGAATAAATATCATTTTTCCATGATTAGTGATATCTTTAATCAATTATGAGGAGCCTAGTGATCTATAAGATTCATCTTTGATTATTCTATCACTGGATATGGGTTAGAGAGGTGGAAATACTGAAGGAATAATTTTACTGAAGGATGGAATATACAAGTACTTGGTGATGCTATTTGGATTGATCAATGTGTTATTAGTGTTTATTTCTCTCATAAAAAATATATTCCATAGTTATTTGGACTCATTCATCATGTTTTTCATTAACAAAATCCTCGTATACTAATTGAAATCAGAGCAGCATTCCAGACATCTTGAGATTGTCTTGAGTACAATTCAAGAACATTATCTTTTTACTATATGGATGAAGTGAAACAACTATATTTAAGAGGTAAAATTATTACTTAATTTAATGTCCAAGATATTTATGTTCATGGACCAATAGAAAATGGAGGGACTATTGTCCCAAACACATACTTGGAACATGATCATACTATTTGGTGCTTGGTAGGTTATTTAAAATGTTTTATGTAGGACTTATCTAGGTTATTAACACCTATAACAACCCCGATAGAGAAGGTAGTAAAGTTTCAATGGTCAGAGCTATGTAAATTGGTATTTCTTTAAATGAATAAGAGGATGAGTATATCACAAGTATTCATATTTCTAAAGCCTAGAATCACATATACAATTTATTGGGATATATCAAGAGTTAGTCTTGGAGAGATACTAATGTAGTGGGATAAGCTAGTAGTTTATGGGTCACTACAGTTGTGATCCCATGAGAAGAAGTACCCCACTACTGACATGGAACTGAAATATATAGTTCATGATATGAAGTGTTGGTGGCACTATCTTTTGATAAATAGGTTTGTTTACTACATACACAATAAGAGCATTTATTATATAATTGAAAAGAGAGACTATAATTTCAATTAAAGTATCCATGTAGAGTATCTATAGAAATTTGACCTTGATATGTAGTATTCACCAATGAAAGGTAACATAGAAGAAGAATCTCTTCGTTGTAAGATATAGGTTTCTTATGAGCTTAGTGAGTAACCTTTTTAGGAGTAGTGGTTTTTAATGAGATTCTTGACTAACTAGAGGAAGGACTCTACTAGGGGTGTGGGTCAATGAATTGTTCCCCATTGGTGATCACAACATTTCTTGTATACCATGTGAATTTTGGTCAATAATTTTAACCTAGAGTGTGTTTTGAGATGGGAATAGTTAGGTAAAGGTGACCCAATATATAGGGGTCATTGGATGATGATGATTAGATCCTTATACATGAGAGAGAAATAGTCATTTATTCCAATATAGAGAAGGTGGTGAGGGAATCCTATACCACTAGATAGAAATTACATCCTAGTGAGATAAAGGTGTACCATCACTCCATGTGATAGTTCTGGTGTCCATGGATGGTGAGGGTCATTTCTAGGTTTATTTCATAATTCCATACCTTCTATTGGGTAATGGTTTAGAACCAGAATCATGGGGGTTTTCTCTAGCCACTTTAAGTGCCCATATGGAATCAAGAGAATGTAACGATTGAAATTGTAATAGGATTACCCAAGACCCCGTGTAATCAGGATTTTTTCTAGGTTATTTTCGATCAGTTAACAATGGTTTATCACTTATTTCTGATCTGAGAGACACACTCATAAAAATAGAAGGAAAATATATGTGTTTATACAATCATATGTATTCAAGGAGTTATATTAAGAATTTCATCATACAAAGACATGAATTTTAAATCATGTTTTTGGAAGGGCATGAAGAAGTCCTTAGAGTCTCAAATGAGATTCAGCACTATATACCACCCTCATACTGATGGATTGTCAAAGTAAAAAAAGCACATACTAGAGGATATGCTTCAATATTGTATTCTATACATTGGTGGATCATGGTATGATCACCTAGCCTTATTTTAATTATCATAAAAATATGTTTACATGACATCGATTGAGATTTATCCTAATGAGACTCTTTATGGGAATCCATGTTGTACACTTTTTTGTTGGTAAGATGTTTTTGAGGTAGTGTTTTTGGGGCCCAGTTTTTTTCATGAGAAATTTGGGGGAGTGTAACTGATTAATAAGAGTTTTTTCACCACTTAGAACAAGTATATATTGTTTTCTAAACATAGGAGGAGACCATTGTAGATCTCTTTGGGCGATTAGGTTTTCTTGAGAGTGACTCCTCAGTTATGCCACTACTGTCAGGTAAAGAAAGGAAACTTTTACACATTCTAAATTAGACCCTTAAATAATTCCAATTAGATTAGTATAGTATGATACTTCATGGTTATCCTTTCATATTTTTTATTTATTCTTTATTTTTTTCATGTGTCTCAGATCCAGAGGTACATACCGAATTATGCACATGCCATAGACTTTGAAGAAGCCGAGTTGGAGCAAAATGCATCTTATGAGGAGGGTTTTGTGTGGATTATAAATCATTAATATAATTTATTATAGTTTAATATAGATCCATTTCACTAGATCATATTAATTAATGGGTAGATCCATTAGGATTCATAGGAAAGTTATTTGAAAGTTTGAGCTTTGCGGTCTGATTTGTTCAAGAAACACTGTTAGAGAAACTTCTTAGGGACAAGAAATTATCATACATGGATAATTATAAATCAATGAATCTTTAAATAATCTTAAAAAACTATTTTATTAATATTTTATAACCCAATATTATGAAATATTAAAAAAAATTACAAAATTTGTAACCTAACATAGAACCCTTGCTTTGTGTAAGGGTAAATCATGTTTTGAAAATGTAGTGAAAGGGTATAGAACTTTTTCTATAGGTTATGTAACGGTACTGAGGTGAAATGTAATGGAAATATAAATTTAATATGTATTATTAAATGTTAAATATGGATTTTCATAAGCGTACATAGGCACTGTATATGGTTAAACCAGAGCTCCTTAAAGATAAGCCCAATTTTCTATGGGATACTAAAGGGTAATATATGCATTGTGTAAGGGTGAAAAATTGTTTTTAATAGTTATGTAAGATTAAAATATATGATGGATAAGGGTAGTTCCCTATTTATAATGGTTAAAAAATAGTAACCCTTCCACTTCATAAAGATAACCTTACTTTTCCCAAGGTGACATAAGGGTAACCAACCTAGGACATAAATGTATAATGAGTTCTGTAAAGGTTACTCCTTATTAATAAATATGTTGTAATAGATTTTCTAGGTGTATGGCCTATATAATTGTAAAATTACTTACCTTTATGAAATATATATGAGATATGTATTGGTAAAACCATGTTACCACTATGCAGAAACCTTTTTGGTAAAATGATTTTAAAAACATATTTTTCCTATCATTTTCAGGTCGAAACCATAACACTTTTTTGAATATTTTAAAATCGTAATATTTTGTAAATGAATTATTTGACTCCTTTATGGTTCATGAATCATATTATAGTAGATCATAAACACTATAAAATTAAAAAAATGTAAAAAATTAAAAATTAAAATTTTGGTTCTTAATGGTGTAAACCTGTACATGGCTAACCTTAAACTAAAATATCTGAACCTTACTATATTTAGTTTGTAAAGACCCGTAAAATTCAAGGAAATTTTTTTCTTAATTTTCTTTGGAATTTTACAAGAACGTAGTTTCTGACGGCACCTAATTCTGAGGCCTGGCGTGCCCGAAATCTTTTTCCGAAGTTTAGCTCGGGTACGTTTAGTGAACAAATGGGCGGGTTTTTCTAACATTTGAACCAGTTCTCGGAATAGAATTCCAAGGGCACCGATGGAATTTCAGCACCGATATTTTCTTAGAAACACCTTTTCCGTAGTTGCGTTTTCTCGGGTGTGGTTTTTAAATTTTTTTGGGTTAAGTAAATGAATAAAATAAAATGGTGCGACCAATTTATTTTATTTTAAGTTTCTTAACCTATGTTAAGTGGATGATTTGGGACCCAAAATATCCTACCCACATGGTAGGATATTTTTGAGGTGGGTCCCACATGAGCCCCACCGTTTCTTTTCTTCCTAAGTAACGCACCTGCACCCCCCTTTTTAATGAAGTCCACTTTTGCATTTAATCTGGATATTAAGCGTCTCATTAATTGGGTGGTTTTAAACTCCTCAATTAATTGATCATTTCTTTTCTTTTTGAATTTAAAAGAGTTGGTTTGAGTGTTAATAAAATAAGAAAACACTTATTTTTTTTTGGGTGGGAACTTGTTCCGTGGAGAGGATTTGGAGAAAAGCCTTCTTCTTCGACGAAGAACGCGAAGAACGCACAGATCTCTGACGAAGAATGCCAAATCCTCGGAGATCGACTACGCGACGTCGTGTACCGCGACACCAACTACGCTTCTTCCGTGACACTTCTTCCGTGACGTTCCTTCTCTGCGATGCGACGATCCCCCTTCCACGACACCTTCTTCCGCGACGTTCTTTTCTGCGACGAACCCTCACTCAACGAATTCGACGAGGTAGGGGTTTTGATTCAATTAAATCTTTGTGATTTATACCCTCGGCATATTTTTAAAATTTTGTCAGAAGTATTTTTAAACCACTAACGCGGTGGTTGCGTACCAACGAACACGTCTGAACCCACCGTCTCTCTGTTCTTGGTGTGTGGATTGGCTGGCGACGATGAAGCAGGCCGCACGGGCGTTGTGAGGTCTTCGCAGTGAAGAACTAGTCCCGGGAGGGTCGTTGGCGAAGACGGTAGGAAAATCCGACCAACGGAGCCCGTCCGATGGTCTGCGGAATGTTCCACCGGCGCGCCTTTCCGGCACGGCGGCGTCAGCCGGCCGCCAAGAGGAGGCGGTGCCCGGCGCGCCGCCTGGAAGGCCCGCCGCGGTTGAAGCCGCGGCGGCAGGCCGCTGATCCCGCGACCGTGCGGGACTGAGGGATGGGGGACGCGGCGCTCATCCATGTCCGTTGAAAATTAGCGGCCCCCCATGGGGTTGCGGTTACATGCTAGCGGGGGGTAGCATGCCACCCCGCACCGCTCGACCGAAACGGCCGAGCCGCCCGAACGGAACGCCAAACCGGGCCGCGCCAAGGCCGATCCGGGCCGCGCCAGTCGGGCCGGGCTGTGCCTAGGCCAGGCCGAGCCGCGCCCAAGAGGGCTGGACCAGGACCCGGGTCAGGTTGACCCGGTTTTGGCCGACCCATGGGGTGTCGGGCCGGGTCAGACCGGGCCCGAACCCCCTAATACCGGAATTTTTCAGTCTGTTGCTCATAACATGGGCTACGGACCTCCGATCAACGCACGGTCAGTTGAGTAGAGGTCCTAGGATTGAGACGGTCGCATAGGTATATTAAACTCAAGGTTTCGGAGTACTTTGGGTTCGTCTGGGTTGGTTCGTACACGAAACCAATCGGGCCCTCAGAGCGGAAACACTTATAACTTGAGCTCCGGATGTCTGATTGACGTGTCCTCAACTTTGTTGGATTCCTCTTAGTGAGACAGA
Organism: Viscum album; assembly: GCA_963277665.1. Lineage (NCBI taxonomy): Eukaryota > Viridiplantae > Streptophyta > Magnoliopsida > Santalales > Viscaceae > Viscum > Viscum album. The sequence continues at coordinate 555,881,903 of OY728122.1, read as the reverse complement.
CATTTAGACTTACTCTACTCGACTTTTGGACACCGTTGGAGTATGGCCTGGTTGGTTTTGACTTAAAAACCAACCGGGCCCCTGGAATGAAAAAGCCAATAACTCTCAGACCGGGCGTCCGATTGACGCGCCATCTGCGACGTTGAGTTCCTATTGACGATACGGAACTTTTGGGATATATCAACTCCAGAATATGATTCAGTTGATGTATCAGCCCCTCGGCTCGTGGAGCGGACCCTCCCAAACGATCTTGTTGTGTGCGGGAACCCTAGAGCTAGCTGCGACTGCGATGACGATGAAGACTCTACAGAAATCCTTCATGGATTCGACGGTGACGACTACAACACACAGCGATCCTACGTGGGTCAGTGCTACCGATCCTGTGGGGGTCAGCGCTCAGTGGTCCTATATGGGACAGCGCCTACAGATCATGTGTGGGTCCGATCCTTTGTGGGTCATTGCGGGGGTTAGTTACCTATCGATTCTGTGTGGGTCAGATCCTGTGTGGGTCATTGCGAGGGTTAGTACATATCGATCATTTGTGGGTCTTTGAAGGGGTTAGTACCTATCGATCCTGTGAGGATCCGACGGCTTAGATGAATTAGTGGCTATATCTGATCATCTCTATCATCATACGAAGAAGTATACCTGTGTGAGCTGAATCTTGACTTTCAATCCTTATCTTCGATATGTTTGACCTGAGATCCTGTGTGGATTGCGTTTTGCTTTCTTGTTTGGAATGGGTTGTGTATTCCTGTGTGGACTGTGTTGTACTTGGGCTCAGATGTTGGAGCTGAACGAGAATTGATGACTTAGGTATATGTATGGGAATATACCTAATAAGTGTCGGATGATACTTCGTGTTTGTATCTTTCCTTTTTGGATTATCCTTTGTGGATTCTGGGAGACCTTTGGGGGTCTCAGGGTCCCTACTGAGTAGCTTATACTCACCCCTGCACGGGCTATGCCCGCACTACATTGTGTTGGTTGAAGATGACGGACAGCGCTGATCGTGGATGAGGCTTGCGTAGCAGGTCGGTACCTGGAGGTGGACCATTGGGCGGGACATACACGGAGCGGACGGCTAGACCCGGGGAGCTGTGGAGGCTATCTGTACCCCCCCTTCAGGTGGGACTTCCAGTGGATGGCTCGAGGCTGTGGATTTACTTTTCAGTTTTTTTACTCCCTTTTTCAGTTGTACTTTACTTTCAATTTTGGTTTGTATTCTGGCCCACTTACTTTTCCGCACATACTGTTGTACCAATATTTTACTCAGTGTTTACTTATGCTTTCTTTCTCTGTGGTGTTTTTTTACTTTAAAAAGGCAATGTGTTCCCTTTTTACTAGTAATTTCGCCTTGGTGTTAGTCGCCAGCCCCTGGCCTATGGAAGGTGGGTTTGGGGTAGTCACGGCACGGGCCCCGAGGACGGGTCGTGAAAAATTGGTATCAAAGGAGTTCAGTTCTACCGCAGAACTCAGGACTCTGATCTTTTTATATGTGAAGCAATAGTGTTAAGAGTATTGAGTGTGGTTATAAGTCCAGGGAGTCCAGTTTTGGTGCGGCAGCCGATGTATCCGTACACGAGGACCCTGACTTCTGATTTCCGACTTAATGCACGAAAACATTGATTGCATGTGTGTTTCAAGTTTTCATTGTGATTACATTGTGTCGGCTCACCAGGTATATTGTTTGACCGTGGCGCACCTGTTTCTTTTCTGGATGGCCCCACGATGGTAGCCAGCTAGGGTTCTGAGGGTTGTGCGTGACGACAGCCCACCGAGCAACGAGGCCTCGGTACAGGGCCCTTTGACAACAGAGGCACTGGCGGTACCTCTACCCGCCGAGCCACCGATGCTACCAGCCCAAGCCACTGATGATGCATGTCTCCTTAGTGCACTGCACAAGCTTCAGCATCAGCGACTGCCCAGGTTCCATGGGGAGACGGACCCACAGGCCGTCAAGGATTGGCTAGAGGTAGTTGTACAAGTTTTCAGGTTAATGAGGACACCAGCAGACCTCATGGTGATCCTCACAGCGAGCCTCCTGCACGTGGCAGCAGGCAGATGGTGGATCTTGATGCTCCAGGTGCATGACGAGGCATCTCTCCTCTAGACGGACTTTGAGATCCTCTTCCTCTTGGAGTTCGTCCCAGCCACCCTCCATGCGGTATGCGTCCAGGTGCTTCTACAGCTGCGGCAGGGCAGCTTGACGGTCACCCAGTACTCGGTGAGATTTACTGATCTCTCACGCTACTCGACAAACAAAGTGCGGGACCCATTATTCTGGGCCTGAACCTTTGAGCAGGGATTGAGGCATGAGATCAGGGCATCGTTGATCTCCCTCAGCATTCCAACCTAGGCAGGAGTACTGGAGCAAGCCCTTCTCATCGAGAGCTTCCTTGTTGATCCTACTTCAGTAGCGAGACCTACCGCAGGGCAGCACGTAGCAGAGTCTTCTGCAGCAGGCAGTCGACGGATGACTCATGGGTCCAGGAAGACCAGAGCCTCAGGAAGACGACCTCGGGACACTGGCTCAGCAGTGCGGGGCACACAGTGTGGATCCAGTATTTCGAGAGGCCGACAGTGCTACGCATGCGGCGGGTAGGGCTACATGGCTCGTGACTACCCGACCCGCCATGCAGAGGAGCAGCAGACAGTTGAGGGGCCACCCAGGCAGAGGCAGAGGGTCGACCGTGGCAGTCCGCAGGGAGTAGGCGGAAGAGGCAGAGGAGCTGGCCGAGTAGCAGGTGGCGGGCGACGCCTTGAGGCTCTACCACCACAACCACCTGGAGGTCCACCCCGACCACAGGGAGCTGGCGGGCAGAGACAGGCATAGCTTCAGGCAGCGGAGGCCTACGACCACGATGCACCCGAGATGATTCGAGGTTCTATCTGTGACTATTCCACCCTTGTTGCAGTTCTTATAGAAACAGGAGCGAGTTATTCTTGCATAGTCGCTGCCCTTGTTCGGAGCTCAAAGATTCCGACAGAGTCGTTGGCTCGATCCTTACGGCTAGAGACTCCTACGGGAGCAGGCTCGACGATTACGCACTGGTGTTGGCAGTGTGAACTTACTCTAGGAGGCGAGATCTTTGGCTGGGATCTTCTTGTAGTGGCGTCGAGGCCTTACGACATCATCTTGGGCATGGATTGGTTATCTACAGTCAATTCTCAGATTGACTGTATTAGGCGAAAGGTGCGATGTGTACGCACCGACGGGAGCAGGTTCACCTTCACCAGCGAGAAGGGAGCCTTCACAGCACATGATGGACTCACGCAAAGGAGAGGAAAGCCCATCACTCGTCAGTTGGCTAGCCTCATCATAGGAGCGGTTGACGTGCGGAGTCCTAGTTCTCCTGCAGTGGTGGATCAGTATGCGGATGTTTTCCCCGACGAGGTTCCAGGACTACCTCCTCGCAGAGAGGTAGACTTTTATATTGACCTATACCCCGGTACAACCACGATATCCACTCCAGCATATCGGACGGCCCCCGCTAAGCTTTGAGAGCTACGGGTACAGTTGGAGGAATTGCAGGTCAAGGGATTCATCTGACCCAGTGTTTCACCCTGGGCTTCCCCGATTTTGTTCGCCAAGAAGGCAGACGGGAGCTTGCGACTTTGTGTCGACTATCTTCACCTGAACTAGGTGACCGTGAGGAACAAGTATCCGTTATCGAGGATTGAAGACCTCTTCGATCAGCTCAAGGGATCACGGTGGTTCTCGAAGATAGACCTCAGGTCACACTATCATCAACTTAGAGTTCGGGACAAGGACGTGCAGAAAACGACCTTCAGATGTCGGTACGGCCACTATGAGTTCTTGGTTATTCCATTCGGCGTAACCAATGCTCCAGCAGTGTTCATGGCCCTCATAAACATGATCTTTCAGCCATACCTCGATTGATTTGTCGGGGTCTTCATCGGTGACATTTTGATTTACTCGACCACTGAAGAGGAGCACGCCTACCAATTGTGGGTTGTACTAGACACAATACAAGAGCACCAGCTTTATGGAAAGCTCTCTAAGTGTCAGTTCTGGATATGTGAGGTCCACTTCTTGGGACACGTCATCTTTGAGGCGGGAGTTGCGGTGGATCCTGTGAAGATCGAGGCAGTTCTATCTTGGGAGGCACCCAGGAGAGTGACGGAGGTGAAGAGTTTCTTAGGACTAGCAGGGTACTACCGAAGATTATTGCCAGGCTTCTCCAGAGTTGCGGCACCACTCTCAGCCTTGATGAAGAAGGGGAAACCCTTTGTGTGGACAGACAGATTTCAGCAGAGCTTCCAGGAGCTGATACAGAGATTGAACAGCGCGCCTATCTTGAGGCTACCGGAGGAGGGAGTTGGGTATGGAGTTTACTGTGATGCATCAGGGACCGTACTCAGATGTGTCCTGATGCAGGAGTGGGCCGTGATCACCTACGGATCACGTCAGTTGAGGCATCATGAGCAGAATTATGATACCCCTGACCTGGAGTTAGCAGCAGTGGTCTTCGCTTTGAAGATGTGGCAACACTATCTGATGGGCGAGCGCTTTACAGTCTATTCTGACCATCAGAGTCTCGGGTAAATCTTCTCGCAGAAGGACCTGAACCTGAGACAGTGGCGATGGATCAATTTCCTCAAGTACTATGTCTTTTAGATAGTCTATACTCCTGGGAAGGGGAACGTAGTAGCCGATGCTCTCAGTAGGAGGATGGGAATTAAGCTACTTGGGGAGGCGACATAGTAGCTAGGCTCTTTGAAGATATCCTTCATGGATAGAGATGGAGTAGCCTTTCTTCAGTCACTCACAGTCACCTCTCCACTACTGCAGTGGGTCAGAGAGGCACAACGTGGGGACACTGACTTTGAGACACGGCATGCACAGATATCCTCAGGACAGGCACCTGATGGATTCTTCATGGGAGGAGAGCATGATGTCCTTTTTAGAGGACGTACCTTGGTACCAGTTTCTTTACAAGCGGAGGTGCTGAGAGAGTTTCACACTTCCCCCTTTGGCGGTACATCCTAGAGTGGCAAAGATGTACCTGGATCTCAGACGACATCACTAGTGGCCGGGCATGAAGAAGGTTGTGGCAGAGTTCGTTTCTCGGTGCCTCACCTGCCAGTAGGTGAATGAAGAGCACCAGGTACCAGCAAGCTTGGTAAAGCCCTTGGAGGTGCTGGAGAGGAAGTGGGACGGCATATCTATGGACATTGTGACTAGACTTCCACTCACTTCCAGTGGTCACGACTCCATTTGGGTGATTTTCGACCGACTCACCAAGCCGGAACACTTCATACCCATCACAGAACAGGGCTCAGTTAAGAGCTTGGGACGTCTTAACGTTCAGGATATTGTACGGCTTCCTGGTGTGCCGTCATCTGTCATCTCTGATCGAGTTGCTCGCTTCACTTCTCATCTTTTAAAGGGTTTGCCGTAGGCATTCGGGATGCAGCTACGTCTGAGCACCGCCTTTCACCCTCAGACGGATGGTCAGACGGAGGGGACCATTCAGACTCTCGAGGACATGCTCCGCGCATGTGTCCTCGACTTTGGACGTAGCTGGGAGGACCACCTACCCTTGGTGGAGTTCGCCTACAATAACAGTTACCACTCCACCATCTGGATGGAACAATACAAGGCGTCGTATGGCAGACCTTGCAGATCACCACTATGCTGGACAGACCCTGGGGAGTCAGCACTTGTGGGACTAAAGATGGTCCAGGCCATGACAAAGAAGGTCCATGTCATCCAGGAGCAGATGATGATAGCTCAGAGCCGACAGAAGTCTTATGATGACAAGAGGCGGAGGCCACTTGAGTTCGAGGATGGTGACCATGTCTTCTTACGAGTCTCACCATGACATGGATTACGGAGATTTGGCTGAGGTGGAAAATTATCTCCGCGCTTCATCGGACCTTTCCAGGTCCTCAGTAGGGTTGGCGAGGTGGCTTATCGCCTGGATCTACCACCTCAGTTGCACCAGGTGCATGACGTCTTCCACGTATCCCAGCTGAGGAGGTTCGTGCATGACCCGACGCATATCATTGACCATGGGGAGCTGGATGTTGATGATGGGGAGACTTTTGAGGAGGTCCCAGTGGAGATTGAGGATCGATAGGAGCGGGTCTTATGTGGATGGTCGATTCCTCTAGTGTCCATCAGATGGCAACACGGGAACCTCCAAGAGGGCACTTTAGACCAGGAGGCTCAGATGCGTGCTCAGTACCCACTTTTATTTCCCTAGATTTTGAAGCATCTTTACGGGGATGTAAAGTCCTGAGGTGGGAGTGATGAAAAGACCCGTAAAATTCAAGGAAATTTTTTCCTTAATTTTATTAGAAATTTTACAAGAACGCAGTTTCTAATGGCACCTAATTCCGAGGCCCGACGTGCCCATAATCTTTTTCCGATGTTTAGCTCGGGTACGTTCAGTGAACGAATGAGAAGGTTTTTCTAACTTTTGAACCTGTGCTCAGAATCAAATTCTGAGGGCACTGATGGAATCACAGCTCCAGTATTTTCTTAGAAACACCGTTTCTAGAGTTGCATTTTCTTGGGTGTGGTTTTTAAATTTTTTTTGGGTTAAGTAAATGAATAAAATAAAATGGTGTGACCAATTCATTTTATTCTAAGTCACTTAACCTATGTTAAGTGGATGATGTTTGACCCATAATATCTTACCCACTTGGTAGGAAATTTGTGAGGTGGGGCCCACACGAGCCCCGCCGTTTCTTTTCTTCTTAAGTAACGCACCCGCACCCCCCTTTTTAATGAAGTCAATTCTTGCGTTTAATCTGGATATTAAACGTCTCATTAATTGGGTGGTTTTAAACTCCTCAATTAATTGATCGTTTCTTATCTTTTTTAATTTCAAAGAGTTGGGTTGAGTGTTAATAAAATAAGACAACGCTTATTTTATTTGGGTGGAAACTTGTTGCGTGGAGAGGATTTGGAGAAAAGCATTCTTCTTCGACGAAGAACATGAAGAACGCAAAGAATGCACCGATCTTCGACGAAGAACGCCAAATCCTCAGAGATCGACTATGCGACGCCGTGTACCGCGAAGCCAATGATGCTTCTTCTGCGATTCTTCTTCCATGACATTCCTTCTCCACAACGTGACAATCCCCCTTCCATGATGCCTTCTTCCGCGACGTGCTTTTCAGCGACGGACCCTCTCTCAATGAATTCGACGAGGTAGGGGTTTTGATTCAATTAAATATTTGTGATTTATACCCTCGACATATGTTTAAAATTTGTTGGAAGCCTTTTTAAACCACTAAGGCTGTGGGTGCGGACCAACGAACAAGTCCGAACCCACCGTCTCTCTGTTCTTTGTGTGCGGATCGGCGGGCGATGATGAAGCAGGCCGCACGGGCATTGTGAGGTCTTCGCAGTGAAGAACCGGTCCCGTGAGGGCCGTTGGCGAACATGACAGGCAAATCTGACCACCAGAGCATGTCCGGTGGTCCGTGGAATGTTCCGCCGGCATGGCTCGCCGGCACGACGGCGCAGGCGGCCGGCACCGACCGGCCGCCAGGAGGTGGCGGTGCCTGGCGCGCCGCTGGGAAGGGCCACCATGACTGAAGCTGCGGCGGCAGGCTGCTGGTCTCACGACCGCGCGGGACCGAGGGAGGTGGGACGCTACGGTCGGCCGCATCCATTGGCAAGGAGCGCCCCCCCCCCCCCCCCTGCATGGGGCAGCGGTTACATGCTGGAAGGGTGCAACATGCCACCCCGCACCGCTCGGCCGAAACGGCCGAGCCACGCGACCGGACCGCCAGGCCGGGCCACGCCAGTCGTGTTGCGCTGCGCCCAGGCCGGGCCAGGCCGCGCCAGCCGGGCCATGCCCAAGCCGGCCGGACATGGACCCGGGTCAGGTCGACCTAGTTTGGGCTGACCCAGGGGTACCAGGCAGGGACGGACCCGGCCCAAACCCCCTAATACCGGACTTTTTCGGTCTGTTTCCCATAACATGGGATACGGACCTCCGATCGATCCACCATCAGTTGCGTAGAGGTCCTTGGATCGAGGCAGTCGTTTCGGTATATTACACTCAAGGTTTCGAAGTTCTTTGTGTTTGGCTGGGTTGGTTCGTACATGAAACCAATCGGGCCCTCGGAGCGGAAACGCTTATAACTTGAGCTCCGGACGTCCGATTGACGTGTCGTCGACTTTTTTGGATTCATATTAGTGAGACGGACCTTTTGGATTACTCCGCTCGATGTTTGAACATAGTTGGACTACGGTCGGGTTAGTTTTGACTTAAAAACCAACCGGGCCCCTGGAACGAAAAAGCCAATAACTCTCAGATCAGGCGTCCGATTGACGCGCCGTCTGCGACATTGAGTTCTTGTTGACGATATGGAACTTTTGGGATACATAAACTCCAGACTATGTGTCAGTTGATGTATCATCCCCTCGGCTCATGGAGCGGACCCTCCCGAACAAGCTTGCTATGTGCGAGAACCCTAGAGCTGGCTGCGACTACGACGACAATGAAGAATGTACAGAAATCATTCGTGGATTTGACGATGATGACTACAGCACTCAGCGATCCTATGTGGATCAGTTCTACCGATCCTGTGTGGGTCAGCGCTCAGCGGTCCTGTGTAGGCTAGCGCCTACAGATCCTATGTGGGTCTGATCCTTTGTGGGTCATTGTGGGGGTTAGTTACCTATCGATCCTGTGTGGGTCAGATCCTGTGTGGGTCATTACGGGGGTTAGTACCTATCGATCCTTTGTGGGTCATTGCGGGGGTTAGTACCTATCGATCATGTGTGGGTCTGACAGATTAGATGAATCAGTGGAACGGGCCCCGAGGATGGGTCGTGACATAGTTTTTGAATCTATTATTTTGGTCAAGAAATACATAAATACTTTAAAAAAGATCTTTTTACGACCTCCTTGATTAAATCATGTTTTTTCTGATTTTACTATTGTGTCTATACTCTCTCTCCTCTAATCTTGAGAGTATCATTTCTCCTGAGGATATTATTTTAGGTATCCTTTTTGGGAAAATTGTAAAAATATTTCTTCTTGTAATTTTTTAATTAAGGATAAATATTATTTTATAATAATAATCTAGAAATTAGAAAACAATGACAATGAATTAATCTCTCATGTTCCTCCAAGATTATTCTAGAGAGATAAAAATATTATCATAGGTAAATTATCATTTTCTTAGAGAAAGAAAATTTAGATCTATCCATAACATAAAATTATATTTTGGAATTATCCTTGATAAAAAAGTATTATCAATATTTATTTTGGAAATATAATAATATAAATAATTATTTGAATCCTTGGTAAATAGTTTGAACAAATAAACATTTAGACGTGGTTTGAATAATGATTTATTTTTCCTCCCTTGAGGTTGACATTGATAACATTGAGGTAGATAGTTCCAATCCTATTTGGGATTATATTTATAATTATTTCTATGACCCAATTTTTTTTGGAATACTCAATATATTTACTAAATAAATATTTCATTTGGGTGTGTGCATAGCCCATGAGAACCTTAAATGATACTTATTTCCATAAGTACATTCACATATTTTCTATTCAGGTATGACATTTAACACATGTATTTTATGTTTTTACATTTAGTCATAATGATATAAATTTTTTATTTTGTGTCATATCCAATTATGTGTGCCTTTGGAGGTACCTTTCTTGGTGCCCAATGAATGTGGACTATTGTGACATGTTTATCCCTTCGGGGGGTGCACATGACTTGTGATGATGGAGATGATAGACCTAAGTGCATTATAAGGATATAATGATGCCTCATGAATTACATTTGATACACTAGATTCCTAGAGTATTCTACTAAAAAAGTTACTCAAATACTAATAGATGTAAAGTTACAAAATCACTTGATTCCTAATGAATACTAAGAACAAGACTCACTTCATTCCTAGTGGAATCCAAGTAGTTCGTATGCATTATATCAGGATACATGATACTATATTCATTAATAGTTCTTGATAACTTATAATATCAGCTCATTCTTTATGTAATGGATCCAAATAAGTTATTTTCTTGGGCTCATGGTTTCATGTTTAGCACACTGGTGCTCTGTTTGGATTTTTTTTCTAATGGAATATACTTTTTTACCTAATCACTTTAGTTAAGGATGAATTGGTGGAGTCATACATGGTTTTATTTTTCACACCATGCATGATTACTAAGATGTGTGTGCCAATTTCTTGTATAGGGATCCTAGTAAGGGAATGGTGCACATAGTTGATGGCTAATCAGGGGCCATGGAGCTGATGGAGGAACTGAGATAGAAGCTAGAAGACAACATAGTCTACTTACTTTTTTTAACTAATTCACTTTTATAAGAGATATTGGATTTCCACCACAAGATCCCATTATCAAATTATTTTATGGGATGTAATCCATATTTTTATTGTCCACGTGTTACTCTAAATATTTATTATATTTATTATTTATTTATTATTTATTTATGTTATGACACAATACTGAGGGTATAGTCTCCCCAATTACAGACTGAGACCCTCCCTACTATTCGTCAGCCTCTTACATACGGAGAGGCACATATGAGGTCATGTGGGACTATAGTTTGGATCAGGTGGTTCAGAATAGAGTGTTATGGCCTAGTATTCCATGTGTTGTAAAGAAATAGTAAAATTACAGTGTATATTTTAATAAATTTAGTAAGGATACATAACAAAGTGAATTTTCAATATAGTTATGTTCCCACAAAGTATCCTCTAACTTCCAAATCTAATCTTTTTTATTTGTTCAGAACTGAATTTTATAGAATTAGCTTTAATTATCAATTAGAAAATTTATGATTCACCTTATATATTGGTGGTAGGTAATGAAAGTGTTGTGTTTTTATCCATATATTTTCTTGAGTGATTCCTTACTTCAATTAGAAATTTTTTTTCTTAGATCAGTGATGATATCCTGAGTTATTCCTAACCTATACAAAATATTTATTTTATAAAATCTAAAACAATTATTGATTCATTATTTCTAATGTCACATGTATCAATAAATTTAGATATATAATCCATTACCATAATAACATAATAAATCCAAATGAGATATGAAATATCCCCATAAATACTACTCCCCAAACATCAATTACTTGATAGAATATCAAGGGTTTTGCTGAATTTTATTTTTCTTATAAATTCCTCCAGTGAACTGGAAATGTTATCATGATTTATAAAAATTATGTAAATTTTTAGATATTATAATCTAGTAAATTCCATACTTTATGATATTCCAAGTTGTGTGATAAGGTTCCATAAGGCCTCTGCATACAAGGTTAGGAAAAAATTTAAGGCTAGAAGGTAACTTATCATCTTGAATACACCACCTTATCACATGATCAATAAATACACTCTAAAATTCTAGATACTCCTATATATAGAATCTATTATCATACATAAGTTTAAGGAATCTATACTTTGAAAATAAGGAAGGTTTAATTGATGTAACGAAATTGTTCAGAATTTACACATAATATAATACCTTACTAGTGATCCCAAAGAGCTAAACCTAGGAGAGTGAATCATCCCTGGGTATTTATAGAGGTATTTCAAATTCAAAATTTTAAAAATGTATACTCATATAGTCTAAAACATGGTTTTTATATCATTTATTATCATTAATTCCCAAAATTGAAATCAAAGTGGAGTAGTATCCAATGTTACATCCTTATCCATGCGTAATATTTATTTATCAATTACCTTATAGATGCACGATCAATGAAAAATATTACTTTTATGCCTAATAATTAAGAATTAAATTGATCAATTTAAATAACTATGGGTATAAATTCCACTATGGAAGTTATATAATTAATCTAATTTCTTATATTTTATATGAAGTATTATTTTTCACTTGAGGGTGACATATAATCTTCTGGGATAACAGTTCACCTACTTCATATTTTAAACCATAACATAACAATTAAAATTGGCCCATCCCAATATGATGTCTTAATAGTGGTATTTGTCATGTATATTTCATTGAGTTCATCAAAAAGATTCCTTCATGATTGATCAAAGATATATTCCATTTAAATTTTATGAATATTAGTTAAAGGTAGTGTAATTTTTCTAAATCCACTAATTAATATTATATATAACACCATATAACCCAAAAATTATCTTGAATTATTTCTATTTTCTGGGTATGGGATTCCCCAAACCCACACTCCTAGTTTTGATTCTAAAAACTCATACTTTTCATACCATATATTATACCTAGTGATATATATGAGGCTAATATTTCATATATTTATTATTAAATTCATAATTTATTAATTTCTTTCCCACAACCAAAATATTTTTTTTCATTAGAGATTAGCTACATAAAAATATTATTACACATTATTTATTCAACATCTCCCAAATATTTTCCACACCACAATTCTTTATGAACATAATCTTCTATAAAATTTTCTAGGTATGTGGAACAAAATATGGAGTGAGATTTATTACCCGGTAGGGGGTATTATAAATGAGTTATAAAGGGTTGGAATAAAAGAATATGATAAAGCATGGGAATTTGGGAAGTATCTGATTATAAGAACATGGAATGATATGGGTCTTCTATAAGTCCTTATATAAGAACATGTATTCTAAAAATATTAAACATATACTATGGTATAAGAGTATGGACTCTTGATTTAATTATAATTATCCACAAATCATAACATAGGCATATAAAAAAGTAATATGATGTATCTTATAAATTTATCATGACTTAGAACATGGAATATTAGTGGAAGGTGGAAAAAAATAATAAAAGGTAAACATAACATCCTTTAGTATGTATCATGACCTATTTCCCATAACAGAGAGGCGAATCAATCACCACATAATTCCAATTATAGAGCAAGAATGACTATTCATTTATCATAATTATCTCATGAAATATAAATACTTACCAAATGAATTAAATGGTCATATAGGACCTTATCTATCACATAGTAATCATCGACACACATGTGTGCTACCTGAAATCAATCACTCATCATATTATAAATATTCCAAATAAATAAAATTGGATCCATAACATTTCCAAATTTTATCACATTAAATGGAATCAAGAATTTGATTGGACTACTAAAAAATCACAATCCTATATATTGTAAAATTATTTAGATGGTTATTCATGAATCACAAATCTATGTGATATAGAGGGTAAATGTGGGTGATATCATATAAGGAATTTTTTTTAAACAATTACACCTTGTTTGAAAAGAAACAAGTAATGAGTAAGCTTCAAAAACCTATTTGAAGATAAATTTTTTAAAAGAATTTTTCTAATGATACTTAATAATATAACTTTTATAAGAAATAAAATATAATTCAAAAAATGTGGAGGGGATCATAAAATATATGAATGTGAAAGGAAAATCACTTTTTAATATGAACATAGATTTATTAGAACCCATATGATAATAAAGGATAATCAAACAACATTTCAAAAATAAGTAAAGATAAATAAAAATGGTTACATGAAATTATAAATATTTGGGCTTCAAAAAATAAAGGGAAAACATTTTTTGAAATAATGAATATCAACATGGTGGGAAAATGGATATTAAATATAATGATGATTATTCCTTACAATAATATACTTTAATGAGAAATAAATTCATCAATGAAGAATATTTTATTAAAATATATCATTTTATCTATAAATAGAAAAGGGAATATTATTTGAAATTGGGAGTGGAATATTATTAGGAACTAATTAAAATGGATTTCGTAAAGATAATAAATAACTCGAAGAAAATAAATTAACCTAGGAATTTCCCTAACCATAATTCTTGACTTTCATGAATGTACTTTAACCTCCAATACAGTAAACAGGAAAATGTATAAATTATTTCAAAAACTTATTCAAATATTTTATATTTTATACTTTTATATTTAAATTATACATTATACATTTACTATTTAGTTATTGTTTATTTTTTTCATCAAATATGGGTTATTTTGATTGTTTCTCACAAGATATATAATGTCAATGTCAGTCGTCATTATTTTATAAATATTTAATCATTAATATTTTATTAATTTATTTTAATAAATTTTTCATAATTATTTATGAATTTATAATTTGAATCCATGATATTTTTAGTTAAGATTTATAAATATGAAATCATTTTCAAGAAACTTTTAGTAATTTTTAATGAATAAGATGTGGTATATTAATAATGGATTAGATATTAATAGAATGCCGAAATTATACTTTTGGATTCTCAATCATGTAAAAATATTTTTTTTGATTATTATATATAGCCTTATGACCATCTATGTAAGGTTCTATTGAAAACTGAAATATGTCATTCATGGTGGTGGTAGTCCGCACATAACATGAGAAATGTTTCTATTTTCCAATGGATGGGAAAGAGAAAGATAGTGGTTTATCCATAAATATCCCAATATTTAAGTATATTAATATTACTAATATCATTATATTATTTTGTTTATAAAATATTTGGAGGGTGGTGTATGATAATTATAGAGATGAAAAGGTTAAGGAGTGTATAATTCTCACATTGAGGGATTAAATCTTTACTAGAAATACTTCTTAGAAATTAAAGACTTGGGATACATTATTTTAACCAATAGATTTCAATCCTAGTTAGGGGATATAAATAAGAGTTTAAATGTGTATAGTTTCAATGAAATTATTTCAGATAAGTGTGTCTAGAATTGGGTGGGGTTGATCTCCTTCAACAGGTGAAAAATAAAGATATTTCTTTAGAAACTGAAGTCATGTGAAGTGAAATGATGGAACCTCATGGGAGTTTGGTGATTTAGGTGATGAATTTTTTTGATATTTTTTTTTCGAATTATCAAAATAAAATTCATTATATATGGTCTAGGTGTCAATTTTATTTAGGAAAATAATAGATACTTTAAGTTACTAACTTTTTCCCTTATTAAATATGATTAAATTGTTTCTATTGTAATTGTATTTATTACTAAAAATATATTTGTTGACCCCTCCATGAAATATCCAGGTGATGATTTATAATTTTAGCACCATTTATTCAAAATAAATTTATTATTATTTAAAATCATATTTTAAATTAAATCATTATATTTATATATATACTTTTTTTAGAAAAGTGTTTTTTTAAAATATTAACTGTTCTTATTCTTATTTTATATCAATTAATATTTATATTAGTGTTAATATATTATTCATGGAAACAATATATTTTAATAATATCATAACCTAACCATAATATATTTGTTTCTATTAATATAAATCCATAATGTATAGAAGACCATTTTTAGTAAAATATATTATCAAAAATGAATTTATTAGTTATTTGAATAAATTTGTTTTAAAAATTACCTTTACTTTAATCTAAAAGAATATATGAGAAATACATAATAATATATTTGATATATATACACACACACAATATTAGATATAGGTTTATATCATATGAGCATCTACATATATAATAGCTCAAAATCTCTACGTAAGACTTAAGGACAAAATAAGGAGTAGTTGTAGTCACATATAGAAATTTTTCAAACATGTATCTGAAAATGAGTTCCTTGAGCATGAAAATCTCCCAAAAATTATTTTTCTCAAGACACACATGTAATTATTTTTATTGGGATTATTCTAGGGAAAACCCTAATGAATCATGCTCCCTTGGAATCAAGGATAATTGACCCTGAAAAATACAATTTCGACAAGTTGTTTACATTTTCTAAATATTCGTTGTTTATTTCACAATACAGAAACTTCTATTTATACCCAATAATTCAAGTTTTATGTTACAATGGTCGTATTGTAGTGATAACATAGCTCAAATTCAAATATTTTTTCCAAAAAAAGAAGCTATCAGAAGTTTAATGTATAATAATTTCATGAGTCTTTCATTCTACTCCCCTTAAGGGAATTTCTCCCCTGAAATTTTATTACTTGGAAAGAAAAATATGATGGTTATTTTGTCTCATTAATTCTTTGTGTTCTCATGTGGAATACTTGAACTTATAATTGTTTCAAAATAAATTGACCAGGTAGTAGGTCCTGTTTTATAGAAACTAATCTCTTTGATCTAATAATTACACATGTTTTTATTCATAAAAAATATCACATTCCAGCTTAACAACTTCTAATTTTTGTATATGTGATGTATCTAGTATGTAATTACTCAAAATAAATACATAAAACACGTCATGTACCTATGATAGGTATGGTGGAGGGGCTATGAGATAAGATACAATACTAAAATGATTATCAATCTCTAAGGTATTATTATATATGGATCAAATTCACTCTATTCATATATATAATACCCTACATCCAATGTGATTATAATGGAATATCTTTTCACAAAAATTAAATTTCAAATCTCTTCAATAGTTGTCAATATATATATATATATATTCCAAAATTTTACTACTTTTATATGTTACTGAACAATTTGAAACATTTCTATCACTTCTTAAAAAGTGTCAAGTCCTAAAATATTTCTTCTTCCATATTAATCCTAAAATTTTAGATGTGCATCACTTAATATATAAGGAATCAT
Organism: Viscum album; assembly: GCA_963277665.1. Taxonomy (NCBI): domain Eukaryota; kingdom Viridiplantae; phylum Streptophyta; class Magnoliopsida; order Santalales; family Viscaceae; genus Viscum; species Viscum album. The sequence goes on along the minus strand of OY728122.1, from coordinate 555,865,346 downwards.
ACAGTTCTATTTAGTTTCAATTGTGGAAATAGTTATTACAAGAGAACTTTATCAAGGTAATATGTTAATCCCCCCTTCAATTTAAATACTTTTAGAATATATTATCCTATCTTTCAATGTTTAAATGGAAATTTCAGATTTATAATCAGTTATTTGATGATAGTTCACAATAAAACTTATCTTTGTATCAAATTAATGTTTAATTATCCCCAAAAAAATTTATGTGGACCTTAGATCTTGAAAAAATGAAATTGAATGTGGTGTTCCAATTTAGTCTTTCCACTTATTTTATGTATAAATTATTAATTTGACCAAGTGGTTAGTCTTTTAGAATTGAAATTAACTATGTATAATTTATAAGTCTATACACCACTACACATATGGAATTGAAGCCATTAGATTTCTTAGAGAGACTAGTGATGAAATACCATTTGATTTTATCCTATTTCAATTATGGTATAGGTAATGTTTTTATCAACGCTTTACATTTTGGGTGTTTAGTCTTAACTTATTAGAATACTAACGATCAAGAAATAGACTACACAATCTCCCTCACCATGTTTTTCCCTCAAAATTGTTACTTATGTTCTATATACATATTTAGTCATCCAACAAAAATAGAGAAGGATGATCTATGCATGACATTAAAATCTTTTAATTCATTTCTAATATGTGTGGAAAAAACATCCTGGTTCTAAATATTGTAATTTCATCCCAAACAAGGCTAAACTCTAAAATATTTCTAATCTTCTAATATAGCTCAATATCATATTTCTGATCCTCTATAATTTTTAAATAGACTTATGGTTTTTAAATTATTTTGGAAAGATAATATGTTTCCCTAATTTCATGATCTATATTTCCATAAATTGAATATTTATAATGATTGGGACCCTTTAAATCCTGATTAAGGATATGGTAGCATAGTCCTTTCTACTTGGAGAATCCACCTCCTTTTCCGGCTTCTTGTGCAGGTATTGTTTTGATAAATCATAGTATTTGATTAATTTCAACAATATAATTTGTAACATGTTCATATAATTTTGATTGAATATATAATTTAATATTTTTGGTTAGTATAGATATCACACTTTTAACCATAGAATTAATACTGCTAAATTTTTCAATACAAAGACTAATTCTAAAAACTCCAAATCATTCATTGTATAATTTTTTCTGATGAGTCATTAATTTATATGAATCATAAGATATTAAAATTCCATATTCTTATGAATTCATCCCAAACCATTTAATTAAGCATCACTATATACTAAAATCCCATCCCCACTATAAGTTAATGGTTGTACGGGTGCATTGACCAATCCATTATTAATCTCCTTGAATATTTCCTTATATACATCTATATAGAGGCACTCCACTCCCATCCATGTTAACATTGTTGGAGTATTGAAAAATCATGTGAAAGTTCTTACAAATTTTTGGTAATATATATTTTATCCAACAAAAACTAAAGAATTTTGTCACTACGATTTTTCTCAGTCTTTCTATAGTCACCTCAGTCTTCAATGAATCCATAGATATACCCTCTATTCTAGTTATATGACCCAATAAAAATAATTTTGAATAAAAAAATCATAATTGAAAAACATTGTATATATAATATAATTTTTAAGGTTCATTAGTACAAACCTTTAATTATATTCATGTTCTTAAAATAACTTAGAATATATGATAATTTCATAAATAAATAAAACCAATAATTTTCATTGTCATATATAAATATTTTATTCAACATATCCATTGAGATAGTAGTTGAATTTATATGTCCGAATAGAATCACTGTGAATTCATAATGTTTATACCATGTAAAAATGATTTCTTCTATATATATTCTCTCTTTACATATAGTTTATGGTATATAGATCTATTATCCACCTTCAATAAGTATTTATATCCCCTAATTTTACCAAATAGGTAATCAATACAAAGAAGAGGTTAGTTGTTCTTGATCATTATTTTCTTAAGGTCATGATAATCTATGAAATGATTCATAAATCAATTCATCATCATAAAAAAATTTGACGGTTCACCCTATATTGAATAATTATCTTGTATAATGACCTTTTACATATTCTCTTGAAGTTTATTTTTCAATTCTTCCAATTTAGTTCTAGATATTCTATAGGGAATCATTGATACATGCATAAAACTTGGTATAAGTCCAATTAAAAACTCACCCTCATATTTTAGAGAAATACCATCTAATTCATTGGGAAACATATTAGTATACTCATATATAATAATAATTTCTTTAATGTTGAGTTATTAAATGATATTTTGGACTAATTATCCTTTATTTTTGGCTATTACATGGTTCATTTCTTATAGGAGTTCATAATCATCCATTTATTTGTATTTTATAGGTGCATAACTAGGTATATGCAAAGTGATTTACTTTTATTGATAAATTATCGAATATATACTGAGGATTTCAGTTTCTACGATATATCACATCAAATTCTACTACCTAAAGGAGAATAATATTTATAGGAAATATCTTCACGCAAATCATGATCATAGAAAAAATATAAACATTGCAGTCAATCAGCACACCATAATGTGATTTCATTGAAAATTATGTCTCTGAAGTTTGATGTGGTGAATCAATATTCATAGAAAGATTGTATGATATAAATAAATGTGAAGAACTACAATCAAATAATAAAATCATATATATTTAGTGGATAATAAGTGTACCATTAATTAGTTCATTATCATGGTTGATAATAATCATTGGGAATATATAATATCATCATTGTACTCTTGGTATTCGAGGAAACATGTGTTTATTTTCATTGTTACCCCTTTGATTGACACATTGATTTTCATAATTCTCAAACTCCTTTCATTTGAATAATTTAAGTTTAGATTTTGTATTATTTGATTCATTATTATAATATATTTTTGTTAATTATCCTCTTTTTATTTCATTAGAATTTGTGTTCAGGATGTACTATAGTGCCACACATGAAATATCTTCTCATACCATTTAGAAAATTACCTGATTGTTAATTACCACATTCATTTAATATAGGTAGATGGAATTTTCTTTCTCTATGAGATTTATCATTTGAGTTTTCATAAGACTCAATATTTGTTTTTTGTATCCTAAATAATAAGAGTATTTGAATTCTATTTCCATCTTAAATGGAAATCAAAAAATTTCTTCCCAACATACAAAGTCTCTTATAGCTAATACCTTTTTACATCTTGGATTTATGGCACTAAGTAATTATACATCCTTTTTTGTAGTCTAGTAATAAATTTTAAGTATAACATTCCAATCTCTTCAATTTTTCTTCATAATTACCAATATATTCATTAAACTTTTTTTTCAAATTTAGTAATTTTATCTCCATTTTCATGTGAAGAGTTTGGGGAAAATATTTAATAAATAATATTTTATAAAAATACTCTCATTCCATATTATCGACATATTAATTTTCATCATATTCTTAATGAGTCTCCAAAAATTTCCTGGCTCTCCTTTCTGATATCAAAGATACAAAATGACTTTCTCATGTTCAATAATTTTATAAAATAAAATATCTTCTCTATTTGACTGAAACCTTCTATGATAATTAAGGGTTTTGCAGACCCACTAAATAAGGTTAGATGTTTTTTTATTAACTACTTGATAAAAAAATTATCTTTCCTTTATGATTCTAGGAGATCATCATGGTTAGTTATGTTATTCACTATATGGGAGACATATAGGATGTCTCCACATTCCCATGGTGATCCCACTACTTCCATTCCCCTCCCACCATGGTTTTCTACAACTTCATTTGGCTATAAAGGTTCTCTTCCTTTCTCTTAGTATCGGCTCGTCATCCCAGTCTCATTTTCTCCTTCCACCTTCTTAACTGGAGCTGTTCGATGGCGTGAATATTGTATGCCTCACACCACCACCAATTCTGCCTAACCCTGAACATCAAACCTCCGTGTTGGGTATGTGTGATGGTTTTTTAGATATTTTGGGTCATCATCGGTGGTGGAATTCAATATTCATACCCTGTGATACCCTTAAGGGTCAACCTAAAATGTTCAACCCCATTTTTGGTTGGGATTGATGTGGCTCTACAGTCTTATTGGGATGGTGTTTTAGGGGGACTAGAAGATTTATTATCCTTTATTATTCTTTGGATTTGGCTTCCTCTTATTGTCTTCTTGGATCCTTTTTCTTCAGCAGTTTCAAGCTTCTTTTTTATGGTTTCTAGATTTATATTGGATTCTTTTTTCTGTTGTTATAGTTTAGTTCGGTTGGTATCTATTGCGGTTTGTTTGGATTTTGTCAAATTTTTTATGGTATCATTCTCGTTGAAGGTAATTAATCTTTGTAGAGGCTTTAATCTAATTCAACTCTTCATTGGGTTTGTGTACCATCTATACTACCCATGTTGGTCTTGTGTGGTGACTACCAAGGAATCTCTAGGAAGTGTTTTTCAAGTTCCTAATAGTGTTATAGCCGAAAAGAACATTGTTTGGTGTTACATAGTGATGGTGGATAATGGGCGTGATAAAGATTTTGTGTTGATTCGAGTGACCATATTCAGTAGACATCGTTTTTTACTATTCGTATGAAAGGATTTTACCTCATATGGTGTTGATCCCATTGGAATGTGCGGGATAAGGATTCATTTAGTGATGTGGCTCCAACTTTTTCTTATGGGGTTGGTTTTTGGTCACATAAATAATCATTTAATTATGGTGAATGTGAGGGTGAAGGAGAATGTTTCCTTCATAATGGTGGGTCCAATATCTTTCCTGGATCAGCTTCTTGGATATTTGTTTCTGGTTACCAGCCTCGGTGGTGGTGTGGTGATAACGAAAATAATTATGGTGATCTGATAATGATGGAGGTTGGTGATGTGTCTTTTCTTGAATCATGGTGATTAGTTTTATTAGATCAAGTATTTTATAAATTTCTCATGGGGTGTAATATGTATGGAGTCATGTCTGGTAGTGGGAACCTGGAGGTGTTGGGTTCGTGGGAGACAATTACATTTCTTTTCAAATTTTATCTTTGGTTTATTTCAATTTATTTTTAACTTGAAATTTTTAATCTATATTTTTTATGGTATGATTACCACTAAACAATAAATTGGATTTTAGAAAATTCAAAAAAATTGGTTTGAGGATAAAATAACTATATTTCCTATCACTTCCATTTTAAACGTCATTCGCCCTTACACAACCATTTCTTTAGTAGAAAAATGTTGAAGAGAGTATTCAAATTAATAGATGTGTAAAAGTAAAACTTTGAAATTTGAATAAATAACTCACAAATGACACAAATAACCTAACTTATGAATCTCAAGGTTTAAATTTGGGTTACCCATGTACATATTTTGATTAGGTTCTCCAAAATCACTATTTATGTATGAATTTTCCAACATCTATTTAAATCCATTATAATTTTTTTTAATGAGCATATGAGGCCTCAACCCCCCCCCCCCCCCACACACACAACGTATTTGTAAACCATGTCTATAATTTTTTCCACTTGAAATGTACCAAGTGACTATCAATTTAATACCCAACAATACTTTTTCATGGATTATTACCCTTACGTGCATCTATGTTAGAGTCTACATCAACTTATTTGTATATAGATAGGGATGTTAATGTTATGAAGTCACATTATCTATACCTTACCAATAGTATATGATTCGTTTCCTATATTTTGACTTATAATTATGGTTTTATTTACTTTTATAAAGTCAAAAACCCCTAAAATAACAAAAATAGTCAAAAAATAAAACTAAACCCTTCTCTAACACAAACTGAGACACCCTAGACCTAATATTCATGGTCTGAATAAAAAAAATTTACAAACCATAATTGATGCTAAGTGTTAAGAACCAAGCTAAAAATTCATATATTTCAATTTATTACTATAATTAAAACATTAAATCTCACAAATACTCACACATCCTTTGAAACTAAAGGTTTAGTGTCTTTAGGGATTGTATACTTGAAAATATTTTTACACATTATTTATTCAATATTTAAAAAAATATACATAAAGATAATTTATAAAAAAATACTGCATATGATTTTTTGGGGAAGTGGAATAAAAAATATGAAGTTATCTCAAAATATCATAAGTGGAAAACTTATCAATAAGTCATAAAGGGTCATAATATAATCATATTGAGCATGTGATAAGTATCTGATTACAATAACATTGAATGATAAGGGTGGTTCAAAAGTCATGATAAAGCAACATCTAATCCCAAATGATAAAATATATATTATGGAATAAGAGTGTGGAATAATAAAAAATGATCATGTGATATAGAGACATACATAGGTATAAAACATAGTAATGTGATGAACCCTAGAAATGTATCATTACATATAAGCATATAATGTTATTGGAATATGGAACAATAATAATCATAAGAAAACATAATAGAGTGGATAAGGTTTCACTACCTATTCTCCATAATGTAGGGGTATAGACACAACTATCTAATTCCAATAGTGCACCAAGCATAAATACTCATTTTTCATAATTATCTCATGAGATATAATGCATTACCAAATTCATTAACGATATATATAGGATCTAAAAAATCACATAATAATCACACAAACACATTAATATCACATCAAATCAAACATTTCTCATATCATAATGAACTTATGGAAATAAAATTGTAAAATTTACAAATAGTATCACATGAAATGTCATAAATAATTTTATTTTATTATAAAAAATTTCCAAACACCAAAAAGGAATGTTTCATCAAATAAGTTATATAGTGATTCATGAAACATAAATATATAAAATACATATACTTTGTATATAGATATTATAATTGAATTGAAATTATAAAAAGGTATTTCATATGAAATAATATATATTTGTGTTTAAAAATAATAAAGTAAAAACGTTTTTTGAATGAAAAAATAAATAAATGGAGTAAATATAGTCATTCAATAGAATTAGAATTATTCCTAGAAATGACATATTTTTATGAGAAATAAATTCATAAATGAAGAATATTGATTTAAAATTTTCACTATACCAGGAAATAGAAAATGCAAGTTTCTTGGTAACATATAATAATGAAGTTTAAGAAGAAATATCACATTTCGAAGAAAATAAATTGAGTCGGTAACATCCATTAAATTTAATCTTGACATCCATTAATGTCATTTAACCTCTTATGTCATAAACATGACCATATTAATCACTTATTTAAAAACCTTATTCAAATATATTATCTTTTATACTCTTGGATTGTAATTTTTTATTATACCTCTACCAATTAGTTATTTTTCATTCTCATTAATGAATGTGGTTATTTTTTTTATTCCACACACACTTTGTAATATCAATGTCAATACTATTTGTTTCTAATAAGTTCATAATTACAAAATTACAAAGGATGAAGAATATATTTTCCCTTATTTTTCTATAAAATGTTTATTTCATTTCATGAGTGTTCAAGTTATGATTCTTGAAAATTAATTAGGTATCTATTTTGATTAATAATTTATAATGAAAAAAATGTGGTATATCAATAATATATTAGATATTGATATAATTACTAACTAACATTTAAATATTATAAATCATGTAATTAATACAATTGTTTTTATAAAATACATTCATAGAACTAGACATGTATTTTTGTGATGAAAATTGAAATATATAATTCACTAAGGAGGTAGTCCACACATATAATAGGCAAAGTCTCCATTTTATAATAGATGGGATATATATCTAGTAGTTTTTCCTTTATTGTAATATCATTTTAGTATACTAATGATACTGGTGTCATTATATTAGTATGTTTAGAATGGGTTTATAGGAGGGTGGATGATAAATATATAGAACAAAATGTTAGGGTTTAGATAATACTCATGTTGAGGACATGAAAATTCTATTAAAATACTTCATGGAAATATAGGACATCAGAAACATTGTTGTAACCAAGTGATAAAAAAGTTAAAAGGGTTTAAGAGATGAAAATGGGAAGTGTTTCATGGAAAATTTTAGTGATAATTTGGGATGAAGTGGGTATAAATGAAATCTTTTCATAAGTGAAAACAAGTTACATTACATTGGAAACTAATGTTTGGTTAATTGTAAAGATAAAAATACATGTGTGTTAGTTGAATTAGGTGACTAAATGTTGGTGATAAAAGTGGGTATGAATTTTCCACTTATAAAATTATCCTTTTATAAGGTCTAAGTGTCAAGTTTATTTATTAAAATTAGAGCTACTTTAATTTATTCTTTTTACAATTATTAATATATATTAATTTTTTACAATTATTCACAAATAGGATATTATTTTATATAATTAAATTTATAAATATGTTAAATTTTTCATTTTAATTAAAACATTATATAAATAAAGAATTTTTTATAGAAAAATAACTTTTTAAATATTTTTTATTCTTATTATTATTCATTATCAATTACTAATTACATGAGTGTAAATATATTATTCATATCAACAAAATATTTTTTTAGTATCAAAACTTAACTATAAAAAATTATAATTATAAATTCGTATTTCCTAAAATGTAAATTTTCAATAAAATAATTTTAAAAAAATGAATTTATTAGTTATTTGAGAACATTTTTATTAAAAATGGCCATTATTTTTCATTAAACTGTTGATTTAAAATTTATTAGAATACATGTGATGTATATATATATAATTTATTCTACTGATAAATACGTGTTTATATCATTCAAACTTCTATTTACTTAACCCCTTAAAAGCTCTATTTAAGACCTAGGGGTGTGATAAGAAATTGGTGAAGTTGTGGGTACAGATGCCACTATAAATGATCCCACTGTTATTTCCATAATATTTGTGTCAACCTGTATGTAGTTTCCCAATAATTACATTTCTTATATAAAAAATTCCATTACATATATACCCACAACCATTTAAAATTATAGCTTTAGAGTGTTTGAAAAAAAAAGTAACTACAAAATCCCATGTCTTTTTATATTAGTAGAAATTTTCCCCACAACATTAAAAACTAAATAATATATATCATGTCTTCTAAATCTCCCATAAATTCTCCTCACATGATATTTTTTTCTAGACATTTCGTGTTCAGTGGTTTTCTTTATAACATAGAGAAATTAATATATAAGAAGGGGGAGCTCAAATTCTCAGTAAGGGTAAACATAAGTAATGACAATGAAATATCATAAGTGAGAAAAGGATAAGAATAAATGAACCGTTGAGGATATATGATAAAAATAATTCAATAATCAAATTAAAATAAGAGAATAATATACAAAAGAATGTTAATGGAAAAAATAGATCACATAGATAACAATTATTGATTCCTTTGGCATGAGATACTTAATATTGGAAATCTAATCACATGCCCTAAAATAATACATCATGATTATATTAAACATAATCCTACCATCATGGTCACATTACAAGACAATCATGATCATATAAAATTTATTACTATTAAGTCCTTGGGTCTTAGAAATATATTTTATTTATGGTAATACACCGAAATACCCAATCCAGTTTGTCTCGTTAGACCTATCGAAAAATTAAGCAACTATTTAAATCCTTTAACCTCAATAATTATGTCCAATTTATTCATAAAATAAAGGAATGAATAATTTATACAAAATATAAACAACATTCCTTAGTAACCAATAAACATCTACAATGGAATGATAAGTACACATATTTTAAAAATTTATCAAATTAATAATGAGAATAGATTCTATGTAAGTGTCCCTCAAACTAACATTGTATAGAGTAAGGGGTGTACCTTTATTTTAACAACATTACCAGTAAATAAATAGATTATATTTATATTAAAACCATTCAATAAAATAAAGGAAATAAAGAGTTTTCATAGAGGAAAGTAATTTGATGAAAAATTATGTTTATATACATTAAATGATTTTGTAAAATAAAGGAAATGATGGATAATTTCTATGATAGAAAAAGTAATTTCCATAAACCCCAAAAAAATGATAACAAAATTATGGGAGGTTTAAAAATAAATATTATACAAATTTCTCGAATGGATTATCTTATAAAAAAAATCTAGAATAGATAATGAGATTAAAGAAGACAACGTTATAGGGATCATGATGTAAAAATAAATAGACTATTAGAGGGTTAACCTGTAATGGGAATTATAATATCATGAAATGAAATATATTAAATATAATTAAAATTCATTAAGGTAGTTAATACAATATATAATATAAATTACTCTTCATAATATCAAACATGTCTCATGGAATTCAAAATAGAGGAAAACAAACCTTATAGCCTTGGTATGCTTTGAATTAAAACCCATTTAAATAAAGAATGTAACATTAATATTCAAACCCCATTTATTACATGAATATGGTAACATAAAAAATTATTTATTAATCACACTATATTAAATATATATTGTTTCACAATAAGAAATATGACTCAAGAAATTAAATTTGAGGTAAAGAACCTCTTACCTTAATTTTTGAATACTACTAAAGCCCTTGATTCTTCTGTATAACAAAAAAAATCACCAATTTCATAACCATATTAATTTCTATAACCATTTATAAATATCATTAAAATTTATTCTCTATATGTTTATTAGTTAGTTATTATCTATTTTCAATATCATGGTTGAGTAATCATTATCGTTTAAACTAGTTTCATAATGTCATTATTGTTATTCATTCTTATTTAATGGTTACTTATTACTTGAATTTATTCTTTATAATTATTAATATTGTTATAATTTCATTATATGTGTTTTTTATTATTATCATTAAATATGTGATTGGTTATGATCATGCATTAGTGATTTTTTAAAAAATGGACGTTAATATCTTAATTATTGTGTTTAATATCAATGTTACGATTCAAAAACAAACATTAATTCACTAAATACTTATTTAAATCATATATTATCATTAATTAATATATCTTTTTCATCTAGTATATTATTTTACATCATTTTTCAAGTATGTGGTTAGACTGACCCAAACATGAATATACCATTATTAATGGATGAGTATAATTATAAAAGTTGTTTGTTTGGGAATAATATCATTATTATGTAATGTTAATGATATTATTTAGATATTTTAAATTTTTAAATCATATTTGAATGTGTTTTAATAAATAATAAACAAACTAGACAAAAAATGAGATATGTTACTTCATGGATGAAGTAGTTCACACAAACGCATGGTTAACGTATTCATATATCAATGATAGATAAATAAAGATGGTTAATTATAATATATCTATTCATAATCATAATTATATTATATATGTAAAAAAATTCATTAATTCCATATTATGACTGGTTAAGAGAAACTGGAGTAAAAATGGAATATATTTCTTCTATGGAGGTGGTAGTTCACACAAATGCATAAATGATGTTTTTTAAAATAAATGGGGATAGATGGTTAATTACAATTACTTTAGCACAATAACATTCATTATAAAAATTTCACTATATTTAGTATATATGAATGAGAAAATTAGGGCTGGTAAAGTTATCTATAAAAGAAAATAAATTTTTGAAAGATTATTACTCGTGTTAGGAATAAGAGTTTTCCCTTGGAGTACCCCTTAGAAATTCATGGCTTAAACTAAATTATTATTACTAGAAGCTGAAGTGAAATGACATAATATTATAGACCCTAAAAATTAGTGCTATCTTTGATAACTATTGTAACATTAAACAAATAACACATGGAACAATATACTAAAATGATACGGAACATATTAGATTATTATTATTAAGTAAAATACAAGAATAAAAAAACACTTGTAAATAAAATGATATTAATAAGTTTACAATTCTTATATGTGGAAGATAAATAATTAAAAGTGAAAATGATTGTTTTTTATAAAAAAATTAAGGAATTGTTTAATTTACCCAAAAAAATAAATTCACCACTTTTAAAATATTATAACAATATATGATATATGATTATGTGAACTAATATATCAACATTATTTATATTATATATTGGTAGAAATAATATTAAAAAACACTTAATGTTTAAAATAATACATTTCAATAAAATAGTTTTCATTTATGTTTTGTATTTCTAAATATAAATATATATAATTAATTTGATAAGAACATCATTTTTTAATATATAATTTCAAAATTATCATAGGATAATTTTTTTCATTTTTCGGGAATAATTGATTTACAAGTGAATAGTGAAAATTAATGTTTTTACAAAAAAAAATCCATATGAACATTTTGTATATGTTTAAGGAACCTTTTAATTTTGAAAATATTTATTCATATATTAAAATTATTTATTTTCAAATATCATTTTGAAATTAGAAAATCTTTGTTCAATATTTTAAAACATAAAAAACTTTTCATTCTAATTTATAGTATTATATTAATTAAACATATTAATCTTATTATTCAGAATTTACTTGATTTTAAAGACACAATAATCTTATTTTTTTAATAATACAATTTATACTTTGAAATAAAATTACATTTATAAATTTTACAACACATGAAATTTAATCATAAAAGAACACTTTTTTATAAAATAGTTTTTATGTGTTGTGTGTTCTAATAATAAAATTAAATTTTCTAAACATTATAAATTTTATGTGAAAAATTTAATTCCATATTTTAGATCAAAATTTTAATATTATGTAATAATTTAAACTTCATTTTACACATACAAGTATGATTACTAAGATAAAAGTTAACGACCCTGATAATCGAATAATTGTTATTTTCCTAGAATATTTTATTAATATTGTGTAATTTTTACCTAATAAATTAAATTGATATATTTTATATATTTACATTGATTTTATTTTTAAATATATATAAAAATATATTATCACTGAAAAAATTGATAATCAAAACTAAATGAGATTAAGATCACCAAATGATAAAAACAACATTTTCTTACATAATGGTTTTTCTATATAATAAATATTTCAAATTGAAATTTATTTTTATATTATATAAAATTTTATTAAAATATATAGACCCTAATTTTTTTTATTAAATTAAAATTTGTTGATATGGGGTAACATATATTTTAATTAAATTATAAACAACTATGTTAAAAACTAGTTACCAAGATAAAACCAAAATGGTAAAGTGTAAACTCAAGTATTAAATTGTTTGAAACATGTTTAAAACGTGATGAAAAATGATTTTTCGAGGATTTATAGACATTATCTCACCCGAAATTCAATTATTTATCACTTTTTGAAACTCTAAAAAATGAATAGTTCAATTCAATTATTTAAAAAACAATTGGTGTTCATAAAAGTTCCCTTTTCTTCACTTATAAAAGGGAACACTTCCAACCCATCTTACCACACCCATTTCTTATAATTAATTTCTGAATATATTTTATTTTATTAATCCAATATTCTATTATTAATATCATAATCCTTTATTCTCAATTAGTTAGCCAAAAAACTTCATTTCTATAGAGGCTTTTAGGAGAATGTTTTATGATACAAATCATGAGTTACTTACCCCTTAAATTTTCTTCTTAATTTTTCTCTAATAAAACTACCTTAAACATAGTAATAAAATGAACTTATTAATATTTATATGCTTTAGAGTAGTTATATTAGTTTTACTTACATTATTTATTCATTTCCATCAACTGATAATAACAAAAGAATGTTAACCTTACATTGTGTGGACTATCACCTCCATGAAGGAACTTTTTTTATCTTGATTTAAATTATACATATAAACCAAAAAAATATTACTAAAAAATAAATAATATAAATAGTATCTTTATTATTCTTTAATAATGATATTGTGAACCTCCTTAACCATACTAACCCATCGTGATATAACATATTCATGTTTGGGTTGGTCTAACCACCAACATGAAAAATACTATAAAACTCTATCATGGATGACTATGGGAAGATAAATACTAACATTATTATAAATTTTTAATAAAATAAGTATGGATTTTGGGTTCTATAATGGTCATGTTAAGTATTTCAGCTATCATCCTTGATATCTAAAATTAGAAAAATAAGTTCACACTCATACAATTTTAATACAAACATAAGAAAAAACTATATAACTAATCAAGATAATATTATGAAAAAATGGACTATATTTAATGAAATATAGATGAATAAGGTCACTAATACAGAATATAATAAAATTAATTTGATTATTTATATAGTCAGGCATGTGCACAAAATGATTCAATAATGATTTAATGGTTTCTTTTCCAAAATTTTCACCCCTGGAGACCTATTTCTTAGTATACTCCATGTTTTATTTAGATTGGTTTACGTAATGATCTGACCTCAAACATAAATTATTCTAGTGATTTTTAACTAGAATTAAAATTCTAGGATCTTTTAAATTTAGTTTCCTTGAGAATTAAGAAAAACTCATACATAGTAAACTATTAAATTACTTGTGGACCCTTATACTCAGTATCCATTTTTTCCACCAATGGAAACCAATTTAAAAATAAACCTTATTTTATTTCTTGTGACATCTTCAATAATTTTATCATGACACATTCTTCATTCGTAACTATATTTAAGCCCTATAAAAACCAATTTAAAACTTGGGATTAGCACAAAAAGTTCAGTAAGGGACATAAATAAAGAAAACTATCAGTATAGTGGAAAACCATAAAAAATTTCCATAAAAAAACCTTTTTACTCTATAAAATATATCATCATTTCAATAATATAATTATCATACCTTTTGAAAATAAATTATTTTCCTGAAAACTCATTAGAAAACCTATAATATATAAGTAGGTAACTTGGGACATATTTATTCAAAAATGGAATAACCATACAGTCAGTCAACTTTAGGAAATCCCACTCTTACAAATGGAATAGCCATACAACCAACATTAGTACATGTCACTATTATAAATCGAGTATTAATATGGATGACTTCCATACCCAATGCATTGTTGGTTATAACATAACCACTTATCCTTATTTTTTCACGTAACCAACGGTCAAATGTCTAAGTACCATTATAAAATCATAACACATTTATTATTTCAATTTTTGAAATTTCCCTAAAAAATTTTCATTTACACACATAATAAAACATTAGAGGTTATTTAAATAGTCAATCAATTTAAAAAAAATATTTCCAAACGTTTATAAAAGATAATTTTGAATCAAAGTGTCACATACAACTATAAAACTTTTGAAAGAAATTGACAATTTAGAAAATTTATGTCATTATAAATAAATCCATAATTTAATTTTGAAAAAAATTACATTAATAAGAAATATTTTTAAGAATAAATATTTAAAACAAGTAAAAGGATGTTTTAGTTGAAGAGTCCCTTACCACTTGAGAAATATGTGAATAAAAAACATTAAAGAATATCATTTAACAAAACATAAAATTACATGATAATAAGTTAACTAATGACTTGATAATTCAAATGGTTTTTATATACACCTAATAAATGTATGTGGGAATATAATATCAAACTATGTCTAAATGAAAAGAGATTAAGGTGAACTCCCTTACCTCAAGTTAGACTTCTCTCGTATATTCATTATCTTCCTAAATAATAAACTTAGGTTAATTTTTACTAACCTGAGAACCTTTTTCATGTTTATTATTTGTTTAATATATTTTATTACCTAGTTATAATAATTAAAAAATTATTTATGTAACACCCCAAGATTTCATAGTACGTTATTTCTTCAAAGTAATTCAATAACTTGCACTACACGCAACACTGAGTTCTAGCGCACCATGACTTACCAAACAAGCCGTTCAAAAGCGGTTACGAATAGTATTAACTGAATTTTGAACATTATATAATCCTTATAATTTTAGAATCCATATTATGATTTTCTTAGTCATAATGTAAGAAAAAATACATTTTTTCAGATAAAAGAAGTATATTTCAAAAAATGAAATTTTACAGCCTTTTAATGGAGAAGCCTTTTTAAATCCAATATTTGAAACTTTTATATATTAAATTTGACAAAATAAACTTTTCTTTATAATTGGGACATAATAATTTAGTTTCGATAATGTTTTGGTGTTTTTCTGATAACTTTCATATTTGGGTGAATAGTAAAAAATACTATATTTTAACTGAAAAAAAAATTTTAAATCAAAATAATTTATTTTTTAAAATTATACATTTTAATTGTTTGGAAGTATAAATAGATTATATTTTTACCATTTAATCCAATGATGGTCATTTTAAGTAATTTCACTTTGAAATTGGCCATAAACAAGTGACAAACTCTTGGTAGTTATTATTTCCTAAAAATACGCCTTTTTCTTTTCACAGCGGGAATTAATTTTAAATTAATAAATGAAACTTCTATATTATGAAATTGGTAAAATAGACTTCATTATTGAATTCGTATATCCAAAATTAGCATCAGGTGAATTTTTTGTATTTTTCTGAAAACTTTTAATTTTTGATGAATAGTGAAAAACACTGAGTTATAGTTTAAAACTAAATTTTTATTTAAATAATTATTTATTTTATTTAAATTTAATTAATGTCAAAATAG
This sequence comes from Viscum album, assembly GCA_963277665.1. Taxonomy (NCBI): domain Eukaryota; kingdom Viridiplantae; phylum Streptophyta; class Magnoliopsida; order Santalales; family Viscaceae; genus Viscum; species Viscum album. Next base: position 555,848,802 of record OY728122.1, on the reverse strand, counting down.
ATTCATAATACCTATATAAGTTCAATGTAATCCATTGGAGTTAGTTTAGAATAATTTATATATATTAAAATTTTACTGAACTTTTCACCGTCTTTTACCCACCTCCTAGGAGAATTTGGAAATTCACATAAAAGATAATTTTACCGCTTCTGTGAGTGAAATTTTGAAAATACAAGAGACACAGTTAATATCAAGTAGTAAAATGTGGTTCAATGAGTTGAAAATATTTTTTGGTGAATAGTAACTTTTTACTTTTATTTACCACCATAAAAATTAAATAGGGTAATTAAGGGGAAAATGATTTTATTATTACCCTAACACATGTCATAATTCTATTGGCTAAGTATAATTCGATAAAAAACAACCATAGGAATAAAATATGGACCTTTTTGGTCCACATGAATTAGACTAGGACATTTATAATTATTTAATTCAAAGAAGAGTTAAAAGAGTTAAAATCAAAGTTTAATAACTAAAACATTTTTAATATAGGTTTATACATAAGATAAATTCAATTATAAATATTATTTACAAAGATAAAAATATTTTCTACATAATGGTATTTTATTTATAATTTTTAGACATTAAATTATTTAATTTATGTATGACACAATGATGATGCAATAATTACCTTATTAGTGAAATATTAAAATAATTGATATTATAAGTAACCAAATAAATATAATTGGAGACTTTTAATGATTTTCACGAATTTTATTTGTTAATATGAATTTTTAGGATTTATTAAATGAATTTTTTTAGTATTAATAAAGCTATTAAGACTTTATCAAAAATCAATTATTAAATTGTGTCAAAATTGACATAAAGGAGTTTTTAAAATAAGTATTATATTATTAATGATATAATTTTCATAAAACTCTAAGGTTCATCCAATGGACTTATATTATGATAGGTATGTCATTAATGAACCACGTGGGGTTCTCTTTGCAGTTTATAGTAAGTTTATTAATCATATAATATAAAAATACAATGAGACATGGTGAATGTAAAACTATTTAACTAGGAGTTAAATCTAAAAGATAAGGGTAAAATAGCAACCCAAACTTGTCTAAAACCTATTGGGTGAGTGGTTTTGCGACCCATACCCAACTTAGAATTTAAATAATCTAGTTTGGAGCCATTATAAACCTAATATGTATTTATTATAAAATAATACTTTACGTTTTTTCTAAAGAGCACCTCCTCCCCCTTATAAAAGGACAGCACTTCTAACCAATTCCTCACAACTCTAAAGCCTTTTGGATCATCCAAAATCTGACCAATTAATCTCCCTACATCCCAATCATCCTCCTAAAATCCTTACTTTAGGCATAAGTCACTTCAAGAGTCCTTTTTGGTTCAAATCAAAGGGAGTTACCAAAATTAAAGGTAACGATTTCCCTTAGCTTCTTTTCTTTAATTTTACTTCTCCAACCCCAAAACTCTTCTTATTATTTTCTTTTGTAACAAAAACAGTATCCTAAATATACTAGGATATCTTTATGAGAAGTATTTGAACTACACTTACACACACCTCCGTCTAATTGATGAAGAACATAATGTTTTGTGGATGGAAACCAAACGCCGCACGAAACGATGATTGTTCAATTATCTCCTACTGCCTCTCATGGTGTCCATTATGATGGCACTGTAATTAAATATGATATTGATGATACTTATTTTATATATAATCTTATTTAATTCCATTTTATTTCATAACATTATTCATTTCATGTTGTATATATATATACGAAAATTTCATTTGAGGAAGTGCGGACTACCGCCCCCACAAAGCGATATGAATCATTCATAACATACATGGAACGTATAAAGGATGGTGTTAATGAAATTAAGTAACATATATAAGATATTATATTATACTAGAACAATAATACACCTATGTATCATTTGGTTTTGATTCCTTTTAAAATGAAAAATGAAATGGAAGTAGCTTTCGTGCATACTTATGGACTACCGTCTCCACGAACGCGATGAGATTCATTCCCCATCCTATCCATTCAAGACTAATTTTCATTTGATAATTAAAAGTAATGTTTAAGGAATTGATATAATTCTGTATATAAATAAGATACAACCTATGGATAACAAATACATCTTATGTAACAAAACATATAAAAAAATGAGTAAGTGAACAAGCCAAGACTGCTATAGTGTAATGTAACATTCATGTATGTAATCTATTTTCCAAGACTGCTAAACTGATCGGTAATTTGGGACTTGATTCCTTGTAATCATGCCAATGTATTAAAATAATGCATCGACTCTGGGTAATGGGGGTCGGAGAATTACAGTTGTTTTCATAGGGTGGTTTAGCAATAACCTTGGAAGCTAGATTTAGATAAACTCTGATTAGAGCACATAGACCTAAGATAGACTTTGAGGATTGGTATAGAAGAAATTCCTAGAATTTTGGTGATATTGAGAATTTGTGAGTTTTCCAAGCAAATACATCCCTATCTAGATATGAGCAGGTACAGGAGGCTCTAGCACAGATGTACCTAGGGGTAAATCCCGAAAACACTGCTTTGAGCTAGACTCGAACGGGAACTGGTGCACGACAATGGGCCTTGTTGTACTCTTGGTTAAGACACTCCCAGGGGATATGCTTAGGATAATTCTCATTTTCTTTACAAATAATTATGAAGGTTTTATGAGTATATACTTCCTCAATGAAAACATATTTATGATTATGGATTATATCAATAAACCGTTCAATTTACGTTAGTTATTTTACAAGTTTTGAATTATTATAATTCATAAACTGACCTAGTTTATTCTATTTTATAGAAATGGAACCCTGTAGAAGGAATGTGAACTCCAGAAATACGTATCATCAAAAGAGTAATAAGGATCATATCTTTCATAGTATTAAGTCAACATTTAGACGGGAAATAGTCTCCCATGTATTATCAACATATAAATAAATAGTATCATGTGTTAATAAGATAAGTAAATAATTCTTTGAGTCCTATGGAATTGAAGGCAAGTAAGAGAAGAAAAAGATGGAAGAGAGAACGATTGATAAAGGGAATAGGTAAAAGAAGAATTTTCCCATAAGTGATAATTGTGGTAAGAAACACCCTGGAACTTTCCTGAAGGGAATGGGAGTTTGTTATAAGTACGGAGAAAAAGGACATCAAGTATGTGACTGTAAGGGTAATAAAAATGTTTCAAATGTACAATGCTTCATTTACAAGGAGTTGGGACACTATGCAAACCAATGTCCAAATCATCGGAGTATGCCCCAAATGTTGCTATTGGATAATAATAAAGTTATGATACTACTACAGACGAGGAGGGATGATTAGATTTCTTATGTTGTTATTAAAGAATTTTTTCATTTGAGTGTTGTATCAACAATGTACTGTTTATAATAATTATGGAGTATATAAGGATTGTACTACAGTACTATTTTATTAAGGACTTGAGATTGTGTGGAACAATGAAAAGTGACTCAATAGCAGGTTAAATTTTTGGAAAATATGTGGTTGAGAGAAATATAAACCATAATATGGTTCTGATATTGAGGTAGTTATTTTGGAATAATACATGATTGATTTAGATAAATTATATTGGATATTCTTGACTACCAAGAAAGTGATTAATGATATTCCATCATTGTTTGAGTTTACAACATTTTTGGATAGAAGGAGTATATCCAGTATTCTATAAGGAATAAGGAATCATGAATGTAATCAATAAGGTTTTATGGTGATTCAGGATGTTGTAGTGTTTTAAAAGAATACATGATGAAGGTGTTCACATGTTATTACGCGGAAAAAAGGATCTTCATTGTGTTTAATTTCCATATAAATTTTCGACTGTGAGTTTGGACAGAAGTATTTTGTATAATTCTAGTTTGAGATTATTTTTGGATTTCCATAAATGGAAAACCCAGAGGTCGGGCAGCAACCTGTCGCGTCCGGCAAGGCCACGAGACTTGAACCCACAACCGAAGGGTGACAAGGGTGTATCACCTACCACTGGCCCACGTGATGTCCTAGATTGAATAAAGTAGTCTTTTTTAAAAAAATTATGGTAGATGAATTATAAAGTCATTTTTTTAAACCCTATACGAATAGGATAAATAGAATATTATTTTTAAGTTCTATTATATTTTAGAGTGAAAGATGAGTTTGTGGTAGAAATTAGTTAAAGGATGGGACTCTACTTGTCAAGTATATATTTTTCTTCTTCTCTTATTCTATGAAGAAATTAATTCTTGTACTTTAGTTAAGGGATCTTAAAATAAATAATGTGTTATCCTAATACCATATGTTTTGTTGAACCGATGGTATTTTAAATCATCATAGATTGATGAATTTAAGGCCCTTAACTTTACACTTGTTTGTGATTGATGACCTCAATCACTACCTATAAATATTTATTTTTTTCCCCCAATTATATATCTCTAATTTCAACCAATTTTCTCCTAATTGAGATCATAATCTTGTGGTGACCCTTTCATTTTCCATTTCCTCTTATTAAGACTAAATTTTATTAACTTAATTTCCGATGTCGGTTTTCCCAAAGGTATTTTCTATTTTCAAACCTTTTATTTTCGAAAAATAATTTCAAATTGTGAGGACGCAATTTATTGAAGGAGGGAAGAATGTAACACCCCAAGATTTCATAGTATGTTATTTCTTCAATGTAATTGAATAACTTGCACTACATGCAACACCAAGTTCTAGCGCACCATGACTTACCAAACAAGCCATTCAAAAGTGGTTATGAATATTATTAACTGAATTTTGAAATTTATATAATCCTTATAATTTTAGAATCCTTATTATGATTTTCTTAGAAATAATGTAAAAACAAATACATTTTTTTAGATAAAAGAAGTATTTTTCAAAAAATGAAATTTTACCGCCTTTTAATGGCGAAGAATTCTTAAATCCAATATTTGAAACTTTTATATATTCAGTTTGACAAAATAAAATTTTTCTCTAGAATCGGGACATATGAATTTATTTTTGATAAATTTTTTCTGTTTTTATGATAACTTTCATATTTGGGTGAATAGTGAAAAATATAATATTTTAACTGAAAACAAATTTTTAAATAAAAATAATGTATATTGTTAAATTATACATTTTAATGTTTTTTAAGAACAAATAGATTAATTTTTTACCATTTAATCCAATTATAGTCATTTTAAGTAATTTCACTTTGAAATTGGACATAAACAAGTGTCAAACTTTTGGTAGTTATTATTTCTTAAAAATACACCTTTTAGTTTTGACAGCGGGAAATAATTTTAAATTAATAAATGAAACTTATATGTTTTGAATTTGGTAAAATAGACTTCATTATTGAATTCATAATATCAAAATTATCTTAGGGTGAATTTTTTGTATTTTTTTGAAAACTTTTAATTTTTGATGAATAGTGAAAAACACTGAGTTATAGTTTAGAACTGAATTTTTATTTAAATAATTGTTTATTTTATTTAAATTTAATTATGGTAAAAATAGTTGCATAATACCTATATAAGTTCAATGTAATCCACTAGAGTTAGTTTATATTAATTTTAGATATATAAAAATTTTATTGAACTTTTCACCGTCTTTTACCAACCTTCTAGAAGAATTTGGAAATTCACATAAAAATAATTTTACCACTTCTATGAGTGGAATTTAAAAAATCCGAGAAACATAGTTAATATCAAGTAGTAAAATGTGGTTCAATGAGATGATAATATTTTTTTGTGAATAGTAACTTTTTTACTTTTATTTACCACGGTAAAAAGTAAATAGGGTAATTAAGGGTAAAAATGATATTATTATTACCCTAACACATGTCCTAATTCTATTGGATAAGTATAATTCAACCAAAAACAACCTTAGGAATAAAATATGAACCTCTTTGTTCCACTTGGATTATATTAGTACATTTATTATTATTTAATTCAAAGAAGAGTTAAAAGAGTTGAAATCAAAGTTTAATAACTAAAACATTTTTAATATAGGTTTATAAATAAGATAAATTAGATTAAAAATATTAATTAGAAATATAAAAATATTTCCTAAATAATGGTATTTTATTTATAATTTTTAAACAATAAATAATTTAATTTATTTATGACACAATTATGATGCAGTAATTACCTTATTAGTGAAATATTAAAATAATTGATATTATAAATACCCTAATAAATATAATTTGAGACTTTTAATGAATTCCACGAATTTTATTGGTTAATATGACATGTTATTATTGATTAAATGAATTTATTTCGAATTAATAAAGTTATTAAGACTTTAAAAAAAATCAATTATTAAATAGTGTCAAAATTGACATAAATGAGTTTTTAAAATAAATATTATATTATTAATTGAAATAATATTCCTAAAAATCTAAGGTTCGGAAAAAGGACTTATATTATTATCGGTATGTCATTAGTGAACCAGTTGGGGTTCGATTGGTAGTTTATAGTAAGTTTATTAACTATAAAATATAAAAATAGAAAGAGACATAGTAAATGTCAAACTATTTAACTAAGAGTTAAATCTAAAAGATAAGGGTAAAAAAGTGACTCAAACTTGTCTAAAATCTATTGTATGAGTGGTTTTCGACCCATACCCACCTTATACTTTAAATAATCTTGTTTGGAGCCATTATAAACCGAATATGAATTTATTATAAAATAAAACTTTAAGATTTTCCTAAAGAGCCCATCCTCCCCCTTATAAAAGGACACCACTTCTAACCAATTCCTCACACCTCTCAAGCCTTTTGGATCATCCAACATCTGCCCAATTAATCTCCCTACATATCTCTCATACTACTATAAGCCTTACCTTAGGTATAAGGCACTTCAAGATTCCTTTTTGGTTCAAACCAAAGGGAGTTACCCAAATTAAAGATAACGATTTCTCTTAGCTTATTTTCTTTTATTTTACTTCTCCAACCCCTAAAATCTTCTTATTATTTTCTTTTGTAACAAAAAAAGTATCCTAAATATACTAGGAAATTGTTATGAGAAGTATTCAAACTACACTTACACACACCTCCATCTAATGGGTGAAGAACATAATGTTTCTGTGGATGGCAACCAAACGCCTCACGAAATGATGATTGTTCAATTATCTCCTACCGCCTCTCATGGTGGCCATTATGAATGAACTATACTTAAATATGTTATTTATTTTATATATAAGCTTCTATATTTCCATTTTATAGCATATCATGATTCGTTTCATGTTGTATATATATATACGATAATTTCATTTGAGGAAGTGCGGACTACCGCCCCCTCAAAGTGATATGACTCGTTCATACCATACATGGAACGTATAAAGGATGGTGTTAATGAACTTAAGTATCATATATAAGATATTATATTATACTGGAACAATAATATACTTATGTATCATTTGGTTTTGATTCCTTTTAAAATGAAAAATGAAATGGAAGTAGTGTTCGTGCGTACGTACGGACTACCGTCTCCACGAACACGATGAGATTCATTCCCCATCATATCCATTCAAGAATAATTTTCATTTGAAGATTAAAAATAATGTTTAAGGACTTTATATAATTCTGGATATAAATAAGATACAACCTATGGATAAAAACCACAGCTTATATAACAAAACATATAAAAAAACGAGTAAGTGAACACCTGTAACGACGATAATACTAAAATATTATAAACAAAGAAATATTAAAAGATCATATATGATATCATATTTATGTATATGATTCTTATATAATTTAATAACAATTATTTAACTATTATACATAAGGTTAAACTACTCTCGACCAAGGAAAAGTACATGGTAATGGTTTACTTCACAATCTCTTCATTATACGAGGTTGTTTATACATAATTATCTACTGGGACCTCTTTATCATCCACATCCATGTTTCATAAAAATATATTCCAAAACATTTTTACTATTTACAAGACAATGGGTTAAAGTCATTTATACCCTTATGTGTTTTTAAAGGAATCTTTCCGACTTTTTCCAAACAAGGTAGTTTTTGACCTTTTCGACAAATTTAAGGTAAGAATGTTTTTTTAACTTATACGGCAGGTGCAGCAATTTTCTTATGTTATAAACTCATCGAAGCATACATTACAAGATTATAAGATTATTTTGAATGTAAAGGTTTTATTTTATAATTATGTGACTTTTAAATGATTTAAAAATGTATATTTTAAGAATTTGTGAAAGGTACACTTTATCAAGATCAGAATTTTAAATGTTTTAAAGATCTATCTTTCTAAATATTTTTAATTTATCTCCATGTTTTCAAAATTAATTTAAGGATTTATTTATATGGAAATGAATGTTTTGAAATGATATTTCTTTTCAAAAGTTTCAAAGCGTCATGGGACACTTTTATTCAAAAATACCTTTTAAATTACTTCCTTATTAAATGTGTGACTTTTAAATGATATAAAAAAAGAGATATTTCTCTCCAATAGTTTTGATTTAATCTATGTCAACATCCTTTGATGGATTTTAAGCTTATTTGAATTTGATTTATTATGATACAAAACTTCCATATTGTATTGATGGTTTTGTGATATGTTTGACTGTGGATGTGCTATTTTTTATACCATTCATGGTTTATGGAGAATGTATTGACATTTAGTATGCTAGTTTTAATATTAATGTTTATGTTATGTTTAAACCTATTCATATGAGGAATGCATTGGACTTAGTAAGTGATGGGTGGATCCCGCAATAGCTCCTCAATGCATCTGTAGGTCTCATGAGATAAACTACTGTCTTGACACAAGGCCTTGAAAAAATCTTATTTGTAGTCTTGGCACAAGGCCTTGACTATGTGGTTATGATAGTCTAGCATTATGCATTCCATCATTATAAAAGTGTTTATTGATTTTTCAGGTGATTATTCGACTAGTAGAATATCTATGTGAATAAGTAAATGGCATTATTTCATTTTTTTCCATATTATGCTGATGTTCAAGTTTAAAAGTCTTTTGTTTTAGTTATACATTACATTAAATGTTTATGCTTATTTATGAAAGTTTCTGCTATATTGTTATCCTTACTAAGCATTTGAACTTACCCCTTTCTATTTTTTATTTTTCCCAGGATTCCAAGAGGTGTATTGTGATTGATATGAAGGGTTAAGCCAAGGGAATAATGGAATTCATAAAGGATTATTTATGTTATTTTGTATGTTATAAAGTGTAATGTAACATTCATGTATGTAATCTATTTTCCAAGACTGCTAAACTGATCGGTCCTTCGGGACATGATTCCTTGTAATCCTTCCAATGTATTAAAATAATGCACTGACTCTTGGTAACTAGGGTCGGGGCGTTACAATTTAAGTTCACATCATACGTTTTGATTATATTTGGGACTTGAGTCCAAAATGACATCGATAAGTCAAATACTACCAAAGTGGTAATTATTCCATCATCTCGAGAATAATATTCATGAAATAAAAAATAAATTTTACACATTATTTATTTTTAAATCAAACGGTTAATTATATTTAGGAAAAATGAATTATGTTACAATAATGGAGATGGTAAGACATATGTACGCATGATTAACTTGTCCATTTCTCAATGAATATTATGGAAGGAAGATTAGTATGATTTTATGATTAAATATTGATAATAATATAATTAATATCATATAAATAATTTAAATTTACATTTACATATCATCAATGTGATTTGGTTTTTAAAAACAAATCACATCGCTTTGTGGATATGGTAGTTCACACGTATGCACGAACGATGTTATCATTTTTACATGCATAGAAAGTAAGAAAATAATTGTTAAATTATTATATAATAATGATAAATATGTCATGAATATAATATATAAATATTAATTCAATCATTATAACCATTATTGAGAGTCAGTAATCTGAAATGAATTATATTGGTTCGTGGAGGTGATAGTTCACACGTACGTAGAAACAGTTAATTCATTACCCATTTGATGGAATCATAAATGGATTTAGGTGATTGTGTTGACATTATAACATGTAATTTTATTAATTATGTATTATTTATTAACTAAAAATGATGGGATAAGATTTTAAGGAAGTGAAAGAAAAAAATAAAATAGAAACACTTAAATAAAGACATTAAATTTACTTCATAAGATCACCTTTGATTAACACATTACCACATATAAAGAGGCTGTTTTACCAAAAATAAAGACTCTATAAAATGGGTAGTTATTCTAGGAAGGTTTATAGTAAGATATTTTCCAATACAAATAGTTTTTTAAGTTCATGTAATAGATATTAATGGGTTCCCTTTTATAAAATAGAGGAGGGGAAATCATGGAATTATTAAACGTATTAAATTAATATAAATTCATTCTCTAATTCAAATGGATCTAAACTAAATTATTTACAATATAGGATTATTTAGGGTTGAATTAACTTCATAAAAATAAAATTAGACATGTTTCGATAATTTTTTTAATACTTATCTTTTTGTTTTAACCCTTATTAATTCTTATCGTGACCTTATATAATTTTGATTTTGAGAGTAAATACAATTACCATAAAATTCCAAATTAACTAAAATGAGTCATTAATGAAACTTTAAGTCGTACCCCAATCATTTTTATGATGTCTATATTTTTTAAAATTTTATATCATCTAATAAAATATTATTATTTTTAAATCACATAAATGTCAATTCTGACATAATTCAATAATTGACTTTTTATAAATATCATAAAAACTTCATTACATTGGATAAACTACTCTAAATCACCTGTAAAATGTAAAAGTGATCCATAAAATTTGTGTATGGCATCAAATAATTAATATTATTATTATTTAATTATTATTAATATAATTTATTTGATTATTCCTTTAATAAATCTATTACTGCATCATCATTGGGTCAAAATTAAATTTAATTATTTAATGTCTAAAAATTATAAATAAACTATCATGAGGATGATGAATATTTTAGATTTAAAATGACTACTTATAGTATAATTCATCTTCAATATAACCCTATATTATAAATGGTTCACTTATAGAAAATATGAGTATGGTATTTCTAAATTATCTTTAAATAAAATATAATAAATGTCATATTATTACCAAAGTGACGTAAAAGGTTATAATTTTTCCCTAATATTTTTTCTGCTCTAAACCCACCCACCAGATTAAATTAATACATGTTTTAGGGTAACTTTATAATATCATGAAAGTATTTTTTTTACCCTTATTTACCTGATTTACCCTTAACCATGGTAAATAAAATACTAACGTTACTATTCACCAAAAAAATAAGTTGATCATATTAGGACCGAATTTTCATACTAATTATAAACATGAATATAGTTCATTAAAAATTATATTATTGAAAGTGGCTAAATTAATCTGAACACTAATCCCACAGATGTGGCGAGAATGTGAGTAAAAGAGACGTTCAAAATATCAATATGTTTTGATATCAAATTCCAATTTAAAAATTATTACCATGAAATAAATTGGATTAAAATTTTTATTAATAATATTTTTTAATTTAAAATTCAAATTAGTTATAATAATTATTTAAATGAAAAATCATTTTTTAACTATAATGTAGTATTTTTCACTATTCACCAAAAATGAATCTTGTTTCTCAAAAGTTCCAAAAAATTCATCCAAAGTAAATTTTGATACTTTGATTCTAATAAAAAGTATTATTTTTTAAAATATAATTTATTAAGGTTAAAAAAATAGTTTTAAAATGGGTTCTCTATCAAAATATGGTAAAACTTGAGTTTTAGAAAAATCCACCTCTTATCTGTAAAATTGAATTTGTTCTTTTATAATATCTAGAAAACACATAAGATGAATTTCAAAAATTATATTGAATATATTATATATTTATTTATTTAATAAAATCCATTAAAAGATATTTATTAATTTATTGGTATAAAACCCATGTGTGCTTGTTTAAATTGTTTTTCATAAAAATAATTCCTTTTATTTTAAAATCGGTTTTACATTCATTTATAATTAATTTTTCACCAAAAAATTAATTAAATATACTTGTGTAAACCATATTTTCATAATTCATTTAATAATTTTTATTCCCTTAGTTCTAATGGAAATTTTCTAAATGGTAACACGTAAATATTATTTAGTTATTCAGGTAAGCTTGATGGAGCTTATCAGGTACGCTATAGAGTAGAGTGTTCACATTTAAAAAAATCCGGATGTTAAAGTTTAGCTACTTTACATTTAATATATTGTATCATTATTCTATTATATTTCATGATAATCAATATTTTATTCTATGTTCTTTATCCCACAGGATTTTGATTCTAAAATTACCAAAGCTATAAGGGTTTTTTACCTCAAATTCCTTTTGTTGACTTGCATTTTTTTGAAAAAAATAATTTCATTTTTTTGGTGTATATGATTCTTATTTTGTTGAAAAAACATTAAATATATTTCATTATGGTTATTACAATTTAAATTTAAATCACTCTCTCATTCATGGGTTTCTATTTAAATGTTACTGAAGTCGTAGGTTTTATATTCCAAACAATATAACAAAATATGGATCTCTAAAATTTGATAAAATCTCTAGGAATTTTTTTTAGTCCTTAAATACAATATCAAAATATTTTTTATTACCCTATTCATATACATGGTGTTCTATCATTACCATTTATTTTATATTAATTTGGAAGTTTAATAGTATTTTAAAACCAATTTGGTTTTCAATAAAAGTATTTAAATATATATATATATGAGGAATTTATTTTATTGATAATATTGTTATCTTTGAAACCATATATTTTTTCTATATATATTTTAATTTAGAAAATTGAATGAAATAACTTTATATAACCATAAATTTCTTTTCAATCATTTTGTTAGGAAATTATTTTAATTTTTTGTATGGGTTGTGTTTATAAAAAAGATTCCCTTTTAGTGTTTCTGAGTGAACATATATTTCCACCAACTTTATAGTTTTTTTTGAAAAATTATTCTATTATTTATGTGCTTTAAATGAAATTATTTTTCTCATACTTTTTTAAATTTTTCATTTAAAATAATTTCAAAAGATTAATGATATTTATAATTTTCTATGTGATTTTTTCCCAAAATTCATAAAAAGTTGTTTATAATTTAATTCATTGTGATTTAACATATTTTATACTTTATGTTGAATGATATTAAAATATTTACATCCACCTTATCTCTATTTTCATCTTATTTAGTAATATTTTCTATAAATTATCTTATTTTTTACTGTATTTTTCTTACCTAACTATCAATTATGGATAAGTATAAATTTTCTTCAAATTCACATCACTTGTGAATACTATGTTTTACATTTAATTTATTGGTTGGTGTTGACATGGAATCCATATATTGATTTATTGTGGAAAATTATTGACATATCCATATATAATTCATATTTATGGTGTAAATACTATATGTACAATTATCTTGATTAAAAGATATTTACTTATAATGTTTCTAAATATATTTTCTTACCCAATTTATCTATGGGTATTTCATGATATGATTATTGATGGAATTATGAATAGTTTACTTATGTGGTTCCTTTTTAAAAGCATGAGAAACCATTTTATTTCCTAGTGTTATTTATGATATGATGATGGATTTTTTGTGGAAAACATATTTATGGATTATGAAGGAGTCATATATGTCCCTCAAATGACTTATTCTAGGTTTATATATCATGTGATAGTTAAGAATGGATATAATTAGTTTGTTCAAACCAGTGTGGGAATGATGTGTTTTCACACATTTTCAAGTGTGAACATAATTATTTTTTTCACATAGGGATGGGAAAATTAGTTTTCTCTTAATGTTTTTCCAATTATTATGTTTTTTCTACATTTTTATTTTTATTCCCATGAATACTTTATGATATTATGGATATTTTTTATTAACTCATATTTACATACTATTTTTATTCAAGTATTATCTTATATCAAGCCTTATTATATGATTTATGATCTATTATTTTTTTGGGAATAAATTTGTTTAGTATCCTGATTATAAACATATAATTATTTAATTCTCCCTCATGAACATTGAGTTTTATTAGTTATGTTCACCCATAAAAAAAATCTGATCCCACCCCTTTCTTATGTTTTTATTTCCCCAGGAAATGAATAAATTTTATACATATGAAATGTATGGGATAGTTTGGTAAGAACCTGGTTCCTAGTTTTGAGGTACGGGTTTATTATTTTCTCATTTCTTTAAGTGTTTTTAAGAAAATAAGGAAAATGGGGGAAAATCCCAAATTTTAGAAGTACACATCGTGTACTTTTTCCACACGCCGTGTACTTCTAGCCGTATGGGATTAGTACAAGGGGAATATGGCCATGCCATGGATGAAGGGTGTAGGAACCAACTACACACCGTTTAGTGGTCCTTTACACGTCGTTTAGTCAGTCGGTAGGCGAATAGTAAGGTGGTGGCTAGCTGTGTGACAGCACACGACGTGTACTCGTGAAGACACGCCGTGTAGTCATGTCGGTAGGTGAACTGTGGCGTGCTAGTGGGAATCCCCCGAGGTACAGTTTAAAAATGGGAAGTATGCACCGTGTACACGGAAGTACACACCATGTAATTTGTTTTTTTTTTTGCTTAAATTGGGAAGTAGCCTCCCCTGTTCATAGGGAAGGAAAAGAACCGGAGGAAGGAGCAGGAGGGGATGACCAAACCTTTGAGGACCCGTCGATCGCTAACTAGGAAATGCGCTTGAGGTCACGTGGTGAACCGGGTTCGGGGCACCCGTTGAGTGGCACCCAGAACCGGGACATTACAAAGTGGTAACATAGGGTTTATTTTCTTTGACTTAATATTTGTAGCCTTAGTCAGGGATAGGACGGGAATGGCAGTTTGTAACAAGTTGTGCCCGAGCGTAGCTAACCCGTGTATAGTGAAAAGCCAATTTACCTCGAATTTCAATTTTACTGATTTTTCAATTTACAGTTGATGTGATTTCACCGTTGGGCGATGCACTTGTGATTGTGTTGTTCATATTTTATCTATGGGTTCTATTTAGTTGCAACCCAATGAGATGAGGGTATGCCATCTCATGCATCATTTAGGAATATGCTAGAAATCACATGCCTTGCATAGATTCGATTCCATGTAGGTGTGTTATAAATTTCATGTTGTTGTGATAGTTGTTGTGCTCGAAAATCATGTTATTGTGAAAGCTGGTTGATAAATATATGCTATGTGATAGGATATTTTGTATGATCCAGTTTATAGAATGAACTCTGATCTTTGGTTTTTGGGGAGTATGGGCCCCCATTAACTGGAATTTGGTGGATCATTGACTATTTGTATTGTTATAACACAGATAAGAAGTCAAACTTTGATTCGTGGGGAGTATGGGCCCTCACGGGTCAGAATTTGGCACTTAGGTGTTGTTTTTCAGTATTTTCTGGGCATCCGAGTAGTTTGTAAGGCATACTGTCTCGAAAAACCAGTATACATGTCATGTAGTGCTTTACACACGCCATGTGTGTTCTTCTGTTTGTGAAGAAAAATAAAAATTTTTAGTACACGCCTTGTACCCGGAGTACACGTCGTGTAGTCTCTTCCCATGTCACAAACCATGTGGGCGGTGATACGGGAAGGGGGAAATGTTAGGGGAGAACACGCCATGTACCGGATGTACACGCTGTGTAGTGTTGACCTGTAAACCCGGCCGTGTAACTAACAACATGGGCCGGTGTAGTCGTTTCTTGAACATGCTGTGTCAATGAAGAACACGTCGTGTAGTGTGACTTGGGGACCCGGCCATGTAACTAACAAACACGGGTTGGGGAAATCCCTTCGTATACACGCCCTGTGTATATAAAACACACCGTGTAGGTTGAGCTGTGTATCCGGCCGTGTAACAAACAACATGGGGCAGTAGAGCTCTTCTAAGAACACACCGTGTACCTGTAAAACACGTTGTGTAGTCTTTTCTGAGGATAGCCCATGTGGACATAGCCATGTGACTGGGAAACGGGGTAGTGTACATGCTGTGTGCGGGTGTTACAAGTCGTGTAGTGTCAAGATGTGTAGTTGGCTGTGTCACAAACGACACGGGCAGTTGGAAATAACACCATACACACTGTATAGATGATATACACGCCGTGTAGTTTTTCTCAAATCAGAGATGTGTGGCTCAGCCATGTAGAAGGATCCGGGCAAGGGAAGATAAGTCAAGTACACACCGTGTAGTCATTATACACACCGTTTAGTCATTATACATGTCGTGAAGTCTTGTTTTGAAAATATTGAAATGCCTTCTTCCTCTTGTTTCCCTTTTGGTTTCTTCGTTTTCAGTCTTGTTAATCTTGAATCTAAGGTGTGTTTTTGACCTTGTGGTGTCATGCCGCCTAGATGACCGCGTGTTGTTCGCCAGGAGAGCGGCGATGACTATACTTCAGAGATGGTGGGCCATGGGATACCAGTAGATCCTTTAGCAGAGCCAGATGCGGCGCCAGCCATTATACCAGACACAGGCACAGAGGCGCAGTTCCATGAAGGCTTTATGCGGTTCATGCAGACCTTTCAAGGAGCACCGCAGGCTGCCACATATATGGCTGAGCTGACTCGCATATTCCAGAAGAAGCATCCACCTACATTTTCTGGGGATGGCGGACCACAGGCTGCGGAGTCTTGGATGGGATCGATGCAGACAATTTTCGAACATCTTGAGACGCCTCCAGGGTGGAGGGTCAAGATCGCGATGTATATGATGCGTGATTCCACTAAGAGGTGGTGGGATGTTACCACCCAGTCAGAAAATCACAGAGACATGGTGTGGGAAGATTTTCAGGCAGTCTTCTATGAATTTTTCTTCCTAGAGACACTGAGGGCAGACAGAGCTCAAGAGTTCATGAATCTGCCGCAGGGTGCTATGTCGGTGATGGACTATTCTGCTCGCTTTACCGAGCTTCATCATTTTTCACCTGTTCGGGTGGGAGATGAGACGCTGAGAGCCAGACGCTTCGAGGATGGTCTTCAGCATGACATCCAGGCACTGGTGAATGTTTTCAGGTAGCCTTTAGTACACGCTATAGTAAATCACGCACTAATTACAGAGAGAAACCTGCGGGAATCTAGTGGTGTGGGCCAGGGCGGTTCAGCACCAGTTACTGGTACTATTTCTGCTGGTAAGAGGAAGAGATGGATGGACTTCTCTCGAGGTGGCAGTGCCATCCAGGCAGTTTCTTCAGGTGGCCAGGTAATGTGCTACCAGTGTGGTAAGGAGGGGCACAATAGACCGCAGTGTCCACGAGACCCAGTGGAGTGCCGAGCTTGCGGCAAGATGGGTCATCTTCAGTGCTTTTGCAGGGCATTTCCACCGATTGATAGTGATATGGGTTCTGTGCAGACTCCGCGAGTGGGAGCAGGACTAGTAGCTTTTTACCAGTCAGGGAACTATATTACGTCAGGGTGAGCAGGAAGAGATGGTGGTCATGGCTGTGGTAGCCAGGCACTATGATCTCAGAGGCAGCAGGGTGGGATAGCTCAGGGTAGCCAGGCTGTGTCGCAGGGCTGCAGCACTGGTCAGGCATATACAGTGCAACAGAAACAGCAATAGAAGGATCCTGAACCTTCTACAGTCATAGGTACTATTCTAGTAGCTTCTGATTCATCCTCAATACTTTTTGATACGGGTGGTACACATAGTTTCATATATGTACCTGTTGTGAAGAGCCTTAGGATCTGTGTTTCTTCTTCTTCTGATGTTATGACTCTAGACACTCTGTTGGGAACTAGAAAGTCTGGCGTACGTCGGTTCAAGGAGTGCACCCTTGAGGTTGGTGGGTGTCATTTCCTTTGGGACCTCTAAGTCTTAGAGATGACAGCTTATAAAATCATTCTTAGGATGGACTGGTTAGTTCCTTTTTGAGCCTTTGTAGACTACTATCATCATAGGATGAGTTTCACGTCACCTGAGGGCGGAGAGTTTCTATACAAGGGCGAGTGGGATGTTCAGGCAAGTCGAGCTCGACCAGAGCATCGTGGGTGAGGTGAAGTCACAACCCAGATTGCGATTTTATATTTGGATGACCAGGGTACTTGTCAGAATGATTTCCCTCCAGTGGTTGATCGTTTCAGGGACGTCTTCCCGGACGACTTTTCAGGTCTTCCACCAAAGCATGAGGTGTATTTCTCTATTGATCTTGTGCCAGGAGTAACACCGGTGTCCATTCCTCCTTATAGGATGGTCACACCTGATTTGCAGGAGCTCAAGAGGCAGTTAGAGGAGTTACAGGAAAAGGGTTTTATTCGACCCAGTACTTCTCTGTGGGGTTCGCCGATCCTTTTTGCGAAGAAGGTGGATGGTACCCTTAGACTCTGTGGGGATTATCGGAAGCTGAACCAGTTGAAGGTTAAGAACTGATATCCCTTTTCGAGGATTGATGATCTTTTTGATCAACTTCGTGGAGCACGAGTGTTCTCGAAGATTTACTTGAGATCATGATATCATCAGTTTCGCGTGAGACCATCGGATATACTGCTTACAGCCTTTCAGAGTGGATATGGTCCGTACGAGTACTTGGTTATGTCGTTCGGACTCATGAACGTGCTAGCAGTTTTCATGGCCTCGATGAATCGTGTGTTCCATCCTTATCTAGATTCTTTTGTGGTAGTATTCATGGACGACATCTTGGTGTACTCTCACACTCAACATGACCATTCCACCCATCTTGAGTTGTATTGAGTACACTGAGAGAGCATCGGCTATATGCTAAGCTCTCAAAGTGCCCCTTTTGTATAGACCAGATTCACTTTCTGGGTCATATCACCTCAGAGGCAGGAGTTTCCGTGGACCCAGAGAAGGTGAGAGCAGTAGTTTCCTAGGAGCATCCTAAGAACATGTTTGAGATACAGAGTTTCTTAGGGCTGGCTGGTTACTACATACATTTCATCTAGGACTTCTCCTACTTAGCAGCGCCGTTGACGGGTTTGACTAAGAAGGGTGTGAAGTTCGTTTGGACAGAAGCTTGCAAGACATCCTTTCAGGACCTGAAGGGATGGTTGACATCATCACCAGTTCTGATACTCCCAGAGCAGGGGAAGAGCTATACAGTTTACTATGATGAATCAGGTATTTTCCTGGGAGTCGTGTTGATGAAGGGAAATTGAGTAGTTGCGTTTGGGTATCTGCAGTTGAGGCCACATGAGAGGAATTAACCAACTCATGATCTCATGTTGGCTGCAGTTGTTCATGTGTTGCACTGTTGGAGACATTATCTGTTAGTAGAACGTTTTGTGGTATTCACCGACCAAAAAAGTCTCAAGTATATCTTTACTTAGCGTGACTTGAATCTAAGGCAGTGAAGGTTGGTCGAATACCTTCAATCCTTCGATTTTTAGCTTGCCTATACACCTGGTAAAGGAAATGCAGTAGCTGATGCACTGAGCAGGAAGGCTTAGATACAGGCTGTGTAGGAGGCCAGTGGTGAGTTGCAGCTTATGGGTTTGTTCTCTGAGATACATTTGGAGGTGCATGATAGTCAGGGGAAAACTTATCTTTCTTCTTTAGCTGTGACTTCTACCCTCCTGGATAGATTGAGGATGAGACAAGTATCTGATTTAGAAGTCCTAGTTCTACGGGGTCTGTGGCAAGTGAGGACCCTCCTCCTGGTTGGACGATAGGCGATGATGAAATTCTGCGTTTCTATGGACGAGTGTGGGTTCTAGGGGATATACGCGAGGAGCTGATGCGGGAGTTTTATGCTTCAGCTTGGGAAGTTCATCCCGGGGTTACCAAGATGTATCGAGACTTGAGACATCAGTACTAGTGGCCGAGTATGAAGAGAGATGTGGATAGTTTTGTTACAAGGGGTTCCACCTATCATCAGGTGAAGGCGGAGCATCAGAGACCAGCTGGACTGTTACAGAAGTCACCCATTCCGGAGTGGAAATGGGATGATGTTATGATGGATTTCTTGACTGGTTTGCCGAGGTCACCTCGGGGAAATGATGTCGTGTGGGTTATTGTGGACAGACTCACGAACGTATCTCACTTTTTGCCGATCAAGGAGACCTTCGGTGTTGACGAGAACAGGAAGTTGTATATCCAAGAGATCATAAGTCTTCATGGGGTCCCTTGTTCTATCATTTCAGATAGGGATTCCCATTTTATGTCTCATTTCTGGCATATTTTTTAGAGGGCCCTGGGTACATAGGTGCTTCTGAGCACGGATTACTACCCACATACTGATTTCCAGTTAGAGTGTACCATACAGGTGCTTGAGGACATGTTGCGAGCATGCGTCCTAGACTTTGGGAGCTCTTGGGAGAAGCACATACCCCTATTCGAGTTTTCCTATAATAACAGTTTTCAGGAAACTATAGTGATGGCACCATACAAGGATTTTTATGGTAGGCCATGTCGATCACCTTTGTGCTGGTCAGAGGTAGGTGAGGCAGCTTTGCTGGGACCACGTCTCATTCAGGAGACTTCTGAGAAGGTCCAGTTGATTCAGAAGTGGATGGATACCACGCAGTCTCGTCATAAATCTTATGCTGATTGCTGCAGATGACCTTTGGATTTTGTGGTCGGGGATCAGGTCTTCTTGCAAGTTTCTCCAAGGCTAGGACACAAGCGGATCAGGAGACAGGGTAAACTTTCACTGAGGTATGTGGGGCTATTTGAGATTCTGGAGAGAATCGGGTCAGATGCCTATCAGCTGTAGTTACCACAGAGGTATCGGGCCATGCATGACATCTTCCATGTATCTCAGTTGTGTCGCAATCATTCAGACCCATCTCACGTCTTTCAGCCTGAGGAGGTTGATCTTCAAATGGATGCTTCCTTTGAGAAGCATCTGATCATATCATTGACAGGAGCACAAAGGTTCTATGAGGTCGGTCTGTTCCTCTCATATGGGTGTTATGGATGCATGGCCGAGTTCAAGACGAAACCTGGGAGTGGGAGACCGATGTACGTGCTCAGTGGCCGGAGTTGTTCACGGCTTTATCTTCACCACCCTTGAAGTGCAATTCGGGGAAAAATTTCTTTAAGGGGGGAAGTTTGTAAGAACCCGGTTCTTAGTATTGAGGTATGATTTTCTTCTTTTCTCCTTTCCTTAAGTGTTTTTAAGAAAATAAGGAAAATGGGGGAAAATCCCAAATTTTGGAAGTACACGCCATGTACGTTTTCCACACTCCGTGTACTTCTGGCCATGTGGGATGAGTACACGGGGCGTGTGGCCCTGCCAGGGATGAAGGGTGTAGAAACCAACTACATGCCATTTAGTGGTCCTTTACATGTCGTGTAGTCAGTAGACAGATGAATAGTAATGCAGGGGCCAGCTGTGCAACAGCACCTGCCGTGTACTCGTGAAGACATGTTGTGTAGTCATGTCGGCAGGTGAACAGTGCCGCACTAGCGAGAAGCCGCCAGAGGAACTGTTTAAAAATGGGAAGTACACGTCGTGTACTTGGAAGTACACTCCGTGTACTTGGTTTTTTTGCTTAAAATGGGTAGTAGCCTCCCCTGTTCATAGAGAAGGCTTAGAACCGGAGGAAGGAGCGGGAGGGGACGACCGAACCTTTGAGGATCCGTTGATCACAAACCGGGAAACTGTTTCCGCCTCGGACGATCTCGTTGGAACCGCACGGGTATGCCCTTCGTTCTCCTTAAGATATTCTTACCAATTCTTTCCCAGGGAAATGTTATTTACATTTGAACAAGTTTTCTTCTGCATCATATCTACGTCGTTCTTGGGCGTTTCTGGAATCGACGTTCACGTATAACCTTTATTGTCATTTAAGGTAGGTGGTTTGGTGTTTATTTTCAACAGTTGTGTGTTTTGTGTTTTTTTTAGCTATGAACCCATATTTGGGGTGTCATGTGGCTGAGGTTGTGGAAATTTTAAATACCTAGAATTTAATAGGTAATTAATTGTGATATTATAATGCTATTTGGGATCGCTGCTTGGATCCAGGACCACCCCGAGGGTGCGTTCTTCTGTTTAGCCGTTTGGCCAGGATAACTGAGGGTATGCCTTGTTTATATATTCCTTTAATGAAATGATTGAAGAATTTCCTTGAGAGAAATTTCTTGTTTTACTGCTTGTTTACATGTAGGTCTTGGCCCGGTTACCTATTTATCATGAGGGCGGTGTTGTGATTAGCCTGTGGGCATTGTACTACCAAGCCTGTGGGAAACTTCTTCTGTGCCTGTGGGCAGCTGATTCTATGCCTGTGGGAAACACTTATTACACCTGTGGGCAATATCCGTATGCCTATGGGCAGATTCTTGTGGTTGGATTCTCTTTACCTGAGGGTAGGAGTTATACGTGTCTGAGGACATTGGCTGTTTACTTATTTACTGTGGGGATATTTTAAATTAAGTGATTAAATGGATATTAAAAGGCAATATAACTGGTTAAGTTAGTTACTTTCAGTAATGCTTACTTTATTGTATTTAAATACTGCACACTGCTATTGCCTGATTTCACACAGTTGGGCATGGGCCTTTGGTGGGTGCCTACTGAGATATATTTATCACACCCTATTGGGGTCACGCTTTTCAGCCCAAACATATTACATTTTTGCAGGTGTAGATAAGGGCAAGGGTCCCTATACAGGTACTTGATTGCTGCTGAGGTGTAGGAGAGCATGGGACCGAGCATTGGCTTGCGATGCCGCTGGCTGTTCTGTTTTGCTTTTATGTACTTGTACTTCAGTTGTATTGTATTGTATTGCAGTGTAACATGTTCTGGCTGTTTTATATAATAGTGAAATTTTACATATTCATATATATATATATATATGACTACTGGTTTCTCTTTTTATTATCAGTTATCAATTTCAGTTATATATACCATTGTTGTTTCCGTTGTGTTGTATGTTTACATTATATTCGGTTGCGCTACACTTTGTCAAATGAGGGCATAGTTTCCCCAATATCAGACCTGGGCCCTCGCTGCTAGTCGTAAGCCCCTGGCATTTGGGGAAATGCGCTTGAGGTCACGTGGCGAACCAGGTTCGGGGCACCCGTTGAGTGGAACCCAGAACCGGGACGTTACAAGTTTCTTATGGGGAATTTTTTTTTAGATATGTTGAAGGAGCGTTTTGAAAAAATTAGTGTCTTATATAGTGGGGATAATGGGTATTATATGAAAAATACTTGAGTTTTATTAGTTAATTTTCATCTCAAATTCTCAAAAACTCTAAACCTTCAAGATCATGGGAATATTTTGTATGAGAATATTTTCTCTAAGTCTAATCATTTATATGATAACATTCACGGGGTGATATATAAATAAAAATGAAAATAAGATTCTATGGAAAAGAAATAAGTAATAATTTTAAGAGGAAACTAAAATATAGAGTGGTATTTAATGGGTGATGAGAGGCACCTTTATAATGGTGATAATGGAATTTTATAAATTGTTTCAAATTAATATAAATAGGTCACATGTATCACATATCAATAAGACACCAAAATGGAAAATAATGGAGTGTAGATATTATTTGGTTGAGGTGTGCCTCAGAAAATTAATTAGAAACATGTTTGTATCATGTGATATATTTTACCCATTTGGTTCAATCATTTTACAATTTTTCTATTACCATGATAACCACTTTTTACTTATGTAATTCATGTTTTATGAAAAGGAATATAATGTAACTTATTATAACTCTTTGAACTTAGAATTATAACTTTGAAATTAATTTAATTAAATTCACATTCTAAATGTGATAAAAATTAATTTTAAAACAATAAATGTATAATGTATTAAATTCAATTTTCCTGATTAAGGCTATATAAATTCTAAAACATCAAAGATAGGTTTGTAAACAAAGAGAAATATTTTTAAATTTAAGATATCTCTTTTAAATTACATATTATTTCTGTAAATGTGTTTCATAAATTTCCAATTCATACTTATATAAAAATAAAGTCATCAAAATCAATGTATTTTAAAAAATGGTATTTTTCACAACTAATATAAAAATAAATAATTTTTGAAAAATCCATATAAATTACCCTAAGATAATTTTTTAATTATTAATTAAAAAAATGATGTAAATTTAGAAAAATTAAAATTTATAAATTTATAAATTTATCTTTTAAATTAAATTCAATATATAAATAATAGATTCTTTAATTTAAAAAATCTACTTTTGAACATTAATTGTTCTTGGTATTATTCAATTAAAATTTCAAAATTGAATAATTTAACATTACATATTATAATAATAATCATTTAAAACTATTATATTTAATTTATTAACAGTTTAAATATTTATTTCAGAAAAAAATATTTTCTAATAATATTAGATATCTATCCTCTAAATGTTATAATTTTTAACTAGTTACTATTTAATTTACTAGAGATTTTATTATTATTATAATTTTCTTTATTAATGTAAATATAATATATTGTGGATTTTTTTAGTTCGATGTTTCATATAGAAGAAGTTAATATTTATTTAAGTAAAATACTAGAAGATATCCTAGGTCATTGAATTCCCTACTATTAAATAAATTACACCCTCACAATTTTGAATATTCCAAATTAATGAATTAGTTAAGGATTCCCAGAAGATAAAAAGGACTTGAGATTTAATTTGTAATGATGTTTTTCCTCTTTATCCTTAAAATGACTAGTGGACTCATAATTTTCCACAACATAGGAATGTAACTGATGTTGAGTTTTTGTTTCGCCAATTATTACAAATATAATAATATAATGGGGGTAATTTTTCATAAGGATCTTATAGTTATAATTTTATTAATAGGTGGAAATGAGATGATTTTTATATTTGATTTCCCTTTATTAGAAGCTTCCATATCATCAATTTTAATAGAGTCAATACTTACTGAATGTCATAACATATTTGACTAAAATAAGGATAATAGGATTTTAATGGGAGCATTTTCTGATAAACACCTATTGGAGATGAGTTATATATATGGTATATAATAAACATAAAAAAAATTAATTCAATAGTTATCCATATAATGTACATATTATTTTCATAGATAACATTCTGCGTACATAGGGTTTGTTGAACAAGATATGAATAAATTATTAACATTTCCAAAGGGGTTGATATATATCCCCCAATCAATATAATTTTCTGAAACCACTTTTAATGTTGTAGATTCATAGTATTTACATTATCTTGGAGATTATGGGTTGTTATCAGTGTTTTCAGCCTTTTGTTTAGTCTATTTATGTGGATAATTTCCATGTTCCACATAATTAAGGTATCGAAATATTATATTACCTTGATTTATCTTCACTATTTCTGTTGATCTTTTCACTTTTCCTCAATAATTGTTTTCTCTATTCCCTCATTTTCCATGCATAAAATATCTCTCACTCCATTGATACATTTTAATTGGTTCTTATTCCATCATTTTTGACATGATGAAAATTAAACATTCCTTCCTGAATCTTCTTTTTCAACCAAACATCCATACAACTCCACCATTATCTACCTTTATTTTTTTGGAAACTAAAATATTTTCAATATGTTAATAAAAATTCCTGATAGCTTATTTCCCATAATCACATGATTTCTCACCCCAAATATTATCTCATTATAATTCTTATTGAGACAATCTCTATATTTTCCATATAATCTATTGTTAAATTAATTCCTTCAGGATGCATCCATTATTAAATTAAGATTTGGTAATATGATTAATGAACACTATAATAGATCATTATAATAAAATTAATTGAAAAAAACAACCTCAAAATTTATTACTCTTTAAAATTAATACATTATCTGTTATTCAACTGAATTATTCTCGATTCAATCTAGGTTTCTATAGATTAGGTTATATCATATTCCTTAACCTATTTCATTAATTTAATTAGAAAATAAGTATTTTATTATGGCTTGTAAAATTAATTTTATTAAACAAATCATATCCCTAGTGAGTGTCTTTCGAGGCTTGTAGTCTTGGGGTCACTCATCATACACTAGATTGAAGACAGAGTTGATACTCAATAAGCCTTTTTCAAGTTGATTACCTATAGTTTAATTTGTACCATAGCCACATCCACATTCTAGTATATAAGAAAGATTATAATTACATGATTATCCACATAGTATCTACTTTAAAAAAATAGGTTTTTTTCCTATACATAGACTCAACCCCAGGGTTTTTCTAATGTTCTCTCATCATATTCACCAAAAAGTATTAATTATTCAATATTAAATTATTCAAACAAAATGTTTATTAATACCTTTAAAATTATAATCATCGGGAAACATACAATTCTATGATGGTGTCTACAACACTTATAATATCCTCAAATAATATCCTAGAATCTAAATTTTTCTAAAACCTATAATAATACCATATTTGAAACCTTAAATGAAAGTTTTTCATAATAATAGCGATATAGAAATTATTTAGTTATATAGATTCCTAGGACCTTTTAGGTGTATAGATTTAGGTAATTAGGGAAAAAATTTGACTAATAAATCCCACATCATTCACATTTAAGGGATATTTTTTTACTAAATTAAGATCTACTTAATCCATAATAAACTTTCAAAATATCCCATAAATTATCTTGTAATTCTATTTTCTTCAAGTTATATCATATGTAATAGATTTCTTTATAACATTGGAAATGGAAACATAAGAAGGGGTGATCTCAAAATCTCAGTAAGGGTAAGCATAAGAGATAACAATAAAAGATAAAAAGTGGTCATGAGATGTGTGTAAATAATATTTAAATAATAGATCAACAAGATAATTTGATAATCAAATGAAACTAAGATCATAATATACCTCTGGATGTTAATGGAAATAATTATATCTTGAGAATAATAATAACTAGTTTCTTATAGATGTGATGTATTATTTTGGATACCTAATTACATTCCATAAACCAAGACATCCTGATATTAAAAATCATGATCTTATTTTCAAGGTTGTGTTCTAAGAAAATTATGATATAATACATTACAATTTTATGTTCATGGGTCTATGACTAAGAAAAATTTAGTTCTAGGTAGGCATACACTAAAATACCCAAGATAGTTTGTTTCATGAGACCTATAAATGAATTGAAGATATATTGTGTGAATAGCCTATTATTAATTAAGCCTAATGGATTAATCATATAAAGGAATGAATTATACATAATAAAATACACAAAATTAATTTGTAATCAATAAAAATCTGTATTGGAATAATAAGTATATAGATTTTCAATATTTCCAAAATAAATAAATAAAATAGAATTCAATGTAAGAATCCCTTGAACTGACGCCATATAGAGTACATGGCATATGGTTAATTAAATAATATTATAAATCAATGTATGTAATGAATCCAATTAAAATACCATGAACCATAGGAAGGAAATATAGAAATTTCATATATGGAAGGCATTATATGAGAAAACATGTAAATAATAATTCAATGATTAAGTAAGAAAAAGGTTTTGATATATCTTTTTTATAATAGAAAATATTATCTCATAAACCATAAAAACTAGAGGAAAATAAAATTATAGGGGTTTAATAAATAAAGATCATAAAAATTCATTGGATAGATTATCATTAAACAAAATCATGATTTGAAATTGATATTGAAGAAGAAACCCTTATGGTGATGGTAATGTAAGAATCAAAATAACATAAGAGGGTTAACCTGAAATGGAAATTCAAATATCATGAAATGAAATATTTTCAACATACTTGAAGGTAATTTGGAAGAAAATAAATAACATAAAAAAACTATGGTGCACAATATCATGTGTTTATAATCTTGATTATTGTGAACTTATTTCATAATAACGGTATTATTATTCACTCATCTACCAATTTTCTTCATTCCAAAAATATATTATGTACTTCAATTAATTATTTATACATTTATAATTTCATTCTATTGTATTTATGGGAAAGATACTTAAAGATGACATCATTGATGATCTTGCTTTATTGATTTTCATTGAATAGATGTTAGTATCATAATTAATCAGTTTAATATTAATATTTCCATTATAGAACAAGATTAAAATCACTATTTTATTATTTATTTTATATATTATCAGGAAGTGGGTTCTCGTTATCTACCATTATATTATTTTACTAAATTTTTAAAGTGGGTGGTTAGACCGACCCAAAACTGAACATAGCATAATTAATAGATGAGTTTGTTCATGAAAGCGGATTCTTAATGAATAATA
Source organism: Viscum album (assembly GCA_963277665.1). NCBI lineage: Eukaryota > Viridiplantae > Streptophyta > Magnoliopsida > Santalales > Viscaceae > Viscum > Viscum album. The sequence continues at coordinate 555,820,618 of OY728122.1, read as the reverse complement.
TCATTATTAAAGAATAATATTGATATTATTTGGATATTTTATGTTTTTTAATCATATTTAAATATATTCTAATTTAATAAATAAACTAGATGAAAAATGAGATATGTTACATCATAGAGAAGGTAGTCCATACAATCACATGATTAACATATTCATTTCTCAATGAATGAGAGAGAATTAATTTTTACTATAATAGATCTCCTAATAATAATAATTATATTATATATGTCATATTTATTAATAAATTATATCCCTATAACTAGTTAAGAGAGGCGGTGGTGAAATATAGAAGATGTCTCTTCATGGAGATGGTAGTCCGTACAATCGTGTGAAAAACATTTTATTTATTCTTAAGAGAAAAGTGGAAAGGTGGTTAATGATTATTATAATACAATAATGACATCAAATATAAAATAAATAATAATTTTATTATATAAGATTATGAAAATTAGGTTTGGAAAAGTAAGCTAGAAAAGAAAATAAATTAAGGAATGATTAGAACTCACATTGACAACCAGAGTTTTCTCATGGAATACTCCATATAAATTCAAGAATTATGATAAATTATTTTGACTAGAAGTTAAAGTAACTTCGAAATTGGATTATAGGGGAGTTAAATAGGTCATTTTTTTAATATGAAACATAAATTCGGATTTTTCTTGAAGGGGTGGTGATTGGAACCTTTTACAAATAATGAGAATTGAATTTTTGTAATTATTTCATATTAATATAAAGAAGGAACATCTCTCATATGTCAAGAAGACTCCAAAGTGGAGAATAGTTTAATGTATATTTTTTTTATCTAAACATAAATAAATCATTAAGATTATTTTTTTAATATTTTGGGTCTTTTATCCCATTGGTTAAAACATTTTACACTTTTGGATTTTATAAAGGTAACTAGTTTTTAACTAATTAATTCATTTTTTATGATTAAAATTGGAAATTATTAAAAAATATAGTAATTTTAATTTAAAATATCACAGAAATGTTATTATATTATCTTTATGAAAGTTAAAAAAAATAATTTTAAAATAATAAATTTATAATATATTCAAACTAGTTTTAGATAGTACAGTAACATATGTTGTAAAATATAAAACATTTTTTTAATCCAAATTTAAAATACCTCTAATAAAATAAATATTTTTTTTCAAAAAAAAGGTTTCATAAATTTTCAAGTCATAAATATATAAAATAATATCATCAAAGTCACAGTATTTGTAAAAATGGTAGTTTTCACTATTCATGTAAAAAATCAATATATTTAGAAAAATTCCAAAAATTCACCCCAGATAATTTCCAAAAATGAAATAGATGTTAACATTAATTTTATAAAATTTAAAGTAAAAAATTAATATAATTTTATTAAAAATAAAAATAAAATATATACATAAAAACTACATTTATTCAAAAATATCATTTTTGAACATCAAAAGTTCAAGATATAATTACATTCTAATTTCTAATTCAAATAATATAATATCATATATTATCATAAAAATAATTTTATATTAGTAGATTTAATTTATTATCAATTTAAGAAGTTATTTGAGAAAGAAAAATCTTTTTTAATCAATTTACATATTTATCCACTAAATGTTATATTTTTTTATAAATTATTATCTTTTAATTTACTAGAATTTTTTCATAATATAATTTTATTTATTAATTTTCATATAATTTTTAAAAGATTTTTTTTATAGTTATTGGGCTTAAATAATGTTTGTATTTATTAACTAAAAATGCAAAAGGAAATCTCGAGTTATTACATTCTCCACCCTTAGATAAATTATTTCCTTGATATTTTAATTATTTATAACTAATAAAATAGTTAATGGTTTCCATAATATTGAAAATACTATGGATTTAATTTATAATGAGGTTTAATCTTCACTATCACTGGTTTGAATCGTGAACTAATATTTTCCCTCATAATAGGAATATAAATAATGTTTTTTCCTTTAAACAAATTCTCTCAACACTTCAATATAATGAAAGTAATTTTTAATTGGGTTTTTATAATTGGAATTATATTAATTTGTGGCCAAAGGTTAATTTTTATATATTATTTTCTTAAATTGGAAATTCTCATGGCCTCATGGTGAAAAGAGACAATCCAATAAAATTCAATTAAAGGAAATATAATTGGATTATATCGGTTGAAATTTTTTTTAACATATATTAAAGATTATTTATATACTTGGGATACAATAATTTCTCCTCTAAATATTTTTCATTTCAAATTCTATTCATAAGGGTGGTGATATTATGTTCTTAGAAAATATTCTATGCATAGAGAAGTTAGTTGAATTAGATATGGATACAGTACTCATAGTTCCTGATTGGGGGATTAGTGTCTGTTATTCGATATAATTTTCAAAACCAACATCTATAGTTTCTGTTTCATTGGTTTCCCCTATCTTGGAAGTTTCTAGTGCCTATCATCTTTATTATCCCTTAAATTAGGGTATTGAATTGAATAATTTTCATTTTTCACACATTTAGGACATAAAACTATTAAGAAAACTATATTTATATTCATTATTTCCATTGAGATCTTCAATTTTTATAAATAATTAGTTTCTCTATTCCCTTTATTACCAAACATAAAATACCTCCTAGTTCATTGGAGAAATTTTCCTTAGTTCTTCATCCCACATTTTTGAAATATTCAGAATTACACATTATTTCCTTCACTATCATTTTCACCCAAACTTCCATGAGACGTCATCCATCACTTCTATGGAGTGTTTTGTAACTCAAATAAGTTACATTTTTAATCATAATCCATTATAGATAAATTTTAGTAATAAAATTATTTATCACTCAATATCTTATCATATTAGGTTTCTCATTAGTAAAATCTATCCATTTTCTATGGCATTAATTATTAACTTGATTCCTTCAAAATGAATCCATTACTGAAACAAAAAATAGTTAATTTGAGTGATTCAAACCATAAGAGAATTATTTAGTGATTATTAAATGAATATTTCAAAATCAAAATTTCTTAGTCTTCAAAATTATTAAATTATCCTTCAGTTAAACCTAAAAGGAAGTATGGTACACAATATCAAACATGTCACATGAAATTAATAATAGAGAAAAATAACCCTTACCAACATAGTGTACTTTAAATCAAAATACATTTAAATAAGGAACATGATATGTCTCTTCAAACCCCATGAATTAAATGAATAAGTTAATATATATTCATTAGGCATTAATCACACCATATTAATTATATCAAAGTGCACAATAAGAAATATGTCTTAAAATTTTAAATTTTAGAAAAAGAATCCCTTACCATAATTCATGAAATGCACTAAATTACATGAATTTCCTATAAAAAAATTCTTAATAACCTATATTAGAATCTTATTCATATATATAAACTTTTATAATATCTATTTAAAATTATTCTATATATGTATATTAGTTAGTTATTAACATTTTCAATATCGTGTGTGAGTAATCCTAGTAATTTAAACTAGCTTCATAATAGCAGTGTCGTCCTTCATTATTCTACAAAATATCATAATTAACATATAATACAAGGTAAATTAATTTGATCATTATAATTCATTATAATGTTATCATTTTGTTCAATTGTAATTTTGGTTATGATCCATAAATATGGAATCAATGATGAGAATGATTTTTTTATGTTTAAAAAACTAATTTCAGTATCTTAATTTATGAGATTAATATTAATATTACTATTAAAACACCAAAATAATATAATAATTTTATTATTTATGTCATATATTATCTTTCATTATGTTTTCATAGTCATCCATGATATTATTTTATAGCATTGTTCAAGTTTAACGTTATACTAGTCTAAACATAAACAAAACTTAATTAATGGATGAGTATAGTTATTAGAGTGGTTTATTTTAAAATTATATCAGTATTAAAATATAATAATGATGTATTTATATATTGTTAAGGCAGTGAAATACATTTGAATTTAGTTTAATAAATAAGAAATAAAATGGGTGAAAAAATAGATATGTTACTTCATGGAGGAGTTAGTCCACATGTGAAACCCTAGTAAATACTATAAATAAATCAATATTATAATTTATTCATATTAATTTTAAGTATTTATATTCATCATATTTTTATGAATTGGTTTATATATTTTTTCAATAAAAAACATTATAGTTTTATTTAACTAAATTTCTTTCCATTTATTACATGAATTTATTTTAAAGTTAAATTTATTGATTTTATTTTTTCGATTTGATAAAAAAGGAATTCAATTTTGGAATCAAAATATAAAATATGGCTTAGGGATAAATTTTTAATTTTTTCTAAAAAGACTAATTTTGGAGTTAATAGTGAAAAATTATATTTTCTCAAAAACCATTATTTCATTTCTGTAAATATTGTTATTTATATCATGACCCTTCCCTCCAAATATACTACAATGAGGGGTGATAGATAATGAACGCCAATTCCCACCTCTAGCAGTCCTTGGGTTGGTGACTAGAACCGGGGGTATAAAAATCTCATGAAATTAGAGGCATTGCCAAATATAATAATATAGGCTCGGGTGATAAGATAATTCATCCGCAAGAAACTTTATGACATAATATAAAAAGAAACCCAAACCATGCCACATGTATGTATATGTAAAACAGAAGTAAATAAAATTCTCTAAAGTAAATACCCAAATTAAAATCTAAATAAGAAACATAACAGTTATCCAAAAGTTTGAGCTACTAATGTCTAGCATGGTCCATGTAATCCTCCTAGAAATATGAAAACCATTTTATATATATAGGGTGAGTATACAAGTATACTCAGTATGAAAAAAATTCTCTCATGCACATGTGATAGAAGAAAACTAATCTTCCCATGAGAAAATAGTAGAACCAACAGCTTCTAAATAGGAAAACTATCTATCCCAACCTCACCAAGGAACACTCACCAAATAATAAAATCCAAGTATAGTAACATAATAAGAATCATATTGATAAAGGGTACCCCACCCCACATTAACACTACTTTTCTACTCTCATGCCCTAATATCATTTGTCTTGGATCTCTAATATCTTCTGAATAATAGACACCACTTTCCCATATCATAGTAACATCACATCTCACCCACAAACACCTAGTACAATAACCCACAACAAAGTCATATCGCATCTCACCTGTAGAAACCTATTACATCACATCACAATCATAACCACAATATTAGGGTATTGTTCCCTCTTACATCCATGCATCCATCGCCACTATAATTCTACCCACAATATGGGAACATTACATCATGTCTAAAAAAAACCTATTCCACCACTCCACAACATTGTGATATCATATATCTCCTTCATGCACATGGGTGAACACACCACGAAATAGTCATATCACATCTCTCTCTAAAACATTTTGCCCACCACCCCATAGCACGATAATATCACATTTCATCTAAAAAATGTGGTATATCACCTTTTGTACTAATATACGTCCTACAAACACAATAATTGAATATGTACTCATGTGGAAGAGAGATGTAGAGGAAGATTGGGTACCCATTCATCTATCCTCTTCACTAGGTATTTTAAAAAACCCTATGTGGATATATGGGTGTCAGCACATGGTGATCAACATGGGTGGGGTTTATATAGAAATCAAAAAGGATATAGAATTATATACATATATCCACACACAAGACCAACCTATGGGTTCATAACCAAACATTAACCAACTAACAACATCCCACTTTTTTTATATCCTCTTAATGCATAACAACACAAAAACCACAGGACACATCTCACACCACCAACCAATTCCATTATCCAACCCATTTTTTCATTATTAAGAATCAGCCACATTAAACCAAACATACCATCATTTATTTATTCATTATCCATTTTTATCCCATTAAATAAACCAAACACCAACCATTTTAATCATTTTTTAATTAATTTTTATTCTATCACAACCAGGGTATATATCACAAAGCAATCGCACATAATAAAAAGATCATAATCTTCATTGTATCATCGCCTAATTACCCCTATAAGTATGGACAAAAAAACCACAACCTCACCAACCCAAAAGAATGGTTAAAAATGACACTTTTCCACACCAAAATCATGTACCAACAACCACCACCTCACTACCCCAAAATCACAACCAAACAAAAACCACCTCAACACCCCAAAATCAGGGCCAAAATAACCATCATCTCATTGCCCCAAAATCATGTCCACATCTCACCCATCATCCCCATATTTCATCGTAAACACACATCACTTCCCCACAAACACAACTACACATTAAAACATACCAAAGTCCATTTTATATATTTTTAAAAGGGTATTTAATCACATTTCACTTTATTTTAGTGGTTTCCTCCTATAAGACATAATACTAGCACAACTATTTCATTTTCCAAATATTAATGTTTATCCAACTTACATTTTAGGGTGGTTCACAACAATCAAAAAATACATTTTTGTCAAAACACTTATCATCTAGCATACAAAATTCTCTTAACAGCCACAATTTTTAATTGGGAACCAATCCTAAATAATCCATTATATCACAATAATATAAAAGTTGTAAAATCATGTTAATAAATCACATTTTCCCCACTTAAATTTCAATTATAAAATAATTTATCTTTAATTAATCCATAAAAACCATATCCCATAGATAAATAAAAGTAAACCACTCCTGATTGATATAAAATAAAGATAAATGAGAGATTAGCAACCTCAAAAAATATTTTCCAACTCTCTAGTATTGATTCCCACCAAATGAGAAACAATAAAACTTGAACTGAAGAAATACCTGAAGTATAGGTATTATTTCCTCTGAAAAAAACAGCAGGTATGGAGTAAAAATTATGTGAATCATGTAACCTTTAGAAGGAAATATAATTTCATGATATTCATAAGGTCATACAATCGAACATTCACAATGCATGATCTTATTATGATCACTTGAATCCCCATTGACAAGCCCTCATGTTCTTGTGAAGGAATCCTGAGATTCAACGGTGATCATATGGATGCCTCCAGATGAGTTTCTCTGATAATTCACCTTTTCAATAAATATCTTCCTCAAAATCATCAAAAACCACTTATGAAATAAATACATAGAAAGGTATAAGCCAAATGTGATAGAGATTTATGTTGATCTTCATGTGAAGTGCTCATACAAACTGTAAGACCTCATGAATACCTAATAAATATGTCAACCATATTACACAGAAAAAATGTTGGTGTGTCTCCATGGTCTTGTGTTCCATCATGTGATTCTCCGTTGAATCTACATAAAAAAGGGGTGGTACATTTCAATGATTTCCCATAATCATGAGATCCATTGTTGATCATGTGACACATCACAAACAAAAAGATTGATTTTCCATGAAAACATTCATAAGGCATAATGAGATCCCTTATCCTTGTAAAATACTGAAGGAATTAAAATGGGAAAAGGTTTATGATTCTCGTGAAATGGAAATGAACATAACTTTTCTTAAAAGTATTTCTACACCCTGAGTGATCACCATTGATCTCCCAAAGACCCCTCAACAAGCCACCTTAGTCTTGGGAGTCGCCCATGACAAGTCATCTTGACCTCAAGAACAGTCATTTATAAGACAACTCGGTCTCATAAATACTCCACAAATAGATAGCATGACCTTTCAAGAGTCCCCTGATAATCCACATTAGTCTCATGGAGGACCCAATACAATACATATTTGATCATGTGAAATCCTTTCATGGGCATCTTCATCATGAAAATAGTCTTACACAAGTCAGCCTGAACTTTTGAAAGTTCTTTCACATGTCAACACAATTAGGATAATTACCTTTGTTCAGTTGAGGTCAAATAAACATGTAAATTTTGGGGCATTCTCTCGGTATCATTCATAATGACACTCCATGGATAACCCATGACAAGATCATGTGAAGAACAAGATAAAAAAATCCCTCCACCAATTCCAGCTAATTTTTGAGAGATACAAACTTCTCAAGGTAGAGTATAATCGGGGAAGTGGGGCCTATAAATTCACCCCCCCTTAGTACAAAAAAATGAAGAAAGATAACTACCACATTAATGATGGTGATTTATACATATGTGTGTAGGATCATACTTCTGGGAGTGGCAAGTCAAACGATCGCAAATGTTTTCTACTGGTTAAAATCAAGGGAATGACCAAAGGGATCACACGATGAATATATGTGCTTAGTGTGATCACTCTATATATCACATGAATGAATCTGTTGTGTCATATGTAGTACACACAGGATTTCATACATGTATACTAGGTTATGAGAAACCTAAAATAAATCTAGTGCTTGATAAACCTTGAGGCACATATGCAATAAATGCTTGAAAAGGGATAAAAAGATGGAAGGATTATGCGAAGATTGATGAGATCATCTTCATGTGCCTCACCTGACCTGCCTAGATCAAGTGATAGCACCAGGTCATATTACCCAAGGCATTAGAAACCCCATGTACATTCCATTTAGATCATGAAATGTTCCTTGGACATGTCTTGCAAATTGTGTGACATCCTACAGGCATGTCACCCAAGTCCTGTGAAGTCCACTGGACTTTCCATCCAAATATTTCGACATCCTCCATACATATCACCCATGTCATGATGTAGTATTAGGGTTGGTCAAACAATTCTCATGAATCCCATTAGACAAGACATCCAGGTCCCACAATTTCACCCAAAAAGGTCAACCAAGTCATGCGGCACCCACCAGGTATGTCCACAATGATCATGTTATGTCCTCTATACATTCCATTTAGATCATTAAAAAAATTTCAGAAAAGTTAATTTGATCACGAATTTTCCTTTAGACATCTCTACTAGGAATCCAGGACTTTTCCATGAATCCTCATACATGTCATACTGACACCCCAGAAATATCAAGAAGACAATCAGGACTTGTCTATCGTAGGTCTTAGGACATGATAACCTTTTCATGTGAACATATTTGGGAATACCCCTTCTAAAAAATGAGAACTCTAATTTCTATCCAAACAAGATATGTAGGATTCCTTACTATGTCTTGATCTCTTGGGGGAACCCACCTTGGTGTAATCTCCCTCTATGTATCTAACATTAAAACCCAAGGGACCCAAACTACCCAATGGGTTCATCATTCTCCATCATTGATTAGAAAATTGATGATCAAAATGGACTAAAATGACTAATATTCCTATCATGAAAATGATACATAGGACACCTTCCTATGTCCTAGTCTCATTATCAAACACACTATAGGGCCTCCCCAGTGCATTAGACTCACACATATTTGAAATGAGACTGATCACTTATTATACCTTGTTTCCCACAATGATCATGGATCACATAGGCATAGGGATTCTTAATTAGCATTTCATTTTCATAATGAATCTTCCCTAGCCAAGGAAACCTCAGTTTGTAAGCCTAATTTATTATAATGAAATTACTTCCCTATAAAAGGGAAACCACCTCGGGGTTAGTCTTGAGTGCATGATCAAACTATGGTGACTCTGATTCTTAGAATAAACATAACATGTAGGATACCTCTCTAAGGATCAAGTTCAATGTATGGTGCCTAATTTAGCTTTTATATTTCCTTCACAAATGGGGTTAAACTACATGGTTTCAACGAACTAGGTGATTTTTTATTCATGTTTTAAACAAGATACATAGGACTCCTCTTAAAGGTTTAATCCAATCATCAAAATATCAACTACCTTGGATGGTAGTAAATTATAGAGTGATTGGTTATATGGATTCAAAATATAAGCAGCTACATATTTCTATAAAATAATAGGAAAATTAAAAAAAACCTTAGATATGTATAGATGGTCTCAATAAAAGAACCATATTACATGTAGAAGATTCAATACTTTATCATTATTTTCTGGTAACCGGTCTCTTATTGGGATTCAGAAGAGATTCATGAACATGTATCAAATCTATAAGAGATCTCATAGTAACCAAAAATTCCCCCAATAAAGTTTTTGATGATATCAATCTCTCATCCTCTCGATATATTTGAGTTCATAGGCATCGTTGGGTTTGAAACCCCAAATAACTACCTACCTTTGGAAAGATGGTTTGTAACTAGTAATGAATATGTGAGGCATTGGTAGTTTCTATAAAGTAAAAAGGTTGTGAACCCAATGTAAAGGATTTTTTTATATATTAAACACCCCACAATCAATCATTGAGCCTCTCGAAGTCAATCCTTCCTATGAGACAAAACTGAAAAACATGATTTGTATCTCTTAAATAATTAAAATGATTGGTTGACCATTAATCAATACATTTCATTTTATGCCTCCTATTCAATAAAAAAAATTACACCTAATATTAAATCCTCATTAATTAGTGTTTTGGTGAAATATTTCATTTTCACTGAGAAAATTCTATGAGAGAAAAATCGACAAACCAATAATAATAAAGGAAAATTCTGTTACCCATTCATATTTTATTGATCATGTCTCATGTATATGATGATGCACTAATCAGTGAACTTTTTCCTTGTTGTCTGTGTGATAGTAAATATTACTCTAACCAATAACCCCTGATAGGAGATCATGTCTTCTTCTGGGGAATGTTCTGAAAAATTGGTTATGGCGACAACCCCTACAATTCATTGAACGACCGTAGATTCCCAACACCATCAATGTTGAGTGTGAAATGCATTATTTTAGGAATACTATAACCATGGTTTGATCCCCAACCTTGAAGATTCACAAAATGGTCCCTAGATGATGAAATTGATGAGTCTTAATCATCAAAATAAAGCTATAGTGAAACAAGTGGTTCTCATTTTCACCACCAATTACATTGAACAATTATCCCTAATCACTAAAATCACCAACTTTTTTATCTGATGATGGTGGATTAAGGATACAACTACAAATGAATAATGATTCAGGATAAACGAAGGAGGGCTTCTATCAATTGTTATCACCAAGACCATCCCATTGGTTCCCCTCAGTCACCTACTTTGGGAACCACCCAACACATTTCCACCTCTAATGATCATGCAGGGGAACCATATAAGTAACATCGAGTATAGAAATATTTGGATAGCCATGAGTGGGACTATATCCCTACTTTTACGGAAACATATCACTAGTATATTCCAACAGTATCCACTGAGTAGCCCCAAATACATGATCAATCAGTGGAAGTATACAGGAATATTCCTATAGAAATAATTGGAGAGGTTCATATCCCTACCCCCATGCATGAATCCCATAATCATGTCCTGGTGGAATGAGGATATAAGTAGGGTAACACAAAACTCTGAACAATATGAACAATTGGATTATTTGGAGTCATCAAACATTCTTTATCCCATCCAAGTGGATTATCAGTATATTCTAGTAATGGATGAGGTATCAGATTGGGATCATATTCTCATTCCAACTAGGGATCACCAACTGAGAGTAGCACATGCCACCATACATGTGCACATTCCTATCAAAAAAGATTATTAACATACTCCTACGTAACTAGATAGGGATCCTATTCATGTTCCTACTGATGATCACCCAGTAAGAGTGGTACATTCTTCATGACAGGCTCATATCCATGTTGGAAAATACAAGAGGCATACTCCACAAGCTCAAGATTATGCTCATATCCCCACTCCAATTAGGGCTCACCATGTGAGAGTGGATCATGCCTGAGGACCAGATTATATTCCTGTCAATGAAGCTACATGGAATATTCTAGTAGCTCAAAAAATCCAAGATCATACCCCTACTGTTGTCAATGAATAAATTCACTGGCATCCTTTAGAGGCTATACATGAGCAGGCTCATATCCCTTCTCCCATTCTATAGGTCTATTGGAATATTCAAATTGGGAATGAAAATTTTTACTGGTATCATATCCCAACTTCATCCAAGGTTCACTAGAATATTCTAACGACCATCCATATGTAGGATAATACTCTTATAATAATTTGGAAGCTCACTAGAATACTCTAATAGATTCTCAGTAGCGGGGTCATATTCTTATAGAACTATATGGTCATAAACATATTCTGATAGTAGTCATACTACATGCTTGTATCCCTATAAAATCCCAAAAGGCAGGTCAGCATATTCCATCCATGATGAAGAGTAAGGCCCATATCCATGATTTAATCAATGCCAGTGTCCTTGAGGATATTCGAAGAATATCTAAAACACCTCAAGTGTCCAATGACTCTTCAATCAAATAATAAAAAGGTCATTACCTCAATATTCACCCTCATGGTAGTGTGTATATGGATTATAGTGACTATACTCTTGACATACAACATGGTCAACCACCCCACATTGATATCTCCCTCATACTTGGAAATCCTCCCATTTCCTAGAATCCTACTTCTAGAGAGGTGCTCAAAAATCTGATTTCCTTTAATATAGTGGTTCCTAAAACATAGGGGTAAACAATGTATAGTTCTCCATCAACTACCAGAGACACATAAACTTGATTAGTAGGTGACCCCCTGAATAAACATATGTGGTCTAACTAGGTGGAGGCATGTAAGTATGATGAAGATAAAGTTGACATTGTGATATGAAGAAAGTTATCTGAAAATAATCACCCAACCATGTTTTGGCCCCTCTCTATTTCAAAATATGATATGTTGGAAGATCTAGAGAATAATTTCATTCCTTATATATGAATAATATGTGGGAAAATCAACATAAATTAAAATATAGACACCTCATTTATCAAGGATATTATGGTCACCTTAAAACCCTAAATATACATTTCTCTTGTCTAGACCCGGCTTCTTTAGCCATGTCTTGGGACCGGAAACTAGAAAATCACAGCTGAAATCTAAAACATTCTTACAATCATTGCATCACAACTCTTCAGAAACTGATCCTCAAAGTATCATCATGTATTTGTATTCAATTATTGGGAATTTGGGGAGCACTACACTTCACTACACCCCTAGGATAGTAGAGCTCCCAAATGTTTCATCATGTAACATAATAGGATCCATGAATATTAGGGGATCTGGTAACGTGAGAGATAGTTGGTCACTAAAATAGAATGTACAAGCTTTAATGATGCATGAATCACAAATAGAGTGAACTACACAAAGATCATATAGGAGACGACCTATAGTGAACCCAGCCCCTCATGTTGGGGGAATACTTACCATCACCTCCATACCTCATGTTATAAATTCCTAAAAGAATTTAGGATATATCGACAATAAATTAAAACCAATCCTAGACCATAGGGATGGGGTATATTTATCTCAACCACCATCACCATGTTTATCTCACCTTCAGAGGTTCTTGGAGAAATCAATGGAGGTTCAAGATCAACCCCATCCCATAGTGAAATCAGAATTCAAATCTCAATAGCCATCCAAGGAATCATATAATCCTTCACATGAATCATCAAATCCTCAACAATAGGATTACCAAGTACCAATGGTGTCCCTTTAATATTCCCCAACCTATAGGGATGGATGAATTTTCATCATCATCATCACTACAGATGGAATCGGTCTTCTCTAGGTTCGTAGGTGAATATGTACATTCATAATCTCATTCATTCCTTATGCTGCAAGGTGAACCTTTTCTTTAGAGGACCCTTCATAAAATATTAACAAGAACTCCCTCAAGTTTAATATTCATATATCGGGATAGGAGGAACATACGATGAAAGAAATCAGACCCCCTAATGGGTGAAAGTAAAAAAGGTTCAATATTTTCTACGTCAAAAAAACAACATAGATGAAAGCAGTGCAGAATCACCCTATTGCATTAAGATTAATGGTAAAAATACCATTTCTTGATACACATTAGTGAATGTTTTCACCCTAAACACAACAAATAATTTTGATCATGGTGAAAAAATAGGGATGAGAATGATATTCAAATCATTACCCAGAAGAGCCGAAATTCCTTCCACATAGGAGTTGTCAAAATAGTATGAGAATGATATTCAAAATCTCAGACTACTCAATAAGAAGATACTCAAGGGAAATATTCCCACTAGGTATTGTCTTCTAGATGTGATTAATATCCCTCCTTCCCTACATCAGGAATGATTCAACCCTCCTATAAGAGCAGTATATGAGCATCATATCGCCTATAGATCTAGGATGTTAATCAATATAAATTTGGAATTTTATGATGATCATGAATTCCCCCCATTATGATGATATCCTCTCTACTACCAAGGTGATAATTTAGTCTTAGAACAAATTTAGAATCAATAGGAGATGATATCATGGCCACCTCCTCAATCCACTCCCATTCTATATATATGTGGGGTAGCTCAGACTGTTGTGCCTCTGAAACATCTCAATGTCATTGAGTCCCAAGCCACACGAATGGAATCTATATAAGGGTGATTCACACCTATGTGATCAAAAAAGAATTCATATCTCAAATGGGTGGATGAAACATTTTCCACACCAAATTTTTAAAATCCAACCTTCTCCGCCTTTGACAAAATTAGATATCCAAAACACCATTTCACGCACTCTGTGTTCAGATGTGGTCTAACAATGAGCCCTACAGATCAGTAGGATGTGACCTAGAAGAGGTGTTTCTTATAGACACTAATAGTTCTATCCTTTTTTTGTATAGAATCCTTCCATCAGGATGTATTCTGGGATTAGGAGACCTTTTTTCCAATTCCTTTACCAATTCATCTTTAAACTAAGGAAAGTGATAACTTTTGACCTAAAATACTATTATCAATTTGAAAAAGAGATGTTGTATATCTTCACAACTAGATATAAATGTTTAACCTATTCACTCAGAATCCCTCTCTCATAGGAGAAATTGATGGAACTCTATATTGAAAATCCCCAAGATGATCTGCAAACTTTCTTATTCTCAATTAAGTACCCAGGCAGATTTTATGAATTGTCATAAATTTAAAAACATTTGAAAAATTCCATTCAAGGTACCTGAGAAAAGAATCAACTCATTCCCTTAGAATAATACGTCTTGTTAAAGAAGAAACTTCCACTGTTACCCTCAACCCAGTAATAGTGTCCATTCAAACACCTAAGAAGGTCCTGAATCTCTCAAAGCCTCCTATCTAACAGTAGTGACAATAAAATAACCCTAGACCAGAGGTAAAACGAGATCAGGGTCTCCATGTATTTGAGGAATTAATTAATAAATAATACTCCTTATAAATATATTAGGTACCTAGTAATTTATTTTTAGCTATAGAAAACAACCTACTCTAGCTACTGCAACCCAGGAAACATGACGAGTTCAACCTCACTTATCGTCCTGACTAATGCCCTTTCTATAGAATCCAAGGTCACACCATCAAGGATTTCTTCTTCTTGAAAGTATTCCTCTAATGCATGGTTGATTTTGGATAGGTTATTCTAGACAACTCCCTTACACAAGTGAATTTTTTGACCGTTCTCTAACTAGAGGAAGGGATGATTGGAAAAAAAAATTATCCATGCATGGGTAGAAAATCTATAATTGTGTTACTTGAAAGACATTAAAATGATATCATACCAACCTAAGGGAATAAATTTTTAAACACATAATATTTATGTCTCCTTTTAAATGTAAATCAAATATTCCATTCATAGGTGGATGCAATCATCATACGTAGGAAGAGACAGAAGCGGATGTGTAAAATTCATCTCTAACCCAAGCTCTATCTCAAGAATATTTCATTCATACAACATAGAATGTTCAACCACCACCCCACCAAATGGTACCTTAATTATATTACTATCTCATATTTGGTTATTTTAATTAAATACACATGGAATAAACTTTCTATGATATTGAATATTCCACAGAGTGTCGGTACCCAATACCTGATTGGGGAGCTGGAGGCTGCGGGTGCAAGAGCCGAGGATTCAAGGGAAATCACAGGTGTGGTCAGACCCAAAATCATAGTCACATTCCCATAGAGGATATATATGCAACATATATATATGGGAATGAACTACAGTATATCCAAAATAAGCATGTAGGTTCCTCAATTCCCTCTAGTGGTCTCCGTAACCCATCCATCAAACTTAACCGACAGGTGGTGGTGCGATTGTCTGATCATACGAAACAATTGGGAAGGCCGTTAAAACCTATTACATAAGTAGAATATACTCCCTATACATCTAAAAGAGCACATATTCCATCTAATTCAAATTTATATTCTCATGAACGACATAATAAAGAGAAACCCCACCATGGTAAGCATCGAACTCTAGCCCAAAAATATGAAATTCTAAAATAGTTTTTTGTTTCCCCAACTAGATTCTCAATCTGGGATACACTCTATCATTCA
Organism: Viscum album; assembly: GCA_963277665.1. Taxonomy (NCBI): domain Eukaryota; kingdom Viridiplantae; phylum Streptophyta; class Magnoliopsida; order Santalales; family Viscaceae; genus Viscum; species Viscum album. Next base: position 555,804,330 of record OY728122.1, on the reverse strand, counting down.
AAATAACTTAGAGATGCACTCATATAATCCCTCCAAAGTCCGTAAGAATTTGAGATAGAAGTATATACAGTTATGGTTTATTGAGTTGGGATTGTTCCATCAAAATTCCATGTCACTATCTCATTCATCGAGTAGGATCAGGAAGATTTCATCTATGTATATATCAAATTTCTATAAAATTTAGAAAAACCTAATGATGTTGACATACTAAGGGATTTAATTGAAAATGGTTCTAAGATCAACCTCATCCTAATTTGGATCCACTTACTATATTATGCTATATTAGTCTTTTAAAAAAATAACCAAGGGTATGATAAGACAAAGAAAATACATCTCAGGAAGATCAAGATCAAGGATCAATTCGAGGACCTCAAATATAATTTTGATTCTATAGTTATCCAACAACACAGTTCCTATAACATCTATCTCAGAAGATATTTGTTGCACAACTATGTCATAGTACCCTCAACGTTTTATCCCTTCTTGAAATACCCAATCAATGGGTTGGTCAAAAAACTACATGGTTATAGCTCTCCCTTCTAGTATTGGGAATCTGTATATGTTGATTCATGTTTCTATTAATGGGAGGTAAGAAACCAATGGTGGACAATAGTATATAGGTGGTAACCCTCAATGGCTTGGCGATCAGTCCTAATAATCCCTAGAGTGTACTCGATAATGGCTAGGTGCTACCCACAAACCAGATTGGCGAAATATAATTAACCCCAGATGATAAAGATTCTTCTATTCGCAATGGAAATTTAAAAGAAACCCATATCTAGAATCCCTCTGCAATGAATCTGGGAGTAAGAGAAGGAAATGTCACTTCCATTTCCCTCTCTCACTATAAAGTGATAACGATTCACTCAAATTTCATACCACCCTTGATAATGAATCCATGGAATCAGAGATGGATGAATAAGATGATGACCTCTAGAATGAACTACCCATATTTTGGGAGGGTGTCTCCATCACTATTGATGACCTCATGTAGGAAAATTTGGGAATAGAGGAAGAATCGTCACCTGTATTGATTAGTTCCACTATGCCTATCAAGGAAAAAGAGTTGTACATTTATTTTCTAAAGAAACATTGATGCATGTTCACTTGTAATTATATAGAAACACCTGGATCAAACACACAATTGGCTACACACCATCTAAGATAACCTAATGACCATCGATTTTCAAGCCAGGGGCCTAGAGGATGCACCCCTCTCATGATACTACTATAGAGTCGGGATGAAAAAACTGATCATATATAATTTTTTTGGGAGATCAAATACCCACTATGGATTACTAATATCATCCATATAAATTAAATGGATGGGAAAATAATGATTTTCATTAGTTTTTTAGAATTTAATCGAAACTTCCCAAAGAAAGGTATCCCATTTATAATCACAGAACTCCCGATCAATGAAACTTATATCTTCCAAGACCTTTCATTCATGTATGGGTATTCAAGGTACAATAAAATAAATACAATCCCTGAAGATGAGTAAGCCACTGCCTTCAAAGAACCTCATGTAATCTTCTTCTGTTAGGCCATGTACTTTAGATTATAGAGTTTTGGTGATAATAATCAACATGCCATGCATCATATCTTTAAGCCCTTCTTAGTATGAATAATGTAATGTAATGTAGATGACCTGGTTGTTAAATATAAATAGTGATTTGATCACCACATGGACCATACAATAGCCTTTGGCGATTTTTGCTAGCACAATCTATTGATGAATCCATTTAATTGTCATTTTTGGGTAACATTAGGGAAATTACTTGGATTTGTGGTATGCCACACTGGAATCAAGTTTAAAAACAAGAAAACTAGTGAAATCAAAGAAATTTCACCCAATTATCATTTAGATGAACTTAGGGGTATTCAAGAGAACATTACTTACATTCAGGGTTTCATAGCAATCCAAGCCAAAAAATCTCTCATTTTAATCAAGCTAATAAAGAAGGGAGTCACCTAATTATTGGTTGAGGGCTTCCAAGAAGCCTCTGAGGGTCTCAAGAAGAACCTTCTACACCCATTGGTCCAGATAATTCTGATAGAAGTAATTACACTAATATTATATGTTTCCACTATGGAAAAATCACTTCAAACCCTCCTTGCATAGATAAATGATATAGGGATTGAGAACAGTCTCTAGTGCCTTAGATGAATTATGCTAGAAACTGAGACTTCATATTCTAACGTCGATAAGAACTTCCTTTCACTAACATTTGCAATGAAAAAGTTGAACCATTACTTGAATCACCACAGAGTTCACTTGGTCTCTCATATTGATTCACTCAAGTAAATCCATTGTCATCCCATATTGGCCAAATGTTTGTACCAATGGGTGGTTATTCTATAATAGTATTATGTTCAATTTGTGACACAAAATTCATTGAAAGGGAAAGCACTGGAACATTTCCTTACAGCCCATACCACCACATAAAGTATAGCAGCAGACCCTGAACTTATAGAATATAAGGTTTTCTATTCCCATGACACTCCCCAGACATTGGATATGTATTTTGATAGTGCCTCCCAAAGTCTTCTTTTCAAAATTATGGAAAATCAAAAAATTGAAGTGGGTTCTTCTAGAGATTTTATTTGATTATCTAGGAAACCAAATTTTTCCCTACTCTTTCTCTCTATCAAATGGATGAATTAATAGTGATTCTGAATACCAGTCCCTCACTATTATCTAGGGATTATCCCTATAGCTAAAATAGTTGATCTTAGAATCAACGGGGATTCATAGATAGTGATAAATAATATCGATGGTCAATATGCCATTAAAATGGATGAATTATCCCCCTATCACTAGCTAAATCTGTGAAATGATGGTATAGTTCCCTTTAAAACCAAATTTCATATTTTCCCCTAATCATAGAATGCTCATGTCGACACACTAGCTAATGCATCCATAGTTTTGGATGACCCTAATTAGGAGGAAGTAATATTCCTCATCATACACTAATGGATGGTCTCAACAATCATTATTTGTGACATGGAATAAATAAATTATATAAACAATACCCCAGAGCATGATGAAAATATATCAACTCCTAAATAAATAGAGTCGATAATTGATTATCTATAAAATGGGAATATCACAATGGACCAACATAGAAGGGAATAGAATCAACACCAAGCAGTGAACATTACCATTTAGCATAAGAAAAATGTAAAAAATAATCCCTCTAAAAGAGATTATTTGATGGAATCCTCCCCAGATTCATAGTAGAATGATAGATTACACTAGTCCAAGAAGAAGTCCATACATGCTCTTTCTTTGATCCCTAATCCGAGATGAGGCCCTCCCACCAAATCAAGAGGCATGGTTACTACTGGAAAACCATGATATAGGAATATATGTAGTTTATCATGAAATTGCATCCATTCCATATTCATGAAAAATTCATCCATCAACCCCCAAATAACTACCTACAGCTAAATAGTCCTATCCATTTGTTGTACGGGGAATGTATGTTGTGCATCCATGTCCATAAACCACATCTAAGTAGACTAATTACATCCTTACTACTGATACTGACTTATTTCATAAATGGGATAAAGAAATTACCCACATAAAAGTTGTAAAGAATAATATTTTCATTTTTTTGATGTTCAATTTCATAAATTGATTTGGACTCCCTCCAACATTATTAACAGACAATGGCACAAACTATTGTGCTACTAAGTTGAAGAAATTGTATTAGGATTACAACATCAATTTGAACCATTTATCTCTATATAATACAACGTAAAATAGACACATATATTTCTATAATAAAATAATATAAAATATAATCCATAAGTTGGTGAATGAGGATAATAAGTAGAATCTAAACAAGATCCTTCATCCTTAATGGGCCTATCATACCACCACACGTACTACTACATAAGAAACATAGAATTAATTTGTATAAGGACCTGAGGTAGTGTTTCCCATATAAATCTAGGTTCCGTTACTATGAATATATATCTATCAAAACTCCCAAATGATGATTAATTGATAAAGTGTGGTTGGATGAACTAGAATGGGTTGATGAGAAAAGGTAGCATACACTGCACAACCTAAAATTCCATCAGAATCATATCGTATGAGCCTTTAATAAAAAAATATCCTTTATTAGTACATTCAAAGAGAACTGATATTGGGTCTTAGAACCCCAATTATTCCAAGAAAGATGCCTCCAAATCTGGAATCCAAATGAGAAGGTCCTTATATCAAACATATGGACTATTCCAATAGATCTTACTCATTGACCACAATGGATAGGGAACACATCACAGCCCCCACCAATGTGAGGTTTTAAAAGAAATACACTTCTTATCCATCATCAAATCCTCCCTCATCTTGTCCACAAAACATTAAATTGTATGGAAGACATTATTACAACATTACATTAATATATACAGAAAAGGTCCTAGCAGTAATACCATAAATTGTATAGCATCTCATATTCATTTCATATGATGTTAAAATTCATGATATGTCCTTACTAAATGATTTTATACTACACGAAATATATCCTCATTGTATGCCATTAATATGCATGGGAATTATCAAATCATCAATAATTTATCAAACATGAACTAGATCTATAAAAAAGATAGATAAAGTGTATTTTCCCTGTGTGTGAGTGAGATCCACATAGAGAATCTCTATTCTAGAACTACGTGTTCCTTAATTCTTTCCATCAAAGGATAAATAGTGATTCCCAGATCCCAAATCTAGGGTTTATATAGAATATATCCTTCCTATCCACATGATAATTATTCTTTCAAGTTGATTCGCCATCATCCTTACTACAAGAAGTTAAATTGCTAGGATGATTTCCTCACTCCAAGACACTAAACTGAATGGTTTTCCAAAACTACATACAAATTCATTCTCCTAACGATGAGATATATAGGTATGCCAAGATTCAATATTTTGTCTTAGCCACAACATGATGAAAATTTCCCATATACTTTCATTTAGTCACCACTATGTGGTGGGAGAAACCTTTTCCATTCCTTTTTTCTGACACTGATCATAGCTTAGATGGTCATATAAAATTTAGTTTGGGATTTCAAACATGATCAAGACATCAGTTCATAATAGGTTTATCATGGTCCTAGATGCAAGAACCTAAAAGAAACACCATGATCCCCTGTATAATGATATTAAACTGTATTGTTGTTGTATCATGTAGAATATAAAACAATGCATTACAATGGAAATCACCTGAGAGTACCACCATTCTTGGTGTTGGTCTCACACCACACCATCATTCAATAACATTGTGTGGACTGATTCCTATCATTATAAAATATATGGTGACATCAAGATATCTAGACTTGTGTCCAATCATAATATTTCCCTTTCACGTTGATAAAATAATGTCCTTTCCACATTACTTTATATTGCATGGTTTCTAAAGAACTACTTGTGGATTTATTCCTATCATCACAGGATATGTAGTGATTTCTATACTTATAATATTGGTCCCATCTACAAAAATCAATGAGAAAAATTCCCACATCTGTATATGGGTCATTCCTTCTTGCAGAGTTTCCCATTCCAAAACTACACGTGGCTTTATTCCTATCATCGCATGATATGTTGTGACACCTGAATCCTCATTATTAGATCCAGCTACAATAATAAATTGGAAAAAATCCACCCTATTAGTATGGGTTAGAATTTCATGAAGATATTATCATTTAAGAAATATGTGTGTCTTGATTCCTGTCATCATAGGATATATATTGACACATAGATTGCTAATTCTGGGCCCAGCTACAACAATCAACGAGGAAAATTCCCCTCGCTACATATGGGTTAGGCCTGAATGGAGATTTTTAACATTCAAGAACTACATGTTGATTGATTCTTTCCATCATAATATAAGTAGAGATGGACATATCTTCAATCCTAGGTCCATACACAACAAAAAAATGCCCCCCTTCCCTATGTACGTGTTATATCTACACAGGCAAAGTTTCATGTCCCGGTCGCATGATGTTAAACTACATGAAAGAAGGTATTAACATTAAATAAACCATAAAAGTAGAATATACCACTTTTTAAAGAGGTATGAGTTATATAAACTCTTTATAACTACGTAAAAGTCAAACCTACATATGCCTTTATTTCACACATGACAAATCTATGAAAGATGGGCTATGGCATATGGCTATTAACAAATAAGCTAGTGCATGGATAAAATATTCTACCCAAATCAAAATTTCCCCATCAAGTGAAGATTTTTCCCAAGGACATCTTTCAGAATTTTCAAATTTGTTCCCATGTTCTTACCACATGACGTTAAACTTTAAGGAAAAGAAAACATCCTCACTGCAAGATGTTAAACTACAAAGAAGATGTCCTTCTCACGTCAAAATAAAATGTATGATATAAATATACCCACAAGATGAACTAAAAATGTCCAGGCCATCACCCATCATCATTCTTTAGAAAATTATCATAAGATATTGACCGCAATCAACAACAGAATTGGATGCTTCCATCATCATTTATTAACCTTAGTATATAAATTATACTTCATGTCTTGAGATCCTAAGGTTTATGGAAACCCTTTATGTCCCTTGGAAAGGAAAATAGATATCTCTCCTTGAACATGCTATAAATGCATAAGGTATTTTGTCACGACCCGTCCTCGGGGCCCGTGCTGTGACTACCCCAAGCCCGCCTTCCATAGGTCGGGGGCTGGCGACTGGCACCAAGGTGTAAATCCCGGTAAAAAGGGAAGACATTGCCTTTGTAAAGTAAACAAGCACCACAGAGTAAGCAAGCGGAAAAGTAAACACTAGGTAAAAACAGAGTACAGCTGAAAGTGCGGAAAAGTAAAAGGGCCAGTATACAAACCCAAACTGAAAGTAAAGTACAACTCGAAAGGGAAAACAGCAACTGTAAAGTAAAAGTCGCTACACCGAGCTGTCCACTAGAAATCCCACCTGAAGGGTGGGTACAGATAGCTCCACTGCTCCTCGGGTCCCGCCGTCCGCTCCGAGCACGTCCCGCCCAGTGGTCCACCTCCAGGTATCGTCCTGCTCTGCGAGCCTCAACCACGATCAATGTTGTCCGTCGTCTGCAACCAACACACCGTAGTGCGGGCATAGCCCGTGCAGGGGTGAGTATATGCTACACAGTAGGGACCCCAAGACCCCCGAAGGTCTCCCAAAATCCACAAAGGATAAACCACTGAAGAAAGATACAATCACGAAGTAACAAACGACACTGCTTAAGTATATGCCCATACATATACCTAAGTCATCAATCCCAATACGCTCCAACCTCCGAGCGCAAGTACAACTCAGTCCACACAGGAAAGTATACGTATTCCACACAGGAAATCAAAATGAAATCCACACAGGATAGCACAAAACAATCCACACAGGAAGGTAAACAGGATTCAGCTCACACAGGTATACTTCTTCGAAAGACGATAGAGATGATCACTGATCCATCTAATTCATCGGACCCACAAAGGATCGATAGGTACTAACCCCCGCAAAGACCCTCACAGGATCAAACCCACACAGGATCTGTAGGCGCTGGTTCACACAGGACCGTTGAGCGCTGACCCACACAGGATCGGTAGCACTGATCCACATAGGATCGCTGAGTGATGTAGTCGTCATCGTCAAATCCACTGAGGATCTCTGCACAGTCATCGTCGCAGTCACAGTAGCAGTCGTAGCCAGCTCTAGGGTTTCCGCACACAGCAAGCTCATTCGGGAGGGTCCGCTCCACGAGCCGAGAGGCTGATACATAAACTGTCACAAAGTCCAGAGTTGATGTATCCAAAAGTTCCATATCGTCAACAGGAACTCAACGCAACAGACGGCGCGTAAATCGGACGCCCGGTCTGAGAGTTATTGGCATTTCCGTTCCAGGGGCCCGGTTGGTTTTTAAGGCAAAACCAACCCGACCGTACTCCACCTACATCCAAACCTTAGGCATAGTATGAAAAAAGATCCGTCTCACTAAGAGGAACACAACAAAGCTGACGGCACGTTAATCGGATGTCCGTAGCTCAAGATATGAGTGTTTCCGCTCCGAGGGCCCGGTTGGTTTCGTGTACGAACCAACCCGGCCAAACTCAAAGTATTCTGAAACCTTGAGTGTGATATACCGAAACGACCATCTCGATCCAAGGATCGCATTGCCGCTAACGGCGTATCATTTGGTGGTCTGTAGCCCGAGTTATGGGCATTTGAACCTAAGCAGTTCGGTATCGGGGGTTTCGGGCCCGGGCCGACCCGGCCCGAGACCCCCCCGGCTGGCCCGAACCGGGTCGACATGCCCCGGAAAGGGTCGGCCCGGCCCGGCCCGGCCTGGCATACCGGCCAAACACGCCGGTCCGGCTCAAGGCACACGCTGGGCGCGCTGCCAGCTCGGCCTTCGGCCGAGCTGATTGAGAAACGGGAGGCGCCTGCCCCCCTTTTGTGAAACTGTGGCCCCCCTCATTATGGGGGGCCGTTTTTATGCTGGCTGGGGGAATTTAATTCCCCTGGATTTCCCACTTCCGGCCGGCCCGACCTGGCCGGCCGGTTCCTTCTCAACGGGACCGGCAATGGCCGGTCCCCTTCCGGCTTCCGACACCGGCGGCCCGGCTGGCCACCGGTCATCATGTTCCGCCGCGGCCCGGAACTAGCCGTGGCCTTCGTCGTCCGGCGCGGTGCGACGGCACCGCGCCCCTCCGCCGTGGCCCCACTCCGGCCGCGGCGCCTTCTATTTCCTTCGACGCGGCGCGACGGCGTCGCGTCCTTGAAATTCTTTCCACGGCGTGGCGCGACGGCGCCGCGCGTATCTTCCGCAATATACCGCATGGTGTGACGGCACCATGTTTTCTCGTACCAACCTCAAGAAACCGTCACGAAAAAAAGGAGGAGGGTCAGCCGTGTTTGTGCGGTCCGACCCCCTCGCGTTATTCGATAACAAAAAGGGTTTTAATCCACGATCATCACCAAGTTGGTATTCACAAACAATTAAATAAATAAAACACCTACCTCGGTTTCAAGAGCGGAGCATGCCAACAAGCCGCGGAAGACAAGCATCGCGGAGGTCGGGCGTCGCGGTAATCGTACGTCGATTCCGTTGACGTCGAGGTGCGTCCGAAGAGGTACTTCGCTGGTGAAGCTTCGTAAGCTGACGAAGAAAGTCCGAGGAGTAAGTGGCGTCTCCTTTCATTGACACGGGAAGAAGATCGAAAGAAGCGGCATCGTTGATCTTCGGAAACACACCGGCTGCAAAGAAGAGAAGAGACGGCACGTCTTTCTCTTCTTATGGTAATGGCGTTCTTCGTCGGAGCCTAAGTGTTCTTCGTGTTCTTCGTCGTGGTTGAAGAAGATGAAGAATGCTTCCCAAATTCTCTCAAGGTGGCAAGAGAAAACTAACCCAAATAAAATAAGCTTAAGCCTTATTTTATTTACACAACTTCACCTCTTTGAATTTCAAAAGTTTGAAAAACAATAACTCATCTTAATTAAAACTCACGTTATCAAAATTAAATTGAGTGGAGTTATTGGGAGTTTAAAGGGGAGTTGAGGAGTTAGGGTTCGTGTGGGCCCCACCACACTTAATCCTCTCAAAGGAGGTTAAGTTGATGTGGGTCCCACCTCTAACTCCCTTTGGGAGGATATAACCAACATGGATAAAAATAAATTTTGTTTCCACAATTTATTTAGCTTCATTTTATTTCCCCCAAAACTAACTCTCATTCCGCATAAAACGCAACTTCGGAAAAGGTCTCCTTAAGCGAATATTGGCGATGTGAGTTCATCGGTGCCCTCGGAATTCGATTCCGGGCACCGGTTCAAAAGTTTGAAATTCCCACTCGTTCGTTCACTGAACGTACCCGAGCCAAACTTCGGAAACTGATTCCGGGCACACCGGGCCTCAGAATCAGGTGCCGTCAGAAACCCTGCTCTTGTAAAATTCCAAAGAAAATTAAGAAAAAATTTCCCTTCAATTTTACGGGTCTTTACATTACTCCCACCTCAGGTATTTATGTCCCCATAAAGATACATCAAAACTTGGGAAACAAATGAGGGTACTGAGCACGCATCTGAGCCTCCCGCTCCCAAGTGCTCTCCTGGAGATTCCCGTGCTGCCATCTGATGCGCACTAGAGGAATCGACCATCCACGTAGGACCCGCTCCTGTCGATCCTCGATCTCCACCGGAACCTCCGTAAAATTCGCCCCATCGTCAACATCAAGCTCCCCATGGTCAATGATGTGCGTCGGGTCGTGCACGTATCTCCTCAGCTGAGACATGTGGAAGACGTCATGCACCCGGTGCAACTGAGGTAGTAGATCCAGGCGATAAGCCACCTCGCCAATCCTGCTGAGGACCTGGAAGGGTCCGATGAAGCGCAGAGATGACTTGTCGCCTCGGCCAAATCTCTGTATACCACGTCGAGGTGAGACCCGCAAGAAGACATGGTCGCCATCCTCAAACTCTAGTGGCCTCCGCCTCCTGTCAGCGTATGACTTCTGCCGGCTCTGAGCTGTCCCCGTCCGCTCCTGGATGACCTGGACCTTCTCTGTCGTGGCCTGGACCATCTCTGGTCCCACAAGTGCTGACTCCCCAGGGTCTTTCCAGCATAAAGGAGATCTACAAGGTCGGTCGTACAACGCCTCGTACGGTTCCATCCTGATGGTGGAGTGGTAGCTGTTGTTGTACGCAAACTCCACCAAGGGTAGGTGGTCCTCCCAGCTATGACCAAAGTCGAGGAAACATGCACGGAGCATGTCCTCGATAGTCTGAATGGTCCTCTCTGTCTGACCATCCGTGTGAGGGTGAAAGGCTATACTCAGACGTAGCTGCGTCCCGAACGCCTCCTGCAATCCCTTCCAAAGCCGGGAAGTAAAGCGAGCATCTCGATCGGAGACAATAGATGATGGCACACCGTGAAGCCGTAAAATCTCTTGAACGTAAAGACGTCCCAAGCTCTCCACTCAGCCCTGCTCTCTGATGGGTAAGAAGTGTGCCGACTTGGTGAGTCGGTCAACAATCACCCAAATGGAGTCGTGACCTCTGGAAGTGCGTGGAAGTCCAGTCACGAAGTCCATAGATATGTCGTCCCACTTCCACTCCGGAACCTCCAAGGGTTGTACCAAGACTGCTGGTACCTGGTGCTCAGCCTTCACCTGCTGGCAGGTGAGGAATCGAGAAACGAACTCTGCCACAGCCTTCTTTATGCCCGGCCACCAGTGCTGTCGTCTGAGGTCCTGGTACATCTTCGCCACTTCAGGATGTACCGCCAAAGAAGAAGTGTGAAACTCTCTCAGCACCTCCTCCCGTAAATAAACTAGTACCATGGTACGTCCTCTGAAAAGGATGTCATGCTCTGCTCCAAAGGAGAAAGCATCAGGTTCCTGTCCTGAGGATATCTATGCACGTCGCATCTCACAGTTAGTGTCCCCTCGCTGTGCCTCTCTGACCCGTTGTAGAAGTGGAGGAGTGACTGTGAGAGACTAAAGGAAGGCTGCTCCATCTCTATCCACGAAGGATATCTGCAAAGAGGCTAGCTACTCCGTCGCCTCCTCAAGTAGCTGAATGCCCATCCTCCTACTGAGGGCATCGGCTACTACGTTCCCCTTCCCAAGAGTATAGACTATCTCAAAGTCATAGTCCTGGAGGAACTCGATCCATCACCGTTGTCTCAGGTTCAGGTCCTTCTGCGAGAAGATATACCTGGAACTCTGATGATCAGAAAAGACTGTAAAGCGCTCACCCATCAGATAGTGTCACCATGTCTTCAGAGCGAAGACCACTCCTGCTAACTCCAGGTCATGGGTAGCATAGTTATGCTCATGCGGCCTCAACTAACGTGATCCATAGGTGATAACTGCCCGCTCCTTCATCAGGATGCAACCGAGTCCAGTCCCTGATGCATCGCAGTAGACTACGTACCCTACTCCCTCCTCAGGAAACCTCAAGATAGGTGCGCTGGTCAATCTCTGTCTCAGCTCCTGGAAGCTCTGCTGACATCTATCTGACCACACAAAGGGTTTCCCCTTCTTCGTCAAAGCTGAGAGTGGTGCCGCAACTCTAGAGAAGTCTGGAATGAATCTCTGGTAGTATCCAGCTAATCCCAAGAAACTCGGAACCTCTGTCACGCTCCTGGGTGGCTCCCAAGCTAACACTGCCTCGATCTTTGCAGGATCCACTGAAACTCCCGCCTCAGAGATGAAGTGTCCCAAGAAGTGGACCTCACGTATCCAGAACTGGCACTTCGAGAGCTTACCATAAAGCTGGTTCTCTCGGAGTGTGTCTAGTACAACCCGTAAGTGATAGGCATGCTCCTCCTCAGTCGTCGAGTAAATCAAAATGTCGTTGATCAAGACCATGACAAATCGATCGAGGTATGGCTGAAAGATCCTGTTCATGAGGGCCATGAACACTGCTGGAGCATTGGTTATGCCGAATGGCATAACCAAGAACTCATAGTGGCCATACTGACATCTGAACGCCGTCTTCGGCACATCCTCGTCTCTAACTCTGAGCTGATGATAGCCTGACCTGAGGTCTATCGTCGAGAACCACCGTGCTCCCTTGAGCTGATCAAAGAGGTCATCAATACTTGGTAGCGGATACTTGTTCCTCACTTTCACCTGGTTCAGGTGACGATAGTCAACACATAGTCGCAAGCTCCCGTCCGCCTTCTTGGCGAACAAAATCGGGGAAGCCCAGGGTGAAACACTTGTTCGGATGAACCCCTTGCCCTGCAAGTCCTCCAACTGTACCCGTAGCTCTCGAAGCTCAGCGGGGGCCATCCAATATGCTGGAGTCAATATCGGAGCTATCCCGGGGTACAAATCAATATAAAAGTCTACCTCCCAGCGAGGAGGTAACCCTGGGACGTCGTCGGGAAAAACGTTCGCAAACTGATCCACCACTGCAGGAAAACCAGGACTCCGCACGTCAACTGCTCCTAGGATGAGGCTAGCCAACTAATGAGTGATGGGCTGTCCTCTCATCTACAGAAGTCCATCCTGTGCTGCGAAGGCTCCCTTCTCGCCGGTGAAGGTGAACCTACTCCCGTCGGTGCGTACACATCGCACCTTGCACCTAAAACAGTCAATCTGTGCATGGACCGTAGATATCCAATCCATGCCCAAGATGACGTCGTAAGGCCTCGACGATACTACAAGAAGATCCCAACTGAAGCTCTCACCTCCTAGAGTAAGCTCACACCGCCGGCACCAGTGCATAATCGTCGAGTATGCTCCCGTAGGAGTCTCTATCTGTAAGGATCGAGCCAACGACTCTGTCGGAATCTCCGAGCTCCGAACAAGGGCAACGGCTATGAAAGAGTGACTCGCTCCTGTGTCTATAAGTACTACAGCAAGGGTGGAATAAACACAGATAGTACCTCGAATCATCTCGGGCGCGCCGTGGTCGTAGGCCTCCGCTGCCTGGAGCTGTGCATGTCTCTGCCCGCCAGCTCCCTGTGGTCGGGGGTGGACCTCCTGGTGGTGGTGGTGGTAGAGCCTCAAAGCATCGCCCACCACCTGCTGCTCGGCCAGCTCCCCTGCCTCGTCCACCTCCACCATGCGGACCACCACAGTCGACCCTCTGCCTCTACCTAGGTGGTCCCTCAACCATCTTCTGCTCCTCGGAACGGCGGGTCGGGCAGTCACGAGCCATGTGGCCCTACCCGCCGCACGAGTAGCACTGTCTGCCTCTCGAAAGACTGGCTCCGCGCTGTGTGCCCCGCACTACTGAGCCAGTGTCCTGAGGTCATCTGCCTGAGGTTTTGGTCTGCCTGGACCCCTGAGTCATCCATCGACTGCCTACTGCAGAAGAATCTGCCACGTGCCGCCCTGCGGTGGGTCTCGGCGCTGGTGTAGACTCAGCAAGAAAACTCTCGATCAAAAGGGCCCGCTCCAGTACTCTCGTCTGAGTCGGTATGCTGAGGGAGATCAGTGATGCCCTGATCTCGTGTCTCAAACCCTGCTCAAAGGTCCGGGGCCGGAAGAATGGGTCCCGCACCATGTCGGTCGAGTAGCGCGAGAGATCGGTAAATCTCACCGAGTACTGAGCGACCGTCATGCTGCCCTGCCGCATCTGAAGAAGCTCCTGAATGCCCACCGCACGGAGGGTGGCTGGGACGAACTTCGAGCGGAAGAGGATCTCAAAGTCCGTCCAAAGTAGAGATGCCTCATCGTGCACCTGGAGCATCAAGCTCCACCATCGGCCCACTGCTGCGTGCAGTAGGCTCGCAGCGAGGATCACCATGAGGTCTGCTGGTGTCCCCACTAGCCTGAAAACTCGTACCACGGCTTCCAGCCAGTCCTCGGCTGCCTGGGGGTCTGTCTCCCCAAGAAACCTAGGCGGTCACTGGCGCTGAAACTCATGCAGTGCGCTGAGGCGACGTGCATCGTCAGCGGCTGGTGCTAGAAGTATCGGGGGCTCGGCGGGTAAAGCTACCGCTGGTGCCACTGCTGACAAAGGGCCCTGCACCGAGGCCTCATCGCTCGGTGGGATGTCGTCACGCTCGAGTCTCGGAACCCTAGCTGGCTGCCGTCGTGGGGCCATCCTGAAAAGGAAACAGGTGCACCACGGTCAGAACAGTATACCTGGTGAGTTGATACAAAGTAATCACAAAGAAAACTTGAAACACACACGCAATCAATGTTTTCGTGCATTAAGTCGGAAATCAGAAGTCAGGATCCTGGTGTACGGATACGTCGGCCGCCACACAAACACTGGACTCCCTGGACTGATAACCATACTCAATACGCTAAACACTATTGCTTCACATAGAAAAGATCAGAGTTCGCGGTAGAACCGAACTCCTCTGATAACAATTTGTCACGACCTGTCCTCGGGGCCCGTGCCGTGACTACCCCAAGCCCGCCTTCCATAGGCCAGGGGCTGGCGACTAGCACCAAGGCGTAAATCCCGGTAAAAAGGGAAGGCATTGCCTTTGTAAAGTAAACAAGCACCACAAAGTAAGCAAGAGGAAAAGTAGACACTAGGTAAAAACAGAGTACAGCTGAAAGTGCGGAAAAGTAAAAGGGCCAGTATACAAACCCAAACTGAAAGTAAAGTACAACTCGAAAGGGAAAACAACAAATGTAAAGTAAAAGCCGCTACACTGAGCTATCCACTAGAAAACCCACCTGAAGGGTGGGTACAGATAGCTCCACTACTCCTTGGGTCCCGCCGTCTGCTCCGAGCATGTCCCGCCCAGTGGTCCACCTCCAGGAACCGTCCTGCTCTGCGAGCCTCAACCACAATCAACGTTGTCCGTCGTCTACAACCAACACAACGTAGTGCGGGCATAGCCCGTGCAGGGGTGAGTATAAGCTACCCAGTAGGGACCCCGAGACCCCCGAAGGTCTCCCAAAATCCACAAAGGATAAACCACAGAAGAAAGATACAATCACGAAGTAACAAACGACACTGCTTAAGTATATTCCCATACATATACCTAAGTCATCAATCCCAATACGCTCCAACCTCCGTACGCAAGTACAACTCAGTCCACACAGGAAAGTATACGTATTCCACACAGGAAATCAAAACGAAATCCACACAGGATAGCACAAAACAATCCACACAGGAAGGTAAACAGGATTCAGCTCACACAGGTATACTTCTTCGAAAGACGATAGAGATGATCACTGATCCATCTAATTCGTCGGACCCACAAAGGATCGATAGGTACTAACCCCCGCAAAGACCCACACAGGATCGGACCCACAAAGGATCTGTAGACGCTGGTTCACACTGGACCGTTGAGCGCTGACCCACACAGGATCAGACCCACACAGGATCGGTAGCACTGATCCACATAGGATCGCTGAGTGCTGTAGTCGTTGTCATCAAATCCACTGAGGAACTCTGCACAGTCATCGTTGCAGTCACAGTAGCAGTCGCAGCCAGCTCTAGGGTTTTCGCACACAGCAAGCTCGTTCGGGAGGGTCCGCTCCATGAGCCGAGAGGCTGATACATCAAATGTCACAAAGTCCAGAGTTGATGTATCCAAAAGTTCCGTATCGTCAACAGGAACTCAACACAACAGAAGGTGCGTCAATCGGAAGCCCGGTCTGAGAGTTATTGGCTTTTCCGTTCCAGGGGCCCGGTTGGTTTTTAAGGAAAAACCAACCCGACCGTTCTCCACCTGTGTCCAAACCTCGGGCGGAGTATGAAAAAATATCAGTCTCACTAAGCGGAACACAACAAAGCTGACGGCACGTTAATCGGACGTCTGTAGCTCAAAATATGAGCGTTTCCGCTCCGAGGGCCCGGTTGGTTTCGTGTACGAACCAACCCGGCCAAACTCAAAGTATTCTAAAACCTTGAGTGCAATATACCGAAACGACCGTCTCGATCCAAGGATCGCATCGCCGCTGACGGCACGTCGTTTGGTGGTTCGTAGCCCGAGTTATGGGCATTTGAACCTAAGCAGTTCGGTATCGGGGGTTTTGGGCCCGGGCCGACCCGACCCGAGACCCCCCCGGCTGGCCCGAACCGGGTCGACCCGTCCCGGATAGGGTCGGCCCGGCCCGGCGCGGCCCGTCCTGGCAGACCGGCCAGACACGCCGGTCCGGCTCAAGGCAGCGCGCCAGGCGCGCTGCCAGTTCGGCCTTCGGCCGAGCTGATTGAGAAACGGGGGGCGCCTGCCCACCTTTTGTGAAACCGTGGCCCCCCTCATTTTGTGGGGCCGTTTTTATGCTGGCCGGGGGAATTTAATTCCCCTGGCATTCCCACTTCCAGCTGGCCCGACCTGGCCGGTCGGTTCCTTCTCAACGGGACCGGCAAAGGCCGGTCCCCTTCCGGCTTCTGACACCGGCGGCCCGGCTGGCTACCGGTCATCATGTTCCACCGCGGCCCGGAACCAGCTGTGGCCTTCGCCGTCCAGCGCGGTGCGACGGCACCGCGCCCCTCCGTCGCGGCCGCGCTCCGACCGCGGCGGCTTCAATTTCCTTCGACGCGGCGCGACGGCGTCGCGTCCTTGAAATTCTTTCCACAGCGCGGCGCGACAGCGCCGCGCGTATCTTCCGTAATATACTGCACGGTGCGACGACACCACGTTTTCTCGTACCAACCTCAAGAAACCATCACGAAAAAAAGGAGGAGGGTCGGCCGTGTTTGTGCGGTCCGACCCCCTCACGTTATTCGATAACAAAAAGGGTTTTAATCCATGATCATCACCAAGTTGGTATTCACAAACAGTTAAATAAATAAAAACCCTACCTCGGTTTCAAGAGCGGAGCACGCCAACAAGCCACAGAAGACAAGTGTCGCGATGGTCGGGCGTCGCGGTAATCGTACGTCGATTCTGTTGACGTCGAGGTGCGTCTGAATAGGTACATAGCTGGTGAAGCTTCGTAAGCTGACGAAGAAAGTCCGAGGAGGAAGTGTCGTCTCCTTTCATTGACATGGGAAGAAGACCAAAAGAAGCGGCGTCGTCGATCTTCGGAAACACACCTGCTGCGAAGAAGAGAAGAGATGGCATGTGTTTCTCTTCTTATGGTAATGGCGTTCTTCGTCGGAGCCTAAGTGTTCTTCGTGTTCTTCGCCGTGGTTGAAGAAGATGAAGAATGCTTCCCAAATTCTCTCAAGGTGGCAAGAGAAAACTAACCAAAATAAAATAAGCTTAAGCCTTATTTTATTTACACAACTTCACCTCTTTGAATTTCAAAAGTTTGAAAAACAATAACTCATCTTAATTAAAACTCAAGTTGTCAAAATTAAATTGAGTGGAGTTATTGGGAGTTTAAAGGGGAGTTGAGGAGTTAGGGTTCGTGTGGGCCCCACCACACTTAATCCTCTCAAGGGAGGTTAAGTGCATGTGGGTCCAACCTCTAACTCCCTTTGGGAGGATATAACCAACATGGATAAAAATAAACTATGTTTCCACAATTTATTTAACTTCATTTTATTTCCCCCAAAACTAACTCTCATTCCGCATAAAACGCAACTTCGGAAAAGGTCTCCTTAAGCGAATATTGGAGCTGCGAGTTCATCGGTGCCCTCAGAATTCGATTCCGGGAACCAGTTCAAAAGTTAGAAATTCCCGCTCGTTCGTTCACTGAATGTACCCGAGCCAAACTTCGGAAACTGATTCCAGGTACACCGGGCCTCTGAATCAGGTGCCGTCAGAAATCGCGCTCTTGTAAAATTCCAAAGAAAATTAAGAAAACATTTCCCTTGAATTTTACGGGTCTTTACATATTTGACCTACCAACCTGAAATATCCTTGATCTAGAGGGAGTGATCTCTAATCATTATGAGTCTGACGATAGTGTAGAAGAATGTAACACCTAAGGGTGATATTTTCCATACCAGATATGATTTTCCCACTTCATTACTCATGGCCCAAGAACCTCAATCCGTGATTTAAAAAAAATTCATCTCTTACTTAGAAGTATGTTTGAGTACTCTTTTCCCTGGGTCTCCTAATTAAGCTATTGGGAAAAATTCCCCTCATACCAAGTCTATGTGTGTTATTAACATAAACTACAAGAACTTTGGTAAAAGTTGTATGACCTTAAACATTAGCCTTTGAAGGTCTAACACAAAATACCCTAAACTAATACCAAATGATACACAAAACCTTTTAAGTTGAAACCCCACAAAGGGTGGTTTGAGTAAAAGTTATGTTTCTTCTCGCTAAACTCTTCGTATCCAGATTTTAGGCTAAGATTATTTTATAAATTAACAAGTTACAAAACTCATATAGAAGCGTTGTGTCCCTAGTAAAATTAATTCCATGCTAAATGGACCCCCTGGTCTGTAAAAAAGGTATGGTAATGATTTGTTACATCTACTTTCTTGGAGAACTTGTGGACTATGTGGTGGAAAAAATTTTAGGGTGCTCAAAACCTTCTTTAATAATAAATTTTACATTAAAAAATCATCATTATTTAAAAACCATGGATTACCAAAAATCTTACATGAACCATGGAAGAGGACCCCCACTTCTAGATACCCACTCTTTGATTATGCATGTCTACCTATGGATCTATAATTTGACCTCCAATTCAGTGACCAAATGCATCATTATCCCACAAAAAGTGATTTCTGGTCCTTGTGATCCCTCACACCAATGTGGAGGAATAAAGTACCTTGGGGTGTTTTGGGTCATCCTAGGAACGATTGTCCCATATCATCCTCATGATCCAAGAACTTTGGACCATGATTTACAATCAATTAAAGCGGATTATAAATCCTCAATGTTTTGTTGTTGTGTTATTACCCTTTCATTGAGTATGAATGATACAATCCATTACTGAACCTTTTAATGGCCCACACCTTGTCACTCAAAACTATAGGGAATATGCCCTAATCTTCCCAACTAAGATCTAAAATTCCCTTGGGTGACATAACCTTTATTGAATAGCTTTCGCTACATTTACCACTTCACTTTCTAGATTCTTGATTCTTTTCCAATCATTCATGGAACTTATAATGGAGTGGGGAAACTACTGTTTGACAATGCTAGTGAGGAATAATGGGTTAGACCTACCAAATGGAGGCATTTCCTCCTTGAAGGAAAGAAACTATGATACTCATGATCTCAGGTCACAACGTGGTGGAAACCGACACCTTCAGGAGTTATGGGTTATCCCCAACATTTCATCCCCATTCTATATTCATCAATTTCAACTTTGGGGATATGGATTACTCAATCTATACTCTAAATATCTATGTGGACTCTTCATCCCTAATATTTTATCACCCAATCATACCATATCAAAAATATTTCATGGCCCTTGAAAAAGAGTGGAGACACATCAGTTTGAGAAATCCAAAGACACATAAGGTCTTTGACCTACAAACTATCGGCATATACTCCTTGCCGAAAAGGAAATCTAATCCCCATGATCCTTGGAAACACTATGGGTGATATAGACACCTTAGAGTGTTTTGGGTCATCCCTAGATTGTCTACCCCATATTCCATATTCATCAATCAGCTCAAGGAATCAAGATGATAAACTAAACAATATTTGATATCCTATAAAAAATATGTTAAACTACATGGCATATTTAAGTCCCAGTAGAAGGACATTAAACTGAACAACATTTTATTTCAAAGCATCAATACTTTAAACTACATAGAATATTTCTATCTTTACTACCTGATGATTAACTATATGGAAAATTTCCATACCAAAAGATATTAAAATGAACAAAAAAATTACTTCCCGAATGTTATATTACTATAATTAAAATATCTGATCAAGAAGAATCTAAACTACCATTAGGATAAGGTCCAATATAAAGACCCTAAAATAAAGTAATAGAATGTCTAATGTAGAATATTCAAAACTACCGGAAATATGAGGTCCAATATAGAAGACCCTAAACTACAGTACATCCATGTTCTAGTTTGAAAGACCTTAGAATAACTATCCGAAATAGAAAAAATTCTCACCATGTTGAAAAACCAAAAATAAAATACTAGGAAACAATCTAGTCTCTACTCACTGTGCATGAACTTTTCAGGCTCCATGAAATATTGAGTAGTAAAAATATAAAAAAGTCACAAAACTAGTTAGGTTGAGAACCTATAAGAGGGAATACTGATCAAAATCTAAGTTCACACATGCTGATACTTCCCTATATGAATCTTTGGAAAAAATTACGGAAATTTTAAATTATAAGATATAAAACACATAGGGATCATAATTGGTCCCTATAAAAAATCAATCTATACTTTCTATATCTAATTACCTCAAAAAAAGATAGATAATTCTCCCTCCAGGAAACATATTTTAACCAAATTATAATTTCAAATTGGGTAATATCATGAAAACTATATTAGGTATATAAATAAAGAATCTCACATTGGTGGGAACTCATGATCATTTCTTAAGAAAAAATTATTGTGATTTAAACATTCCAATCTAGGCATTCAAGTTGACTTGATATTATTAAATGTATGGGTATGACTGAGGATTTATGTGGCATTGAATCCTTGAAATGTCATGAACATCATGAATAAAAGAAAACTGGACAATTACATATAAATTTCAAATGACCTATTCATTGATAACATTCATAAGATGTAATCTCCACATACTAGAGCCCCTCCTATTAATACACAAGTAAGAGAAGAGTCGTGAAATTACATTCCCATATACATGTGGTTGGAGGACCCCTTAAGATTTGTATAATTTTCCTCCATAGAGGCAATTAATTGGTATAATTGGTTAATATATTAATTCTCTATCTATTAAAATCATTGCAACACCTCCACCCTAGAAATAGAATAAAGTCTGACCTTCCTCATGTGGTTAAGGATCCCTTGTTTCCCTAAAAATGTTTTCTCTGATAGTTGAATTAAATGTAGTAATAGAGATAAATCTCCATGAATAATGATAATTTCAGACCGTAAGTGGATGATTTCAAACTTACTAGAACTTTCTACATCTTGAGGTGTTGTCGCCGCCACCGCATGTTGGGAAGCTCTTTTCAAGGCCTCATCAAATCATTGGTTTACTGAAGAGGAAGCCTCATTCTCTACTATACTAAATTCATGGTCCCTCCTTTGTTACCTCAGGGATATCATGTCCTTAACATAGACTTTAAGTGTAGTATAATAAAATTCCACACAACCATGGGCATGGACCATAAACCATATACGACCTAGATGGCCCTTCAGCCCTTATAAAGGGGCATCTAAAATTAAGCTCCAAATATCCTTCCACACTTGCGGTCACATCAGCTGATAAATTGATATTGATGTTGAAACTTTATATAATCCCATTCTAGGGATAAGAATATATTTTTTACTATTTCACTAAGTGAGGGAGTCTTCCTCAGGGTCTTTGATGAATTGATTAGGGAGAAAGAAAATTGTGTTGGTTAACTGAGTTAGAGGAATCCCCATGGAAGAAGGGGAAAGAAATCCTAATATATTGGGAGAATGAACCACAAAAAGAGAAAAAAGGATCTATTATTCAAAGTATAAGAGGTAAAATATCATATGGTGAACAATATATGTAACTGATGTAGGAAACATAAACTTCTCATTTAATCACTAGAAACATTTGTTTCCAAAACCTAATTCTCCAACAAAAAGGTGACACCCTATGGTGAAGAGTGAATTGGTGGTAACACTATATCCTTATATGAATTCATACATTTCTCACCAACTTTAAGAAATAAAAGAGAATAAAGAATACCAGAGAGTATGACACAAAGTGAACCATGTGATCATTGTTTCAAGAATTATTCACATTCTCCAAAACAATCATACAAAAAAGGTAAATTAATAGGAAAGCAGCTAAATGCATCATTCTCTTATAGGATTTAATTAACATTTTCCTGGTCAATTGGAATGACCAATGTAAAATCAGTAGAAGTCAGTGGGTCTAACTGATCCAGCACTTCAACCATCACAACCTCTTGAATGGTTGTGTCCCTTGGTGATGGTTCTACTAAAGAAACATAATGCTTACCTGTATTCTCATGAAGATATGAATGTTCATCCAGCTGGGATTGGGGAGGAACTACCCATTTTAATAAAACTATAATATGTTAATGGAATACTCCAAGATAGGGAAAGACTAAACTGTGGTGTGTACTTGGGTATTTTTGGGGAGGGGGATCCAGTAGTTCAGAGTGCTTAACTTCCCCTAGCCCCTATGAGGAAGGGTCTCCAAAATGTTCCAAAAACAAAGGAGTTAAGGAAGTCCCCAAAAAGGTGTTTATGTCGAGGGATTTTCTCTAGGGATGGTGATCTCCACACTCAATAGGATCTGTTTAACTAGTTAACAATCATCATAGTTCCCCTTGTCGCCTCTCAATTCATCTCCAATGGTTGTACCCCCAGGAGAATATATGTGGGATAGAGGGAGTGTTCAGTCTTCTTCTACATCCTGTTATGTTAATAAAAATTAAAATTATGTTAGTTTGGTTCCAATATCACCTTAAACAATTGAATATGTTGGAAATATCATCCATACCACTTCCTTGATGGTGGGTAACCCTTTCATCCATGAAAACCTCCAATGTGCAATGAACCACCATTCGTTGCACTAGAGGTGAATAGTTTATCTTGACCTTTATTTTTTCCATCATTATTATAATATATTGATAAAATTCCTTGAACTCAATGGGAAGATATTTCAAATTTATTCCTTTGGTAGAAGTAATATGAGAAAATTCATTTAAATGTACCTCTTCCTAGAGTAATAATCTCTATGGGTCAGTGTTTGAATTAGTGCTCCTCCAGGTCATCCATCAATAAAATGACATGAGAAATAATATAACAGACATATATTTGTTCAATGGAACCACACATGATGTGACTATTTTAGTTGAAACATATATTGACAATGATATTGATGGTAAACACCTCACTTCCTTATGAGGCTCTATTGGGACTATTGTCCTATTCAAAACAATCTACTTTCGAGGCCTCAGATTGGATTCAATATTTGGTGGAATATTTGTAATCACACATACTAAATTGGATAATTTCCCATTTTCATATAAGAATATACAAATATCAATATAATACTAGGAAAAACCATTATCATCTTTATTAGAAGCATAGTTTATCTAGACCTAAGTATCCTCTCTAGTGAACAATAGCTCTAAATAGAAATCCACCATCGAATGATTCATGGATTAAACATAAATAGGGGGCAGAAATATCATTTGAACATAAAAACAGATGGATAAACAGGCAAGGTGCATTCAATTCATAGATAAGGCTCCCATCAATGAAAGAAGAGAGTATGTCCTCATGTAGTGAAATCATGTTGGATTAATCCTTAAGGTTTTTCCCACTTTTTTCAATAATATATCCAGTGGGAACTATCCTATAGGGTTTTTAGGATATGCAGTCATGATATGTTAGGAGGGACCTAATCTCCCAATCCTTTATTTTGATGGTCCATACCCTGCTGATGAACTATAAAAATAGTTTGAATTGGATGTTTGGGATGTTATATATTCTTGGTTATCTGTAGCCCCCCAAATGAGCCCCTATACAACCCCATAAAATATGAATGGGGATAGATATTCTAGGTGGGTCTATTCCTTTATAAAGGTGTCACAATATGTGATATAATTTGGCTAACACATAAATGGAAAACCTAATGTTCTACTCCCCATCCATATAGGATTCCATCGTAATGGGGGAAATCTAACACCACCATTTTCCATTATCGATAGTAGGTACCTACCTAGGTACATGTAATGAAATACAACTATCTAGATGGTCTAGTTAATATAAAAATATTCATATCACCAAATAATGAATAAACCTTCTTTGACTATTGTCTAATAGGAACCCTCAACATTGTGGGAGTCCTTCATTGGGAAAGCATTTGTCTTCTTTCCTTTAATATCATAATATACTTTCTTGATTAAATGTCTCACCCATTTCTTGAATGGGATATCTTTCCAAGGAAGTGGGCCCTTCCCAAGGGCCTTTTCAGCACACCTAATCAACTCTCAGGAAAGATGAATAATCATATCCTAATTATCCCACATAGATAGTAAAGGGAAAAACTCAACATACATTCCTCCTAAAATGGGTGTGCTAAAAAATGCTCAACAGCCCAAAGACTAATACCCACCTCACCATGTGTCTGGTGGAAGTTGTTTTTGTCTGAAATCTAGTGACAAAACTAGTCTTCCATCAAGACCTCATCACAATAGAAAAATGTTTGATAGATCCTTTTGACCTTGTACATCCCCAATAGTTTCTACTCTAAAGTGAATTCAAAGGAAATTTACTACATCTGTAAGGACCAACCCCTATCTATTATAAATAATCCACCCTTGTCGAAGGTTATAATTGGGAAACCACCCGAACCTCTAGTTTTTGGAAGATTTATGAATTATTGAGCGGTAAATGTGGATTTATGAATCAGGTTAATGATGGTTCCCTTCAAAGTATGTGGGTATTAAATTCTTCATATTTCCATATCTTCATTTATCCATAGTGATAAAAGTAACTATTTGCGAGTGGTTCACTTGGATGGTATTATGGGATTCTAGAATCTAAGTGGGAGGCATGATTGATGATTGTGGTAGAAGGATAGAAGCGTCACTCGTAAGACTAAAACCATAGGGAGGTAGTAAGTCTAAGAGTTGATATTACCTAAATTTCACTACCATTAGGTTCATATGACTTTATTGTTATGACTAAACATTACAGGGAGATCTGTCACACCATTTTTAATAATGGAATTTTTATAAGACATCATAGTTGTGGCATATTTATTTTAAAACATTCATGAATTGTGGAAGGAAATTGAATAACTATATATATAAATAGGGAACATAGATTAGAAGTGTGAAGAAATCCTATAAAAAGATATTCATAACTCCAACAGCATCATACGAATCAAATTAACCGTTAAGGAATTTGTGACTTCTTAACATGATAAAGGACTCATGAACTACATGACCCATGGTGATCTCAGGAATCATATACACCATGGGGAATCTCCCCAACATGAAACCTGTAGAGACCCGAAGCTTTACGTACATGAACATTAAATTACTTTTGCAGAATACTTAGTACATAACAAAAACACACACACAAGGATCGTAATAGTTTAGTGTCTTTGGAAACTCGGAACGTAATCTTCTAATCGTGGTGAAAGATCTTCAATATCTCCCATAAAGATCTTCTTTTTTTTTACCTAAAAACCTTTCTTTATATCCTGGGGAAAAGAAAACATAAAAGGGTGAGCTCAAATGCTCAGTAAGGGTAAACAAAAGAAATATCAATCACATCATATACATAAGAACATAGCCTTTGGAAATCTTAACCTGCAAAAGAGCTCATAATATCATAACATGGGATATATCATAGAAGTGAAATGTAATCCCAATAATCATAACTTAAAACATGAAAATTTGTGGCATACACACATAATCAAAGAAAATCATTTCTTGTTAGTCAAGACTCATTGCCAAGACTATCTTAGTGGACAAAGTCCCTTTCTGAATCGAGTAACCCTCGTTTCAGTCCTGTTTCACTGAACCGGTATAACCTACCATTTCAGCCATGTCTATCTCATGAGATATAAAATCATTACCCAATGCATTGGAGGGAGATATAGGTCCCACCCATCTTATAATGAATCCTTTCTTATGTGTGCCACATAATCATAAAACATACATCATCGCATAACACATGTAACAAAAAATGGGATTCTTGAAACATCATGACATCATAAATCAATTCATATAAGATAAAGGAATTCATAAACATAATTCAATCACAACATAGTCAAATCAATGTAAAAATATGGATAGAAACAGAACCCTTTATTATCTTAGATGGAAAATAATTTTGATAAAACACTTGAATTGAATTCTTGAGGAAAATATCCTTTCTTCTTCAAAATCAATTTCTTTTCACAAAACATCATGCAATTTTAAAAGAAAGAGATTTTATTGAAAATAGTCATGAAATCTTTTAGAGGAAGCTTCATGAAAATAAGGCTTTATAAAACATTAGAAATCCATTCGTGCCGTATAAGTTAAAAAGAAACATTCTTCGTACTTTTGTCGGAAAAGTCAAAAAGTACCTCGTACGGAAAAACGACAAAAGATTCCTTTCATATTCTTTACTAAAAAACTCACCTAAGGGTAAAATTGGATTTAAACTATTGAAAGTGGATGGAAACAATATTACGTATTGAGGGAACATGGATGTGGATGATAAAATACACCCCAGTAAATACTTACGAATAAACAATCTCGGATAAAAATGAGATTGTGATATTTCCATTACCTTAGGTCCAATTTGCTTCGTATGTGTCCGAACCTCTTGTATAATGATTTAAATAATGTCATTGACTTATTACAGAATCATATTCATTGTTATGATATCATATATGGTTCACTTATGACATTATATTACCCGTTCTTTTGTAAATTCCATGTTAAAGAAGCGTTTTGGGTAAAATCGTTTCATTTATCGTAGGTGTTTTGACTTGTTGTTCTTGACATAATTATTACTTATATCATGATTTACTTACTTCCAGAATATAAAATATGATTTATATATCATATATATTCAGTATATATATATATATAATAGATATATAAATAAAATGAAAAACACCATTCATGGAGACGGTAGTCCGTACGTACGCAAGAACGCTGTTTTTCTTTCCTTATTGTCTTGAAATGGAAGTAAGTAGATGAAATACATATGTATATATATACATAAATCCAGTAGCTTTATAATTTCATATATTTCATTATTATTTCTTATATATACATTATAATCATTCTTAAATGGTTAACATGGAGAATGAATCTCATCGTGTCGTGGAGACGGTAGTCCGTACGTACGCACGAGCGATGATATCATTTCTATAAATATTGAATTGAATTGGAGTGGATTATACAATATATCAGAATCAATATGATGTTGTAATAACTATGTATAGTTATTCATTACACCATTATACCCATCCATGTAAGGTGGTGGTGGAAAATAGATTACACCACGGCGTGGAGACGGTATTCCGTACGTACGCACGCGCGGTGATTTCTTTTTCTGTAGGATGGATAGATGGTGAAATAGGGTTGTTTCATACTTATAATAACATATCAGTATATGAGTGATACTGATGTTATTACTTCATAATGAAACAACCTAAGAAGAAGAAGTGGAAGAAGAAATAAAGATGAAAGAATTGGTAACGGTAATTACCTCTTCTTTGAAGTGCCTCTTTGAGACCTCCTCTTAGGGCACTAGAATTGGTCTTTGAGGAAGACCAGAACCTCTAGGATGTTTCTAGGGAAGTGGAGAGGGGATTTTGGCAGGGTTTGGCCGAGCTTGAGTGCTCAAATTGGTGTGAGGAGGAGGGGGAGGAGGTGTCCTTTTATAAGGGAGGAGAGGGGCACCTTAGGAATATCTCAAAATATTATTTTATATTAAAGTCAAAATCGGTTTATAATGGTTTCAAAGGGTCTTATTTCGAAGATAAGGTGGTGAGGGGTCGAACTCCTATCAACCAATAGAATTTAGACAAGTTTAGGATATTATTTTAACCTTATCAATTAAATTTAACTCTAAGTTAAATAATTTAACTTTTACCATGTCTTTTTGTTTTCTTTCACTATATGGTTAATAAACTTACTATAACATGCCAAAAGAACCCCAAATTGTTTATTATTAATATATATATCCTTATATAAGTCATTTGGCCGAACCTTAGATTTTTAGGAATACAATAACAATTAATAATATAATATTTGATTTAAAAACTATTTTGTGTCAATTTTGACACTATTTGATATATGATTTTTGTGAAAGTCATAACAGATTTAAATATTCGAACCAAGTTGATTAAATCAACATTAATATATCATAGTAACCTAGAAAATTAGTGTAATTCATAAAAAATCTCAAATTACATTTATTTTGGTGTTTATAACATCAATTATGTCAATATTACATTAATGAGATAATTACTGCATCATCGTTGTGTCATAAATAAATTAAATTATTTTATGTCTAAAAATTACAAATAAAATACCATCATGTAGGAAATCCTTTTATCTTTCTAATGAATATTTACAATCGAATTTAGCTTATCTATAAACCCATATTAAAAAATATTTACTTATTAAACTTTGATTTTAACTATTTTAACCTTTCTTTAAATAAATTAATAATAAATGTCCTAATCTAATCCAAGTGGGCCTAAATGGTCATATGTTATTCCTAAGTTTGTTTTTGGTCGAATTACACTTATCCAATAGAATTAGGACATGTGTTAGGGTAATAGTAATATCATATTTACCCCTAGTTACCCTATTTACTATTAACCGTGGTAAAAAAAAGTAAAAAGTTACTATTCACCAAAAAATTATTTTCTTCTCATTGAACCACATTTTAGTCCTTGATATTAACCGTGTCTCTCGGATTTTCGAAATTCCATTCACAGAAGCGGTAAAATTAAGTTTTATGCAAAATTCAGTTTTTAACCTACCACTTAGTGGTTTCACTATTCATCAAAAATTGAAAGTTTTCAGAAAAATACCAAAATTTCACCCTAGGCTAATTTCGGTATTCCGAATCCAAAAATGAAGTCCATTATGAAAGATAAAATTTATAAAATTTCAAAAAGTGGTTATTACTATTCATAACGGCTAGTTTTAATAGCATATTGTTGTTTAGTGAAACTCGGTATTGCGTACGACGCAAGCTATCGAGGAAGGTCGTGGTTGCGTGTAATGCAAGGCAAGACAAGGATGTGTGTTGTGCAAGCTCCTTTTGGTGTAGCGTACAACACAAGACATTAATAAAATTAAAAAAGAATATTTTTCATAAAATCTCAGGCTGTTACATTCTACCCCCCTTAAAATGAATTTCGCCCTCGAAATTCGTTGGGGTTATAAATGGTTTACTATTCTAAAGTTTCTTTAATAGAAACCCACATCGTAAAAGGGAATACCAAAACTTGGCTATAAAAACTAAAGTATGAAATGTAACGATTACCCAAATTAACTAATCACTGGGTTTCCACATAGGTGAAAATATGGATATGGAAGAGAAATCTAACCATCATGTTCTGATGGAGAGTGGTAGAGAACATGGCTATGGAAAAGCCAGTAATCACAAATCCATAAATTTGTGACGATCTAAGGTACCATCTGATTCATCAGGTATAAGAGAACTAGGACAACATTTTTGGTTTTCAAGATCATTTCCCTAAAGTTAAAGAATTTGAATTAGAATAAATACTTACTTTATTTTGGTACAATCTCACTGTTGTTCGTGCCTTTAACAATTTCCACTTCATCTCTTAAATAAATGAAGTTGAATTTGTTATTCGTGAAGTGTTAGCAGATCATGTGATAGAATGACGGGTCATTCCATCTGTTTCAAACAAAAGGTTAGCAAAATTATATACATAAGTCGATCTATAGTGAGATTAATCACATATGGTTTCTAAAATGGACTTATACTTCATATATCATACTGCTTAATATAATAAAACTAGTTTCTACTAAACAGGGACTTCATGTAGGTCAGTGGTAGGCGATAAAGGCCAGTCGCACTTCGGTTGTAGGTTCGATTCCCACAGCCTTGTCCGAAGCGATGGGCTGTCGCCCGTCCTGCAGGTTGTCCTTTTTATAAAACTATATTACTATAACATCCCATCAATAATAACGAAAAAACTTCTATCCTTAAACAATACTAACTTATGTACAACAAATTTCATTCCAATCTTTAGGCTTATCCATAATACTGCAGTCCATTCTCATAACATAGTGAAAACGATTACCAGAGATTTAATACCATCGTTGATCCCCATATATCATAAGATATATCTTGTTGGTCACATTCCAAACATTCAAAGGCCTTAATCTTGTACTCTCTTGAATACCCATTGAACCTTAGTGAAAACTTGAATGCAGTTAAAAGTTAACACTTCTCACATACCGAAATCCTCAAAATTCTATATACTCAAACCATGATATCACTTAGTCCTTATATCAATCATGAGCTCATGAATACTATCAAACATTTAATTTTCTCCTTATCCCTTCATTATGCGCATATCATCTACATTCCAAAAATATCTGAATAACCTTTCATGGATACTGGTAACATTAATCATACACTTTCAAAACACAAGGAAAGACAACAGTGTAACAATCCATAGATGTCTCTTTATTCCAAAATTACACATGATAAACATGTAATCATTCCACTACATTCTCAAACCATTGACCGAGCTTCAAAAATTCTTTCATCTCACATATCATTTGTAGTCTCTTCATCATCATCCACATAAATACTTCCCATACGACTATACTGATTCTCTTCATGAGACTTTCCCTTAGGGAATTGGTTTGCATAATGCCCGTACATTCCACATTTAAAACATTTAACCAGTGTTGATGTCGTAGCAATACCATTATCCTCATCCCTGGTGTTAACTGAACCTTTTCCTTTTCACTTACTTTCTTTGTGTCCTTCTTTTCCACACCCAAAGCATCTTCCAGTTCCTTTGAAACATTCTCCTTGATGCCTCTTCCCACATGATTTACATAGGGGAAATTGAACTTTCTTTCCTCTATGATCATCATGGAACTCCATCTTTCTCTTATTAGTCGAGTCAGGAAACTTACCAAATTTTACTTTATTGATCATGTTGTGAGATTGCTGATTCGGCATAATAATGATGTTTGGACATCCAAATCCCATTTCATTTGGTTTCCCATGAAGAATATCATTCCATTGTCCATCATATCCTCCATTATTGTGAATCATCTTGTTTCCAGCCATTTTCTAAAACCCAAACAGAATAGTGTTAGATGCAAAAATCGTAATAAAGGGGGAGTAACTTAAATATCTATCATATTTGGTTTAATCTAATATCGTTACCATAGTTCTAGAACTATATCCTATACGTATACTTATCCTTAGGGGAATCCCTAGAAATACCTTAGAAATATCTCTAGGGATCTCACTAAAGTTCTCGCATCCTAGTTTCCAAAGGTTGACTAAACCTTTCCTCTGATACCAACTGTAGCGGTCTGGAATTACTTCCAGTGGACTATAATTGATACCTATCAGGGCACTCCATGGGCGGCTACACCCCCTGGGCGGGACACACCACCATCCCCAGTGGCAGCCATTTCCTCATGAAGCCCTTGGGCGGAGAGCCATGCTTCGTCCAACGCTCACATGTGAGAGTTCCCAAGGATTGGATACATTCCTACCTCCTTTGCCTCTGATACCAACTGTAGAGACCCGAAGCTTGACGTACATGAACATTACATTACTTTTGCAGAATACTTAGTACATAACAAAAACACACACACAAGGATCGTAATAGTTTAGTGTCTTTGGAAACTCGGAACGTAATCTTCTAATCGTGGTGAAAGATCTTCAATATCTCCCATAAAGATCTTCTTTTTTTTACCTAAAAACCTTTCTTTATATCCTGGGGAAAAGAAAACATAAAAGGGTGAGCTCAAATGCTCAGTAAGGGTAAACAAAAGAAATATCAATCACATCATATACATAAGAACATAGCCTTTGGAAATCTTAACCTGCAAAAGAGCTCATAATATCATAACATGGGATATATCATAGAAGTGAAATGTAATCCCAATAATCATAACTTAAAACATGAAACTTTGTGGCATACACACATAATCAAAGAAAATCATTTCTTGTTAGTCAAGACTCATTTCCAAGACTATCTTAGTGGACAAAGTCCCTTTCTGAATCGAGTAACCCTCGTTTCAGTCCTGTTTCACTGAACCGGTATAACCTACCATTTCAGCCATGTCTATCTCATGAGATATAAAATCATTACCCAATGCATTGGAGGGAGATATAGGTCCCACCCATCTTATAATGAATCCTTTCTTATGTGTTCCACATAATCATAAAACATACATCATCGCATAACACATGTAACAAAAAATGGGATTCTTGAAACATCATGACATCATAAATAAATTCATATAAGATAAAGGAATTCATAAACATAATTCCATAACAACATAGTCAAATCAATGTAAAAATATGGATAGAAACATAACCCTTTATTATCTTAGATGGAAAATAATTTTGATAAAACACTTGAATTGAATTCCTGAGGAAAATATCCTTTCTTCTTCAAAATCAATTTCTTTTCACAAAACATCATGCAATTTTAAAAGAAAGAGATTTTATTGAAAATAGTCATGAAATATTTTAGAGGAAGCTTCATGAAAATAAGGCTTTATAAAACATTAGAAATCCGTTCGTGCCGTATAAGTTAAAAAGAAACATTCTTCGTACTTTTGTCGGAAAAGTCAAAAAGTACCTCGTACGGAAAAACGACAAAAGATTCCTTTCATATTCTTTACTAAAAAACTCACCTAAGGGTAAAATTGGATTTAAACTATTGCAAGTGGATGGAAACAATATTACATATTGAGGGAACATGGATGTGGATGATAAAATACACCCCAGTAAATACTTACGAATAAACAATCTCGGATAAAAATGAGATTGTGATATTTCCATTACCTTAGGTCCAATTTGCTTCGTATGTGTCCGAACCTCCTGTATAATGATTTAAATAATGTCATTGACTTATTACAGAATCATATTCATTGTTATGATATCATATATGGTTCACTTATGACATTATATTACCCGTTCTTTTGTAAATTCCATGTTAAAGAAGCGTTTTGGGTAAAATCATTTCATTTATCGTAGGTGTTTTGACTTGTTGTTCTTGACATCATTATTACTTATATCATGATTTACTTACTTCCAGAATATAAAATATGATTTATATATCATATATATTCAGTATATATATATATATAATAGATATATAAATAAAATGAAAAACACCGTTCATGGAGACGGTAGTCCGTACGTACGCAAGAACGCTGTTTTTCTTTCCTTATTGTCTTGAAATGGAAGTAAGTAGATGAAATACATATGTATATATATACATAAATCCAGTAGCTTTATAATGTCATATATTTCATTATTATTTCTTATATATACATTATAATCATTCTTAAATGGTTAACATGGAGAATGAATCTCATCGCGTCGTGGAGACGGTAGTCCGTACGTACGCACGAGCGATGATATCATTTCTATAAATATTGAATTGAATTGGAGTGGATTATACAATATATCAGAATCAATATGATGTTGTAATAACTATGTATAGTTATTCATTACACCATTATACCCATCCATGTAAGGTGGTGGTGGAAAATAGATTACACCACGGCGTGGAGACGGTATTCCGTATGTACGCACGCGCGGTGATTTCTTTTTCTGTAGG
Source organism: Viscum album (assembly GCA_963277665.1). Classification (NCBI taxonomy): domain Eukaryota; kingdom Viridiplantae; phylum Streptophyta; class Magnoliopsida; order Santalales; family Viscaceae; genus Viscum; species Viscum album. The sequence continues at coordinate 555,770,540 of OY728122.1, read as the reverse complement.
ATGGATAGATGGTGAAATAGGGTTGTTTCATACTTATAATAACATATCAGTATATGAGTTATACTGATGTTATTACTTCATAATGAAACAACCTAAGAAGAAGAAGTGGAAGAAGAAATAAAGATGAAAGAATTGGTAACGGTAATTACCTCTTCTTTGAAGTGCCTCTTTGAGACCTCCTCTTAGGGCACTAGAATTGGTCTTTGAGGAAGACCATAACCTCTAGGATGTTGCTAGGGAAGTGGAGAAGGGATTTTGGCAGGGTTTGGCCGAGCTTGAGTGCTCAAATTGGTGTGAGGAGGAGGGGGAGGAGGTGTCCTTTTATAAGGGAGGAGAGGGGCACCTTAGGAATATCTCAAAATATTATTTTATATTAAAGTCAAAATCGGTTTATAATGGTTCCAAAGGGTCTTATTTCGAAGATAAGGTGGGGAGGGGTCGAACTCCTATCAACCAATAGAATTTAGACAAGTTTAGGATATTATTTTAACCTTATCAATTAAATTTAACTCTAAGTTAAATAATTTAACTTTTACCATGTCTTTTTGTTTTCTTTCACTATATGGTTAATAAACTTAGTATAACATGCCAAAAGAACCCCAAATTGTTTATTATTAATATATATATCCTTATATAAGTCATTTGGCCTAACCTTAGATTTTTAGGAATACAATAACAATTAATAATATAATATTTGATTTAAAAACTATTTTGTGTCAATTTTGACACTATTTGATATATGATTTTTGTGAAAGTCATAACAGAATTAAATGTTCGAACCAAGTTGATTAAACCAACATTAATATATCATAGTAACCTAGAAAATTAGTGTAATTCATAAAAAATCTCAAATTACATTTATTTTGGTGTTTATAACATCAATTATGTCAATATTACATTAATGAGATAATTACTGCATCATCGTTGTGTCATAAATAAATTAAATTATTTTATGTCTAAAAATTACAAATAAAATACCATCATGTAGGAAATCATTTTAGCTTTCTAATGAATATTTACAATCGAATTTATCTTATCTATAACCCCATATTAAAAATTATTTACTTATTAAACTTTGATTTTAACTATTTTAACCTTTCTTTAAATAAATTAATAATAAATGTCCTAATCTAATCCAAGTGGGCCTAAATGGTCATATTTTATTCCTAAGTTTGTTTTTGGTCGCATTACACTTGTCCAATAGAATTAGGACATGTGTTAGGGTAATAGTAATATCATATTTACCCCTAGTTACCCTATTTACTATTAACCGTGGTAAAAAAAAGTAAAAAGTTACTATTCACCAAAAAATTATTTTCTTCTCATTGAACCACATTTTAGTCCTTGATATTAACCGTGTCTCTCGGATTTTCGAAATTCCATTCACAGAAGCGGTAAAATTAAGTTTTATGCAAAATTCAGTTTTTAACCTACCACTTAGTGGTTTCACTATTCATCAAAAATTGAAAGTTTTCAGAAAAATACCAAAATTTCACCCTAGGCTAATTTCGGTATTCCGAATCCAAAAATGAAGTCCATTTTGAAAGATAAAATTTATAAAATTTCAAAAAGTGGTTATTACTATTCATAACGGCTAGTTTTAATAGCATATTGTTGTTTAGTGAAACTCGGTATTGCGTACGACGCAAGCTATCGAGGAAGGTCGTGGTTGCGTGTAATGCAAGGCAAGACAAGGATGCGTGTTGTGAAAGCTCCTTTTGGTGTAGCGTACAACACAAGACATTAATAAAATTAAAAAGAATATTTTTCATAAAATCTCGGGCTGTTACAAAACCAGTCATAAGGCTAGTGATCACGTGATCTTGAGATGGTCACATGAACCATGTAATGATCAAGAAAACATGAGACACAAAAAATGATCATGCAATTCTCATTATACAACCATATTTACAAGGACCTAGGTCAAGGTTCAAGAAATTATCAATAATTGATTCGTGTTTAGTTTAAAAAAGTATTGGGAAAATCATCCAAGTAGCGTGATCATGCATCAAGATCTTGAGAAATAGTTCCCATGAAATATTATTATGAAACAGACCTTGTGATCAGTTTTTCTAGAGAGGTCATGTGAATGGGATCTTGAAAGCAGTATTCCAAGGAAATTAGTTGACAGAAGAAATCTCAAGAGATCTAAAGAGTCATGGTCACTGATGAAATGATATTACTATCACCTCTCTATTTATAAAATGCTCCATGGGATACCAAAGGTCTCCCAAGAGACAAAAAATTCCCCAATACATCAATTAGAGGAATACAAAAGGACTCAGGAATGCATTTAATTTCCTTAGAACTGAGTCATTATCCCTTCTGATGTTGGGGGTGGATTTGTTGACTCTTTCTAAATGGGCATCCATAAATCTAGAGTTGAAGAAATACCAAAATCATGGGTATTATTTTTTATACAAAACAATTAATGGGAAGGGATCCAAATTACATTGTTCATGTAACCTTTATAAGGGAACATGATCTCATGACCTTTAAAAGTTCATGCGATCTGATCACGTGCAACTCATTATCTACTTATAATCACATGAAACCCATTTGATAAGCCATTATGTTCTTTCAAAGGAGTCTTTACAAGAATCTATAGTCATATGGAGGATAATAGAAAATTTACTCCAATTATATAGCTTTTTAATCAATAGACACCTAAAAATCATCCAAAACACCTTATGAAATAAAGGTGGAGAAAGGTGGAAGCCTCATGCGATGGAGATTTATGTTGATATTCATGCGATGTTCACGCAGGATATTCAAAAATTCATGAATCCCTTAGAAATATGTATAAATTATTGGGAAAGAACATGTTAGTGCATCACATTCATCATGTGAAGGACCTCAAACACGTCTGTTCTAGTATTCAATACCCCTTTGAAATCATATAAAAGTAGATGGTTCATCCATGGTAGTTCTTGTGCATCATCGTGAGATCCATCATTGATCACATGATGAATTGTATACAATGAGAGTGATTGTACATAACAATGTTCACACAGCATCGTGAGAAACCCTATCCATGTAAATTAATAACGAAATAAAATGGGAAAATTTAGAAGCTTCTCACAAAGGTATGAAACATTGATCTTCATGTGAAAGGAGTTAGGTTCCCTATGAGATCACCATTGATCTCAAGAATTACCCCTTGATAAGTCACCTTAGTCTCATGAGAGGCTGATGATAATTATTCTTGACCTCAAAAAGGATATTTTAAAATCCAAGTTGGTCTCATAAATACTCCTTGATAATCCATCATGACCCCACAAGAGGCCCCTGACAAGTTTTCTTAATCTCACAGAGGACCCTAGAAAATTAAAATTTTATCACATGAAATCCATCCCATGGGCATACTAATATTATAAATACTCCTAGACATATCGGCCTAGTATTTTTAAAGCTCTATGACAAGTCAACACAGTTAGGAAAAATCCCTTTCATCTGTCTTGGTCTAATAAACATGGTTATGGTGGAACATTTTCATGGTAGTTTTAATGAGGAAATGAGATGATGACCTATTGAAGTATAATGTGAATAGTGTGATAAAAAAATCCTTCCACCAACTCCAACTCATATTCCCAAGATATACACCACACAAGGTGGTTTATATAGAGACCGTATCGTTTTAAACATTTTATTACATTATTTTAAGCATACTTATCCATCAAAATCATAATAAGGACCATAAATTGATAGTGTCTTTAGAAGACTAGTTACATGATTTTGAAGGCATGGAAGAAGAATAAGTCTTTTATTATTCATCTCCATAATGATATCTTAACTACCTTTCAGATCTTACACATACATAAGATAACATGGGGAATGCATAGACAGAGAGGATACTCTAAAAATCTCAGTAAGGCAGTAGGAATGGAAATGAAGCATAACACATGAGTCAAAGGCATAACATGATAACATAAAATGAAGGTAATGTGAATAAACATGTAGAGTCATATCATACAGAACATATAATAATATGATCATATAAATATAGTAATAGGGCAGAAAAACATAATATGACATAAAAATGTGTCAAGTATGACTTCTAAGATGGTATCACATGGTGGAAAATCCCATAATGGATTAGGTTCACTACCTAATCTCATACATAACAGATCATGAGGCTATAAATTACCCAATTAACTGGATTTATATATAGTTTCACCCATCATAAAATGTTCATTCATATGTGTGCTAGATATATAATCAAATATAAGGAATAAACATAAGTGTTACCCATAGAAGGAAATGGGTATCATAATCAGGTCATATGGCATAGATAAAGGGTGTATCATAATGGTTTCCATGAAATAATGGATTTAAATCATAATTTAAAATTAATAAGGGAAAATATGCATATATCATGTCAAATTATATTCAACAAAAGTTAAAACATGTAAAAAGAGTATTTATGAAAATTTATAAATGAACCACTTTAGTTCGATTTAGTGGAAATATTAATGTCTTTAAATAAGAAAAAGAAAATATTATATATATATTACAAAAAAATTTAACGTAATTTTTAATGTTAAAATTATTGATTTTCGAAAAATAATGGTGGCTTAAAATATATTTTAGAGTGTACTTGAGAATGGGTAAGAAATTGGGAAGTTCCCTTTCATCAATCTTGTTTACCGGGTGGAATTGAGAAGGTAACCTATTAAAACATGTAATTCCCAATAATAGAAAGAAGAATTGAGATAAATAAATTTCTTTGGAACAAAAAAATTGAAATATTTTATAATTATATAAGAATAATGAAGAATTATAATGGTGTAAATAGAGATTAAGTGTAACACAAAGGAAAAAATGGAAGTTCAAAGAGATCCCTTACCTTATGTCCAAAAACATTTTTCACTTTCACTTAGTGTCATATATAATAAAATTAGATTAATTAATTACATTACTAAGAATATATTTTATATTTATTTGATTTAATATAATTTCATTAATTTTATTTATAACCATTTCGATGAGATATAATTTTTAATTTTGTTGTTCTAAGAGCATTAGTTTCATTGTTTCATGGTCGGTTTACTTGTATATAATTATGAAAGTACTTATAAAATGGGACTAATTATCCATAAGTAAATTATATTGTATTATTAAACATAAATAAGTATAAATGGTCATATATATCATTTATTTTTCTGATATTTGGATGATTCATTTGATAAAACAGTAATGATAAATGTTTCATTTATTTTGGTGGTTTTTACGATCATCACAAACTAGTATTTTTTTATTAATATTATGTCCATATATTATTTCCAATATAATAAAAACTTAAAATATAAAAACTAAAATATTTTTTAACCATAATAATGTTTTATGACCTACCATGAAATTGATAATGGAAAACAAAAACTCATTATCCATGTATGTGATGAACCAACATATCACGGATAATGTTTCCATTTTTAGAATAAAAGTAGAAAATAAGATATTTGATTATGGATATTCCATTAATCAAATAAAATTTAAGTATATAAATGATATAAGAAATATCATATTTTTTGGATATGGGAGGTGGCGGATGGATAAGAAAAGAACATAAATTGAAAGAGAAGTATTGGGGACTTTACCTCTTGAAGGTTATATCCTTGAGAGTCTCTTTAATGTACTTGGGTTTTGTATTTTGTTGATACAAAAAGTTTCTGGACATTTGGAAGATTATTGAGAAGGGAATTGTGAAAATAATGACAGGATGCAAGGATTATAAGGTTTGAGGGGACGAGGTGGTGAGGGTGGTTTTTAAAGGTGGGGGATATGGGTATTTTTTATTATAATATTCATTTTATTATTATTTTAGAAACTATAAATAGTGTTGATTCCTATGAATAAATAAATTAAATGTTTATAGAGAGGTCAAGTAAATGGGTCCTTACATCATTCTTACACCATCCATGATTATAAAATTTATATAATGTTAATTATCGAAAATTATTGTTTTTCATTATTCACAAAAAATAAACTATAATTTAAAAAATACAAACAATTCACTCTAACCATTTTTAAATGTGTACATATAAAAAATAGAATCAATTTTATGAAAATAATTTTCTAAATTTTGGAAATTTAATTTTTAAATAAAATCATTATTTATTGAAAAAATATCTATCTTAACATTATAATCAATTTTATAAACCTTTGAAAATTTAATTAAGGACTCATAAAATTATCATAAAATTATAATCAAACATAATATTAATTTATGAATATATTTTATGGAAATAATGTTTCTTTTAAATCACTATATTAATAATAAAATTGTACATAAATATTTACATTTAAAAAAAATATCAACACTTAATTAATCATTTTGAAAACATTTATTTACTTATTCCATGATATAAATATATCATATTTTCATTTATAAGATACCTAAAGTTTATTTATACTTTAATAGGTGATTTTAATATTCTAATGGACATATTACAATTCCTAATGGTCAGATTAATTTTCCAATGGTCAGGTTACTATTCTAATAGTATAAGTTCCTAAATTTATAGAAATACCACTTATTTCATTCATACTTCATTAAATTGTATTTTATACTAAGTTTATTTATAATTTTATCTAAAAAATGTATATTATATTATTTAGAGTGTGTTTTATTTCTAAATATTTGTTCATGATTGCGGTCATTCTAGTGGATCGAGCATATACAAAGTTTCTCATTCTTATTATGTTATTTTTTAGTTATTGTCCACTACAATATATTTCATTATTATTGCTTTATTTTTTTACTATTGTATCATTATTCATTTATGAGAATAATTTTTTTATTAGGTTCTCTATTTTATGTTTGTGGTTTAGGACATAACTATAAGAGAGAAATCCCATTGATGAAATTTTGGTTTGTTGCATTCTTTCCCCCTTATGAAATTTATCTATTGAAATTTAATTTTACTTAATAAGTTGAAACTGAGTGAGGATCCTTCTCCATTATCTATCATTCTAATTCCCATGTCACCTCTTCATATTTATGGTTCAATCATAGTACTTTGTCTAGGTAAGTTTTCTTGATCTGTTAAACTTTATCTCTACAAGAAAATATCCTTACTAGCTGATCCTCAAAAGAGAGATACTTTTCTAGCTGTACCACCTATGATACCGACTATAGATACCCTATCCTTTTACACATATTATTATATTATTTTAAACATAATTTTCCATTAAATACAAAATAAAGATCATAAAGTCAAGTTTCTTTGGAAGACTGGGTACATGAGATTGAAAGCATTAATGAGAATAAAACATTTTTTTAGTAATCTCCATAATGACATCCTAACTTCCTTTTGGCCCCTACACCTGTATTGGAGAACCTAGGGAATACATAGGCAAAACATTTGAGAAAAAAATCCAAATAAAGGAATACGCATGTAAAAAAGAATAATACATGATTCAAAGGAATAACATGATAACCTAAAAGGCATGGAACATGAATAAACGTGTAGAGGAATATCATAAATAATATGGAATAATATGATCATGTAAAAATATGAATAAGGAAGCAATACATAACATGACATAAAAATAAGTCAAGCCAAACTACCAGATAGTATCTCATTGTGCACAAAGTTTCATAATAGATTTAATTTACTCCAAAATCCTATACAAGATGTCTCACGAGACAAAAAATTACACAATTAATTATAGCTCTATTTGGGTGCACCCATCATAACATGTTCATGAATATGTTTTCCTCATAAAAAATCAATCATAAGGAATAAACATAATGGTTACCCTGGGAAATAAATGGGTATTGTAATCATGTCATGAGTATAACTAATGGGTGTATCATAATAGTATCCATGAAATAATGGGAAAATATCAAAATAATAATCACCCAAAATGAATATTTCATAAAATAATTTATATGGTGATTCATGAAACATAACTTTATAGAAGATATATCCATTTCATATAGAGACGAAAATGGATATGAAATCCTAAAAATAGATTTTGTAAAGAATTATTAACCTTATCTAAAAAACTATGTTATGAGTCACCATCAAAAATCCTTTTGTGTTGAATTTTTGAAATAATATTTTAAAATATCTATAATTATATTAACTTTATCTGAAATAATGGTTATGAAAAAGAAATTTACACTAGAATTTAATAGATATTAACAAGGATGGAAAATAGCTTTTAAATAACAAAATGCCTTAATTAGAACCCACATTATAAAAAATGGAAAATGAACATTCCTTTGAAAATAGATAAATATAAATATGAAGGTAACATTAAATAATGAATATATGGGTTTCACAATGATAAAAATAAAACATTTTTTGAAATAAATAATGTAGACAGGGAGAAAAAAAATCCATTAAACATGATTAAAATTAATCCTGAAAATGTTTTACTTGTCTCATAAATATATTCAACAAGGAAGAATTTTATATTTAATAAATTAATTTTACCTAGATAGATAATATGTAATATTATAAGAAATAGTAAATGGAATATTATATATAAATTAGAATATTGGATTTTAAGAAGAAACCATATTAATCTATGAAAATAAATTTAGTTAGCAAAGTCCTATAGCTTTACTCTTGAGTTCCAAAAAAGTGTTTTATCCTCATGTATCATAAAACTAAAAACCTTTAAAACATATATAATAACATTATTCAAACATATTTTGTTATAATTATTTACTATACATTTACTAGTTAGTTATTGTTTATTTTCATCATCGAATGTTAATGATTTTCATTATTTCATACATTATTTACAATATCAATGTTGATTATTATTTTTTGAATCCAAGTTAATTGTTACTATATTACTAAAATATTAGAATATATGTTCCATATTTATTTATAATTTTATAATTTCAATCCATGAGGTTTTTAGTTATGAATCAGGAATATGAAATCGATAACTAGCTTGTTTGTATACTATTTTATAAATAAATATTAGTATATTAATAATGGGTTCAGTATTAATAGAGTCCCTAAGATATGTTTATATAATATAAATAATTTTATAAACACTTATTATACATATTAAATAAATTCATATAACCATTCATGTAAGGTGGTGATGAAAAATAAAATACATCATTCATGGTGGTGGTATTCATCATATAACATGAGCGAAGTTACCATCTTCCATTCGATTGGAGAGGGATAGATAATGGTTATTCCATAAATATAATAGAATTTACATATAATAATTTTAAATGTTTTTTATATTATTTGGGTTGTAATATGTTTTACAGAGGCTGTATGTAAAACATGGAGAAGAAAGGGTTAGAGAGTGGATAATACTCATGTGGAGGACTTGAAACTTATCCTCGAAATCTTCATAGAAATGGAGTATTTGAGAAACTTTATAGAAAATATAGGTTGAAAAATATTGAATATGATTCTAGGGGAGTTAAAATGATTATATTTTAAAGTAAATTTCAAAGTACAAGTGTGGACTGATTTGGGTGTTTGTAAGCTCCTTTTATAGGTGAAAAAATGGTAGATTTCCTTTGAAAATAAACAAAAGTGAATGGTAAAGATGTAATCACATGGGGGTTAGGTGGGTTATGAGAGAAAATATTGGTGAAACATGTGTATATGACTTTACCAACAAAAAAATGACTTTGATATGGTCAAAAATTCAATTTTATTCATTAAACTTCTAGCCACTTTAAGTCACTCAATTTTACCATTATTAACCTGGATTAAATTTCATCCATTGTAATTAACTTTTTTACTAAAAATATAATACGAACCATTATAAAAAAAATTATATGAAAATTTTGAATCAAACACATTTAATCTAATTAAATTTCTAATTATTATTAAATTATATTTCTAATTAAAACCTAATATATATTGGAAAACCCATTTTGTTGAAAAATGACTTTTGAATATTAGATCTTCTCACGTTTATTTCCTATAAATTAAAAATTAAATGAGAATCAATATATTTGTAATATTAATAATATATTATATTAATGTAATTATTTAACCATAATATATTTATTTTTATTAATGTAAATTCATAGAAACTAAAAAAGTAAATTTTTAGTAAAATATAATACTTAAAAATCGTTATATTAATAATTTCAATACATTTGTATTAAAATTTCTGTTATTTTTTAAAAAAAATTATAGATAAAAAATTTATAAGAATATTATATATATATATATATATAATTTATTAATTTGAAAATAGAAAGTTTATAAAATTCTAACTTATACTAAATTAACCACACAAAATCTCCACATAAGACCCTAGGATATGATAAAAAGTGGTTGTAGAGATAGGTAGTGATTTTTATAGAATGTATCTCATATTGAATTTCCCAATACTGAAATTATATCAAGATTAATTTTAATAATCTACACTTTTTGGAGTAGGGATTGGTCTTGGTCAATAGAAAACCCTAATAGAACTTCCTCTCTACCAAGCTGAAACAAATAAGATTCATAGAGAAAAATTCTACTAATTGATGTGGTTTCCTATATTTTATATAATTATTTAATAATATAATTATTATTATTTATACCTACTAATTTAATTATTTTTTTAAAATGGTCATATTTTAATTAAAATTTAGCTCATAATAATTTCATGTTGTGTGTAAAATAATCTATCATAAATTCAGTTTACCAAAATTATGAAGTATTAATTAGTGTGATAATGAGGACATGACATCAAAATTTGTTTTATCCACTTCAATATTATCATTAAATATTATATTTCCTAAAATAATTCCACTTTTTAAAATTAAATGACATTTCATAAAATTCAGTTACAAATTAATTTCAAAGAACCATTTAAAAAATCTATCTAGTTTCTATAGCCATCATTCAAATGAAGTTGTATAAACTCTAAAGTAAAAAAGAAATACTTCCAAAAATAATTCTATTTGGTATGAAAAGTTTTTTACCATCCATTCTTAGAATATACCTTTAGCGTTGTATAGATAAAAAAGGAATCATACGACAAAAAATTTACTATAAGGTCAATTGAATGAGTTATTCTCTAGATATTCTGAAAAAACGTTACCTTCACAAGGGCTAGATAAGCCATTAATGAAATAGTAATTTTTATTTCTATATATCATTTTCAGTATTTACTCAAAAAAGGGAATAGAGTAGTGGTCCTTCCAGGTAACATGATTTAGATTCTAGTAATTATTTCAAACCCTCAAACTATTTTGAATTTGGGTGGGGTGTAATTCATTATCTTACTTCATTATAAGTGTTACTTAAATATTTTTTTGGAATAATTCTAATGGGTATCACCCACTTTGAGTATAAAATTTGGTAAGTTATGCTAACTACTAAAAAAATTTCAACCACTTTTTTAACACTATCCATTATTGTTGGGTTTAACTTATTAGGGGAAACCTCATTTGTTATAAATCACTAACTAGTCAAAGTTAAGGATTGAAAAAAATTTATTATTCCATACATGTTCCCTAGTGTCTCTCTTATGGCTTCATCATTTTATTTCATAAAATTTATTATTTTTTATTGTTGATTTGATACCAAATTTTTTGAAATTATTATAAAAACTTATCATCCACCAAAATATAGAAGAATTTTAGATTTTATGGAATTGGTTTTAATTCCATATTAGGAGGTTGTTTTACTGATGGTTTCAGATCAGTTTTTCTCATGTTTTCAACTACCATGTGATGATAATAAGAGTTACTGACATATTTAAACATTTAATCTAGTTAATAATAGAAATATTCAATCAAAACATATTAAAACTGGATGTTAAAAATATTTTATTTGAGATTTAACACATTTTCAAAATTAGTATTAACTATTGGTTTGGCTGACATTAAGGTTTATCCTAAATTCATGATGTTTGGGAAATATAAGTTTTCTTTTCTGAGTAATAATGGGTTATACTATGACATTAGATAAAACAATAATTCCATTATTGTGTAAATTTCATGGAATCCATGATATTAAATTTTACATAGTCCTCACCAAATTCCATTGTGAAGGTCCCTTCATGTACTTTAATTATATTATTTTTTATTTTTATGAATGACCTCTCGTATATGATTGTGGAATGTGTATTTATTATTTCTTCCTCAATGTTCATAATATATAAATTTTGTGTAAATGTAAGACCCTTCACCCATATCATAACATCTTCAAAAACTCCTATGGGATTGGAAGAAGGATGACAAGTTAGTTGTACCAAAGAAAAGGTCGTCTTCATTTCTACAACATACAAGGATGTGTAGATCAAGTGAGGTATAACATTAATTGATTCACCAAAATCACATAGGGGATTATTGAGATTACCCAACTATAAAATATATACATATTGTATCATTTTACAAGAATACTTATTAAATATCACAATAAATCTAACCCCAAAATTAATAGTTTTAGTTTATTTGAAAATTTCACCCATAAAAAGTATTTATCAAACATTTCCAAATATCTCCCCCAAAAATAATTCACATTTGATGCCCATATATACATATCACATATAGTACCCTTATTTATAGAATTAGGAATGGAAACCTAAGAAAGGGTGGTCCCAATTCCTTAGTAAGTGTAAACATAACATATTAAAATAAAAGGTCATAAGTGAGAATAATATGAGTATATAGGTTTGATAAAAAACAAGGTTCATATATATAAAATAAGATAGTAATATCTAAGGAAACATATATAATAAATTAAGAGGCTTTTTAAAAGTCTTTTTTTATGACATAATCCATGACGCATAGGAGTATGGAAACATGATCCAATAATCATGAACTTTGAAAAAAACATAGGAAGGAGGAATAATATGGGAATCTGGAATAATAATGTTATATAAATACAAGCATAGAAAATTGTTTCATTTTTCAAGTATTACTTCCAATACTCTTATCAAATTAGGAATATATTCCCATGGTTGATTAAGTTTATTCCCCATTATCTTTATATTATAATTGATTGGCTTCCCCCACCAATCCCTTTCAAGTCATCTCATGATATATAAATCATTTCCCAAGGCATTAGAGGGTTATATAATTTCAAATTCACACATTACCGGATGAAAATCATATATATGTGTGCCTAATTAATATAAAGACATTAATAATTCCATCATAACATAATTATCCCATGAAATATTAATGGGTTTTATGAATATTTTCAAATAAACATAATCATAAATCATATATAGAATGAAAATCAACAGTATAATTAGAGAAAATAACAAGTTAATAATAAGAATTATTAAAATATACTGACATATATGGAAAACTATTTATAACACAATTAAAAATTAATCTAAGGAATATGATGAAATACCAATTATATTTTTGAAAAAATTTATTTAAAAAATAATAATTCATAAAACAAATGGTATAAAATTTAGTCTAGAAAACATTAAAAATTGGGAGAAGATGATTTCGAAAAAACCAATGAAAATTATATATTATTGAATCCATGTAGAAAATATTAAATATATATCCCTTAGCAATTTTATAAATTATGATAAAGACATTAGAAAATTTATTATAAGTAAAATGTTAGAAATAGAATGCTTTAATTATATTGTAAATAAGATAAAGTTCAATATAAAATTTCCTTATGAAATAAATTAATTATAGATAATATAATTAATAAAAATATATTAAATATGAACTTGGAGGAGAAAGTTTTCACTAAAAAATATGAGATGTGGTCCACAAAACTTATAAGAAACATTCATATTAAATTGTGTTCCAAAGGATGATAAAATATTATAAAGCCCTGTGAAACCCATGAATTACTAAAGTGAAGATAATATATGGGGTTTTATAGAGAAATAACATAAAAATTTTACTTTTAGAGACTTATTTAAATATTATCTTGATTTCAAAGTGACATTAAAGAAAAATACTTACCACTAACCTTAATTTGGTCAACCACTCTTTAACTCACTATATAATAAATATAGTTCTATTATTCATTCTCTTAGGAAAAATATTCATATATATTACATAATAACATTAATTTATAACTCCATATTACCCATACATTAATTATTTATTGTTAATATTAATATTTGGGTATTGATTGTTCTATTTTACATGTATCCTTTGATTTAAGAGTTTTGGTATTTTCTCAATGATCATGAGTTAATAATATCAAGAATTTTTATTAAGATAATTTATATTTTTTTGATATATTTTTGTATTATCATGTTCATTTAATGAAACTTATGGTCATGTTTCATAAGTAATACTTAAAAATATCGTTTTTTAGTGATTGTTGAATTATCAAAAATAATTGAATTCAATGGTGAATATACTTTTTCACATTAAAATTAAAAAATATGAAAAAATATTAAATTAAACATAATTATAACATATTACCAGTATTTAAGTTTTCTTATTCATTTATTTCAAACCCTAACATTGATTTTTCTTTTTATTTTATATATCTCTTGTCATTTTGTCATTGGTTAATTTCTTGGTAGAGTTCCTTGTGGTAGTTTTTCTATTTTGGAGGTTTTTGGTTATTTTTGGTCCTTTTCATGGTTAATGTGAAAGGTATTTGGAGAAACCATATGAAGTTGGTTGGTATGGTTGTTTCAAATTAATTTTTTTCAAGAAAAGTTTATCTTTTAGGATATGTATATGGTTTAGACCAAACAATGTGAGGAAGAGTAACTTGGTGGCATTCTTGGGGTGTTTAACACTTGGCGCACAGCTTGCACATGGTTAGTGGAAACAACGTAGAAAATATGTGAGGTTCACTATCATTTTTAAAGAGATGTTTTTTGGGTTATAAAATCGTTTCTCAAACTGTGTGGTCATCCCATGTGAGGGTGGTTTCCTTTCTAGTAGGGTGTGCAGGGTTAACGCATAGTTTGGTAAACCATGACGACAGCCCATGTGACTTTATCAGGTTCTTAAAAACCTGAATTTCCTCTTTTACCCTTTTTTATACCCAATTTCAACCATCCTCCCTTCCCACTAATTTTTTTACACGAAGTGGATCCCAAATCCCTCTTCCCTTGGATTCTCTTCCTCTATTGTTGCCTCTACTTTGGTTATAGTATGTTTCTCTTGGATTTTAATCATTTATCTTCACTTCCACTCTTAATATACTATTTTCTTCTCCCCTATATCATTGATTATATCTTAGATGAAACCTATAGTGAGTTATGGTTGATTTGGGTTGATTATTTTGATGTTAGCAAGTGCGGTTTGTGTTTTGGGCCTTGATTTCCCCTCTTCTAAATATTTGTCTCATTCACACACTATTGAGGTATGTATTTTAGACCAATTCATATCTCATTCATGTGTTTAAATGAATTAAATATCCAAATTAATTTCAAATTATTTCTTAATTATTTTGATGTGTTGAAATGATTTATTATTAATTTACATATTGGTAATTTGTTAAAGAATGTGGTTTTAAAAGAATTCTCACATCTATGCCTTTATGTATTAATTGTATATGTATTCTATGTGTTCTATAAAGATTGAGTGGTTCTAAAAATGGATTTGGGTTTTTGAAATGGTTTTTTTCCATGTTTGTGTTTTGGGAAAATGATTTATGAGTGTAAAACTATGATTGCAATGGGTTATGGGTTTCTTTATTATGGTTAATTTTTATGTGAAACTCTTTATGATTCTTAAATTAGACCCCTAGAAATTTTCATGGTTTTAATTATATATTTCAATGATTTTTGGAATATCCATATGTGTGTGGTGTGTACATATAGACAAGTTCATTCATATTAATTGATTTTCCATAGAAGACTTTTGTGTTAGCTTGTTTTTTTTCTAAATAATCTCTTTATTCCTTCCCATATTTACCTTATTTATTCACAATAGTTTCATTAAAAAATCTAAATGCTTCACCAAATAGATTTTAGTTTCCAAATGACTTAAAGTGTGGATTTCAAATGTGTTTCCAAAAATCATGGACCTTTTGGAACCTCAAAAGATTAGTTTGACATTATCATTACTTTTCAAAATAGTTTTGGGAAGAAAGGTGCTTTCATTGGAAATAGTTTTATATTTTAAAATTATAAGGCTTATTTAGAACATTATGATGTTTATAAATTGATTTTATAAACTCATTTGATGTGTAGGATCAGTTGGAACATGAAAATGGTTTTCTAAGTTACAATAAATCTTATAGTTGTTCTACTTTGGGGAGGGTCATCACATAGACTGTGTTTGAGATTGAGAAAGGCATATAAGATGGCATCTTTGGGTATATTTAAAGACAATAATATGATGACCTCCTCATTTTCAATTATACCATTATTATGGTATTCCTAGATTTTATCTATAGGTTTGAGTGATGATTGCTTTCTAGTACCGATTAGGAGGATTAAAACCCCTCGATAGAGGAGAGTCCAGGTGGTATATGCCACTGGTGAGGCTAGTATAGAGCAGTCAGGTTGGTTATTGATTGTTTATTTTCACTATATACTGGATTGTGGGTTTTAATCAACCATTTCAAGGGATTTATTCTAGAATTTGTTTTACATTCCCCTAATTACACATCTGTATGTTCAGGTTTTACTTTACGACACTTTGGTTACTTATTATTCTTATAATTTCTTTCTTAAGATTACTTTCTACCATTGTTTCATATTTTCATCAATAAAAAATGATTCCTATTAATTTTTCCTCATTTATTTTGCATTATCTACGTTCTATTATTCTCTTGTAATTAATTTTCAAACTAGTTTTTGAAATAAGAATCTGTTTTAAAATGGAAAACCGTGTTTTGTTTTTGAAAGGGTATTTTCTGAAAAGTTGAGCTCTGAAAAGTTGAGTTTTATTCATTAAATATTATAAAATTTATTTTCTATTTTTTATTTTCCTACTAGGATTTATAGACAATTTCATGAAATTACTTTTATATATTTTTTTGTGCTTACCTACTAATCAGTTATATACTCGTACCCTACTTGTGTCGCCCGGTGTCAGTTGAACCAAGCTATTTTTTAGGATCAGGTTCGAGCTTAGGTTCTTGTTCAGAATTTCCCAATGTGGGTCTATATTGTGTATGGTGGTGACCAATAAGTCACATATAGGTATGTATAATTTTTTTTATAATGTGGGATTTTACTTTAGTCTTTTTATTCAAATTTATTTAACTATAATTTTATGGGATAAATAATTCCCAATTATGACATCCTTGAATCCGTACACTATCTGTCATCCTAAGAGTATCAGTAACACCTCTAGAGCCTTGTCATGGGTTGTCTCATGAGACCAGTTTGAGGTCGACCTGGGCTAGTTCATGATAAAATGGTATCATAGGAGGTTGTTATTTGGGGTGTCTGGTATATTGAAGATGGGACTTTCAGGACTTGAGAGGCAGGTATATGAAGATCATCCTAAGCTCTAAATCCTTATAAGCCATAGGTTACCAGGGATAGTTGTGGATTTAGTATTTCATTATGATTTTTGATTTATATTTTTGGTTCTTTTTTGGTCCAATGAGTTTACGCATATTGGAGAATGATAAACGAAGTGAGTAGGTATCACACTATGAGATTATATGGCATAGTGAACCCTATGGATCCTGAGTTCACATTTCAAATACATCTACTGGTGGTAATATACTCGTGGAGTGTTCTACTAAACTATACATAACTATTATGTCTGACCAATAGTTCCTTATTTATTGTGTTTTGGTGTGGGTGATTCTTTGGACTGATTTTGGTTATTGTGAGTGGGTTTTGAGTTAAAATGAATTTTGATGATGTTTTTTTTATGCAGAAAGATTTTTGAAAAGAAAATTATTTTAATACATGGTTTAATATTAAAATTGGGATTTGGTGTTTGGGTTGGAATTATAAATGGGTTTTAGTATTCAGAATGTTTCCTTGAAAAAAAAGGGTTTTAATTTGGAATTTAGATGGTGGTTTTTGATATAGGTTCATTGGTTTTGGTTTTTGATGCTTAGTTTATGAGTTTTAGGTTTTGGATTATGATTTTATTTGGGTAGAATTTTGGTTTGATCTTGATTTAGTTTTTTATGTTTCTGTCAGGAATGTCATAAGGTTTTCTATAGAGTATCTTCCAGCTGTTGGCCCAGCCCGAGCTCTCTGTGGATAGGAGTAGTAAATTTATTCCCAATTATTGTATTTTTTCATTAGGGTCATCTAGAGGGTACATAATGCCTTGATAAAGATTAAAGTTTTTTTAGGTATTTATAAACTCTTGAGATTGTGAGGGTATGAGTTGTTCTTGGTTTTTTTGAAGGACCAGTTTTGGATCAGTGAAAGGTGATCATCCCTTAATCATTTCAATTTGGTATTCCATGGAAAAATCTTAATATTTATTTCATCCAATGAATTATAAAATAGTGGTGAAGGTGAAGAAAGTGGAAGATCTCTTTTATTTTTAACAAGTTCAATATATATAGAATTCATGTGTTGGTCACTTCACAATGCTGGTTTCTTTTACTTTGAGGATAGATATAGTGACCTAGAAATAACATACAAGGATACTATTTCATTTTAGATGAATATTAATCACATTACAAAAATAAATTACAAATGGGCATAATAGTTTCGTGTCTTTGGAAATATGGAAACATAATATTCTAACATGGGGAATGGAAACAAAAGAAAGGGATGAGATCAGATGCTTTGTAGGGGTAAACAAGGGATATATATAAGAATAACAAAAGAATGAGGGTAAGACAACATGATCAAAACATTATAAGATCATACCACGCATATCAAATATCCTAATCAAGATTCATGGCATAATGATTGAAAGTTCATAATACATGAATCATAAAGGAATAAATAGTGTAATCCATTATAGAATAATATAGGAATAAGAAATATAATTTTGGAATAAATATAATCATAAAAAACATTATTTTAATGATACCTACTAGGACCTTCATAACATGTTATTCTTGGGATAATCACAGGTCTACCTACTTCTGTCATGGGATTCCCTTTCATATACCCTCTTGTTTCGAGCTTGGGATTCCCTTCCGTGTACCCACATGTTTCGGTCTTTGGATTCCCACTTGTGTACCAACTTGTTTAAGTCGTGGGATTTGCACCCATGTACCCTCTTATTTTGGTCATGGGATGACCTCTTATGTACCCTATTGTTTTAGCCTTATGATTCCCTCTCATGTACCCTCTTATTCTGGTCTACTAATGCCCTCTAGTGTACCATATTTGTTTTTTATTAGTATTCCCTCCCATGTACCCTCTTTTTCAAGCTAGAGATTCCCTCCCGTGTACCGTCCTTTTTTAGGCTAGGGATGTTCTCTCGTGTACCCTATTTTTTTGGGCTTGTGATGCCACCCCATGTGCCTTTTAAGATCATAAAAAATTTAACATTACTCAATGAATTGGTTGGAGATATAGGCCCCACCAATCACATAATAAGATCATACATACATGTTACACTAGATTATAAAACATTCATCATATCTTGACCAATAAAAATTGATGGGTTCATAAACATCATATCATAACCCACTAAATGAAATGGGTATCATAAAATTTCATCATATCATTAACAATGGAAAATAGGTATGTCTCATAATCATTTCAACAAATCCTAAAAAGGGAAGAAAAGATGGTTTCAAAAGGATATCACTTGTGGATGAGAAATGGGTGTCATAAACCTCATGCTATCAAAACATAACCCATTAAATAGGGAATATGAATATAAATATTGGATTATATCCCAAAAAAATATAATATAAAAAAGTATGTCGTCTTATATGGGTAAGTATTTTGAAAGATCACATTGAACATTTCTTAAGAAAAATAGCTTTTCCCTGAAAATCCATTTCATAAAACCCTTTAAAAAATACTTTTCTAAAAATAAGGTTTTAAAATTTCATTTAAAACATTTATTGATGAAAATATGTTTTCAACTTTGAAAATTGATTTTTAAAACATAAATCGTTTTTAAATATTTTTTCCTTTAAAATATCTTTGAAAACATATAAATAAATATTGAAAGTATTTTGAAATCCCATTTCTTTAAATAAACCATTAAAACTCCTAAATAAATAATGAAAATATTTTGAAACCATTTTTCTTTGAAAATACATAGAATACATAAAAAGAAAGGTTGAAAACATTTTTAGAAACCCTTTTCTAGAAAATGAATTTGAAAACATATAAAAAAATATTGAAATTATTGAAATTATTTTATTTTAAATTACCTTATTAAAACATATAAAAGAGTAATTGAAAATTATTTAATATATGTTTTAAACCTAAATCATTTTTGAAAACCTATCTAATTGAAAAATAATATAAAATAAAAAAAATTTCCATATATTAGAAAAACTTTTTCTATAAAAATAAACTTATATCCTTACAAAGGATGCTTGAAGTAAATTACTTTCATGACCATAGGTAAGTCCATACATGTCAAACATTATTTTTACACCTTAAAACAATCAAAAAAGTGCCTTGATAGGAAAACGGAAAGAATATTCTATTTAAAACCATTTTTTTTAATTTAAAACATGGGTATAAATTTCATTTAAGCATAATATGATAAATGTAAAATATTTTTGAAAAAAAAAATTAGAAAAAAAGGTATTGAAATAACGTAGATTTCTGAATGAAATGAAAAATGAAGTCGGAGTTTCATAAAAAAATCATAATTATCGTAAGTCCCAAAGAGTGGATAAAATAGAACCATTAATTGGAAATAACTTTTATAACCAGTGGACAAGAAATTTTGTGAGAGTTCTTAAGTTATTTATTATAATATTTCATCAATTGAAGCATAACCATAAATAATCTCGATAAATAATGGGATTTTAGAAATAAACTAGTAACACTCTGGTTACATTAAATCATAATCCCCATGAGATAATAACATTACATGAAGCTTATAATATAATTTAAAAAATAATATTCAGGATATAACATGTCAATCAGATAGTATATACACCTCATAAAATAGTAAAGGTGTTTAGAAAAACATATGTCTCAAAGAAGCCAAATTGAGACAAAATTAGCTTTCTGATTTGGAATCTTTTGAAGCATAAAACCCCATAAAAGAGAGTTAATAAAATGGATGGGTAAAAAAATTATGTATAAGTATTATATAATACATTCATGGGTATTATATACGCCAATTAAAATAAATAATTGCTGAACATTGCATGTATCTCACGGATATAAAAAGTGAGATCAGAAAACCCTTACCTTATGTCTTGACTCTTGTTTTAATCATCAAAACCTCTAATATAATAAATATAAGTTTATTATATATCTAAAAAAAATATTATTATATATAATAAAATTTATTTTTTTATATTTACTTTATATTATAAATGTATTAATAATTCCATATCAGTGTTACTTTTCGGATAATATCTACTATGTTTTCATATATGTTTTGACTTCTTATTATCGATCCTCTTACTTAAATAATGATTTAATTATTTATATAATGTAAAACATGATATAAATATCAAATATTTTAATTATATAAATATTTATAATAATATATAAAAGTTATAATTATAAAATGAAATACATTGTTCATAGAGATGGTAGGTCATATGTATGCAAGAACGTTATTTCCATTTTATCGTCATTTTGAAAGAAAGTGAGTAAATTACAAATATGCATATAATTATATAATATAATTATAGTACCATTATTATGTTATATTTTTCAATTATTTTTAGAAAACCCATCCTTAATACCTACCATTTAATGTGTCAATGAATCACACCACATTGAGGAGGCGGTTTTCCACATTTCCACAAATGAAGTTATCATGTTTACAAAAAATGGAAGGCATGAAGTTATGTGTTTTAAAACAATTATAGAAGTATTAATATAACATAAATATCATATATTTCATAAAAAATAGATTTTAAATCATCATTCCCAACCATTATTGCTGGTAAAAGAAAATAAATGACATCATTTTGTGAGTCGGTAGTTCTCTGTATATGAATTGGAAGTTCGTTACCCATTTGATGGAAGTGTGTATGATTTTTGGTAAACAATTTGAATAAAAATATCTCATTATATTGAGTAAATTGCAGTTATTATATAAGCATGTAATAAGAATATTTAAGGTTGTCGAGAATAAAAATAAATAAATAAAGTTGTGGAAGGATATTACCTCTTCTTTAGGTAACTCCTTTTGGTTTTCACTAAAGTGAATCCTTGGTTGTATTTCCTATAAGTACCAATCCATAAACCTTAAAAAATATTCATTTAAGTCAATAATTAACATTGATGATCTTTTTAGGTTTAGAGATTTCAATAATTAGGCCATAACTATTACTCAACAAACCATATAAATACCAAGTGGACACTTCCAGTAGTATCCATTTGTTTCACAAGAAAAGAAATTTAAAAAATCATGGTTTTTTTATTTTTAATCATCATAACTTTTCCTTTATTCTATCATAGTCTCTATTCTCCATTAAATATTGTGAGAAACATTTAAAACATCATATGAGCACAAAAAACTAATTAAGGGACCTAAAAAAGAAAGAAAAACATTAGTTTAGTTAAAAAAATTAATCCATTCAGTTTTCTTTGAGTGAATGAAAAAAAACATTTTACCATGAATAGAACTCATATTTTTTTCTCAAAGAAAAACATTAAAACCAATTGAAAGGAATTAAAACTTAATAAGGTGACTTAGAGAATTATATATATAAATCCATTTCAAACCCCTTTTCAATTGAAATAACTATAAGGACTCAGCCTTAAACATTACTTATTATTGAATTAAATGAATAATTCGCATTGAGGATCTTTTCAGGTTTAGAGTTTTAGAGAATTAGGACATAACTATTAGATCTCAAAGATTACAAAGTAGACACATCTACTCAGCTTCCATTTTTTTCACAAAAATAAAAACTCTTGAACAAAAGAGTTATGTCTAGTTCCTTGTTTTAGATAGCCTGACATTTCCTTGATCCCATCCTTGACCCTATTCAACTTTATGTCCTGTGAAAAACATTTTAAAAAAAACTTTTGATGATCATAAAAAGATCAATAAGGGTTATAACAATACAAAAAGAAAACATTATTCCATGTATACATAAGAATCAATGAAATCATACTTTACTCAAAAAACATAATCAATTTAACATACCTCATGAAATAATAAGATTTACGAATAACTCACAGAAATCATAATACATAAAGGTAACTTGAGTCATTCATAACATTCTTACATAGGGAGTAACCCTTATGGTTACGTTGGGAATACCCATCACAGTATATTCCCTAAATCTCTTCACAGAAACCTTAGCATTTAACCCCTTCGTTTTACCCAATGCATTGGAGAGCTATATCGGGCTCACCCGCCCTTAGTTTATCACAGAACCACCCATTTTCATAAACAATGCCCAAGAACCATAACATAATCGTATCACATTACTTAATCATAAATGAAAGATAACATTCCCACATTGCAATAACAATATAACATTTTATGATATTGAAATAATGAATCCATTCTAAAAACCATTTTCAAAACCATTTAAAACATTTAATAATTAGATTTTTGAATCAAAGTGTCCCATACCACCTTGAATATTTTAACATTTTAAACCATTAATATCCATATAAATAAATCCTTAAAACCATTTTGAAAACATGGATATTAATAAGAACAAATCATTAAAACATTTAAAGCGATATTTTAGTTGGGTTTTTACCAAAATTAGAGACACTTGAAAACAATAATTGAGGAATAACATTTAATCAGAACGTTATAATATCATGAGAATAAATGGATTCATGATATAATATTCCAAAGGACAGTATATAAACCATATAAGAGTGACTTTGTTCATAACAACAATAAATTCTCAATAGAAATGTAAAATTAGATGAAATCCCTTATAAAAAAGGTATCCTTAAATTAAGGATAAATCAATCTCAAAATTATGTGTGACAAATATAAATACACCCAATATAAGTGGATATTAAGTGTAAAACAATAAATATTTATTCACACATATTTGATGGATGACATATTCAATAACTACATGTTGAACCCAAAGAAATTGAAATTGGGTTAAAAAGTTCCCTCGGTAAAATTCGATAGCCTAACGACGTCACTTTAAAATTCATAAAATTAGTTTATGAGAGAGAAAATGGTATCTCATCACTTGGAAATAAAATTTACATCAATAAGTATATATAAGAACATATCCCATAATAAAAATATGTAAATTGAAAGACATAACAAAATAAGTCTTTTTAAAAGATGAGTGTGAAAGGTTCCCTTACCAATTTGGGTAACTTTCGAAATGTACACCCCATTAAAGAAGGGTCATACAATGAAGATGTAACTACCCATAAATGAGATTATATTATACAAATAGTAAAATAATTGACAGTACATACACCACACAAAAGGAAATAGTGGCCAATGTAGCATGAATCTCACGGGAATAAAAAGTGAGATGAAAATCCCCTTATGAAAATTCGACAGCCTAACGGCGCCACATAAAACTTCAAAAAATGGATTGATGAGATAAAATAGGGTTTCTAATCAAATTAACATAAACTTTACAGAAATAGGAATATAAAACAACATCCCCAACATAATAAATAGGAGCTTAAAGTAAGTTACATAAAAAGTGTACTTAAAAATAAAGAGAGAGGTAGGATCCCTTACCTCAAGTTCGATTTGTCTTGTTCGTTTCATTATATTCCTGAATAATAAACTTTGGTAAATTTATAATTATTTAAGTTCCTCCTTTAAAGATTATTATTCAGTTCATATCACATATTATAATGTTATAATAATTGGTTAATAATGTGAGTTCATATCAGATGTTTTTGTCGATGTTTGGTACATGAGTCAAAAATGAACTTGTTTGAAAATGATTGTCCATGTAGTTATAAGTAAATCATCTCCAGAATAGTATTAATGATTTAGATATCATATATATCCAGTAAAAATTCATTATATACTATTCCATAACATTTTGAGAGAAAAAGAAATGAAATGCACCATTCATGGAGACGGTAGGCCGTACGTACGCATGAACGCTACTTTCATTTCTTTGACATATTAATGGAATTAAAAATAATTGAGAGATATTTATATTATAATTATTGTATAATATATATGTTTTATAGGTCACATAGTTCATTAATTTCATTCTTTATACATTCCAAGTATTGCATGAATGATTCACATCACTTGAGGGGGTGGTAGTCCACACTTCCTCATATGAAATTATCGCATTTGCACAACATGAAAAGAATAATGGTATGTTTTAAATATAAAATACAGAAGAATATGGAAAACATAAATACCATATATATCATATATAAAATACAGTTACATCATAATGGCCACCATGAAAGGTGTTATGAGAATATTGAACAATCATCGTTTCGTGAGGTAGTAATTCTCCATCCACAGAAATAGTATATTATTTAACCATTAGACGGAGGTGTGTGTAAGTGTAACTCGAATCCTTCACGTAACAGAATCATATTATATTTAAGATACTTTTTGTTTACAAAATAATTGAATAAAAATATTTTAGGGGTTTGAAGAAGCAAAATAAACAAAAGAACACAAGTGAAGACATTACCTTTAAATCGGGTAACTCCTATTGGTTTGAACCAAAAGGGTTTCTTGAAGAGCATTCTACAAAAGGTGAGGCTTAAATGATTAAGAGAGGTATGTGGAGAGATGAAATTGATAGGGTTTGGCCGATCCAAAGCCTTGAGAGGTTTGGGTAAGGTGGTAGAGGTGGGGGCCTTTTATAAGAGAAGAGGAGGGGCACTCTTGGAAAGTTATAAAATATTACTTTATTATAAAATGTTTTTTTCGGATTTTAAAGGACCCAAAAGGATATATTTAGAGTCTAAGGTGACAAGGCATCGAAATACACACATCCAATTGGTTTTTTACAAGTTTAAGATATATATTTCACTCTATCTTCTCATTTTATTTAAATCGTTCATTTTTGAGGTAATCACTACATCATCATGGTGTCATAAATAAAATAATTTATCTAATGTCTAAAAATTATAAAAAAAATTCATTATGTTGGAAATATTTTTATCTTTCTAATTAATATTTATAGTGAAAAATATTACTTGTATATCCCCATGTAAATTTTTTTTTAGTAAAACAATACATGTTTATGACATTTTAATTTTAACTTTAAATAAAAAGTTATTAATGTCATTTTCCAACCAAAGTGGCTCCATGGGGTCCCCAAGTTGACCCATGGATTTTATTGGTCGGAAATGAATCATCCAATAAGGGTAGGACATGTGTCAAAGTCATTTTATATTATTATAACACTATCATTACCTTAAATTACACTAATTACCTCTAATCGCAATAAATAAAACTTAAAAATTACTATTCACCAAAAAAAATTTATTTTAATCTCATTGAACCACATTTTACTTCCTAATGACAACCATATATGTCGGATTTTTGAAAATCAAATCACAGAAGTGGTAATTTTTCATTAAAATGAAAAATCAGTTTCTTTAACTACCACTTAGTGGTTTCACTATTCATCAAAAATTGAAGTTTTTTAGAAAAATACCAAAAATTCACCCTAAGATATATTTGATATTCCAAATTCAAAAATGATTTCTATTTTACGAAATTAAAAATATATAATTTTCATTAATTAATTTAATAATTCATTCCCGCTGTCAAAACAAATAGCGTGTTTTTAAGAAACAATATCTATTAAAAGATTGACACTAGTTTAAGTCCAATTTCAATGTGAAATTAATTCCAATGACCACCATTGGATTAAATGGTAAAAATATATTCTAAATACACTTTAATATCAATTAAAAATATAATCTATCCTTATAAATAAATCATATTAAATGGAGGTTTTGAATTAAAATGCTACATTTTCACAAAAAATGATCTTTATCGGAAAAATAACAAAAATTTACACAAAGTAAATTTTGATGTCCAGATTCTAAATAAAGATTTTATTTTGTCAAATAAAACATATAAAATTTTCAAAAATATATTTAAAAAGGGTTTTACATCAAAAGTCGATTAATCGACCTTTTAAAGAATATTAGAAGATTTATGCTTAAAATTGGATTCATTTGCATTTTAAGCCTCTAACATTTATTGGACAAATATAAAAATATTTAACAAACATATGTAATCATTTTTTAGTTATTTCTGTTAATTCTCGCCATTACAACGACTTGGCGTTAACTATTATAATATTATTATATTACTAGTGTGCAACGTAAGATTTCAAAATAAACTCGTTGTTGTGTATTGGGTACACCATCGAGCATAGAATTCCCTTTAAAGTAGTATCAACATTTTATTCACAATATTTATAAACATTAGAATGTAATATTATTTATTTAACTGGGATGTTACAATAACTATACAACCTAATTCCAATATTATTATTAACCAATGAATTGGAGATCTGTA
This sequence comes from Viscum album, assembly GCA_963277665.1. Lineage (NCBI taxonomy): Eukaryota > Viridiplantae > Streptophyta > Magnoliopsida > Santalales > Viscaceae > Viscum > Viscum album. The sequence goes on along the minus strand of OY728122.1, from coordinate 555,743,143 downwards.
ATTGGGATCACCCATCGTATAAGTTATATTGGGCTCACCCGTGAGCTATAATGGGGCACCTCCCTTCATATAATTTATACTGACATGATTGTGAGCTATAATGGGGATAAACCCTTCGTATAAGCTATTCTGGGCACACCAATGAGCTATAATGGGGCCCAAACCCTCATATAACTTCTTTAGGCTCACCCATTTCATATAAGGTACTAGTACCATTTCAAGAATAAAACACTTTCATAATAAAAATCCTTTTGAAAAACTCTTCAAATCCTATGTGAAAAACAATTTCGTATAAAAATACTATTTTTATTTGAGATCCAAATTTCAAAACCAAGATTACAAAAAAAAAATGGTATTTCTTTTACTTTTAAAATACATTAATACTTATAGAGAAATCCAAATGTCAAATAATAGTTACGCCGATGGAGAAGTACTTATCACCATATATAAAACAACATTGCCTTTTTCATTTTAAAAGAAATTAAAACATTTTTTATAAAATTATTTCTTTTGACAACATTGAATGAAATTAAAGATAGAAATAAAATGACTTTTATATTCCTTTTATATCCATTTAAATAAATATCTAAATTAATATCATGAAGAAAAATATTTGATAATTAAATCTTTAAACGTTTGAGGTGTCTCATACCACTTTGAACATTTAAATCATAATATACATGAATTAATACACTAACCAAAATGTTAAATAACATTATTATAGATAAAATAGGGATAATAAATGTTTTATTGGCTGTATATACACCATATAAGAGAATAAAGATGCATATTATCAAGAAATGCCTCAATGGAAGGATGTTGGGAAAAAGTCCCTTACCTTTAGTCCAACTCATCAGATACAATCTCTATATTCCTAAAAATATTTATGTAAATTTATACTTACTTTAGAACATTTTTCAGGTCTATAATTCCTTCTATGTCACTTATTACTATGTAATGAAAATTACATAATTATTTATGTTCATATTGGGTGTTTTGTCGATATTCGTTACTTCAGTCAAAAATGAACTTGGTACGATATCAATAGTCTATGTGGTCATAAGTCCATGATCTCTAGAATAATATTAATTAAATAAGTATAAATTTTATACATTAATTATATTTTTAAATAAAAACATTAATTATGGAAATAAAAATGAACAATGTTATAATCATAGAGGCAGTAGGTCGTACTTACACATGAGTAACATTTCCATTTTTCATTAATCATTATGGAAATAAGGTATTTATAAATTTATTTTTCGAGAATTATCCCAATATAATTAACATCATCATAATCATTTAAATATATTTATATATATTTTACAAGTGTTGTGGTCAATAAAAATGATTCACATCGCTTCGTGGTTCTGATAGTTCACATGCACGCATGAACGACGCTATTATTTTTATGTGCATGGAAATTAAGAACATAATTGATATATTATTATATTAAAATGATAAATATGTCATGAAAATCATATATAAACATTAATTCAATCATTATGACCAGTATTGAGAGACAGTAATGAAAGATGAACTATATCGGTTCGCGGGGTGGAAGTCTATCATACACACAAACTAAAAGTTCATTTCCCATTTGATAAATTGGAGAAGGATTTTGGTGATAATATTCAAATCATAAAATTTTATTGTTTTTATTATGGTGGATTTATAATCTCATCATGTTTGGAGAATATTTTAAGGAATTGTTAGAAGAAATGAAATAGAAACACTTAAATAAAAACATTATTGTTCCTTTATATGATCACATTTCGTAACAACTTAACACCACTAAGGAGGGAGTTCTGCCCAAACTAATTATTAAACAATGTTTTTAGGTATTATATTAAGGTTTTAAAGTAGATATTTGTTTATCCAAAATGTTTTTGAAGTGTTACTAATAAATAATAATGGGTGCCTTTTATAAGAGAGGGTAGGGGCCCCCTTAGAATTATTAAACGTATTAAATTAATTTAAATTCAGTTTGTATTCCTAATGGGTACAAACTCATTATCTCAAATATGGTAGGATTATGGTTCTAAATCTAATCATCCAATAAAATTTAGAAAAAGTTTTATTATTTTTTAGTCCTTACCTTTTTGTTTTAAACCATTTTTACTCTTACCATTTTATCAAGTAATATATACCTAGAGGGTTAAAATAATTATCAAATCATGTAAAACATTAAATTAAATAATCATTAATGAAATTTTTTTAGTTATATAAACTTTTTGGAATAATAATAAATTTATATAAATTTTATTTCATTTAATTAAATATTTTATATTTTAAAATATGAATTCTGTAAATTTTGACATTATTCATTACATGACTTTTTTAAAATAACATAACAACATTATTCCTCCTAAAAACAAAAATATCCCAATTATAACAATTTATAGTGATATATAAAATTATATTATGGAAAAAAAATTCAAATTATATTTGTTTTAATATTAATAACATCATTAATTTGATTCTTTCTTTAATAAATCTATTACTCCGTTATCTTTGTGTCATAATTAAATTTAAATTTTTAATCCCTATAAATTATAAATAAATTGCCTTGTTATAGGTAAAATTTTAATCTTTCTAATTACTTTTCATATTTGACTATATCACATAAATAACCCTATAATAAATTTTCTTTAGTAAGAAGAGACATTTTTATGACATATGTGCCATTAAATTTAATGTTATAAATGTCATAATCACACACATGTGGCTTCCAAAGGTCACAATTTCGGCCCATGGATGGTCATGGTCTATAATAACTCGTACAAAAATATTTGTACAAGTTTTAGGGTAATTTTATAGTTTTATAATATTAATTTTACCTTTAATTACAATATTTACCTTTACCTATGGTAAATAAAATTCTAAAGTTACTATTCAGAAAAATTATTTTGATCCTATTAGACAACATTTTTCATACTGGGTAAAACCATGTATGTCTTATTTTGAAAACTAAATTCATAAAATTGGTTAAATTAGGTTTAACACTAATCTCATTTTATGGATCAAGAAAATGGGTTTTTTAAGTAAAATGTTCACATAGTTTTCTATTTAACTTTAATTTGGAACAACATCTAATGAACTAAATTATATTAAATTATAAAAACATCATATAATTATACCTTAAAACCATGTAAAAGGATAATCTAAAAATATAAATAAATTAGACAAAAATGAATTTTTGAATTAAATATACATTATTTTTCGATATTCATTAAAAAATAAATTTTATCATAAAAATACCAAAAATTAAATGAAAGTAAATTTTAGTGTCCTTCATCCAAATAAGAAGTTTATTTTTCAAATATAACATATAAAAGTGACAAAACTAGATTTAAAAAATGGTTTCTCCATCAAAATGTGGTAAAATAACCTTCTAAATGTATTAGAGTATTTTATGCTTAAAATTGGATTTATTCTCATTTTAATCCTCTAAAAGTTATTATATGAAAGTAAAAATATTTATTAAACATGTGTAAACATTATATAGTTAGTTTTTTTGTTTCTTCTACTAAAATGGCTAACTGATAACAACCATTTAAAATAATATTATTATAATATATTATTTCTTTTTAGGTATAACTCAGTCTTGTATACAATGTAAGATTTTGGATAAACCCATTATTGTGTGTCGGGTACTCTATAGCTCCCCATTAACATAAAATTACTATCAAATTCATAATATTTAAAAAATATGGAAATTTATAATTCTATCATTACCTGGGATGTTACATCCTTCCTCTATTTTGGAAATTGTGTCCTTGCAATTTTAAATTTGGGCTTGGTAACTTCATTCAAATCCCATATTAGAAAAACATTCAATAAAACCTCCAATTTAAAATAATGAAAGTGAAATAAAAAGTTCATAGGAGATAAAAAAATAATATGGTTCCATGTTGGAAAAAATGGAAACATAAGAGAAAACTAACCATAAAGTTCAGATTAAGAGTGATAGAAAACATTGTCAGGAAAAGTTAATAATCAAAAAAATATAAATTTTGATGGATTAAACGGTATTAGATTTCATAGAAGGAAAATTAAATAGATAACATTTTTGTTCTAAGATCCCATTCTTCTAGTTGTGTAATTCATTTACATCCTATAATAAGAACTTAAAGAAACATACTTACTTGATGTATTTCTATTTTATAAGCACAATTTCAGCCTCATAATATTCCTAGAATTAGGATGTACATCTATAAGAATAAACTTGAGCATAAAAGATCACACAAACCATAATTGTTATCAATATTTTAAAACTAAGCTCCAAAATTAAAGGAATACTTTCACATTAAAAAAATCATTATGCAAACATAACCCCCAAAAAACACTCCCAGAAAGGTCATTAATAAATTATTATCAAATCACTTAAAACTTTAGAAGGTGTATCTAAAACCTTGAACTTATGGTTATCCTTCAAAAAATATCGGTATCTCAAGATCTTCCACCACTTCACCAAATGTATCAACATCAACTGTAGTGTCATCAAAAAAATTTCCCAAAAATTTTTGTTTCTAATCGTAATGATTTTTTCCAGGTGTCATTAACTTCAAAAAATTATTTTCATAAATGTCCAAACTCATTGCAGCTAAAACATATTACTGTAGATTGTATATTTTTTATCTAATTGTTAGAATTTTCATGACCATTTTCCTTACAGTCATGAACCTTGGGACTAAACTTACCACACCTGTTACACTTTCCATATCCAAACATACATTCCATAAAATTTATTTTACCACACTTAGAACAAGTTTTATGTTTACCTCTGGAATTTTTTGTTGGTTTATTCTCCATTTCATACAACCTTGTTCATTTTTTACACTTATCACCTCATGGAATGTAAGTGTCGACGAACTCCATTTCAACTTTCTAGCACAATGGACAAAATTTTCATAACATTTAAATTCTCAAGAGGCCAATACTCTTTATATCCCAAGTTTCAATCCTAAGTAAAATATGTTAATTTTACTGTCAATGTCTCAAGTATATTCTAGAAAAAACCTGGTCAATCCTGTGAAGTTCTTTTCAAATGCAGCAACTGAATCATTATCATTTTCCTTTAATTACAAGAATTGTTTCTCCATTCAAAGCCGAACAACCTTAGGGAAATATTTCTCAAGTTAAATATCCTTAAATAATTCCCATTCCATTACATCAAGATCATTTTTCTCTCCAGTATTTTTAACCAATGACCACCATCAATCAGCTTCACCTTCGAAACAATAGATAGAAAGAGTTACCTTTTGATGTTCTGAACATTCCATGAATTTAAATATATTTCCAGGATATTGATTTTTCCTTCAGCTACCACTAGGTCAGGTGACCCATTGATTACTGTGGGAATTTTCCATATAAAATGTTCCACTACTGAAATATTCCTATATGGTTGATATAGATGATCTCATGCAGGGATACCACTACAATTTATAGCCTGATTCAGTTGCGCCATCACTGTAAAAAACGATTTTTGTCCAATTCTGACCACCCCATGATGTTTATTTGAAATGTTGTTTTCCTCTCGATGCCTTCCTATTACAGATTTCATATTTCCTCTATGGAAACCATTTTGAACAGACATTTTTTAGATGAACCAATAAGGTAATATTAAAATGGTACATCATTTCAACTTAACCATAATGTATAATCCTCTAATATAAAAAAAATTAACACCATCCTAATCTATAAAGTTATCTAAACCAACCTTTGATACCAACTATAAGGCTAAGGCCTTAAACATAACATAATATTGAGTTAAGCCAAGAATTAAAATTGATGATCTTTTTTGGTTTATAACTTTAGATAATTAGGCCATAACTATTACATTTCAAAACAAAAGAAATACAAAGTGGGCACTTCCAATAGTATCTGTTTATTTTATAACACAAGAACTTTTAAAATAAACATGGTTTATTTTCATGTGTAATCATAACAACATTTCCTAGATTCCATCCCTGACACTATTCTCCCTTAAATTGTAGGAAATACATTTAAATACTCGAGATGAGCACAAAAAATCTCAGTAAGGGACATGAAAAAGACATTATTCTAGTTAAAACCTGGTAACCTATTTTATGTTCCCTGAGTAAATAAAACAAAACATTTTCAATTGAATAACACCCATTTTTTTCTCTATGAAAAACATTATAACCAATAGAAAGAAATTAAAACTACATTATGTGACTCAGAGAATCATATATAGAAATTAATTTCAAACCCTTTTACAATTTTAATAACCATATTAACTACTTCAAAAATTATTTTTACTCGATGAATGAGAGATCTATAAAAGGTATTACCCTTCGTATAATCTATATCGGGCTCACCTGTGAGCTATAATGAGGGTAATCCCTTTATATAAGCTATAATAGGCTCACATGTGATCTATAATGGGGATAAAACCTTCATATAAGATGTGAGGGCTCAATCATGAGATATAATGGGGCTCAAATCTTCATATAAGATGTATTGGGCTCACTCGATTCACGTAATTCTCAAGTACCATTTCATGAATAAAACATTTCATCCCAAAACCCTTTTAAAAAACTCTTCTAATCCCTTGTGAAAAACACTTTAGTATAAAATGAAATTTTCATTTAAGATCCCATTTTCAATACCAAGATACTAAAAAAAATGTAAATATGTGACTTATTTTCTTTTAAGAAGACACTGAGTCTTATAGAGGAAACCAAATATCAAATAATGGTTATAGCGGTAGAGAAGTCATTGTCAACGTATTTAAAAAAACATTCTTTTTGTAATTTTGTAAAGAAAGTAAAACATTTAATATAAAAATATTCATTTTTAAAACATTGAATAAAATAAAATATAGACATAAAATGACATGTATAATCCTGTTATATCCGTTTAAAAAATATTTAAATTAATATCATGGATAAAATAATTGAAAATTAAATATGTAACATTCAAGGGGTCTCATACCAATTTGAACATTTAAATAATAATGTATATGAATTAATACATTTACAAAAATTATAAATCACATTATTATAGATAAAATATGGGTTTGAAATGTCGTATTGGTGGTATGTACATCATATATAGGAATAAAGGTTCATATTATCAAGAAATGCCTCAATGAAAGAAGATTGAGACGAAGTCCCATTCCTTTTCTCCAACTCATCATGTAGAATAATTAAATTCCTGAATAATAAAATTATTATAATTTATACTTTCTTGGAAACCATTTTTCTATTTATTATTACTTTAATATCACTTATTATCATGTTATGACAATTATATAATTATTTAAGTTCATATCTAATGTTTTGTCGATATTCGATACTTGAGTCAAAAATGAACTTGGTACGATGTCAATAGTCAATGTAGTCATAAATCCATCATCTCCAAAATAATATTCAAGATATAAGGATAAATTTTAAATATCCATTATATTTTTAAATCAATCCATTAATTATGGTAATAAAAAATGGACAACATTATAATCATGCAGACAGTAGGTCATACGTACGCATGAGTAACATTTCCATTTTTCAATGATCATTATGGAAATAAGGTAATTATTATTTTATCTTTACAAAATAATAATATTATTATTAAAATTATAATAATCATTTAAATATACTTATATATATTATACAAGTGATGTGGCGAATAAAAATGATTCACATCGCTTCGTGGAGGTTATAGTTCACACGTACGCATGAACGACGTTATCATTTTTATGTGCATGGAATGTAAGAAAATAATTGATATATTATTATCTTATAATAATAAATATGTCATAAACATCATATATAAACATTAATTCCATAATTATGACTATTATTGAGATGCGGTAATGAAAAATGAACTACATCGATTCGCAAGGTGGTAGTCCGCTGTAAACATGAACGAAAGGATCATTTCCCATTTGATGAAATTGGAGACGGATTTAGGTGAAAATATTGATGTAATATAATATAATTTTATTTATTATAATGGATTTATTATCTCTTCATTTTTGGAGGAGGTTTTAATTAAGTGGAAGAATAAATGAAATAGAAACACTTAAATTAAAACATTACCTTTCCTTTAGATGATCATCTTTCATAACACATTAACACCACTAAAGAGGTATTTCTGCCAGAAATAAGGCTTCAATAATGTGGGTAGTAAATCTAGGAAGTGTTTCAGGAAAATTTTTTTGTAACAAAAAGGTTTTTTATGTCTAATTAATAGATAATAATGGGTGTCTTTTTAAGAGAGGGGAGGGGCACCCATTGAAGTATTAATAGTATTTAATTAATATAAATAAAATTTCAATTCCAAATGGGTAAAAACACATTTATATCTCAGATAATATTAGTATGGGTAGAAATATAATCATATAATAATAAATATACATTTTTTAGTATTTTTTTAATCCTTATCTTTTTGTTTTAACCTCTATTAATTCTTACCATTTTATCAAGTAATTTACTCGTAGAGAGTTAAAATAATTATCAAATCCTACCAAACATTCAATTACTGAGTCATTAATGAAATTTTTAGAGTTACAAAAACTTTTTGGATTAATATTATATTTTTATAAATTTTATATCATTTAATTAAATATTTTATATTTTAATATATGAATTGTGTCAATTTTGACACTATTCATTGCATGACTTTTTAGAAATATCATAAAAACATGATTACTTCCAAAGAAATAAATTAACTCAATCCAAACATGTCATATTAGTCAATAAAATACGTGTATGTCCAAAAATATCCCAAATTTTATTTATTTTAATATTAGTAAAATCATTTATTTGATTCTTTCTTTAAGAAATATATTACTGCATCATCTTTATGTCATAATTAAATTAAATTATTTAATTCATAAAAATTATATATAAATTACCATGTTGTTTTTAATATTTTTAGTTTTATTATTAATATTTATAGTAAAATATATCACTTACATAACTCCATATTAAAATTATTTTAGTAAGAAGAGACATTTTTAGGACAAATTTTCAGTTACATTAAATTAAATATTATAAATGTCATAATCACAACCCAGTGGCTTCCAAAGGTCACATTTCGACCCAAGGATGTTATTAGTTGATAGTAACTCATAAAATAATATTACTACAAGTGTTAGGGTAATTTTATAATATTATAATATAAATTTTACATTTAATTACCCTATTTACCTTTAACCGTGATAAATAAAACATAAAAGTTATTATTCAAAAAAAAATATTTTAATCCTATTGGATCACATTTTTCATACTTATTATATCCATATATGTCCATTTTTTTAAATTCAATTTTTAAAAGTGGTTAAATTATGTTTAACACTAATATCTTTTGACGGATCGAAAAAATGAGTTTTTTAAGTAAAACATTCAAAAGTTCACAAAGTTTTTCAATTTAATTTTAATTTGAAAACATATACAAGGAACTTAATGGGATCAACTGATAAAAACATAATCTAATTATACCTTAAAATAATGTAAAAGGATAATCAAATAATATAAATAAATTAGATGAAAAGGTATTTTTGAATTAAAAATGTAGTATTTTCAACCATTCAATAAAATATGATTTTTATCTTAACATTCCAAAAATTCAAACAAAGTAAATTTTAATGTCCCACTTCCTAATAAGATATTTATTTTGTTAAATAGAACATATAAAAGTTAGAAAAACTTGATTTATAAAATGGTTCTCTATCAAAATGTGGTAGAACTACCTTATAAAAATATTAGAGTATTTTATGATTAAAATTAGATTTATTCTCATTTTAAGCCTCTGAAATTTATTGGAATAAAGTAAAAATATTTAATAAACATGTTTAAACATAATATATTTAGTTTTGTTTATTTATTATAATACATTGTCTAGTGAATAACTACCATTTAAAATAACAATATTATAATATATTATTTACTTTTCGGTATAACTCAGTCTTGTGTGCAATGTAAGATTTTGAAGAAACCTGTTGTGGAATGTCAGGTATGCTATTTCACCCCTTTAATCTAACATTTCTGTCTAATTCATAAAAATTAATAAATGTGAAAATAAATTATTCTATAATTACCTGGGAGGTTGCATTTATGACCAAAGTGAGGATTCTTGGATCAAAGGATTGATGTTGGTAGAATATTAGTCCATGTTTTAGAAGATCTAAAAGAGATCTAGATGTGTAAATAAAGGTTGAGGAGAAGATTAATATTATAAATAGGGAAAAAGAGACATTGGGTATTTTTTAAATAATTGTGTGTTCTCTTACATTTTACTTATCCCCCAAGGGTTCAAAATGGACCATTATAGATTTTTATGGTTGTAATTGCCAAACTATGGTGACAAAATAATTTTTATATAAGTGAAGATTCATTTTTACACCATACTTTCTATGTTCAGTTAATAATTAATTGTGTCTTTCCTTAATCATTGTAATTAATTTAAATTAGCTTCACTAATATTTTTGGTCAAAAATATAGTTGTCCTCATTATAAATTATAAATTATTCTTATTCCAAATAATAAATTAGTTTTTCCAAATTCTAAAAACATAAGTATTATAAATTAAATTAAAACTAATCCCCTGTATGGGGCGAGATGATGGGTTTTTAAAGTGAAAAACTCATAAAGTTTGAAATGTTTTTAAATTAAATCTCAATGTGAAATTGGTTCTAATTTCCAAAATTAGATTAATTGGTTTATATTTTTTATAATTAATCTTTTAAACATTATTTATATAAATAAATTTATTAGATAAAAATGTAGTTTTGTATTAAAATGTAATGTGTTTCACTATTCATAAAAATGAAACTTCTCATAAAAATATCAAAAATTCAAATAAAGTACATTTTTATATTTAAATTTTAAAAATAAATTTTATTTCTTCGAAGAAAAATTATAAAAGTGTGGAAAATTATATTTCAAAAAGGTTTTCCATTAAAAGGTAGAAAACTTTCCTTTTAGAAAAATACTTATCTGTATTCATATAATTGGATTTATTTTTATCTTGCGCCTATCAAATATATTGGATTAGTATAAAAAATATTTATTTAATGTATAATATATAAAATATAATTCAAAAATTCAAAGAAAAAGTGGATTGATTAATTTATTGAGATAAAATTGGGTTTGTACCTAGAAAAGTACTTTTCATAGAAAAGTAATTTCTTTATTTTCAAATAGTTCTTACATAAATTTATAAAAAAAATTAACCAATGTATTCATTTAATTTAAATTTGTAAACCATACTTTCACAATTTATTTAATATTATTTTTAACAAACATTCCAATAGCTAAGTGGTAACTATAATGATATTTTAATAACAATATTAATAGTATATTGTAGTTCCATAAAATTTGGCATTGTGTGTAATTAAAGTAGTCAAAGGGACTTGGTATTATGTCTAAAAAAATCCAAATATTGCCTTGAATGTACCAAAATCTAATCTATGTGTAGTTTGTAGAGTAGGATTAACTTGGTGGTTCATATAACACATTCCAAACATATTACTTTCGTATAAAAAATATTTATTCAATGCTTTATGAAAAATAAAATATAAAATGAATAAATTAATTTGAAAAAAATATATTTCACAAAAACTCAAGGTGTTACGTTATACCCCCCTTAAAATTTGTATAGGTCATTGATGGTTTAATACTTGATATCTAATTTCAAAGAAAACTACATCGTAAAGATGTATACTAACACATTCTTTAAAAAATGAATGTTAAGAAAATAATGGTTACACAAAGTAACTCATAAATAGTTTTCCATATAGGATAACATAGGTGGAATGTGAAAACATGGACGTGGAAGATAAATCTAACTATAAATTTATGATGGAGAATGATAAGTAAAAAGGTTAGTATAAAGATAATGATCACATAGACATAACTCAAAGAGGCTTCAAAAGGTCATTGATATGATAAAAAACAATGATAATAGGATATCATTTTATTTAAACACACTTTTTCAAAATGTTGAATATTTTTCATGGAAATATATACGTACAAAATTTTAGCAAAACCTTTTTCTTTTTGGTTCATAGATAAATTTCCACATCATCTCTTACTCCCAAAAATGAAGTTGAATTTTTCATTTGTGAAGTACTGACAGATATTAAGGTGTAATAATAAATCATTTCATCTATAGTTAGTTAGAATCACATCAAAAAATTTATCACGATTTATCTAACAAACATAAATCATTTTATGTTGAGATAATACAATAATCTCACTAAATTTATCATAACTTTATCTTAAAATTCAACAAACAGTTAACCTTTTAAACCTTTTTAATGATAAAAATCGAAAACATAAGAAATAAGGTCACTAAATTTTACAAAAATAGATTATCATTGATCCCATATAAATCATTAAGTATATCTTGGTTTTCATATTCCAAACATGGGACTACCTTTGTCATGTATTCTCTTAAAACATTGAAATTACCAAAATTACCATAAAAATTTATTGAAAACATGTATGATTTATTATTCCAAATATTATTGGATATATTACATAAATCCAAAAAAAGGTTGTAAACTTCATCCCTGATAACAAAGACAACTTTTTCAATAAATAAATAATCAATTCCAGGGTAAATAGTACTATCAAATTTACTTCACCCATATCATTCATCTCTTTATCCTAGATAAACACAATTTTCTCAACATTAGGGACACATTAATGGTTACCTTCCTTTAATAAAAATATTGGAAGATCATAATAAATGAATCATAAGGGAATAAAGATAATAATCTATGATATCATAACATAAGTGTAAGACATGAAATTGTGGTATACACATTATCCTAGAAAATCCTATATCATGGCCACCTACTAAGAAATTCATAACATGATAGACTTGGGATAATCACCCATGTACCTTCTTCAAGATTGGGATGCCCTCCCATGTGCCCTCTTTTTTCAAGCTCTGGATTCCCTCTCGTGTGACCTCTTTTTTCAAGTTGGATATACCATCCCATGTACCCTCTTCTTTTAGGATTGGGATTCCCTCTCGTGTACCCTCTTGTTTCGGTCTTTGTATTCCCTCCCATGTACCCTCTTTCTTCGATATTGGAATTCCCTTCAATGAACCTTCCTTTTTCTAGATGGGAATTCCATTCCATGTACCCTCTTATTTAGGTCTTGATATGACCTCTATATTATACTCTTCTTTCAGGATTAGGATGACCTATTGTGTTCCCTCCCATTTCATGCATGGGATATCCTCCTATGTACGCTCTTTTTTTGGGCCATGAGATTCCATTCAATGTACCATTGGAGATCAGAAATCATTTATCATTTCCCATTTCATTGGAGGGATAAATATCTCCCATCCATCAGATAATAAAATCCTACATATATTTTTTACAAGATAATGAAACATTTATTATATCATGACCCATAAAATGATATGGGTTTTTTAAACATCACATCATAACCCATGAAATAAAATGGGTGAAATAAAAAATTTATCATATCATTACCCATGGAAAATAGATAGGCCTCATAGTCATTTCATCAAATCATAACCCATTAAAAGAAGTGTTTTTCAAAATCATATAACCCGTGGAAGAGAAACGGGTGACATAAACATCATTCAATCAAAACATGAACTATTTAAGAAAAAAAATATGAATGGGATTCTTGGAACATATCCCCAATAAATCATAAACTATAAAAAATTATTCCATATTAGATAGAGAAGTATTTTTATAGATCACAAGGAATATTTCTTAAGGAAAATATCATTTCATTGAAAATTCTTTTCATAAAACCATTTTAAAAATCATTTTCTTATAAATAAATATTTACAATTTTATTTAAACAATTTCTTGAGTAAAAACTGTTTTCTTTTTGAAAGACACTTTTTGAAAGAAATTGAATTTTTAAATTCATTTCCTTTTAAATTAGATTTTAAAACATATAAAGGAAGCTTGAAAATATTTTGAGAAACTTTTTCTTTGAAAACACCTTGAAAAATCATAAATAATGCTTTAAATAATTTTGAAAACCATTTTCATTAAGAAAATTTGAAAAACTAAAAATAAGGATTGAAATTTTTTATAAAAAAAAATTCTATAAAATGTATTTTGAAACATATAAAAAATATTTAAATCATTTAAATTATTTTCCTTAAAAAACATTTGAAAACACATAAATGAATCATTTAAAATCATTTGAAACACTTTTCAGACCTAAAACAATTTTAAAGAACTTTTTCATTGAAATCCACTTTAAAATAAGAAAAAAATACATAATATTAGTAAAAAAATTATTTAAAAATAAAATTGTTTCCTTATAAAAGATGATTTAAGTAAATTTCTCTCATGTTGGTGGGTAAGTCTGTATATTTCAAACAATATATTTTCACCTTAAAAAGTTTAGAAAAGTACCTTGATTGGAAAACGAAAAGAATATTTCATCTAAAAATATTTTTGTAAAATTTAATAAAATGGGTAAAAATGTCCTTTAAATATTATTTTATAATATTAAATAAATTTTGAATTTTATTTTATAAAACATAGTTTTGAAAGGACACAAATTTCTGACCAAAAGGATAAATACAGTCTGATTTTCATAAAAAAAACATTTTCTTGAATATCTTAAGTACCAGAGAGTGAAAAAAATGGCACCACTACATTGATATAACATGAATTAAAATAGGAGAATAAAATTAATTATATATTTTAGTATATTGTTTACAATATTTCATCAATGTAATCATAATAGTAAGCAATTTTCATAGACGATGAGATTTTCGAAAAAAAAATATTACCACTTTGCTAACATTAAATCATAATATTTGTGTGATAATAACATTAAATTAAGCTTATAATATCATTAAAACAACAATATTAATTATATAACATGTAAAAGTTATATTATATACACCTCTTACAAGAATCTTATAGTATAGAAACACATGTGTTTCAAATAAGTAATATTGAGACAAAACTGCCTTACCGATTTGGTAAATTTTGAAATGTAAAACCCATGAAGGAGTAATCCTAAAATGGATTGGTAAATAACCATAAATTTAATTATAATTATCCTATAATACATTCATGGTAATTATTTACGCCACAAATAATAAATTAGTGGCAAACATGGAACGTATCTCATGGATATAAAAAGTTAGATGATAAAACACTTTCCTTATGTATTGACTCTGGTCGTACTCATTCAAACCTCATGTATAATTAATTTTATATTTTTGTAAGTATAAAATTAAAATATATTATTTTATATAACTCCATATAATATTTCATTATGACTTTATAATACCCATTTATTAACATT
The DNA here is from genome assembly GCA_963277665.1 of Viscum album. Lineage (NCBI taxonomy): Eukaryota > Viridiplantae > Streptophyta > Magnoliopsida > Santalales > Viscaceae > Viscum > Viscum album. The sequence continues at coordinate 555,727,844 of OY728122.1, read as the reverse complement.
CCATGTTAATGTCATGTTTTGGGTAATATCCTCTATGTTTTTCATATGTGTTTTGATTTATTATTCTTGATCCTATCAATTTTATAATTATTATATTATTTAAAGAATTTAAAACATTATATAAATATCATATATATTCATTATATAAATATTTATGATAATCTACAAATTTTATAAATAGAAAATGAAATACACCGTTCATGGAGATTGTAGGCATTACGTACCCATGAACATTGCTTCCATTTTATTGTAATTTTGAATGAATGAAAATAAAGAAAATATATGTAAATATATATATAATATAATTAAATTATAATTTTTAAGTTACATTTATCATATAATTTTACTAAACTAATCCTCATTACTTTCCTGGTAGAGTGTGAACGCATCACATCACTTTTAGGTGGCGGCAGTCCACACGTCCACAAAGGAATTTATCGTGTTTACACAAAATGTAAATAGTGAAGGTATGTGTTATATAAAAATTATATAAGTATTAAGACATCATAAATATCATATATATATAATATAAAAAACATATTTCATATCTTAATTCTCAACCATGAGGGGTGGTAATGGAAAAACAAGCGATATCGTTTCAAGAGGTTGTAGTTCGTCGTACACGAATGATAAGTTCATTACCCATTAGATAAAAGTGTGTGTGATTGTAGGTTAAAAACTTATAATAAAAACATATAAGTATATTTAAGTTACTTAGGTTATTGTATAATAAATTTTTAATAATATTTTAAGTGTTGGATAATGAAAATAAAACAAATTATCTTGTGGACGGATGATACCTCTTCTTTGGGTAAATACTTTTGGTTTACACTAAAGGGAAAACCTGGTAGTATTTATGAGCAAAGAGGTTATTCTAGGATGTATATGGCGTTTTTGGAAGAGATTTTTGTAGGGTTGGGCTGACATAAAAGGTCATGATAGGTGTAAATAGGGGGTGTAGAGGATACAAATTATAAGTGAGGAAAAGGGATCATCAGGTATTATGGAAAATAATTGTGTTTCCCCCACGTTTTAATTATCCCCCAATGGTTAATTATGGAACATTATAGGTTCTTATAGGTTTAATAGTAGAACTATGTCTCCAAAATAATTTTCAGACAAGTGTAGGGTCATTTTTACACTTTATTTTCAAAGCTTAGTCATTAATTAAGATCATTTTTACCTCAATCACTGAAAATAATTTTAAATAAATTCAATAATTTTTTTGGTAAATAATTAAGTTAACCTTATTGTAAATTATTAATTATTAGGATTCCCAATATAGAATCCATTTTTTCATATTCTGAATATAGAAGTGGAAGAAATTAAATTAAAACTAATCTCTCAAAAGGAATGAGAGGACAGGTTTTTAAAGTGAAAACACCCAAAGGTTTGTAATGTTTTAATATCAAATTTCAATGTGAAATTGGTTCTAATAACCTGAATTGGATTAAAAGGTGGAAAATTACCTTTTTGAAAATTTTATCTTTTAATTCATATAATTATATTTATTCTTATCTTATATTTAACAAATTTATTAGATGAGTGTCAGAAATATTGATTGAATATATACTATATAAATTTTATTGAAAATATTCATAAAAAGTGGTTTATTTAATTTGTTGAGATAAAATTTTGTTTTTACATAGAAAAATATTTTTCATAGAAAAATTATTTTCTTTATTTTCAAATTGCTCTCATATTCTTTTCTAAACAATTTATAACCAAAGGATTCATCTAATATACATGTGTAAAACATATTTTCACAATTTAGTCAATCTTATATTTAACATCCATTACAATGGCTAGGTGGTAGTGATAAAAATAATTTAATAAAAATAATAATAGTATATTTTAGTTTTGGAAAACTTGTCCTATCATGTAATGGAAGCTATCGAAGGGAATTGGTATTGTCTGTAACACTAGCCATACATAGTTTTTCATGTACCACAAGCTAATCCAAGTTTAGTGTGTAGTGCAATATTAACTTAGTGGTTCATAAAATGCGAGCCAAAATTAGTTATTTATTATTAAAAAAAGATATATTTTGTGTTTTTTGAAATGAAAAAAATAAAAAATATTATATTATTTCACAAAAAATTGAAAAATATTAGGGTATTACAATAGCATCAAATAATCCACTAGAAGAACATATTTTCATCTTTGGTATCCATCCAAAGGTTAAGGATAAATCTCTCTCATCTAGGGAAGTTCAATTTGGGAAGCTACTGGAAAAGTAATTTTAATCAAAGATGTTTCATAAAGAGAAATCCATAGTTGGTGTAAATCTAGAACTCATGATGGTTCCCCATCTGGTAAAAAGTGTAATCTAGAGGAACCCATTCTTGAGGAGTTTCCATTTTCAGTTCCAACTTCTTATTCCTTAATCCATGATCTCATGTGGTTCTAGTGTGGTTGGTTTGGGAATTTTAATTCATCTTATTGTAATCCTCTAAAGTATTATCGACTATGTGGTCATTTGGGTCATCTAGATAAATTCTGTAAGTTGTGTTGCCATAACAGGAAGTCTCAAATAGATGTTGTCATATCCTGACTATAGGGAATCATATGCTTCAAATAACAATGTCTCTAAAAAAATCTCCCTAAGACGGAATTTTCATAAACATATCAATTTCTATATGTGGGGGTTTTTGGCCCATCGTTGGTCTCTGATGTCAGAGTGGAGAGAGTTAATGTTTCCCTTGTGGCATTTATTCTGTTTTTATAAATTATTCCTATCAAAAAAAATATTGTTATGATTGTTTCTTAAAAACTCATTAGTAAAACCTTGTGGATATTAAAAAATTTATGTTTAACCATTTTGTTGATCAATTTTGGTTTTGGATGGTTCTCATTTTAGATATGTTCATGTCTTATAGAAAAAATGAATCATGCTCTGGTTTGATGTTTGGTTTGAGATTCTTTCATTGGGTCACCCCTCATGTTGCGGGTATCAATGTCAATTCATACTAGTTGGTCTATAAATAGTGGTTAGTACCACCATCTATATCCTTATTTTTCTTTTAGATCTATTAGGGTGTGGCTTTTGGAGTTAAAAGTTCATAATGAGGGTTATGGTTTTCTTTGGACTTGTTCAGTTTTTGGCCTTTGTCTTTGTTCCTTGTAAAGCTAGGTGACTTTATGGGAGAAAAAAGTATTTTTTTTAAATAATTTTCAAACCCTAACCTTGATTTGTCTTTTTATTTTAATCACCTCTTGGTGTGTTATCTTTTGGTAAATTTTCGTGTTGAGATCCCCATGGTAGTTTTTGAGTTTTTTGGACTTCAATTTATTTTTCACCTTGTGCAAAAATAATTGGAAGTTTGTTTAGAGGAACTATAAAGATGGTGGATACAAATTGATTTTCCATTTAATTTTTTCTTTCATGTTTTTTATTTCATAGTTTTCACACTATTTAGACTGAACCATGAGAGGAAAGGACTAATTGTGTATCCTTCTTGGGGTGTATGAGACCTAGTGCATGAATTGAACACGGTTAGATGAAAATATCTTGGAATGGTGATTAGGGATATGTAATTTTGATAGATCTAGTTATCATGGTTGGAATATGGTTTATAAAACTGTGTGGCCATCATGTGTTAGGGTTGTTTCCCTTCTAATAGGGTGTTCACTTTTGGTGCATGGTTTGGTAAATAGTACGTCCAAACCATGAAACTTTCCCAGATTCTTAAAAATAAGAATTTCCCCTTTTCCCCTCGTATATTTTTACCCCATTTTTAACCTTCTACCTTCCCACTCTATTTGTAACATTAAATGATTACCAAACCCCTCTTACCTTGTCTCCCCTTTCTTCGTTTATGCGTCTCTCTTGGTTTTAGGTATTTTTCATTTGGATTTTCATCTGTTTTTATCCTATATGTCTCCTTATTTGTTTCCTTATCACCTTTATCCTTGGTTATCTCTTAGATGAACCCTAGGGTAAGTGTTTTCTGATTTAGGTTGATTATTTTGATGTTAGATTGTTATGTTTTTCTCTTGGTCTTTGATCTTCCCTCTTCTAGAGTTTCATCCCAATTTTACATTGTTGATGTAGGTGTTTCCATCCATTTCCTTTATAATTCATGTCATTGAATTCTCAAACATTCCCAATTAATTTAAAATTGTTTTCATCATTCTTTTGATGTGTTTAAATTATTTATTATTCCTTTGTATATTTGTATTTTTTTGAAAAATGGGTTGTTCAAATGATTTCCATAACTATTCCTATATGTATCAAATGTATACATAAGCTATGTGTTCGAAAAAATTATGAATAGTTTTAAAAATGGATTTGGTTATTTTGAAATGTTTATTGGATTTTATTGAGTTTAGAGAAAATTATTGAAGTGCGGGAAACTATGGTTTGAATGTGTTTCAGGGTCCATTATTATGGTTGATGTTTATGTGAAACTCCTATTAATTCTTAAATTAGACCCCTTTATATTTTCATGGTTGTTCGTATATATCCCAGTGTATGAGGGGATGTCTATATCAGTGTGGGTGTATATATAGATAATACCGTGCATATAAATGGAGTTTCTATAAAATTTATTTTCTGTTAGCTTGGTTTCTTGTAACGTCCTAGATCTGGGTGCCACGCAACGGGTGCCCCGAACCCGGTTCGCCACGTGACCTGAATCGCATTTCCCCAAACTCTAGAGGCTGCTGACCTGCAGCGAGGGTTCAGGTCTGATATTGGGGAAACTATGCCCTCATTTGTCAAAGTGTAGAGCAGCGGAATACAAAATAAAACATACACCAATAGGAGAAGCAGTAAACTATACACAACCGAAATAAACAACAGCAGTGGATATAACCAACAGTATATAAATGATGATTCTAAATGTCTCAAGTTATAAGGAAACAACCAGAACATGGTATACATCAATACGATAAAACCAAAAGAAGAGTACAACAAGCAAAGAAAAAAAGATGGCAGCGACATCGCGTTCCTAGGATAGGTCCCATGCCCTCCTACTCCTCTGCAATAGTCAAGTACCTGTATGGGACTCTTGCCCATATCTATACCTACAACAACGTAATCTATTTGGGACAAAAAGCGTGACCCAAACAGGGTGTGAGAAATATATCTCAGTTGGCACCCACCAAAGGCTCGTGCCCAACTGCGTGTAAGCATGCAACAACAGTGTGCAATAGTAAAATGTAATAAAGTAAGCAGTACTAAAAAGTAACTAACTTAACAATTAAATTTCCATTTTATTATTCATTTAATTTATTTAATTTAGTAACATTCTTGTGCTCAACAGCACCAAGCCCTCAGGCCAACCAATATCTCACCCTCAGGCTAATATAGTGATCCACGCCCTCAGGCTATACAGAATTTCACCCTCAGGCATTGTAACAGAATTCTCTCCCTCAGTCATACGAAGTGTCGCCCTCAGGCACAGAAGTCAAGCCCTCAGGCACAAGAGGTTTCCCTCAGGCGGAATAACGACAGCCCTCGGGCTAAAACAGTCACGCCCTCAGACTAATACAGTACAGTGCCCACAGGCTAATCAAAACAGGGCCCTCAGGCTAAGCAGGTAACCAGGCCATGCCCAATAGGTAAACAAGTAGTAAACAAGAAATTCCTCTCAAGGAAATTCTAAAATTACTACTTTAAAGGCATACCCTCAGGTATCCTGGCCAAATGGCTAAACAGTGGAACACACCCCCGGGGTGGTTCCGGATCCAAGAAACAATCCCAACCAGACTTTTATTATCACATTTTAATCACCTATGCAATTCTAGGAATTAAATATAGCAATGGCATCATCCACACGACACCCCAACATGGGTTCGTGGCACTAAAATGCACAAAAATGCACGACAGTTGGAAAAACTAACACAAAGCCACCTACCTTATATGCCAACGAACGTTATACCCGAACGCCGACTCCAGAAATGCCCAAGAACGGTGAAGATCTGACGAAGAACAAAACCCATTCAAACTTAAATAACTTCCCCTTGGTAAAGAATTGGTAAGAATGGTACCAGGAGAGGAGAGGGCTTACCTGTGCGATTCCAACGAGATCGTCCAAAGCCGAATCGGATTCCAGACGAACGCCCGACGGATCTTCAAAAGTTAGGCGCCCTCCTTTGGCTCTAAATCGGCTCAAGTGTCTCCTCTACCAAATGAGGAGGCTACTGCATGTTTTAAGCCGAAAAAACAAAGTACACAGTGTGTACCTCTGAGTACACGGCCTGTACTTCTTTCATTTAACTGTTCATTTGGCGGCACCGCCACACTGTTCATCCGTCATCATGAGTACACGGCATGTACCCCCAAGTACACGGCATGTACTGTCACCCAGCTGGTTGCAAGTCCACCACCTTACTGTTTAAGCCTGCCGACTGACTACACGGCATGTAAAGGACCACTACACAACATGTAGTCGGTTCCTAAACCCCTTGTCACTGACAAGGCTACACGTCCTGTGTACTCGTCCCAACACGGCCAAAAGTAAACGGCGTGTGGAGAAAGTACATGGCGTGTAGTTCCAAAATTTAAGATTTTTCCCCATTTTCCATATTTTCTCAAAAACACTTAAGGAAAAGGAAAACTAAGAAGCACGTACCTCAAAACTAAGAACCAGGTTCTTAAAAACTTCCCCCTTATAGAAATTCGTTTCCAAATTTCCCTTCCCAGGGTGGTGAAGATAAAGCTCAGAACAGATCTGGCCACTGAGCACGTACGTCTGCCTCCCGCTCCCAGGTCTCGTCCTGCACTCGGCCATGCTTCCATAACACCAGTACGAGAGGAACTGACCGGCCTCAGAAAACCTGCGTGCTCCTGTCTACGATACGAATCAGATGCTCCTCAAAGGACGCATCATGCTGAAGCTCAACCTCATCTGGCTGAAAGGTGTGAGATGGGACTGAATGGTAGCGACACAACTGAGACACATGGAAGACATCGTGCATGGGTCGGTACTGCTATGGTAACTGCAACCGATAGGCATTCATCCCGACCCTCTCCAGAATCTCAAATGGCCCCGCATAACTCGGTGAAAGATTACCCTATCTCATAATCCTCTTGTGTCCCAGCCTCGGCGAAACACGTAGAAAACCTTGATCCTCAACCACGAACTCCAAGGGTCGTCTGTGGTGATCAGCATAAGATTTATGATGAGACTGCGCGGTAGCCATCTGCTTCTGAATCAACTGGACCTGCTCAGATGTATCCTTCATGAGCTATGGCCCCAGTAAAGCTGCCTCACCTGCCTCTAAACAGCACAAGGGTGATCGGCACGACCTACCATATAAAGCCTCATATGGTGTCATCTCAAAAGTTTCCTGAAAACTATTATTATAGGTAAACTAGAATAAGGGTATATGCTTCTCCCCATAGCCCCCAAAGTCTAGGACGCATGCACGTAGCATGTTTTCAAGCACCTGTATCGTACACTCTGACTGGCCGTCAGTCTGAGGGTGGTATGCTATGCTCAGAAGCACCTGTGTACCTAGCACCCTCTGAAATCTCTGCCAGAAACGACATGTAAAGCAAGCGTCCCTATCTGAAATGACAGAACAAGGGACCCCATGAAGACAAACGATATCTCGGATATACAGCCATCTGAGCTCATCAACACTGAAGGTCTCCTTGATTGGCAAGAAATGAGCTACCTTCATGAGTCTGTCCACAAAAACCCACACGGTGTCATTTCCTCGAGGTGACCTTGGCAATCCTGTCATGAAATCCATTGCGACATCATCCCATTTACACTCTGGAATGGGAAACTGTTGAAATAGCCCAGCTAGCCTCTGGTGCTCTGCCTTCACCTGCTGACAGGTAGAACACCTCGTCACAAAACCAGTTATCTCTCTCTTCATACTCGGCCACCAGTACTAATGCCTCAAGTCACAGTATATCTTGGTAACCCTGGGATGAACTGCTCAAGATGAAGCATGAAACTCCTGCATCAGCTCCTCACGTATATCCCCTGGAACCCATACCCGTCCATGGAAATGCAAAACCTCATCATCGCCTACCGTCCAACCAGGAGAAGGGTCCCCACATACCATCGACTCCTGTAGAACTAGGACTTCTAAATTAGATAGCTACCTCATCCTCACTTTATCCAGGTGGGTATAAGTCACAGCTAAAGAAGAAAGATAAATCTACCCCTGACAGTCATTCACCTCTAGATGCATCTCAGAGAACAAAGCCATAAGCTGCCACTCACCACTAGCCTCCTGTACTGTCTGTATCTGAGACTTCCTGCTCAGTGCATCGTCTACTGCATTACCTTTACCAGGTGTATAGGAAATCTCAAAATCGAAGGATTGTAGGTACTCAACCCACCTTCTCTGCCTCAGATTCAAGTCACGCTGAGTAAATATATACTTGAGGCTTTTGTGGTCAGTGAAAACCATAAAATGATCCCCCAATAGATAATGTCTCCAACAGCACAATGCATGAACAACTGCAGCCAACTCGAGATCATGCGTCGGTTAATTCCTCTCATGTGGCCTCAACTGCTGAGACCCGTACGCAACAACTCGGTCACCCTGCATCAAAACGGCTCCCAGCCCAATCCCTGATGCATCAAAGTAAACCCTATTGCTCTTCCCCTGCTCTGGGAGTATCAGGATCGGGGTTGATATCAACCTTCCCTTCAGGTCCTGAAAAGCTATCTCACAAGCTTCTGACCAAATGAACTTCACACCCTTCTTAGTCAGACCCGTCAACGGTGCTGCTAAGTAGGAGAAGTCCTGTATGAAGCGTCTGTAGTAACCAACCAGACCTAAGAAACTTCGTATCTCAAACACATTCTTAGGTTGCTCACAGCAAACTACTGCTCTAACCTTCTCTGGTTCTACTGCAACTCCTGCCTCTAAGATGATATGACCCAGGAAGTGAATCTAGTCCATCCAAAAGTGGAACTTCGAGAGCTTAGCATATAGCCGATGCTCTCTCAGTGTAATCAATACGATCTCAAGATCGGTGGAATGGTCCTGTCGAGTATGAGAGTACACCAAGATGTCATACACTAATACTACCACAAAAGAATCAATATATGGATGGAACACAAGATTCATCAGAGCCATGAAAACTGCTGGCGCTTTTGTGAGTCCGAACGGCATAACCTTATACTCGTATAGACCATACCTACTCCGAAAGGATGTGAGAGGTATATCAGATGGTCTAACGTGCAACTTATGATATCTTGATCTCAGGTCAATCTTCGAGAACACTCATGATCCACGAAGCTGATCAGAAAGATCGTTAATCCTCGTTAAGGGGTATCGGTTCTTAACCGTCAACTGGTTCAGCTTCCGATAATCCACGCAAAGTCTAAGGGTACCGTCTTCCTTATTTGAAAAAAGGACCGGTGAACCCCCAGTAGAAGTATTGGGTTGGATAAATCCATTTTCCTGTAACTCCTCTAACTGCCTCTTGAGCTCCTAAAACTTAGGTGTAGCCATCCTATAAAAAGGAATGGACACCGGTGCTGCTCCTAGCACAAGATCAATGGAGAAATCCACCACTCTCTCCGGAGGTAGACCCGAAATGTCATCTGGGAAAACATCCCTGAAACAATCAACAACAGGAGGGAAATCCACCTGACAAGTCCCCTGGTCATCCAGATATAATCTCACAATCTAGGCTGTGACTCCACCTCGGCCACGATTCTCTGGTCCATCTCGACTCGCCTGCACATCCCATTCGCCCTTGTATAGAAACTATCGACCCCCTGGTGACGTGAAACGCACCCTGCAACGATAGCATTCTAAAAAGGCTCGAAAGGGAACCAACCAGTCCATACCAAGAATGAAATCATAGCTTGTCATCTCTAGGACATAGGGGTCCCAAAGGAAGTGACACCCACCAACCTCAAGGGGGCACTCCTTGCACTGATGCACACCAGTCGTTCTAGTCCCCAACGGAGTGTCTAGCGTCATGATAACAAAAGATTAAGGAACACAGAGTCCAAGGCTCTCCAAAACGGGTACAGATATTAAACTATGTGTAGCACTCGTATCGAAAATTACTAAAGATAAGACAGAATCTACTAAAATAGTACCTCTGACTGTAGAAGGTCTGGGATCCTTCTCCTGCTAGGTCTGTTGCACTGCATATGTCTGCCCAGTGTCGCGGCCCTGTGACACAGCCTGACTACCCTGAGTTGTTCCACCATGCTGCCTCTGAGATCCTGGTGTCTGGCTACCACGGTCACAACCACCATCTCTACCTGCACGCCCTGACGTATTCTAGTTCCCTGACTGGTAAGAAGCCATTGATCCTGCTCCTGCTCGCGGAGTCTGCACAGAACCCCTCTCACTATCCATCGGTGGATACGCCCTGAAAAAGCACTGTAGATGACCCATCTTGTCGTAGGCTCGGCACTCCACTGGATCACGTGGACACTACGGTCTCTTGTTCCCCTCTCTGCCACACTGGTAGCACCTGATCGGGCCACCTGAAGAGACTGCCTGGCTGGTACTGCCACCCTGAGAGAAGTCCATCTGTCTCTTCCTCTTTACAGTAGAAATGGTACTAGTAACTGGTGCTGAACCGCCCTGGACCACACCACTAGCTTCCTACAGGTTCCTTTCTGAAATCAGCGCCTGATTTACAATAGCATGTACAGTAGGAAACCTAAAGACATTCACCAGTTCTTGGATGTCATACCTAATACCAACCTCAAAACGCCTGGCTCTCAGCATCTCATCACCCACCAGCACAGGTGAAAAGCGATGAAACTCTGTAAAACGAGTAGAAAATTCCATCACTTACATAGCGCCCTGCTGTAGATTCATGAACTCTCGAGCTCTATCGGTCCTCAGCGTCTCAGGAAAGAAAAATTCATAGAAGAATGCCTGAAAGTCTTCCCACGCCATGTCCCTGTGATGCTCTGACTGGGTGGTAACATCACACCACCTCATGGCGGAATCACACAGCATGTATGTCGCAAGCTTGACTCTCCTCCCTGGAGGCGTATCTAGATGCTTGAAAATAGTCTACATCGACCCCAGCCAAGACTCCACAGCCTGTAGTCTGCCATCCCCTGAGAATGTAGGCGGATGTTGCTGCTGGAAGATACGTGTCAGCTCGGCCATAGATGTGGCAGCCTGCGGTGCTCCCTGAAAGGTCTGCATGAACCGTAATAAGCCTTCACGGAACTGCGCCTCTGCGCTTGTGTCCAGTATAGCAGCTGGCGCTGCATATGGCTCTGATGGAGGATCAATTGGTAGCACATGGCCCACCATCTCCGGAGTATAATCTTCGCCACTCTCTTGGTGAACAACTCGCGGTCGTCTAGGCGGCATGACAGTACAGGGTCAAAAGCACGCCTTAGATTCAAGATTATTAAGGTTGAAACGAATAAACCACAAAGGGAACAAGAGGAAGAAGTAATATCAAAATTTTCAAAACAAGACTACACGGCGTGTACACTAACTACACGGCGTGTACTTGACTTCCCTTCCCCTGCCCGGGTCCTTCTGCACGGCTAATCCACACGGCTTTCGTCGAACAAACCTATACGGTGTGTATAATATCTACACGGCATGTACGATGTTATTTTCCAACTACCCGTGTCGTCTGCGACATGGCCGACTACTCAGCTTGACACTACACGGCGTGTTACACCTGCACACGGCGTGTACACCATCCCGTTTCCCAGCCATGCAGCTAACTCCACACGTTCTGTCCTCAGAAAATACTACATGGCGTGTCCTCAGAGGTACACGGCGTGTTTAAGGAACGGTGACATCGACCCGTGTTGTTAGTTACACAACCGAGTCCCCAAGTCACACTACACGGCGTGTTCATTATTGGCATGGCGTGTTCTGTACAGAAGTTCACTGACCCGTGTTGTTAGTTACACGGCCGGACTCCGGGTCACACTACACGGCGTGTACAAAATCTACACGACGTGTTTTACCCAAGCCTTTCCCTACCCCATGTCGCTGCCCACACGGTTTCTGACATGGGAAGAGACTACACGGCGTGTACTCAGGGTACACAGCGTGTACTAAAAAAGTTCATTTTTCTTCCCGAACAGAAGAGCACACACGGCGTGTAAAAAAAATACTACATGGTATGTATACTGGGTTTTTGGACAGTATGCCTCAAAAACTTCCCCATAACCTAGAAAATACTGAAAAACAACACCTAAGTGTCAAATTCTGACCCGTGGGGGCCTATAATCCCCACGAATCAAAGTTTGACATCTTATATGTGTTATAACCAATAAGTAGTCAATGATCCACAAATTCCGGTCAATGGGGGCCCATACTCCCCAAAAACCAAAGTTTGGTGTCCATTCTATAAACAATCTCAAACAAAAATACCATATCACAAGGAAGGTATTTATCAAGAAGCTATCACAATAGCATACTTTACTAGCACAACAACTATCACAACAACATGCAAATTCTAATGCACCTACATGGCATGGAATCTATGCATGGAATGCAATATCTAGCATGTGCCTATATGATGCATGAGAAGGCATACCCTCATTTCATTGGGTTGCAACTAAAGAGAATCCATAGATAAATTATAAACAGCCCAATCTCAAAGTGCGTCACCCAATGGTGAAAACATATCAACCATAAAGTTGCAAAATCAGAAGAATTGCAAAATACGAGGTAGACCGGCTTTTCCATGTACACGGGTTAGCTACGCTCGGGCACATCTTATTACCAACTACCATTCTTCCTATCCCTGACTACGGCTCCAAATATTAAGTCAAAGAAAAGAAACATCCCTTTGATACCACTTTGTAACATCCCAGATCCGAGTACCACGCAATGGGTGCCCCGAACCCAGTTCGCCACATGACCTCAAGCGCATTTCCCCAAACGCCAGAGGCTTCCGACCAGCAGCGAGGGCCCAGGTCTGATAGTGAGGAAACTATGCCCTCATTTTTCAAAGTGTAGCACAGCCGAATACAAAATAAAACATACACCAATAGCAGAAGCAGTAAACCATACACAACTGAAATAAACAACATTAGTGTATATAACCAACAGTATATAAGTGATGATGCTACATGTCTCAAGTTCTAAGAAAACAGCCAGAACATGTTATACATCAATACGATACAGCCAAAAGCAGAGTACAACAAACAAAGAAAAACAGCTGGCAGTGGCATCGTGAGCCTAGACTCGGTCCCGTGCCCTCCAAATCCTCTACAATAGTCAAGTACCTTTATAAGGACTCTTTCCCATATCTATACCTGCAGCAATGTAATCTATTTGGGCTGAAAAGCGTGACCCAAACAGGGTGTGAGAAATATATCTCAGCAGGCACCCACCAAAGGCTCGTGCCCAACTGCGTGTAAGCATGAAACAACAGTGTGCAATAGTAAAATGCAATAATGTAAGCAGTACTAAAAAGTAACTAACTTAATAATTAAATTTACATTTTATTATTCATTTAATTTATTTAATTTAGTAACATTCTTGTGCTCAACAGCACCAAGCCCTCAGGCCAACCAGTATCTCACCCTTAGGCAAATATAGTGATCCATGCCCTCAGGCTATATAGAATCTCGCCCTTAAGCATTATAACAGAATTATCACCCTCAGGAATACGAAGTTTCGCCCTCAGGCACAGAAGTCAAGCCCTCAGGCATGAAAGGTTTCCCTCAGGTGGAATAACGACAGCCCTCGGTCTAAAACCGTCACTCCCTCAGGCTAATACTATATAGTGCCCACAGGCTAATCACAACAACGCCCTCAGGCTAAGCTGGTAACTGGGCCATGCCCAACAGGTAAACAAGAAGTAAACAAGCAATTCCTCTCAAGGCAATTCTACAATTACTACTTTAAAGGCATACCCTCGGGTATCCTGTCCAAATGGCTAAACAGTGGAACACACCCCCGGGGTGGTTCCGGATCCAAGCAATGATCCAAACCAGAATTTTATTATCACAATTTAATCACCTATTCAATTCAAGAAATTAAATATAGCAACGGACTCATCCACACAACACCCCAACATAGTTTTGTGGCATGAAAACGCAGAAAAACGCACGATAGTTGGAAAAACTAACACAAATCCACCTACCTTATACGCCAACAAATGTTATACTCGAATGCCGGCTCTAGAAACACCCAAGAACGGAGTAGATCTGATGAAGAACAAAACCCATTCAAACATAAATAACTTCCCCTCAGGAAAGAATTGGTAAGAATGGTACCAGGATATGAGAGGGCTTACCCGTGTGGTTCCAGTGAGATCGTCCGAATCCAAATCGGATTCCAGACAAACGCCCGGCGGATCTACAAAAGTCTGGCCTCCCTCTTTGGCTCCAAATCGGATCAAGTGTCTCCTCTTCCAAATGAGGAGGCTACTGCCTATTTTAATCCAAAAAAACAAAGTACACTTTGTGTACTTCTGAGTACACGGCGTGTACTTCTTTCATTTAACTATTCATTTGGCGGCACTGCCACACTGTTCATCCGTCGACATGATTACACGACATGTACCCCCAAGTACACAGCGTAGACTATCGCCCAGCTAGCGGTGACTCCACCACCTTACTGTTTAAGCCTTCCTACTAACTACACGACGTGTAAAGGACCACTACAGGGTGTGTAGTCGGTTCCTACACCCCTCGTCACTGACAAGGCTACACGCCCTGTGTACTCATCCCAACACGGCCAGAAGTACATGGAGTGTGGAGAAAGTACACGGCGTGTAGTTCCAAAATTTATGATTTTTCCCCATTTTCCATATTTTCTCAAAAACACTTAAGGAAAAGGAAAAAGAAGAAGCCTGTACCTCAAAACTAAAAATCGGGTTCTTGCATTTACGTTCAAAAAACTCTTCTTCCACCTTATCCTCTTTCTCTTTTTTCTTCTGAATGGTTTCTTCAAAAACACATAATGCATCACCAAATGGATTTTAGTTTCCTATTAATTTAATTTTTAGTTCTAAAAGATATTTTCTAAAATTATAGCCTAATTTAGCCCCCCAGAATCCATATTTTAAAATATTATTGGTTTTGGAAATGGTTTTTCAAAGAAATGTTTTTTCTTTGGAAATAGTTTTTTATTTTTAAATGTTAAGTCTCATTTGGTACATTATGATTTTTGAAAATAGGATTTTTTAAACTCATGTTATATATAGGATTGATTGAAACTTGAGAATCATTTTTTTATTGGTTACTCTAATAGTTTTCTCCTTTGGATGGGGGTCTTCTCATAGACGGTGTTAGAGAGTGGGGAAGGCCTGCACAGTGGCATCTATGGGTTAAATTTAATTCCAAGCATGTGATGACCTTCTGAGTTTTTTTTATAATATTATCGTGGTATTCCTATACTTCATCAAGAAGGTTATGTGGTGATTATATTCCAGACCTGATTATATGGATTATAACCCCAAGATAAAGGATTGGTCGGGTGGGATTTGCGGCTTGTGAGGCAAGTTTAGAGATTACTGGTTGGTTATTGATTGTGGAGTTTCACCGTATGCAAACAGGTTGGTTTTAATTTATTATGTGCATGGATTTATTCTATATATGTCTAATAAATTCCCTTGATTTCACATATGTATGTTCCTATTCAAATTTTCATCACTTTAGTTACATATTGTACTTATAATTGGTTGCTTCTTTTTTGGTTCCTTGGTTTAGGATTTTCTTTTGATATACATTGATATATATGTGTGTTTCCTTTCTTTCTTATTCATTTTCTATGTTTTATTATCCTCTTGATATTAGTTTTCAAATTGGTTTTTGAAATGGGAATCTATTTTAAATGGGAAAACCATGTTTTATATTGAAAATTGGATTTTCTAGAAAGCTATTTCTTATTCCATAAATTACAAAACCCTATTTTATATGTATATTTTTAAACTAGTTTTTATAGA
Organism: Viscum album; assembly: GCA_963277665.1. Classification (NCBI taxonomy): domain Eukaryota; kingdom Viridiplantae; phylum Streptophyta; class Magnoliopsida; order Santalales; family Viscaceae; genus Viscum; species Viscum album. The sequence goes on along the minus strand of OY728122.1, from coordinate 555,712,015 downwards.
CTATCATGGTAAAGGAAATGTATGGATATTCTGGCACTTACCTACTGAGTTGTTTTATTCTTATACCATACCTATGATTCTCGACATCAGAAGACCCAAGCTATTTTGCAGGATAAGTTCATGGATTAGGTTCTTTCTCAGACTTCCCCTAGATTGGTTCAGTATCTTTGATGGTGGTGACCAAGAGGTAACTTGGAGGTATGTAAATTGTTTTCATTCCTCTGTAAAGGTTTATTTTAGTCCTATTATTAATGTTTATTTATCATTTATTTAATGAGCTGAATCATTCTTAATTGTGTTATTTTTATGCCCCAAATTACTTTCCATCCTTGGTGGATCGAGAATTCCTCTCAGGCCTTGTATTGAGCCAGAAAGGGATTCTAGTTTTGGGTCTACCCAAGATAGTTCAGGAAAATTCAGGATTTAATCATTATAACATAATTTATATAGGTGATAAATTGAAACCAACCAAGAACACATTATAATGACTGAATGAGTAAGAATATTTTACTATATATAAATAATATCACTTTAATAGAAACATTAATTTTTTTAAAAAAATATTAAAGTAAAAAATAATATTCAAGAATTTTTGGCCAAATAAGACAGATAATAATGATTAAATAGAGGATAATACTTATGTTAAAGAATTAAATCTCCCCTTATAGAGCCTCCTATAAATGAGGAATGAAAGAGTTTTTCTTGACACTAGGAGTTCTCAAAAGAGGGAGTGTAATTTTTTGGCGATATTTTGGGTAGGTATTCTAGAGAAAAAAAATTAATGGTTTTTTTATGTGGAGATATTAGGGTTCCTCTTATAGGTGAGATGAGGTGCCATTTTTGTAAATATTCATTCCTTAATATAATCATTTTACATCATTTTAGCCTTTACTGAGATGAATCAACTTTTCATTTATAACTTATTTTTATTGCTGAAAATGAAATTGACCATATTACCTATTCTAGACATTATTATTCCAAACATAAAATCCATTTCATTGGATTTAACTTCTAAATGTGATAAAAATTTATTTTAATATATATATTTATATACATAACTCTGAAAAACAATTTTCATAAAAACATATTTCAATGAATAAAATTAACTTTTATTTATTCTTCAAAAAATAAATATCATTAGAAGATTGATAATTTTTTTAATATATATATATGTGTGTCTATATGTATATAATTAATTTCATTAAAATTAACACCTAAAAAATAGAAATTGAAATTTTAAATAAAAACAAATATAGTATATAATAAAACTATCATTTTTTAACAAAACATTTTTTATTAGCCATGAATAATTAAATTATTATTCCTTATAGTTACATAATTATTTCTCATAGTTTCATAGTTTATTTTAATAATTATTATTTAAATTTTACCATAAATTTTATTTATAACATTCTTAAAAAATAATTATTTTAACATAAATATGAAATTTATAAAAATAGTTTCTCTATAATCAAAGACATTTTCATAAGTGAATAGGAAACTTTTAATTTTATAATAAGATATTTAATTTTGCAACTTATTTTTAATTTAACTAAATTGTAATGTATTTCACATTATATTATAATAAATAATAATTCAATTTAGTTCATTATTGTGTATATCACAAGATATATTGGGTTTATTTAAAGGTATATACATACATAAATCACATGGTGTTTGTAAAGACCCAAAAATTTCAAGGAAATTTTTTTCGTAAATACTTTGGAATTTTACGAGTTTGTGGCTTCTGACCGAACTTGATTCTGAGGCCCGGTGTGCCTGGAATCAATTTTTGAAGTTTAGCTCGGGTACATTCAGTAAACGAACGAGCAGGTTTTTCTTGTCTTTTGAACCGGTGCTCGGAATTGAAATCCAAGTGCACCGATGAACTCGCAGTGCCAGTAATTGATGAAGGGGACCTTTACTGCAGTAGTGTTTTAAGCGGGATGAAAATTATTATTTGGTGAATTGCTTTAAAATAAATAAAATTGTCAGAACAATTTTATTTTATAACTTTGGAAGTTAAACCCTCCCATGGGAAGTAGTTGTTGGGTCCCACAACCACCCAACATCCCATGTGTGGATATATGAGAGATGGAGCCCAAATGATCCCCAACCTTTCATCTCCCATAACCCTCTTTAAACTCCCCAAATAACTCCCTTAACCCCCCCCCCCCATTAAACACACTTGTTTAATGTTGACAACTCTCCCAACATTTATGAGATCTTCCAACTCCTCTCCCTCTCTTTAATTAATTGCCAACACATTTAATTAATGAACTAGTTTGAATGTTTGAATTTTAAATTTATTGTGTTAAATAAAATAATCGGGTAGATTATTATTTTATTTTGGGGAGGTTTTCGTTGTGTGAAAAATAGTTGGGGAGAGCTCTTGAGTTTTTGGGGAAGAACATCGACCCTCCGATAAATAACGATGACTTCTTCGATGAAGAACGCTAGTTCCACGAAGAATGATGATGCGCCATCCATTATCTTCTCCGCGACATGTGATGAGACACCGCTTCCTCCTCGGATTCACTTCGATGTCACCTACGATTCCTTTCCTCACGACGTCCTCTTCCGCGATGCCCGACGTGCGACGTCAATTATCGAGGTAGGGGTTATGTTCAATTTTTAATGGAATAAATTTGTGCCTCGGTTTTTTGTTGTATAACCTTGGACCGCTCGGCAGCTTGGAACCACCGGTTCAGGTAGTCGGCCCCCCCTTCGAACCGCTCGGCCTCCGGGTCGAGCTGCTCGGCCGGCCGGCCGAGCCAGCCGGGTCGTGCCCTGTCGGGTCGGGATGCGCCACTTTGGGTCGCGCCATGCCCTTTTCAGGCTGGGCCGCGCCCCACATGCCAGTCCGTGCAAATCTTCGGGTCGTTCGGACACCCCTACCGGGTTGGACCAGCCAAAACTGAGTGACTCGACCGACCATCCCACTGGGCTTAACGGGTTGGGCCCGTTATTCACTTAAACGTGAATAACTTATAGACCGCACGTCCGATCGATGCGCCATCTGCGGTACTGGTATCCTTTCGATGAGGCGGTCTTTTTTCAATAATCTAAGTGATTTTTGGGCAACAATGGTAAATGGTTGGGTTTGGAACTAGCATATTTCCCACCAGGCCCCTCGAACGAAAAGGCCAATATCTCTTCGACCGGGCGTCCGATTGATGCACCGTCTATCGCATTGAGTTCCTTTTGAAGATTTAAAACTTCAGGATACATAAACTCTGGAATTCATGACAGTTGATTTATCGACCCCCTTTACTCGAGGAGCGGACCCTCCCAGAATCGAGTACGCTGTGTTTGGGAACCCATGAGCTGTCTCCGACTGTAACGACTACCGTGATGGAATCCTCTGTGGGTTCAATGACGATGAAGACTATAGTTGGATCCTACGTGAGTTCGGAATTGAGGACGAATGTACTTGGAACCTCTGTGGGTTCGGCAGTGGTGACGACTGTACTTGGATCCTACGTGGGTTCAGCAGTGATGGTTACTGTACTTGGATCCTACGTGGGTTCGGTAGCGACGAATTTTGTACTTGGATCCTACATGGGTTCGATAGTGGAGATGATTCATAGGATACATCTAATCATCTCCACCGCACTTCGTGAGTAGTATACCTGTGTGAGCTGAGTCTTGTCTTTCAATCATTATCATTGGTATGATTGACTTCTTTCCTGTGTGGACTGGTTTGTGCTTGGGCTCGGAAGTTGGAGTTGAACTGAGATTAATGACTTAGGTATATGAATGGTCATATACCTAAGTATAGTTGGTTGATACTTCGTGATTGTATCTTTCCTTAGTGGTTTACACTTTGTGAATTTTGGGAGACCTTCGGGGGTCTCGGGGTCCCTACTGAGTATCGTATACTCACCCCTGCACAGGCTATGCCCGCACTACGTTTTGTTGGATGCAGACGACAGATAGCACTGATCAAGGTGGAGGCTTGTGGAGCTAGATGGTACCTGGAGGTGGACCACTAGACCGGACATACACAGAGCGGATGACCGGACCAGAGGAGCTGAGTAGACTATCTGTACCCACCCTTCAGGTGGAATATCTAGAGGACGACTCAATGGTTGTCGCTTTACTTTACTGTTGTTATACATTCTTTCTCAGTTGTACTGTACTTTCAGTTGGGTTTGAATACTGGCCCATTTACATTTCAGCACTTACTTTTGTGCTCAGTTTTACTTAGTGCTTACTTCACTTGTGTACACTGTTGTGTTTATTTACTTATATAAAGGCAATGCCTTCCATTTTTTCGGGATTTACACCTTTGGTGATAGTCGCTAGCCCCTGGCCTATGGAAGGTGGGCTTGGGGTAGTCAAGGCACGAGCCCCGAGGATGGTTCGTGACAAATTGGTATCAGAGGAGTTGGTTCTACCACAGAACTTAGGACTCTGATAATTTCTTCTCTATGAAGCAATAGTGTTAAGATTATTGAGTGTGGTTTTTAGTCCAGGGAGTCCAGTGTTGGTGCGGTGGCCAATGTATCCATACACCAGGACCTTGACTTCTGATTTCTGATGCAGTCCTCTAAAACACTGATTGCATGTGTGTTTCAAAAGTTTTATATGTGATTACTTTGTTTCTGCTCACTAGGTATATTGTTTGACCGTGGTGCACCTGTTTCTTTTCAGGATGTCCCCATGAAGGCAGCCATCCAGGGTTCATAGTTACGTGCGAGATGGAAGCCCACTAAGCGACGAGGCCTCAGTGCAGGGCCCCATAACAGTGGAGGCACCAGCGTTACCACTACCCGCTGAGCCACTAATGCCACTAGCCTCAGTAGAAGAGAGTGCACGCCGCCTGAGTGCATTGCACGAGTTTCAGCGATAGAGGACGCCTAGGTTCCGTGGAGAGACAGACCCTTATGCAGTCGAGGATTGGATAGAGGCTATTTTCAGAGTCTTCATATTGGTAGGGACACCAGCAAACCAGATGGTGATCCTTGTCACGAGTTAACTACCCACATCAGCAGGTAGATGGTGAACCTGATGATCTAGGTTCACGGAGAGGCATATCTACTTTGTATGGACTTCAAGAGCCTCTTTTGCTTGAAGATTATTCCAGCCACCCTCCGTGAGGTGCGCATCCAGGAGTTACTACAGCTGTGGCACGACAGCATGACAGTAGCCCAGTACTCTATAAGATTTACCGACCTCTCGCATTACTCCACGGACATGGTATGAGACCCATTCTTCCGAGCCCAGACCTTCGAGTAGGGACTGAGGCATGAGATCAGGTATTCGATGATCTCCCTCAGCATTCCAACTTACGCAGAAGTACTGGAGCGAGCCATTATTGTGGAGATCTTTCTTGCTGAGCCGACCTTAGTAGTGAGACCCACCACATGGCGACACGTAGCAGAGTCTTCTGCAGCCGACAGTAGATAGATTTCACAGAGGTCCAAGAGGACCAGACCATCAGGTGGGCGACCTTAGGATACTGTTTTGAATGTGCGGGGCACAGGAAGCAGAGCCAGCCATACGAGGGGCAGGCAGTGCTATGCATACAGCATGCAGGGCCACATGGCTCATGACTGCCCGACCTGCCATGCAGACGAGTAGCAGACAGTTGAGGGACCACCCAAGAAGAGGGAGTGGTTCAACCGTGGTGGTCCGCAGGGAGCAGGCGGACGAGGCAAAGGAGCTGGCCAAGTAGCGAGTGGTGGACGATGCTCCAAGGCTCTACCACCACCACCACTAAGTGGACCACCCTGACCACAGGGAGCTGGAAGACAGGGGCAGGCTCAGCTCCAGGCAGTGGAGGCCTACGACCACGGTGCACTTGAGATGATTCGAGGCACTATCTATGTCTACTCCACCCTTTCTGCAGTTCTTATAGACACAGGAGCGAGTCATTCTTTTATTTCCTCTACCCTTGTTCGGAGCTCAGAGATTTTGACGGAGATGTTGGATCGATCCTTACGGCTAAAGACTCCTACGGGAGAAGACTCGATGATTAAACACTGGTTCCAGTAGTGTGAGCTTAATCTATGAGGTGAGAGCTTCGCTTGAGATCTTCTTGTAGCGGCATCGAGGCCTTACGACATCATCTTGGGTATGGATTGGTTATCTACATTCCATGCCCAGATCGACTGTATTAGGTGCAAAGTGTGGTGTGTCCACACAGATGGGAGCAGGTTCACCTTCACTAACGAGAAGGGAGTATTTGCAGTGCAAGATGGACTTACACAGAGGAGAGAGCAGCCGATCACACATCAGTTGGCTAGTCTCATCCTAGGAGCGTTTGATGTGCGGAGTCCGAGTTTTCCAATTGTGGTGGATCAGTATGCGTAAGTTTTTCCTGATGATGTTCTAGGACTACCTCCTCATAGAGAGTTATATTTCTACATTGACTTGTACCCTGAGATAGCACCGATATCTACTCTACCATATCGGATGGCTCCCGCCGAGCTTCGTGAGCTGCGGGTACAGCTGGAGGACTTACAGGGTAAGGGATTCATCCGACCCAGTGTTTCACCCTAGGCTTCTTCAATTTTATTTTCCAAGAAGGAAGATGGGAGCATACGACTATATGTCAACTACCGTCGCCTGAATCAGGTGACCATAAAGAACAAGTACACACTCCCGAGGATTGATGACCTCTTTGATCAGCTCAAGGGAGCATGATTGTTCTTGAAGATAAACCTCTGGTCAGGCTATCATCAGCTCAGAATTTGAGACGAGGATGTGCAGAAGACAGATTTCTGGTGTTGGTATGGCCACTAAGAGTTCTTGGTTATGCCCTTCGGCATAACCAATGCACCAGCAGTGTTCATGAGTCTTATGAACAAGATCTTTTAGACTTACCTCGATCGTTTTTTCATAGTCTTAATCAACAACATACTGATTTACTCGACTACTAAGGAGGATCACGCCTACCACTTGCGGGTTGTACTGGAAACACTCCAAGAGCACCAGCTTTATGGTAAGCTCTCGAAGTGTCAGTTCTGGATTCGAGAGGTACGCTTATTGGGGCACGTCATCTCAGAGGTGGGAGTTGCGGTGGATCCTACGAAGATCAAGGCAGTTCTTTCTTGGGAGCCACCCAGGAGCGTGATGGAAGTGCGGAGTTTTCTAGGTCTGGCTGGGTACTATCAGTGATTTGTGCCAAACTTCTCCAAAGTTACAGTGCCACTTTCAACTTTGAAGAAGAATGGGAAACCCTTTGTGTGGTCAGATAAATGCCAGCAAAGATTTCAGGAGCTGAGATAGAGATTGACCAGTGTGCCCATCTTGAGGCTACAGGGGGAGGGCGTTTAGTACGTGGTTCACTGCGACGCATCGTGGATCGGACTCGGGTGTGTCCTGATGCAAGATCGGGCAGTGATCGCCTATGGTTCATGGCAGTTGAGGCAGCACGAGCAGAACTATGATACCCATGACCTGGAGTTAGCAGCAGTGGTCTTCCCCCTAAAGATATGGTGGCATTATCTGATGGGCGAGCGCTTTACAGTCTACTCTAACCACTAGAGTCTCAGGTATATTTTCTCATAGAAGGACATGAACCTGAGACAGTAGTGATGGCTCGAGTTCCTCTAGGACTATGAATTTAAGATATTCAATACTCCTGGGAAGGGGAACATTGTGGCTAAGGCTCTCGGTAGGAGATCGGGCATTCAGCTACTTAGAAAGGCGACGGAGAAGTTAGCCGCTTTGAAGATATCCTTTGTGGATAGAGATGAGGCAGCCTTTCTACAGTCCCTCACAGTCACTCCTCTACTACTTTAGCAGGTCATAGAGGCACAGCATGGGAACATTGACTGAGAGACGCGACGTTCTCAGATTTCCATAGGGCAGGCGCCTGATGGATTTTCTGAAGGAGGAGAGCAAGTCATCCTCTTCAGGGGACGTACAGTGGTACCAGTTTCACTATAAGAGGAAGTGCTGAGGGAGTTTCACACATACCCTCTAGTGGTACATCCAGGAGTGGTGAAGATGTAATAGGACCTCAAACGACATCACTGTTGGCCGGGTATGAAGAATGTTGTAGTAGAGTTCATTTCTCGATGCCTCACTTTCCATCAAGTGAAGGAGGAGCTCCAGGTACCGGTATTCTTGGTATAGCCCTAAGAGGTTCCAGAGTGGAAGTTGGATAGGATATCCATGGATTTAGTGATGGGGATTCCACATACTTCCAGAGGACACAACTTCATCTAGGTGATCATAGACTGACTCACCAAGTCAGCCCACTTCTTACTGATCATAGAGTAGGGCTCGGTAGAGAGCTTGGGATGCCTCTACGTTCAGGAGATCGTACGGATTCATGGTGTGACATCGTCTATCATCTCCAATCGAGATGCTCGCTTTACTTCCCAGCTTTGCAAGGTGTTGCAGGAGCCATTTGGGATGCAGCTATTCCTGAGCACCACCTTTCATCCTCAGACGGATGGCTAGACAGATAGGACCATTCAGACTCTCGATGACATGCTCCGTGCATGTTTCCTTGACTTTGGTCATGGCTGGGAGGATCACCTACCCTTGGTGGAGTTTGCGTACAACAACAGCTACCACTCCACCATCGGGATGGCACCACACAAGGTACTGTATGACCGACCTTGTAGATCACCTATATGCTAGGCTGACCCTGGGGAGTCAGCACTAGTAGGAAAAGAGATGGTTCAGGCTACGACAGAGAAGGTGCAGATCATCCAGGAGTAGATGAGGACTGCACAGAGTAGACAGAAGTCTTGTGCTGATAGGAGAGGAAGACCACTGGAGTTTGAGGATGGTGACCATGTGTTCTTATTGGTCTCACCTCGACGTGAATTATGGAGATTTTTTCGGGGCGGAAAGTTATCTCTGTGCTTCATTGGACCTTTCTAGGTCCTCCGCAGGGTAGGCGAGGTGGCTTACCGCCTGGACCTTCCACCTCAGTTGCACCGAGGGCATGACTTCTTCCACATATCTCAGCTGAGGAGATACGTCCATGACCCAACCCACATCATCGATAATGGGGAGCTGGACATCAATGATGGGGATACATTCACGGAGGTCCCGGTGGAGATCGAGGATTGACAAGGGCAGGTCCTACGTGGTCTATCAATTCCTCTGGTACGCATTCGTTGGCATCACGGTAACCTCGAGGAGAGCACATGGGAGATAGAGGCTCAGATGCGTGCATAGTACCCCCATTTGTTTCCCTAGTTTATGTTGTAGCTTTACGGGGATGTAAATCCATGAGGTGGGAGTAATGTAAAGACTCGAAAATTTCAAGGAATTTTTTTCTTAAATACTTTGTAATTTTACGAGTCTGTGGCTTCTGACGGCACTTGATTCCGAGACCCAGTGTGCCTGAAATCAATTTCCGATGTTTAGTATAGGTACGTTTAGTAAACGAACGAGTGGGTTTTTCTATATTTTGAACCGGTGATTGGAATTGAAATCTGAGGGCATCGATGAACTTGCAGCGCCGGTAATTTCGTAAGGGGACATTTACCACCATTTCTTTTTAAGCGCGTTGAGAATTATTATTTGGGGAATTAGTTTAAAATAAATAAAATTGTTAGAACAATTTTATTTTATAACTTTGGAAGTTAAACCCTCCCATGGGAAGTTGTTGGTGGGGCCCACAACAACCCAACTTCCCAGGAGTGGATATATGTGATGTGGGGACCACACGAGCCCCAACCTTTCATCTCCCATAACCCTCTTTAAACTCCCCAAATAACTCCCTTAAACCACCCCCCCCCCCCTTAAACACCCTTGTTTAATGTTGACAACTCTCCCAACATTTATGAGATCTTCCACCTCCTCTCCCTCTCTTCAATTAATTGCCAACATATTTAATTAATGAAGTGGTTTGAATGTTTTAATTTTAAAATGATTGTGCTAAATAAAATAATAGGGTAGCTTATTATTTAATTTTGGGGAGGCTTTCATTGTGTTAAGAAGAGTTGGGAAGATCTCTTGAGTTTTTGGGGAAGAACACTGACCCTCCGACGAAGAACGATGACTTCTTCAACGAAGAATGCCGCTTCCATGAAGAACGACAATGCACCAACCATTCTCTTATGTGCAAAAAATGAGGAGACACCGCTTCCTCCTCGAACGAACTTCGATGTCACCTATGAATCCTTTCCCCGCGATGTCGTCTTTCGCAACGCCCGATGTGTGACGTCAATTATTGGGGTAGGGGTTATGTTCAATTTTTAATCGATTAAATTTGTGCCTCGGTTCGTCATTGTATAACCTTGATTGTCTCGGCCTATTTCTATAGCTTAACATGGAGGGCACGGGCCGAACGAACACGGCCCAATGACCCTCCATTTTATCTTTGTTTAATTATATGGAATCGATGATCAGAGGCGGAACGTGGAAGAGACAGGTGGCGCAAGGGTCGTCGTCGCACACGCAAAGAAAAGACACGGCCAAGTGGGCCGCTGCAGAGGAAGCAAGGAGCCTTCGTGTTGTGCTGGGGATGTGGAGTCATGTCCAGCGTAGGCTGTGGCAGAGGAAGCTAGCACCGTCATGCCGGCTGTGCAGTGGAAACCGAGGCCCGCATTGCGGGCCGCTTCCGCGGAAGGATCGGCCGGCCGGGCGGAGCAAAGCCGCGGAGCCAGGAGGGCGCCGCACTGGAGAACCCGCGGCCTGCCCATGTGGGCCCCTTGCACCAGAAGACCGGCCGGCTCCAGTCGGCCGGTTTGGGAGGTCAGCACCACGTGGTGTCTCCGGTTCGGGCAGTTGCCACCCCCCCCCCCCCCCGGACCGCTCGGCCGGCTAGACGGGCCGACCGGGCCGGGACGCACCACTTTGGGATGGTCGTGCCCACTTCGGGCCAAGTCGCACCCTTTTTTGGTCTGGGCCGTGTGAATCTTCGGGCCGGTCTGACACCCCAACCGGGTCAGACCCGCCAAAACTGGGTGACCTGACCCGCCAGCCCACTGGGCTTAACGAGCCGGGCCCGTTATTCACTTAAACGTGAATAACTTAAAGACTGCGCGTCTGATCGACGCGCCGCCTGCGGAACTGGTATTATTTTGACGAGTTGGTCCCTTTGAAATACTATAAGTGTGTTTTGGGAAACTTTTTTATACAACCGGGTTTGGAAAGAGCATATTTCCAATCGGGCCCCTTGAACGAAAAGGCTATTATCTCTCAGATCGGGCATCTGATTGACGTGCCGTCTGTAGCGTTGAGTTCCTTTTGATGAGTCGGAACTTTGGGATACATAAACTCTGGACTTCATGAAAATTGATGTATCGAGACCCTTTACTTGAGGAGTAGACCCTCCCGGAATCAAGTATTCTGTGTGCGGGAACCCTTGAGCTGTCTACGACTGCAATGACTACCGTATTGGAATCCTCTATGGGTTTGACGATGATGATGACTGTACTTGGATCCTACGTGGGTTAGGCAGAGAGGAAGATTTTACTTGGATCCTCTGTGGGTTTGGTAGTGATGATGATTGTACTTGGATCCTACATGGGTCCGGCAGTGATGGTTACTGTACTTGGATCCTATGTGGTTTCGGTAGCGACGACTTCTGTACTGGGATCCTACGTGGGTTCTGCAGAGGAGATTATTCAGAGGCTACATCTAATCATCTCCACCCCAATTCATGAGTAGTATACATGTGTGAGCTGAGTCTTGTCTTTCAATCATTATCATTAGTATGATTGACTTCTTTCCTATGTGGACTGGTTTGTACTTGGGCTCGGAAGTTGGAGCCGAACTAAGATTAATGACTTGTGTATATGAATGGGAATATACCTAAGTAGAGTTGGTTGATTCTTCATGATTGTATATTTCCTTAGTGGTTTAACCTTCTTGGATTTTGGGAGACCTTCGGGGGTCTCAGGGTCCCTACTGTGTATCGTATACTCAACCCTACACGGGCTACACCCGCACTACATTGTATTGGATGTAGACGATGGACAACACTGATCGAGGTGGAGGCTTGTGGAGCTGGACGGTACCCGGAGGTGGACCACTAGACAGGACGTACACAAAGCGGACGATCGGACCCAAGGAGCTGAGGAGACTATCTATACCCACCCATCATGTGGGATATCCAGAGGACGACTCAGTGGTTGCTGCTTTACATTACTGTTGTTGTACTTTCTTTCCTAGTTTTACTATACTTTCAGTTGGGTTTGTATACAGGCCCATTTACTTTTCAGCTTTTACTTTTGTACTCAGTTTTACTTAGTGCTTACTTCACTTGCATACACTGTTGTGTTTGTTTACTTATATAAAGGCAATGTCTTCCCTTTTTATCGGGATTTATGACTTTGGTGCTAGTCGTCAGCCCCTCACCCATAGAAGCCAGTCTTGGGGTAGTCACGACATGGGTCCCGAGGATGGGTCGTGACAGTGTTACATTTTACCCCCACTAAAAATAATTTTTCCAATGAAATTCAATTACTTAGATGAAAAATATTATCATAATTTTTTATCATTATATATATGGGTTCTATTGTTCATCACATAAACCTATGGTTCCTCTAAAGAACTTTAACTATAAAATTCATCTTGTTTTGTGGTACGTTATCACTATTATCTAAGATTTCTACTAGTTGTTCCTTATAAGAGAGATCATGTTCAATTTTTAAAAACTCCAGGTTTAGTATATGCAATGGATTGGGCATGTACATCAATAAAAGTGATACATGGAACATATCATGAACTTTTGAAAGGTATGATTGAAGTGAAATGCAATAATATATTATCCCCACATTATTGATAATTTTAAAAAGGAAAACTTATATAGGGCTCCAATATTCATTCTTCTTGAATCCCATTACCTTATTCCATAGTGATAATATAAAAAATACATTATCACTAAATTAAATATCAAAATATCATTAATGATTATCAACATAGATCTTATTTAAACTTAGGGATGTTTTAATATTTTGTTGAATGGTTTTAATATTATATACCATTTCTGGAGAAATGTCAGGTCTCGTGATCTTCCACTCTTTAACTACATCCAAACATGTTGGATTTATCCACCCCTTCCCATACAGGGCCACATTTTGTCCCATTTCAATACTATAATGGAAACTATAATTATACGATAATTCTACTAGGGTAAGGGGTTGATCCAAACCTCATTTAATGTCCATTTAATAGTATATAAACATGTCTTCTAGAGTTTTAATAGTCCTTTTAAATTAAACATCATTCTAATTATTATAAGAAATACTAAATCTCAACTCTATATTCAGTTCTTATTGAAGACTTATCCAAAACACTATGATAAGCCTTGGATCCTGATCCAATAAAATAAAAAACAATATGTGCATCATCCAATTGATCCTTATTCAATTATGGTATTTAGGTGACAAATATTCCAATCCAAAATATTATAATTCAATTATTTCCAATGTGAAACTACATAATAATTATTACCACATTTAAAGCCCAATATCTTCTACTTACACCTCCATGATATTTATATAGATTCATGGTTGAGAAGTTATTTGGGAAATATTATATTTCTCCTCTTACCTTATGATTTTTTGGATTATTCATTTCAAATCCATGAGTATTGGTTCTCTTTCAATCCTCGTCAGGGGAAATATATCATGACCCTTTCTATTTAGAGAATTATCTTCCTTATTTTCTTTCCAAAGTTATAAATTAATTGAGTAACCATATTAATTGATCAACTCTAATAATATCTATTGAAAAAAGTTAAAATATTTATAAATTAATATATACATTAAGATACTATGATCAATATATACATTTCACTTTTAACTAAAGTGGTAATGAATATATATCTTTAATAAAAATATTACCACTACAAGCCCAAAATCATTCATAGGGTAATTTTTTCCAAGGATATTTAAATTATGCATGGAACAGGATAGACCCTTGTCATTTTTTATGAGGGAACACCCAAATACCTTCTTCAATGTGTCTCTCTATATCATAATCCAATATACTCTATAAGGTAGTGAGATTATAATTACACTAACCATCATTTTCATCTACTCCTTGGAATTTTCCTCACATTCATCTATCCTAAAGAACATTAAGCCCTTCCAAGTTAACATGGTTATTGGATTTGACATTCATGAAAAAATTCAGGAAACATCACTAGTATCCATCCAATATAAGAAAACTGTAGATAACTATTAAAATACTTTGGTGGTGAAATTATTCAATCACCACTTTGTTTAAAGGACCCATAGAAACCTATTTTTTGTGATTGCAATACCTAAAAATGATACTTTTGTATCAAGAATTCACAATTGATAAATTGGGTTTACAGATTCTCCTTTCTCACGGAATTTTCCAAAATCCTCAAAGGGTATTAATATGCATCCTTTATCTTGGAATATTTGATAATAGCATCTAAAATGACTACTAATAACTAGTATAGGAACTCTTTGAATACCATATTCATCATATCCCTGATGATATCTAGAGAATATTTAAATTTGAATGGAGTATCTATGAATTCATTGTGTTCATATCTTGTTTTAAAGGATTCATTTGATATATCTTATATTTTTTCCATTAATTAATGATATCCTAATCAGATATCAATCTTCAATAAGTATTTATATCCCCACAATTGATTTAATAAGTCTTTAATATGGGGTAAAAGAATCATATTCTTGATCGTGATATTTTTAGGTTGGAAATAATTAACGTAGAGAAATTTTAATCAATTTTTTTTCTTAACCAATAGGACTAGTGAACCCCATGGTTAAACACTCAGGAATATATTTAAAACCCTAAAACACATTATATTATATTTTATTCTTCAATTATGATAATTCAATTGTTCAATTCTATAATGATTCTTTGAAGCAAGTGTAGTTTGTGGTATGAGTTCTACTGAAAACTCAACCTCGCAATATAGGGGAATAAAAAGAAACCTTTTTTGTAAATACATTAACATATTCCTAAACAGTAGTCATATATTCAATATTTAGTTTTCCCCAACCATTTCACCTATATATCCCTCATTATTAGGTAACAAGATATATAAAAGGGATGTGACTTAAATGGTCGTCCATACATTGATAGATGATCAGGGGTTAATTAGAAATATGAAATGTGATTTTCTTATCCTAGTAATTGAAATGGGATTTATGTAGTGAGGGAAAATACATGCCTAGAATAACAAAAAATTCAACTAAATGGAAAACAATTTTTTTTCAGAATTATATTCTTATGAAAATCAATCTGAGACGAGTTTTGGACATTAGATGCAATAATTGTATGACAATTATTTTTTACTAATAATTTAATATATATCCATTTAATTGGTGATTTTATTATCATTAAAAACAATAAAAATATTAAGGTGTGGGTATAACTAGAATCAAATAAGACATTTTCTATTCTTCTGTGGAAGATGAGTGTAGCTTTTACTACTTTATTTTCTTAACCAAATTCACCAGTTGTGATTGCATTAGTTTTTTCATTCTAACTTTGATTTAGATGTTTCTAAAATTGATAATCTATACTAGCTGTTGTGTTCGTTCACTAGTTTTAATAATCTTAATATGCATTAAAATTGATTCCATTAGATTCTGGGCAGTTGTTTAGATTGATCTTTCTTTACATCCATTTCATTAGTTAGCCTTATTATGTCCCCACTTCATTCATGAGATATATTTCCTTCTATTTTACATGGGATTAATTTACTTGTAACTTTAAGGAATTTCCCCCTATTATTCATCCCTTATTTTTTCATTAAAGATGTGAAATATTATTTCCTTCATAGTTTTAATCATTTAAGTTTCCACTAATCTCCATTTTTTTCACTTGATCCCCAAAATAGTGAGAATAATGTGAGTTTTAGATTTACATTTCCTCTTCGAAAGAAAATAAATCAATTTTTGAATATCTACCAAAGTTCCTTATGTCCAATGATATCTAGAGATATGGTTTTATGTCACCAATAAAATAATCCATTATGATTTTAGATCCAATGACAAAACCAAAATCATAGATTAAAATTATTGTGAAGTTTCTTCATTGGTACCAATGGATTAATTATCATTTTATTCTACCTATAAGAATTCACTATCTATATTTGTGGGAAGATTTTGGGGAAAATATTTATTAAAAACCATTTTTAAACTCCTTTAAATCTATGGAGTTGATTTCTTCTTCTTTCCTCATGTTCTCGATTTGGGACCACCATTAATTTTCCTCACCACCCAAATAATTAACATCTAAAAACAATTAATAATACAAACAACAGAGAAGAAAAATATCTTTTATATTATATTTATCCACTATTCATCAATTATTGGAAAAAAATACCCACTAAATGTTGTTGTAAATTCTAGCTTGAAGAATTCAATAGAGAGTTGTTTCATACTTTTGGAATATTCGTGTTAATATTCATAGCCTGAGATAGTTGGATGAACATAGCCGTAATATTTTCCATTCCATCTCCCATTTCTATTGATTTCTCATTCAGAAAATCATTTCATTATCCAATATACTAATTCTTAACTCAAATCCTCTTAGTTCTAACCATTGACTAAAACCAAAAATGTCATTATAAGTATCATGAAATAATAATTAGAATAATAAATCATATGATAAGGAGATTAAATACTGATTTTTCATAAATTATGATCATTTCATTTCAACATAGGGCATTTTAGGTTTATCATACATCACTTTAGGTTCAACATAGGTATTTTGTATGTTCTATACTCTTATTCTTCAAAACATATTACCCAAAAAAACTATAACACGCTTTAATACCAACTTTTGTCACCCAAACATAACATACATACATATTACATAATTTTACACAAACACTTATTACATATCAACACAAAAAAAAACTCACAACCTATAGTTTTAGTTTCATTTAAGATGAGATACATAATTATATTATTTCATAAGCATTATTCAATATATCCCACAATTTTACTTCATAATTGATACAATAATTGTCATATCATACATTAAAACCAACCTCATAACTAGGGGAGTGAATAAAATATGAAAAGTTTAGTCCAAATTATTAGTAAGGATAAACATAAGATATAGAAATAAAAGATCAAAAGTGAGAATAAGATAAATATATGGGTATGAGAACTTAATCAAGGTGAATGGACATAAGATAATTTAATAAAGCCTAATAAAATATATATTGTAAATCTAGATCCATATAAGAAGGTTTTTAGAATAACATAAGACAAGAATCATGGGAGTGTGGAAGCATAAGATAATAATCCTGAGTCATGAAAACAAAAACATAGGAACGGGTCATAAAATAGAAATGTTCAATAATAAGTATCAAATTTATAAGCATATAAAATCAATTCCTTTGTCAAGGCTCACTAATAAAACCATCATAACATTATCGGGAAAGTCTAATGGTGTGTTACGTTCACTTTCTATTCTGTTTATTCTTTAAGGGATTGTGATCACTCCATAGTCCCTTTTATGTCATCTCAAAAGATATAAATTCTTACCCAATAAATTATAGGAATGTATAATTTTTCATCCATCCATTAAATAATGTAATCCATACATATGTTTTCCACATAAACATGATAAAGTTTTTAATTCCAACCTGTCTTAATAAAATTGTACGAAATAAATAGGTTATATGAAAATTTTCATAGAACATGACATAATACATCCAAGGAAAGAAGATAGACGGTATCATTAGATCATATCCTTAGTGAATCCTAAAAAACATTAATGTTTATCAAAATCTATAAAAAATTATTAAAAAGATAATTAAAAATTACTTTGGGAAATATGAATTAATACCATTTCCATTTTTGATATGATAATATTTTCAAATAAAATAAATTATAAAATAAGGGGAATAGAAATTACTTTGGAAACCAATGAAAACTTCAAGATGGATAATTATAAATAAATAAAAATAAAATGGAAAGGAAAATAATTATTGTAGAAAATGATAAAAATAAAATGCATTCACACTTTTATAAAGAAGGTCAAAGCTAATAAAAATTTCCTGATGTGGAAAATATTGAGAATACATTCCCCTCATTATATTATAATGATATTAAAGTTCAATATAAAATTACCTTAATAAATCAAATAAGTATAGATAGATTTTAAAAAAAATAAAATTAATATGAACACAGAGAAGAATAATTTTAAACTGAAAAGATAAGATAAGGTCAGGTCCACTTATATCCCACATTTAGTTTAATTGTGTGCCAAAGTGAGATAAAATGGTATAGATACATATACAACCTAGAAATAAATAGATTATAACAAAATATATGGGGTTTTATAGATAAGAAATATATAATTTTTCCTAATAGAATCTTAGAAATAAAAAAATCGATTTTAGAGTGAGATTAGAACAGAATACTTACTTCATACTTCCACTTGGTCGAACGTGCTCTTATGCAATTTATAATATATTTATGTTATAGTCCACATTTTTTAAAATACCAATTATATATATTTTTCTTGATGACACTCATTTATAATTCCTTATTACCCATATATTAATTGTTTTTTTAAATGATATTTGTGTGTTAAATGTTCTATTTTACACACATTCTTCTAATTGGTGGTTTCAGTACTGGCTATTTTATCATGGGTTAATCATATAATGAATTTTATTTACAATTTAATATATGTTTTTAATATTGTTCTATATTTACATGCTCATTTCATGGACTTATGGTGACGGTTCACATGGAATGATTAAAGATGCCCTTTTTATGATTCTTGAATTAAAAAAATAATTGAATTAATTTTTGTATATACATTGGTGTATGACCATTAAAAATATGAAAAAATCATAAATTAATAATTATAAAATAATATTCTGATTATTTATTTTTTCTTAGTAATTCGTGATCTATATATTATGACATATTTAATGTCGGTGGTAAAATTGACATAAAAAAATTTGTTATAATGAATAAATGAGTAAGAACGTGTTATTTTTTCAGTAATAAAAAATTTATCAAAGATTAATCATTTCTAAAAAAAATTTATTAAAGTGGTAAATAAAAATAAGAATAGTTATATGAAGGAGATAAAGATAGATTATTATAGAGTTGATTACACTTGTATTAAAGACTTGAATTATAACAACCCAAGTCTTTATTACACACTTAAACATGATTTATTACATAAAAAATCACATAAGACAACTCTGAGGATAGAGAGGTATAGTGTCTTGGGAAATTAGAAATATTACATAACAACTTAAAACATGAAATACAATATCATAATTTCAAACATCTTTGACATGACCAGCACATTCTTTTGTACTTAACACTACATGGGATAACCTGAGGACATACATAAGAAATTGGTGACATATAAACCCCAATAAGGGAGTAAAAAGGAATAACATGAAGAATAAGATAAATTTTAGTCATTAGAAATATCAATGGAGTAAGAGATAAACATGAACATAACAGCATGATATAGCATGATTATCATAACATTGAAAGGTGGAAATGACATAAAACACGATATTAGCATGAGCCAAGGCTCATTGCACATGGATTAGCATAAATAAAGCTTCATTTCACATGAATTATCATTATTAAACCCTAATTTAACGTGTATTATCATGATTAATCCCCCATTGCACATGGTTTATACGGTATTTAATTTTTACCCAAAAATTTTATTGTGTCAAAACATTACGAAAAAATCATAGTTGGATATTTTTGAAATCCTGATTACAAAAATAATATTAATTTTATAAATATGTGAATTTTATCTTTTAAAATAAAAACTGTCATTTTTTGAAAATTGACAGGTTTTGACAAAAAGAGTTTCTAATCCTTAATAAAAGTTACATTTCACTTTATAAAAATTATATGATCATTTATATTTAATAAAAATTATAAAATAATAATATTTTATTAAAATATTATTTATTCCAAAAATTCATTATTTCATCAAAATAAATTCATTGATTAAAAATACAATTTCAGTTTTATCGTATAAAAATATAATTCTTATCATACTAAATACTTAATCATTTATTTTGTAAAAATAATAAAGAATAAATATAATCCTCACTTTTAATTAAAATGAGGGTTCTTGTAACAATTTTATCATAACAATATTAATATAACCTTAGTTCAACATAATAATTTATACATTTCTAAAAAGTACCATTTTACCTAAAAACCCAATTCATTATATTTTTAAGAAAAAATATTCTCATAAAAGAAATGGTGGAATAAGAATTAAATATATAAAAATTTATTTAAAAATAAGTTGCTAATTATTTATTACATAACCCCTTATAACCCCCGCATAAGACCTAAGGGTAAGGTGTGAGATGGTGACAGACTCTTGGGGCGGCATGGATAACGTCGTCCGGGTGGTAATATCAACTGACATGAACTTATCTAGTATGTGAATCCATTCAATCTTAACATGTTGATGCTTAGTTTGGGCTTGGTCATGAGCGAATCTCAGTGAAACTACTTCCTTTTCGAGCTCCGAAAAATTAGTTTTGTATGGCCTAAGTCTACTGAATGTGGTCATCCTCTCCTTTTCCTATATCGAAAGGATTATTTTTACAAACCTTAAATTTATATCAGTCATGTAATCAATGTTCAAAATATATATTATCAATGGTAATGATACTTAATGGTCATTTAAAACCAATAATGATAATTATAAGAGAGCATGTGTTTTCTATATCCATAAAACATTTATTTAGATAAAAGAAAGTGGAATTTTATTCATAAATTTTCAGGTCGTTACAACATTACCTCCTTCAGAAATTTCACCCTCAAACTTTCATTTTCCCACACTAAAACAGATGGGGGTGACTCTACCTAATCACTTCCTCTAGTTCCCACATTGCTTCTTCAAACATTTGGTTTCTCCAAAACACTTTGACGAGGGGCATTGTCTTATTTCGTAGAACTTTTTTCCTACTATCTAATATCTTCACTGGCTTCTCTTCATAGGAGAGCTAATTCTACAAATATAACACCTATGAATTTATTACACGTGCTAGGTTAGGTATGTACTTCCTCAAGAGTGATAAATGGTATACATAATTTACTTGAGACAAGTTTAGTTGAAGTGCTAGTAGATAATCCATTCTCCAATGCGATCAAGGATCTCAAAAGGGACAATGTACCATGGACTATGCTTTCCCTTCTTCCCAAATATCATAACTCTCTTCCACGTTATAATGACCCATACATTTCATACATTGTTATTACTTCAGAGTTGAAGCATACTTATTACAACATATAACAAAACCATGATAGGACCGTACAGGTATAGTGTCTTTAGAAACTGGGAAAGATAAACAACTGGTTCATAAATCATCTATATTGTATCCCACTTATTTCATCATATCTAGAGTACCTTTTGTCATATCCTACTTAATACCCTTACTCCTAACCTGGGGAAAAGAAAACATACAAAAGGTTGAGATCACATGCTCAGTAAGGGTAAACGAATAAAATATCAATCATATCATATTTATAAGAACATATAATTTTGAAAATCTTAACCTGCAAAAGAGATCATAATATCATGACATGGGATGAATCATAGTAGTGAAATGTAATCCCAATAATCATAACATAAAACCTGAAACTTTTTTTCATACACACATAATCATATAAAATCATTTCGTATTCGTCAAGACTCATTGTCAAGACCATCATAGCAGACAAAGTCCATTACTGAACCGAGTTCACTCCTCGTTCCAGTCTTGTATCACTGAACCGGATTATCTTGATGTTCCAGCCATGTCTATCTCATGAGATATAAATCTTTACCCAACGTTGTAACACCCCGAGATTTTATGAAAAATATTCTTTTTAATTTCATTAATGTCTTGTGTTGTACACTACACCAAAAGGAGCTTGCACAACACGCATCCTTGACTTTCCTTTCATTACACGCAACCACGACCTTCCTCGATAGCGTGTGTAGTACGCAATACCGAGTTTCACTAAACAACAATATGTTATTAAAATATTATTAAAACTAGTCGTTATGAATAGTAATAACCACTTTTTGAAATTTTGTAAATTTTATTTTCAAAATGGACTTCATTTTTGGATTTGGAATATCGAAAATATCTTAGGGTGAAATTTTGGTAATTTTCGGATAACTGTCATATTTTGATGAATAGTGAAAATTACTAAATTTTAATTAAAAACAACTTTTTCAATCGAAATAATTAATAGTGATAAATTATTAATTTAAGTGGTTTTAAATTATATTTAGAATATATTTTTACAATTTAACACAATGTTGGTCATTGGATGTAATTTCACATTTAAACCAGACATTAACATGTGTCAATCTTTTGATAGTTATTATCTCTTAAGAACACGCTATTTGTTTTGACGATGGGAATTAATTTTTAAATTAATTAATGCAACTGATATGTTTTGAATTTGGTAAAATGGACATCATTTTTGAGTTCATAATATCAAATATAGCTTAGGCCTAATTTTTGGTATTTTTCTGGAAACTTTCATTTTTTGATGAATAGTGAAACCACTAAGTGGTAGTTAAAAAACTAAATTTTTTCATAAAACATAATTTTACCGCTTCTGTGAGTGGAATTTAAAAAATATGAGAGACACGGTTGATTTCAGTAAGTAAAATGTGGTTCAATGAGATGAAAATAATATTTGGTGAATAATAACTTTTTACTTTTTTTTACCACGGTTAAAAGTAAATAGGGTAATTAAGGGTATAAATGATATTATTATTACCCTAAAACATGTCCTAATTCTATTGGACAAGTGTAATTCGACCAAACACAACCTTAGGAATAAAATATGACCATTTAGGCCCACTTGTATTAGATTAGGACATTTATTATTAATTTATTTAAAGAAGGGTTAAAATAGTTAAAAACAAAGTTTAATAAGTAAATCATTTTTAATATGGGGTTATACATAAGATAAATTAGACTATAAATATTCATTAGAAATCTAAAAAGTTTTCCTACATAATGGTATTTTATTTGTAATTTTTATACATTAAATAATTTAATTTATTTATGACACAAAGATGATGCAGTAATTATCTTATTAATGAAATATTGACATAATAGATGTTATAAACACCAAAATAAATGTAATTTGAGACTTTTTATGAATTAAAGTAATTTTCTAGATTAATATAACATTTAGTATTGATTTAATTAACTTTTTTCGAACTAATAATTTTGTTATGATTTTCACAAAAATTAATTACTAAATAGTGTCAAAATTGACATAAAATAGTTTTTAAAACAAATATTATATTAGTAATTGTTATTTTATTCCTAAAAATATAAGGTTCGGCCAAATGACTTAGATAAGGTTATATATATTAATAATAAACATCTTGGTGTTCGTTCAGCTGCTTATAGTATGTTTATTAACCTTATAGTATAAGAACACCAGAAGACACGGTAAAAGTAAAATTATTTAACTTAATGTTAAATCTAAATGATAAGGTTAAAATAGGAACCTAAACTTGTCTAAATTCTATTGGATGAGATTATTTAGACCCATACCCACCTTATATTTGAAATAAATCAATTTGGAGCTATTTAAAACAGAACTTGACTTTATAATAAAATAATATTTTTAGTTTTTCCAAAGGAGCCCCTCTCCTCCCTTATAAAAGGGCACCTCCTCCCTCTCTTCCTCACACCACTTTGAGCCTTCAAGCTCGTCCAACCCCTGCCAAATTCCCTTCTCCACTTCCCTAGAAACATCCTAGTGGTTCTTTTCTTCCTCAAAGACCAATTTTAGTTCCCTAAAAGGAGGTCTCAAAGAGGCGCTTCAAAGAAGAGGTAATGCCCATTACCGATTCTTTCATCTTTATTTCTTCTTCCACTTCTTCTTCTTAGGTTGTTTCATTATGAAGTAATAACATAAGTATCAATTATATACTGATATGTTATTATAATTATGAAACAACCTTATTTCACCATCTATCCATCCTACGGAAAATGAAATCACCGCGTGTGCGTACGTACGGAATACCGTCTCCACGCCGAGATGTAATCTATTTTCCACCACCACCTTACTTGGATGGGTATAATGGTGTACATAATAACTATATATGATTATTGTAAAGTGATATTGATTCTGAAATAGTATACATACACTCTAATACAATTCCACGATCATGAGAACGATATCATCGCTCGTGCGTACGTACGGACTACCGTCTCCACGACGCGATGAGATTCATTCTCCACGTTAACCATTCATGAATGATTATAAGTATATATAATAAGTAATCATGAAATATATGACATAATAATGATACTGTATTTATGTGTATATATATTTATTTCATCTACTTAATTCCATTCAACTCAATAAGGAAACGAAAACAGCGTTCATGCGTACGTACGGTCTACCGTCTCCATGAATGGTGTATTTATTTCCATTTACGGATCTATTATATATATATATATATTCTGAATATATATTATATATAAATCATGTTTTATATTCTGGAATTAAGTAATCATGATCTAAGTAATCATATGAATAATTACAAGTCAAAACACGGACGACAAATGAAATGATTTTACCCAAAACGCTCTTTAACATGGAATTTACAAAAGAAAGGGTAATATAAAGCCATAAGTGAACCATATATGATATCATAAAAACGATTATGATTCTGGAATAAGACAATGACATTATTTAAATCATTATACAGGAGGTTCGGACACTTACGAAGCAAATCGGACCTAAGGTAAAGGAAATATCACAATCTCATTTTTATCCGAGATTGTTTATACTTTGGCATTTATGGGGGTGTATTTTATCATCCACATCCATGTTTCCTCAATATGTAATATCATTTACATTCACCTAAAATTGTTTAAATCCTATTTTACCCTTTGGTGAGTTTTTAGTAAAAGATATGAAAGGAATCTTTTGTCATTTTTCGTACGAGGTACTTTTTGACTTTTCCGACAAAAGTACGAGAAGAATGTTTTTTTAACTTATACGGCATGAATGGATTTTTAAAACATTATTTCCAAGAAGCTTCCTTTAAAATTTTTCAAGTTTATTTTTAATCAACTTATTTTAGTTTAAAATTGTATGACATGTTAAGAAAGGAAAATGTTTTTGAAGTAGGAAGGATATTTTCCTCAAGAATAGAGTTCAAGTGTTTTATCAAAATTATTTTCCATCTAAGATAATATAGGGTTCTGATTATATCCCTATCATTACATTGATTTGATTATGTTGTGATGGAATTATTTTTATGAATTCATTTATCTTATATGAATTGTTTTATGATGTCACGATGTTTATGAATTCAATTTTTATTACATGGGTTATGCAATGATGTATGATTTATGATTTTTGTGGCACACATAAGAATGGTTTCATTATGAGATGGGTGGGACCTATATCTCCCTCCAATGCATTGGGTAAAGATTTTATATCTCATGAGATAGACATGTATGGAACGGTAGGTTATACCGGTTTAGTGAAACAGGACAGAAATGGGGAGTGAACTCGGTTCAGAAATGGACTTTGTCCACTAAGATAGTCTTGGCAATGAGTCTTGACTAATAAGAAATGATTCTCTATGATTATGTGTGTATGCCACAAAGTTTCATGTTTTATGTTATGATTATTGGGATTACATTTCACTACTATGATTTATCCCATGTTATGAAATTATGACCTCTTTTGTAGGTTAAGATTTCCAAAAGTTATGTGCTTATGTATATGATGTGATTGATATTTCGTTTGTTTACCCTTACTGAGCATTTGATCTCACCCTTTTATGTTTTATTTTCCCCAAGACATAAAGAAAGGATTTAGGTTTAAAAAAAATAAGATCTTTATGGGAGATGTTGAAGATATTTCACCACGATTAGAAGATTATATTCCAAGTTTCCAAAGACACTAAACTATTATGGTCCTTGTGTGTGTGTTTTTTTAATATACTAAGTATTCTGCAAAAGTAATGTAATGTCTATGTACGTTAAGCTTCGGGTCTCTACAGTTGGTATCAGAGGAAAGGTTTAGTCAACCTTTGGAAACTAGGATGCGAAAATGTTCGAGAGATCCCTAGAGATATTTCTAAGGTATGTCTAGGGATGTCCCTAAGGATAAGTATACGTATAGGATATAGTCCTAGAACTATGGTAACGATATTAGATTAAACCAAAGATGTTAGATATTGAAGTTACTCCCCCTTTATTATGATTATTTTCCTCTCACACTATTCTTTTAGGGTTTTAGAAAATAGCTGGAAACAAGATGATTCACGATAATGGAGGATATGATGGAAAATGGAATGATATTCTTCATGAGCAACCAAATGAAATGGGATTTGGAAGTCCAAACATCATTATTATGAAGAATCAGCAATCTCATAATATGATCAATAAAGTAAAATTTTTTAATTTTCCTGACTCGGCTAATAAGAGAAAGATGGAGTTTCATGATGATCATAGAGGAAAGAAAGTTCAATTTCCCCTATGTAAATCATGTGGGAAGAGGCATCAAGGAGAATGTTTCAAAGGAACTGGAAGATGCTTTGGGTGTGAAAAAGAAGGACACAAAGCCAGTAAGTGCAAAGGAAAAGGTTCAGTTAACACCATGGATGAGGATAATGGTATTGCTACGACATCAACAATGGTTAAATGTTTTAAATGTGGAATGTACGGGCATTATGCAAACCAATGTCATAAGGGAAAGTCTCATGAAGTGAATCAGTATGGTCGTATGGGTATTATTTATGTTGATGATGATGAAGAGACTAAAAATGATATGTGAGATGAAAGAATTATTGAAGCTCGGTCAATGGTTTAAGAATGTAGTGGAATGACTACATGTTTATCATGTGTAATGTTGTATAAGTAATCTCATGGTACTATGGAATAAAGAGACATCTAAGGATTGTTACACTGTTGTCTTTCCTTGAGTTTTGAAAGTGTGTGATTAATGGTACCAGTATCCATGAAAGGTTATTCAGATATTTTTGGAATGTAGATGATATGCGCATAATGAAGGGATAAGGGTAAAATTAAATGTTTGATAGTATTCATGAGCTCATGACTGATATAAGGAGAAGGTTATATCATGGATTGAGGATATAGAATTTTGAGGATTTTGGTATGTGGAAAGTGTTAACTTTTAACTGCATTCATGTTTTCACTAAGGTTCAATGTATATTCATTCTTCAAGATAATACATGATTAAGGTATTCACATATTTTTAATTTGACCAACAAGATGTATCTTATGATATATGGGGGATAAATGATGGCATTCACGTGATCATTTTCTTTATACTATGAGCTTGGACCGAAGTATTTTAGATAAGACTAAAGATTGGAATGGATTATGTTGGACATAAGTTAGTATTGTTTAAGGATAAAACTTTTTTGATATTGTTGATGGGATGTTATAGTAATATAGCTTTAGAAAAAGGACAACCTGCAGGACGGGAGACATCCCATCGCGACGGACAAGGCTGTGGGAATCGAACCCACAACCGAAGTGTGATTGGCCTTTATCGCCTACCACTGGCCTACAGGAAGTCCCTGTTTAGTAGAAACTAGTTTTATTATATTAAGCAGTATGATATATGAAGTATAAGTCCATTTTAGGAACCATATATGATTAATCTCACTATAGATGGACTTATGTATTTTTTGATAACTTTTCTAACCTTTTGTTTGAGACAGATGGAATGACCCCTCATTCTATCACATGATCTTCTAACACATCACGAATGACAAATTCAACTTTATTTCTTTAAGATATGAAGTGGAAATTGTCCAAAGAACGACTAACGGTGATACTACACCAAAATCACGAAAGTATTTCTTCTAATTCCAATTTCATCAACTTTAGGGGAAATGATCTTGAAAACCAAAAATGTTGTCCTAGTGCTCTTATATCTGATGAATCAGATGGTACCTTAGATTGTCACAAATTTATGGCTCTGTGATTGCAGACTTTTCCATAGCCATGTTCTCTACCACTCTCCATCAGAACATGATGGTTAGATTTCTCTTCCATATCCATATTTTCACCTATGTGGAAACCCAGTGATTAGTTTATTTGGGTAACCATTACGTTTCTTGCTTTTGTTTTTAAAGATTGGTTTTGGTATTCCTTTTTACGATGTGGGTTTATATTAAATAAAATTTATAGTAGTAAACCATTTATAACCCCGACGAATTTCGAGGGTGAAATTCATTTTAAGGGGGGTAGAATGTAACACCCCGAGATTTTATGAAAAATATTCTTTTTAATTTCATTAATGTCTTGTGTTGTAAGCTACACCAAAAGGAGCTTGCACAACACGTATCCTTGACTTGCCTTTCATTACACGCAATCGCGACCTTCCTCGATAGCGTGTGTAGTACGCAATACCAAGTTTCACTAAACAACGATATGCTATTAAAATATTATTAAAACTAGTCGTTGTGAATAGTAATAACCACTTTTTGAAATTTTGTAAATTTTATTTTCAAAATGGACTTCATTTTTGGATTTGGAATATCAAAATTATCTTAGGGTGAAATTTTGGTAATTTCCGGATAACTTTCATATTTTGATGAATAGTGAAAATTACTAAATTTTAATTAAAAACTACTTTTTCAATCGAAATAATTAATAGTTATAAATTATTAATTTAAGTGGTTTTAAAGTATATTTAGAATATATTTTTACAATTTAACACAATGTTGGTCATTGGAGGTAATTTCACATTTAAACCAGACATAAACAAGTGTCAATCTTTTGATAGTTATTATCTCTTAAGAACACACTATTTTTTTGACGACAGAAATTAATTTTTAAATTAATTAATGCAACTGATATGTTTTTAATTTGGTAAAATGGACATCATTTTTGAGTTCATAATATCAAATATAGCTTAGGCCTAATTTTTGATTTTTCTGGAAACATTCATTTTTTGATGAATAGTGAAACCACTAAGTGGTAGTTAAAAACTGAATTTTTTCATAAAACTTAATTTTACCACTTCTGTGAGTTGAATTTCAAAAATCCGGGAGACACGGTTGATGTCAGTAAGAAAAATGTTGTCACGACTCTTCCTCGGGCCCCGTGTCGTGACTACCCCAAGCCCGCCTTCCATAGGCCAGGGGCTGGCGACTAGCACCAAAGGCGTAAAATCCCGATAACTTGGAAGGTATTGCCTTTATAAAAGAAAACAAGCACCACAGAGTACAAGCGGAAGAAAAACACTAAGTACAAAAGAAATGCTGAAAAGTAAATGGGTCTGAATACAGACCCAAAAGAAAGTACGACTACAACCGAACAAGGTACAACAGCAAAAAGACAAACAGCTGGAAGAAGGAAGCAGCTCCTGGGTCATCCTCCTCGGATCCTACCTGAAGGGTAGGTACAGATAGCGCAGCTCCTGGTCGTCCACCATGGATCCTACCTGAAGGGTAGGTATAGATAGCCTCCTCCACACTCTCGTCCGTCAACCTCCTCTGTGAGTCGTCACGTCGTGTAGTCCACCTCCAGGTACTGACTCGTCATGTAGTCCACCTCCGGGTACCATCCAGTCCTCGAACACTCAGCCTCTATCAGCACTGCCCATCGTCTGCAACCAACACAACGATGTGCGGGCATAGCCCGTGCAGGGGTGAGTATAACGATACTCAGTAGGGACCCCGAGACCCTCAAGGTCTCACTAAACCAACAAGGATAACCACAAAGAAGATCTCAACAAATAACCTATACTTAGGTATATTCCCATACATATACCTAAGTTATCAAATAACCCATCTCAATCATGAGGAAACACAAGGATTGTGAAATCAACGGATAACCACTACCCAGGTATATGCCCATACATATACCAAAGTTAGCAAGTGACCCATCTCAATCATGAGGTAAACAAAAGGTCAAAAGTCTCAGCTCAAACCAGGATTTTCATTATCGAAACCATAACTGCTGAAGAGCTCCGTCACTGGAGTGTACAGTGGTCCTGTCACGACTCTGAGGTACTGCTCACTAACCTAAGACTGCTGAAGTACTCCTCCTGTCGAGTACCGCGGGTCAGCCACCCAGACACAGTAGTTCTTCCCGCCGAGGTATGTCACCCAAACACAGTAGTGCACACCCCCTAGTAGCCTGCTGAGGTACTCTCCGGACGAGTACCGTGGGGCTGCACTGTCACACAGGTAGTGCTCCGTCCGCCATGGGTCTTCACCTAAGAATGTAGTGCCCCGTCCACTGGGCTAGTCGACTCACTCCAAGTCGATTCAGTCAAGCAGTCGTCGGGTCTCAGTCGGCTACACGGTTTCCGTACTCCGCACGCTCGTCTCCGGAAGGGTCCCCTCCACGAGCTAAAGGTCGATACTCCAAGTATCTCAAAGTCCCACGAAGAAGTATCTCAAAGGACCGCCTCGTCAAAGGGGTCTCAATGCAACAGATGGCGCGTCAATCGGACGCCCGGTCTGTGAGTTACTAGCCTTTTCGTCCCAGGGGCCCGGTTGGTTTCGTGTGCGAACCAAATCCAGCCGTTTCTCAACTGTACCCCAAACTCTCATAGGGTATACTCATAGGGACCGTTTCTCAACGTGAACAACAACGCCGCTGACGGTTCGTCAAACGGACGTCCTGTCTGAAAGATTTCAGTTTTTCCGTTCCAGGGGCCCGGTTGGATTTTGGGTGCGATCCAACCCGGCCACTACCAACTGTATCCAAAACTCGGGCGAAGTATGCCAAAGGTTCCGTCTCATCAAGAGTAATTCAACGAAACAGACGGCGCGTCAATCGGACGTCCGGTCTGTGAGTTATTGGCTTTTTCGTTCCAGGGGCCCGGTTGGTTTCGTGACCGAACCAACCCGACCGCACTCCAACGGCATCCAAACCACGAGCGGAGTAAGCCAAAAGATCCGTCTCACTTAGAGGAATCCATCAAAGTCAACGGCATGTCAATCGGACGTCCGGAGCTCAAGATATAAGCGTTTCCGCTCCGAGGGCCCGGTTGGTTTCGTATCCGAACCAACCTGGCCGAACCCAAAGTAATCCGAAACCTTGAGTGCGATATACCAAAACAACCATCTCGATCCAAGGATCGCGTTGCCGCTGACAGAGAGTCGTTTTCAGGCTCGTAGCCCATGTTACGGGCATTTGACCGAAAGTGGTCCGAAAACGGGGTGTCTGGGTCCGGGGCGACACGGCCCGAACCCCCCTGGGTCGGCTGAACCGGGTCCGACCTGGCGGGGCCGGGCCCGATCCGGCACGGAGCGGTGGGGGTGCGCGCGGCCGCCACCCTTCGCCGCTGATTGAGGCCGGCAGTTCGTCGGCCGCCCCTTTTTCTGGAGGCGCGCCTCCGCGCCGTTGTGGCGCATCGCCGCCGCCTTCCGCGGACCACCGGACGCGCTCCGGTGGTCCATTCTTCCTGCCGTCTTGGCCTATGTCCCCCCCCCCCGGGACCCCATCTTCACTACGAAGGGATTCAAACGCCCAAAAGGCCTACTTCGTCATCGCCCGTCAATCCGCATGTCAAAACGAAACGCACCGTCTTCGTGGTTCTCCGGCGCGGCGTGCTGGCGCCGCGCCCCTTCGTCGCGGCTCCGCTCTGGCCGCGGCGCCTTCGACTTCCTTCGACGCGGCGCGACGGTGTCGCGTTCTTGTTCGGCTTCTCGGCGTGGCGCGACGGCGTCGCGTAGTACTACCGAGCGATTCTTGCGTGGTGCGACGGCACCACGCCATCCCATTCCATCCATATTAGAAACAATATCAATAATGGAGGAGGGTCGGCCGTGTTTGTGTGGTCCGGCCCTCTCTCATTAATCGATAACAACTGGTTGTAAAATCACGAAGGATGACAAGATAGAATTCACAAACGAAATAATTAAATAATAAACTTCAACATCAATCTTCATGAATGAACGATCCGCGGATCAACCTGGAATTGGTTGGTCCGCGCTCGTCGTTCTTTTTCTCAAAAGATAAGGGAACACCAAAAATAAATTTCCCTACCTCGGTTTCAAGAGCGGAGCACGCCAACAAGCCGCAGAAGACAAGCGACGCGGAGCTCAGGAGTCGCGGTAATCAAACGTCGATTCTGTTGACATCTAGGTGTGTCCGAAGAGGTATCGTCGCTGGAGAAGCTTCGTAAGCTGATGAAGGAAGTCCGAGGAGGAAGCGGCGTCGTCGATCTTTTGAAACACACCGTCTATGAAGAAGAGAAGTGGCGTTCTTCGTCAGAGCTTAATTGTTCTTCGTGTTCTTCGTCAAGGTTGAAGAAGATGAAGAGAGAGCTTCCCAAAACCTCTCAAGGTGGCAAAGGATACTAACCAAAATAAGATAATCTTAAAGGTTATTTTATTTACACAGCTAAACCACTTGAATTTCAAAAGTTTGAAATTAAAATAACTCATCTCAGTTAATAACCCAAGTTGTCAAGATTAATTAGAGATGAGTTATTGGGAGTTTTAAGGGGAGTTGAGGAGTTAGGGTTCGTGTGGGCCCCACCACACTTAATCCTCTCAAGGGAGGTTAAGTGGATGTGGGTACCACCTCTAACTCCCTTTGGGAGGATATAACCAACATGGATAAAAAATTAAAATGTGTTTCCACATTTTATTTAACTTCATTTTATTTCCCCCAAAACTAACTCTCAACCTACATAAAATGCAACCTCGGAAAAGGTCTCCTTAAGCTAAAATCGGCGCTGCGAGTTCATCGGTGCTCTCGAAATTTGATTCCGGGCACCGGTTCAAAAGTTAGAAATTCCCACTCGCTCGTTCACTGAACGTACCCGAGCCAAACTTCAGAAATTAATTCCGGGCACACCGGGCCTCGGAATCAGGCGTCGTCAGAAACTGTGTTCTTGTAAAATTCCAAAGAAAATTAAGAAAAAAATTTCCTTGAAATTTCCGAGTCTTTACATTACTCCCACCTATGGGCTTTACATCCTCGTAAAGCTTTAACACAAACTAAGGTTACAAAAGCGGTACAGAGCACGCATCTGAGCCTTCCGCTCCTATGTGCTCACCCGGAGGTTCCCGTACTACCAGAGAAAGTGCACCTGAGGAATCGATCATCCTCGTAGGATCCTCTCCTGTCGATCCTTGATCCCCACTAGAACCTCTGTGGAAAACACCTCATTGCCATCGTCCAGCTCCTCATGGTTGATGATATGCGAAGGGTCGAGCACGTATCTCCTCAGTTGAGATACGTGGAAGTCGTCGTGCACCTGGTGCAACTGCTGTGAATGGGTCAAGCGGTAAACCACCCCTCCTACCCAGCTGAGGACCTAAGAAGGTCCGCTGACTCTCAGAGATAACTTGCCGCCTTGGCCACATCTCCGTAAACCTCGTCGAGGTGAGACCCGTATAAGGACGTGATCGTCATCCTCGAACTCCAGAGGTCTCAATTTTCTGTTAGAACTGGAACTCGAAACGACTTCAGCTACGAGGGTAAGGTTGACCGAATCAAGAGTGATCGGTCGCACCCTCCTGTGAAAGAGTTTATCCTGTGCTTCCTGGGGTTTCCTTTTCGCTGACCAAGGAAAACACATCCCGACGTTTGCCTAAAACCATCAATTTGAGTATGAACAGTTATTGCCCATTCCATACTCAAACTAATGTCGTAAGGCCTCGACGCTGCCACCGAGAGATTCCAACCAGAACTCTCACCTCGAGGGTCTGACCACACCGTCGGCATAAGTGTGATTATCGAGTCTCCTCCCAAGGTATCTCCAGACGTGAGGGTCAAGTCCACGGATTACCGGAAACTCTAGGTCTGGAACAAGATTTGTGAAAGCAAGGAATGATTCATATCGACGTTCGTTACTACAGCAGCTAGTAGTGGACACAGACTATCCCTTGAATCATTTCTAGAGCCATTGGGTCACACTCCTTGACCGCATACAGGCGCACTCTTCCTCCGCCCTCCAGCTCCCTGAGCCTGGTGGGAATAACTAAGGTGGGTGGTTGTACCATGTTAGGATGTACACCACCTCATGCTGCTCTCCTAGCTCTGCCTCCCCATCTGCTGCTTCGTAGACTCATCTCTCCTTTAATCTTCCTCTTCTTTAACATTTAACACGCCCGAGTCTCTAAGACTGGCACCGGTTTCCTGTTTCTTACTGCAATGTGCAGTCTTCATCCGCTCTTGGATGACCTGGACCTTCTTTAGTCTCACAAGAGCTGCTATGATTTATTCCTTTCCGATAAGAGAAATCCGGTCTCATCCCCTGGATAAACCACATTCGTTTCCTAATACAGTCAATCCCAACATGAATGACGCATTCATGCCATGGATGACGTCTTAAGGCCTCGACGTAACTACCAAGAGATCCAACTGTCACTCTCACCTCCAAGGGTCGAGTCACACTGTCGGCATCAGTGTGAGGTCACTGGGTCTCCTCCAGTAGAAATCTCGAAAGTGAGGTTCAAGTCAATAGTTTAACCGGAACCACTCAGTATCAACCCAACAAAAGGATAGGAAATCAAACAAAGATAAGTGTCTTTTTATTATTGCATCTCATATTACAAAGACACAAATACAACAGAAACATGGAACTTGAAGTACAAGGGACGTATCCACTAGTTCTGCTCTTGTCCACATGCTCCCGGAGCTCTACTGCCTTGTCCACTGCTCGGCTGTTTCTCAAGCACCCGCCACTGCTTCTGCCTCGGTGGCTCCTCCAAAGCATGTGGATCAACTGTATGAGGAGTCGGACAGTCACGTGCCAGGTGACCCTTCCCGCCGCATGAGTAACATTGTCTGTTTCTAGCACGCCTGGCTCTATCACTTCCCTTAGTGCCTCGCACTACCGGTCCTAAAACCCGAGATCGTCCAAATGCTGGTCTGGTCCTCCTGGACCTCTGCATCATCTGTCTACTGCCCACAGATGACTCAGCTACTGATCGAAAAACACGCGGAAAAGGCAGAATCTCCTGTACACGCTCGGGGTGTAGAGCTACTGGCACAAACTATACCTTGAAGAAGGTCTCGAAGTCTTCCCATGCGAAGTACATCCCGTCGCGAAACTGGAACAAGTGGCTCCACCACCTGCCTGCTGGTGCCTACAGAAGGCTGGCAGCAAAGATCACCATGAAGTCTGTCGGCGTTCCCACTAGCCTGAAGATTCTCACCACAGCCTCCATCCAATCCTCAGCCGCCTGGGGGTCTGTCTCTCCCCGGAACCTGGATGGCCTCTGGCACTGGAACTCGTGCAGTGCACTCAAGTGGCGTGCATCGCCTACTGCTGGGACTGGTGGCATCGGTGGCCCAACGTATGGTAGTAGTACTACTGGTGCCTCTGCCGGTGTCTCAACTGCAAGAGGGCCCTGTACCGAAGCCTCGTTGCTCGACAGGCTCTCGCAGGCACATCCCTCTGGGCTCTAGCTGGTCGTTCGTGAAAAGGCATCCTGAAAGAAACATCGTGACACGGTCAAATGTTTATACCTGGTGAGCTGACCTGGTTTGAGATGTTTTAAGGTAAAACCTTTGAAAACACACATGCAATCGGTGTTTTCGTGCACAAAGTCGGAAATCAGTTGTCAGGGTCCTGGTGTATGGATACGTCGGCCGCCCGCACCAACACTGGACTCCCTGAACTGAAAACCACACTCAGTACTCTTAACACTATTGCTTCACAGAAAGAAAATATCAGAGTTATAAGTTCTGCGGTAGAACCGACTCCTTTGATACGAATTTGTCACGACCCGTCCTCGGGGCCCGTGCCGTGACTACCCCAAGCCCGCCTTCCATAGGCCAGGGGCTGGCGACTAGCACCAAAGGCATAAAATCCTGATAACTGGGAAGGCATTGCCTTTATAAAAGAAAACAAGCACCACAGAGTACAAGCAGAAGCAAAACACTAAGTACAAAAGAAATGCTGAAAAGTAAATGAGCCAGAATACAAACCCAAAAGAAAGTACGACTACAACCGAACAAGGCACAACAGCAAAAAGACAAACAGCTAGAAGTAGGAAGCAGCTTCTGGGTCGTCCTCCTCGGATCCTACCTGAAGGGTAGGTACAGATAGCCTCCTCCACGCTCTCGTCCGTCAACCTCCTCTGTGAGTCGTCGCGTCGTGTAGTCCACCTCCGGGTACTGACTCATCGTGTAGTCCACCTCTGGGTACCATCCAGTCCTCGAACACTCGGCCTCCGTCAGCACTGCCTGTCGTCTGCAACCAACACAACGAGGTGCGGGCATAGCCCGTGCAGGGGTGAGTATAACGATACTCAGTAGGGACCCCGAGACCCTCAAGGTCTCACTAAACCAACAAGGATAACCACAAAGAAGATCTCAACAGATAACCTCTACTTAGGTATATGCCCATACATATACCTAAGTTATCAAGTAACCCATCTCAATCATGAGGAAACACAAGGATTGTGAAATCAACGGATAACCACTACTCAGGTATATGCCCATACATATACCTATGTTAGCAAGTGACCCATCTCAATCATGAGGTAAACACAAGGTCAAAAGTCTTAGATCAAACCAGTATTTTCATTATCGAACCCATAACTGCTAAAGAGCTCCGTCTTTGGAGTGTACAGTGGTCCTGTCATGACTCTGAGGTACTGCTCACTAACCTAAGACTGCTGAAGTACTCCTCCTGTCGAGTACCGCGGGTCAGCCACCCAGACACAGTAGTGCTTCCCGCCGAGGTATGTCACCCAAACACAGTAGTGCACACCCCCTAGTAGCCTGCTGAGGTACTCTCCGGACGAGTACCGCGGGTCTGCACTGTCACACAGGTAGTCCTCCATCCGCCATGGGTCTGCATCTAAGAAAGTAGTGCTCCGTCCACTGGGCTAGTCGACTCACTCCAAGTCGAGTCGGTCAAGCAGTCGTCAGGTCTCAGTCAGCTACACGGTTTCCGTACTCCGCACGCTCATCTCTGGGAGGGTCCGCTCCACAAGATAAAGGTCGATACTCCAAGTATCTCAAATTCATAGGAAGAATTATCTCAAAGGACTGCCTCATCAAAGGGGTCTCAATGCAACAGACGGCGCGTCAATCGGACGCCCGGTCTGTGAGTTACTAGCCTTTTCGTCCCAGGGGCCCGGTTGGTTTTGTGTGCGAACCAAATCCGGCCGTATCTCAACTGTACCCCGAACTCTCATAGGGTATACTCATAGGGACCATTTCTCAATGTGAACAACAACTCCGCTGACAGTTCATCAAACGGACGTCCTGTCTGAAAGATATCAGTTTTTCCGTTCGAGGGGCCCGGTTGGATTTCGTGTGCGATCCAACCTAGCCACTACCAACTGTATCCAAAACTCGGGCGAAGTATGCCAAAAGTTCTGTCTCATCAAGAGGAATTCAACGAAACAGACGGCGCGTCAATCGGACTCCCGGTCTGTGAGTTATTGGCTTTTTCGTTCCAGGGGCCCGGTTGGTTTCATGAGCGAACCAACCCGACCGCACTCCGACGACATCCAAACCACGAGCGGAGTAAGCCAAAAGATCCGTCTCACTTAGAGGAATCCATCAAAGTCGACGGCACGTCAATCGGACGTCCGGAGCTCAAGATATAAGTGTTTCCGCTCCGAGGGCCCGGTTGGCTTCGTATCCGAACCAACCCGGCCAAACCCAAAGTAATCCGAAACCTTGAGTGCGATATATCGAAACGACCGTCTCGATCCAAGTATCGCGTTGCCACTGACGGTGATTCGTTTGGAGGCCCTTAGCCCAAGTTACGGGCATTTGACCGAAAGTGGTCCGAAAACGGGGGGTCTGGGTCCGGGGCGACCCGGCCCGACCCCCCACCCCCCTGGGTCGGCCGAACCAGGTCGACCCGAATCGGGTCCGACCCGGCTGGGCCCGGCTCGACCGGCCGGCCGGCCGCGGCCCGGCGGTCACCGCGGAGCGGCGGGGGTGCGCGTCGTCGCCACCCTTCGCCGCTGATTGAGGTCGGTGGTTCACCGGCCGCCCCTTTTTCTGGCGGTGCGCCGCCGCCGCCTTCCGTGCACCACCGGACGCGCTCCGGTGGTCCGTTCTTCCTGCCGTCTTCGCCTATATCCCCCCCGGGACCCCATCTTCACTGCGAAGGGATTCAAACGCCCAAACGGCCTGCTTCGTCATCGCCCGTCAATCCGCATGTCAAAACGAAACGCGCTGTCTTCGTGGTTCTCCGGCGCGGCGTGCTGGCGCCGCGCCCCTTCGCCGTGGCTCCGCTTCGGCCGCGGCGCCTTCGACTTCCTTCGACGCGGCGCGACGGCGTCGCGTTCTTGTTCGGCTTCTCGGCGTCGCGCGATGGCGTCGCGTAGTACTACCGAGCGATTCTTGCGTGGTGCGACGGCACCACGCCATCCCATTCCATCCATATTAGAAACAATATCAATAATGGAGGAGGGTAGGCCGTGTTTGTGCGGTCTGGCCCTCTCTCGTTAATCGATAACAACTGGTTGTAAAATCACGAAGGATGACAAGATAGAATTCACGAACGAAATAATTAAATAATAAACTTCAACATCAATCTGCATGAACGAACGATCCGCGGATCAACCTGGAATTGGTTGGTCCGCGCTCGTCGTTCTTTTTCTCAAAAGATAAGAGGACACCAAAAATAAAATTCCCTACGTCGGTTTCAAGAGCGGAGCACGCCAACAAGCCGCGGAAGACAAGCCTCGCGGAGGTCGGGCGTCGCGGTAATCGAACGTCGATTCTGTTTACGTCAAGGTGCGTCTGAAGAGGTATCGTCACTGGAGAAGCTTCGTAATCTGACAAAGGAAGTCCGAGGAGGAAGCGGCGTCGTCGATCTTCGGAAACACACCGGCTACGAAGAAGAGAAGCGGCGTTATTCTTCGGAGCTTAAGTGTTCTTCGTGTTCTTCGTCAAGGTTGAAGAAGATGAAGAGAGAGATTCCAAAAACCTCTCAAGGTGGAAAAGGATACTAACCAAAATAAGATAAGCTTAAAGCTTATTTTATTTACACAACTAAACCACTTGAATTTCAAAAGTTTTAAATTAAAATAACTCATCTCAATTAATAACCCAAGTTGTCAAGATTAATTAGAGAGGAGTTATTGGGAGTTTTAAGGGGATTTGAGGAGTTAGGGTTCATGTGGGCCCCCCCACACTTAATCCTCTCAAGGGAGGTTAAGTGGATGTGGGTACCACCTCTAAATCCCTTTGGGAGGATATAACCAACAAGGATAAAAAAAATAAAATGTTTTTCCACATTTTATTTAACTTCATTTTATTTCCCCCAAAACTAACTCTCAACCCGCATAAAACGCAACCTTGGAAAAGGTCTCCTTAAGTAAAAATCGGCGCTGCGAGTTCATCGGTGCCCTCAGAATTCGATTCCGGGCACTAGTTAAAAAGTTAGAAATTCCCGCTTGCTCGTTCACTGAACGTACCCGAGCCAAACTTCAGAAATTAATTCCGGGCACACCGGGCCTCGGAATCAGGCGCCGTCAGAAACTGTGTTCTTGTAAAATTCCAAAGAAAATTAAGAAAAAAATTACTTGAAATTTCCGGGTCTTTACATTACTCCCACCTCAGGGATTTACGTCCTCGTAAAGCTTTAACACAAACTAAGGTTACAAAAGCGCTACAGAGCACACATCTGAGCCTTCCGCTCCCATGTGCTCACCCGGAGGTTCCCGTACTACCAGAGAAAGTGCACCTAAGGAATAGATTGTCCTCATAGGATCTGCTCCTGTCGATCCTTGATACCCACTAGAACCTCCGTGGAAAACACCTCATTGCCATCGTCCAGCTCCTCATGGTCGATGATATGCGAAGGGTCGAGCACGTATCTCCTCAGTTGAGATGCGTGGAAGTTGTCGTGCACCTGGTGCAACTGCGGTGAATGGGTCAAGCGGTAAACCACCCCGCCTACCCAGCTGAGGACCTAAGAAGGTCCGATGACTCTCG
This sequence comes from Viscum album, assembly GCA_963277665.1. Classification (NCBI taxonomy): domain Eukaryota; kingdom Viridiplantae; phylum Streptophyta; class Magnoliopsida; order Santalales; family Viscaceae; genus Viscum; species Viscum album. Next base: position 555,672,216 of record OY728122.1, on the reverse strand, counting down.
GAGATAACTTGCCGCCTTGGACACATCTCCGTAAACCTCGTCGAGGTGAGACCCGTATAAGGACGTGATCGTCATCCTCGAACTCCAGAGGTCTAAATTTTCTGTTAGAACTGGAACTCGAAACGACTTCAGCTACGAGGGTAAGGTTGACCGAATCAAGAGTGATCGGTCACACCCTCATATGAAAGAGTTTATCCTGTGCTGCCTGGGGTTTCCTTTTCGCTGACCAAGGAAAACTCATCCTGACGTTTGCCTAAAACCGTCAATTTGAGTATGAACAGTTATTGCCCATTCCATACTCAAACTAATGTCGTAAGGCCTCGACGCTGCCACCAAGAGATTCCAACCGGAACTCTCGCCTCGAGGGCCTGACCACACCGTCGGCATAAGTGTGATTATCGAGTCTCCTCCCAAGGTATCTCCAGACGTGAGGGTCAAGTCCACGGCTTACCGGAAACTCTAGGTCTGGAACAAGATTTGTGAAAGCAAGGAATGATTCATATCGACGTCCGTTACTACAGCAGCTAGTAGTGGACACAGACTGTCCCTTGAATCATTTCTAGAGCCATTGGGTCACACTCCTTGACCGCATGCAGGTGCAGTCTTCCTCCGCCCTCCAGCTCCCTGAGCCTGGTGGTAATAACTAAGGTGGGTGGTTTTACCATGTTAGTATGTACACCACCTCATGCTGCTCACCTAGCTCTACCTCCCCGTCTACTGCTTCATAGACTCATCTATCCTTTAAGCTTCCTCTTCTTTAACATTTAACACGCCCGAGTCTCTAAGACTGGCACCGGTTTCCTGTTTCTTACTGCAATGTGCAGTCTTCATCCGCTCTTGGATGACCTAGACCTTCTTTAGTCTCACAAGAGCTGCTATGATTTCTTCCTTGCCGATAAGAGAAATCCAGTCTCATCCCCTGGATAAACCACATTCCTTGCCTAGTATAGTCAATACCAACATGAATGATGCATTCATGCCATAGATGACGTCATAAGGCCTCGACGTAACTACCAAGAGATCCAACTGTCACTCTCGCCTCCAAGGGTCGAGTCACACTGTCGGCATCAGTGTGAGGTCACTGGGTCTCCTCCAGTAGAAATCTCGAAAGTGAGGGTCAAGTCAACAGTTTAACCGGAACCACTCAGTATCAACCCAACAAAAGGACAGGAAAGCAAACAAAGATAAGTGTCTTTTTATTATTGCATCTCATAGTAAAAAGACACGAATACAACAGCAACATGGAACTAGAAGTACAAGGGACGTATCCACTAGTTCTCCTCCTGTCCACATGCTCCCAGAGCTCTACTGCCTTGTCCACTGCTCGGCTGTTTCTCAAGCACCTGCCACTGCTTCTGCCTCGGTGGCTCCTCCAAAGCCTATGGATCAACTGTACGAGGAGTCGGACAGTCACGTGCCAGGTGACCCTTCCCGCCGCATGAGTAACATTGTCTGTTTCTGGCACGCCTGGCTCTATCACTTCCCTTGGTGCCTCGCACTACCGGTCCTAAAACCCGAGATCGTCCAACAGCTGCTCTAGTCCTCCTGGACCTCTGCATCATCTGTCTACTGCCCACAGATGACTCGGCTACTGATCGAAAAACACGCGGCAAAGGCAGAAGCTCCTGTACACGCTCAGGGTGTAGAGCTACTGGCACAAACTCCACCCTGAAGAAGGTCTCGAAGTCTTCCCATGCGAAGGTCATCCCGTCGCAAAACTGGAACAAGTGGATCCACCACCTGCCTGCTGCTGCCTAAAGAAGGCTGGCAGAAAAGATCACCATGAAGTCTGTCGACGTTCCCACTAGCCTGAAGATTTTCACCACAGCCTCCAGCCAATCCTCACCCACCTGCGGTTCCGTCTCTCCCCGGAACCTGGGTGGCCTCTGGCGCTGGAACTCGTGCAGCACACTCAAGTGGCGTGCATCGCCTACTGCTGGGACTGGTGGCATCGGTGGCCCAACGTATGGTAGTAGTAACGCTGGTGCCTCCGCCGGTGTCACAACTGCAAGAGGGCCCTGTACCAAAGCCTCCTCGCTCGATAGGCTGTCAGCAGGCACATCCCTCTGGGCTCTAGATGGTCTTCCGTGAAAAGGCATCTTGAAAGAAACATCGTGACACGGTCAAACGTTTATACCTGGTGAGATGACCTGGTTTGAGCTGTTTTAAGCTAAAACCTTTGAAAACACACATGCAATCAGTGTTTTCGTGCACAAAGTCGGAAATCAGTTGTCAGGGTCCTGGTGTATGGATACGTCGGCCGCCCGCACCAACACTGGACTCCCTGAACTGAAAACCACACTCAGTACTCTTAACACTATTGCTTCATAGAAAGAAAATATCAGAGTTATAAGTTCTGCGGTAGAACCGACTCCTTTGATACCAATTTGTCACGACCCGTCCTCGGGGCCCGTGCCGTGACTACCCCAAGCCCGCCTTCCATAGGCCAAGGGCTGGCGACTAGCACCAAAGGCGTAAAATCCCGATAACTGGGAAGGCATTGCCTTTATAAAAGAAAACAAGAACCACAGAGTACAAGCGGAAGAAAAACACTAAGTACAAAAGAAATGATGAAATGTAAATGAGCCAGAATACAAACCCAAAAGAAAGTACGACTACAACCGAACAAGGTACAACAGCAAAAAGACAAACAGCTGGAAGTAGGAAGCATCTCCTGAGTCGTCCTCCTCAGATCCTACCTGAAGGGTAGGTACAGATAGTGCAGCTCCTGGTCGTCCACCACGGATCCTACCTGAAGGGTAGGTACAGATAGCCTCCTCCACGCTCCCGTCCGTCAACCTCCTCTGTGAGTCGTCATGTCATGTAGTCCCCCTCCGGGTACTGACTCGTCGTGTAGTCCACCTCCGGGTACCATCCAGTCCTCGAACACTCGGCCTCCGTCAGCACTTCCTGTCGTCTGCAACCAACACAACGAGCTGCGGGCATAGCCCGTGCAGGGGTGAGTATAACGATACTCAGTAGGGACCCTGAGACCCTCAAGGTCTCACTAAACCAACAAGGATAACCACAAAGAAGATCTCAACAGATAACATCTACTTAGGTATATGCCCATACATATACCTAAGTTATCAAGTAACCCATCTCAATCATGAGGAAACACAAGGATTGTGAAATCAACGGATAAACACTACCCAGGTATATGCCCATACATATACCTAAGTTAGCAAGTGACCCATCTTAATCATGAGGTAAACACAAGGTCAAAAGTCTCAGCACAAACTAGGATTTTCATTATCGAAACCGTAACTGCTGAAGAGCTCCATCTCTGGAGTGTACAGTGGTCCTGTCACGACTCTGAGGTACTTCTCACTAACCTAAGACTGCTGAAGTACTCCTCATGTCGAGTACCGCGGGTCAGCCACCCAGACACAGTAGTGCTTCCCACCGAGGTATGTCACCCAAACACAGTAGTGCACACCCCCTAGTAGCCTGTTGAGGTACTCTCCGGACGAGTACCGCGGGTCTGCACTGTCACATAGGTAGTGCTTCGTCCGCCATGGGTCTGTATATAAGAAAGTAGTGCTCCGTCCACTGGGCTAGTCGACTCACTCCAAGTCGAGTCGGTCAAGCAGTCGTCAGGTCTCAGTCGGCTACACAGTTTCCGTACTCCGGACGCTCGTCTCTGGGAGGGTCCGCTCCACGAGATAAAGGTCGATACTCCAAGTATCTCAAAGTCCCACGAAGAAGTATCTCAAAGGACCGCCTCGTCAAAGGGGTCTCAACGCAACAGACGGCGCGTCAATCGGACGCCCGGTCTGTGAGTTACTAGCCTTTTCGTCCCAGGGGCCCGGTTGGTTTCGTGTGCGAACTAAATCCGGCCGTATCTCAACTGTACCCCTAACTCTCATAGGGTATACTCATAGGGACCTTTTCTCAACGTGAACAACAATGCCGCTGACGGTTTGTCAAACGGACGTCCTGTCTGAAAGATATTAGTTTTTCCGTTCCAGGGGCCCGGTTGGATTTCGGGTACGATCCAACCTGTCCGCTACCAAATGTATCCAAAACTCAGGCGAAGTATGCCAAAAGTTCTGTCTCATCCAGAGGAATTCAACGAAATAGACGGCGCGTCAATCGGACTCCCGGTCTGTGAGTTATTGGCTTTTTCGTTCCAGGGGCCCGGTTGGTTTGGTGAGCGAACCAACCCGACCGCACTCCGACGGCATCCAAACCTCAAGTGGAGTAAGCCAAAAGATCCTTCTCACTTAGAGGAATCCATCAAAGTCGACAGCACGTCAATCGGACGTCCGGAGCTCAAGATATAAGCGTTTCCGCTCCGAGGGCCCAGTTGGTTTTGTATCCGAACCAACTCGGCCGAACCCAAAGTAATCCGAAACCTTGAGTGCGATATACCAAAACGACCGCCTCGATCCAAGGATCGTGTTGTCACTGACGGTGAGTCGTTTGGAGGCCTGTATCCCAAGTTACGGGCATTTGACCGAAAGTGGTCCGAAAATGGGGGGTCTGGGTCCGGGGAGACCCAGCCCGACCCCCCCCCCCCCCTGGGTCGGCCGACCCGGGTCGACCCGACCCGGGTCCGACCCGGCTGGGCCCAGCCCGGCCCGGCTCGGTCCGGTCCGGCCGGCCGCGGCCAGGCGGTCGCCGCGGAGCGGCGGGGGTGCGCGCGGCTGCCACCCTTCGCCGCTGATTGAGGTCGGCGGTTCGTCGGTCGCCCCTTTTTCAGGCGGCGCGCCGCCGCCGCCTTCCGCGCACCACCGAACGCGCTCTGGTTTCCCATTCTTCCAGCTGTCTTCGCCTATGTCCCCCCCGGGACCCCATCTTCACTGCGAAGGGATTCAAACGCCCAAACGGCCTGCTTCGTCATCGCCCGTCAATCCGCATGTCAAAACAAAACACGCCGTCTTCGTGGTTCTCCGGCGCGGCATGCTGGCGTCGCGCCCCTTCTCCGTGGCTCCGCTCCGGCCGCGGCGCCTTCGACTTCCTTCGACGCGGCGCGACGGCGTCGCGTTCTTGTTCGGCTTCTCGGTGTGGCGCGACGGCGTCGCGTAGTACTACCGATCGATTCTCGCGTGGTGCGACGGCACCACGCCATCCCATTCCATCCATATTAGAAACAATATCAATAATGGAGGAGGGTCGGCTGTGTTTGTGCGGTACGGCCCCCTCTCGTTAATCGATAACAACTGGTTGTAAAATCACGAAGGATGACAAGATAGAATTCACAAACGAAATAATTAAATAATAAACTTCAACATCAATCCGCATGAACGAACGATCCGCGGATCAACCTGGAATTGGTTGGTCCGCGCTCGTTGTTCTTTCTCTCAAAAGATAAGAGAACACCAAAAATAAATTTCCCTACCTCAGTTTCAAGAGCGGAGCACGCCAACAAGCCGCGGAAGACAAGCGTCGCGGAGGTCGGGCGTCGCGGTAATCGAACGTCGATTCTGTTGACGTCAAGGTGCGTCCGAAGAGGTATCGTCACTGGAGAAGCTTCGTAAGCTGACGAAGGAAGTCCGAGGAGGAAGCGGCATCATCGATCTTCGGAAACACACCGTCTACGAAGAAGAGAAGCGGCGTTCTTCGTCGGAGCTTAAGTGTTCTTCGTGTTCTTCGTCAAGGTTGAAGAGGATGAAGAGAGAGCTTCCCAAAACCTCTCAAGGTGGCAAAGGATACTAACCAAAATAAGATAAGCTTAAATATTATTTTATTTACACAACTAAACGACTTGAATTTCAAAAGTTTGAAATTAAAATAACTCATCTCAATTAATAACCCAAGTTGTCAAGATTAATTAGAGAGGAGTTATTGGGAGTTTTAAGGGGAGTTGAGGAGTTAGGGTTCGTGTGGGCCCCACCACACTTAATCCTCTCAAGGGAGGTTAAGTGGATGTGGGTCCCACCTCTAACTCCCTTCGGGAGGATATAACCAACATGGATAAAAAAATGTGTTTCCACATTTTATTTAACTTCATTTTATTTCCCCCAAAACTAACTCTCAACCCGCATAAAATGCAACCTCGGAAAAGGTCTCCTTAAGCGAAAATCGGCGATGCGAGTTCATCGGTGCCCTCGGAATTCGATTCCAGGCACCGGTTCAAAAGTTATAAATTCTCGCTCGCTCGTTCACTGAACGTACCCGAGCCAAACTTCGGAAATTAATTCCGGGAACACCGGGCCTCGAAATCAGGCGCTGTCAGAAACTGTGTTCTTGTAAAATTCCAAAGAAAATTAAGAAAACATTTTACTTGAAATTTCCGGGTCCATACATTACTCCCACCTCAGGGCTTTACATCCTCGTAAAGCATTAACACAAACTAAGGTTACAAAAGCGGTACAGAGCACGCATCTGAGCCTTCCGCTCCCATGTGCTCACCCGGAGGTTTCCGTACTACCAGAGAAAGTGCACCTGAGGAATCGATCGTCCTCGTATGATCCACTCCTGTCGATCCTTGATCCCCAATAGAACCTCCGTGGAAAACACCTCATTGCCATCGTCCAGCTCCTCATGGTCGATGATATGCGAAGGGTCGAGCACGTATCTCCTCAGTTGAGATACGTGGAAGTCGTCGTGCACCTGGTGAAACTACGGTGAATGGGTCAAGTGGTAAACCACCCCGCCTACCAGCTGAGGACCTAAGAAGGTCCGCTGACTCTCGGAGATAACTTTCCGCCTTGGCCACATCTCTGTAAACCTCATTGAGGTGAGACCCGTATAAGGACGTGATCGTCATCCTCGAACTCCAGAGGTCTCCATTTTCTGTTAGAACTGGAACTCGAAACAACTTCAGCTACGAGGGTAAGGTTGACCGAATCAAGAGTGATCGGTCGTACCCTCCTGTGAAAGAGTTTATCATGTGCTGCCTGGGGTTTCCTTTTCGCCGACCAAGGAAAACCCATCCCGATGTTTGCCTAAAACCGTCAATTTGAGTATGAACAGTTATTGCCCATTCCATACTCAAACTAACATCGTAAGGCCTCGACGCTGCCACCAAGAGATTCCAACTGGAACTCTTGCCTCGAGGGTCTGACCACACCGTCGGCGTAAGTGTGATTATAGAGTCTCCTCCCAAGGTATCTCCAGACGTGAGGGTCAAGTCCACAGCTTATCAGAAACTCTAGGTCTGGAACAAGATTGGTGAAAGCAAGGAATGATTCATATCGACGTCTGTTACTACAGCAGCTAGTAGTGTACACAGACTGTCCCTTGAATCACTTCTAGATCCATTGGGTCACACTCCTTGACCGCATGCAGGCGCACTCTTCCTCCTCCCTCCAGCTCCCTGAGCCTGGCGGGAATAACTAAGGTGGGTGGTTGTACCATGTTAGGATGTACACCACCTCATGCTGCTCTCCTAGCTTTGCCTCCACGTCTGCTGCTTCGTAGACTCATCTCTCCTTTAAGCTTCCTCTTCTTTAACATTTAACATGCCCGAGTCTCTAAGACTGGCACCGGTTTCCTGTTTTTTACTGCACTGTGCAGTCTTCATCCGCTCTTGGATGACCTGGACCTTCTTTAGTCTCACAAGAGCTGCTATGATTTCTTCCTTGCCGATAAGAGAAATCTGATCTCATCCCCTGGATGAACCACATTCGTTGCCTAATACAGTCAATCCCAACATGAATGATGCATTCATGCCATGGATGACGTCGTAAGGCCTCGACATAACTACCAAGAGATCCAACTGTCACTCTCGCCTCCAAGGGTCGAGTCACACTGTCGGCATCAGTGTGAGGTCACTGGGTCTCCTCCAGTAGAAATATCTAAAGTGAGGGTCAAGTCAACAGTTTAACCGGAACCACTCAGTATCAACCCAAAAAAAGGACAGGAAAGTAAACAAAGATAAGTGTCTTTTTATTATTTCATCTCATAGTACAAAGACACGAATACAATAGCAACATGGAACTAGAAGTACAAGGGACGTATCCACAGGTTCTGCTCCTGTCCACATGCTCCCGGAGCTCTACTGCCTTGTCCACTGCTCCGCTGTTTCTCAAGCACCCGCCACTGCTTCTTCCTCGGTGTCTCCTCCAAAGCTTGTGGATCAACTGTATGCGGAGTCGGACAGTCGCGTGTCAGGTGACCCTTCCCGTCGCATGAGTAACACTATCTGTTTCTGGCACTCTTGGATCTATCACTTCCCTTGGTGCCTCGCACTACCGGTCCTAAAACCCGAGATCATCCAACTGCTGGTCTGTTCCTCCAGGACCTCTGCATCATCTATCTACTGCCCACAGATGACTCAGCTACTGATCGAAAAACACGCGGCAAAGGTAGAAGCTCCTGTACACGCTCGGGGTGTAGAGCTACCAGCACAAACTCAACCCTGAAGAAGGTCTCGACGTCTTCCCATGAGAAGGTCATCCCGTCGCAAAACTGGAACAAGTGGCTCCACCACCTGCCTGCTGCAGCCTGAAGAAGGCTGGCAGCAAAGATCACCATGAAGTCTGTCGGCGTTCCCACTAGCCTGAAGATTCTCACCACAGCCTCCAGCCAATCCTCAACCGCCTGCAGGTCAGTCTCTCCCCGGAACCTGGGTGGCCTCTGGCGCTGGAACTCGTGCAGCGGACTCAAGTGGCGTGCATCTACTACTGCTGGGACTGGTGGCATCGGCGGCCCAACGTATGGTAGTAGTACCGCTGGTGCCTCCGCTGGTGTCTCAACTACAAGAGGGCCCTGTACCGAAGCCTCGTCGCTCGACAGGCTGTCAGCACACACATCCGTCTGGGATCTAGCTGGTCGTCCGTGAAAAGGCATCCTGAAAGAAACATCGTTACACGGTCAAACGTTTATACCTGGTGAGCTGACCTGGTTTGAGATGTTTTAAGGGAAAACATTTGAAAACACACATGCAATCAGTGTTTTCGTGCACAAAGTCGGAAATCAGTGAAGGCTTGGCACCAAGATTTAATCGCTGGGGAGGGGCAGATCATGTAGTCTTGATCCGGGTTATCCTTATTTATGGTTTTATTTGATTGTAATGTTGGATCATGTGGTTTCTCACTTTCTCCTCAAAAGTGTTTTGATAATAAAAAAAAGTTAATTTTCAGTCAGTTGTCAGGGTCCTGGTGTATGGATACGTCGGACGCCCGCACCAACACTGGACTCCCTGAACTGAAAACCACACTCAGTACTCTTAACACTATTTCTTCACAAAAATAAAATATCAGAGTTATAAGTTCTGCGGTAGAACCGACTCCTTTGATACCAATTTGCCACGACCAGTCCTCGGGACCTGTACCGTGACTACCCCAACCCCACCTTCCATAGGCCAGGGGTTGGAGACTAGCACCAAAGGCGTAAAATCCTGATAACTGGGAAGGCATTGCCTTTATAAAAGAAAACAAGCACCACAGAGTACAAGCGGAAGCAAAACACTAAGTACAAAAGAAATGATGAAAAGTAAATGGGCCAGAATACAAACCCAAAATAAAGTATGACTACAACCGAACAAGGTACAACAGCAAAAAGACAAACAGCTGGAAGAAGGAAGTAGCTTCTGGGTCGTCCTCCTCGGATCCTACCTGAAGGGTAGGTACAGATAGCACAGCTCCTGGTCATCCACCACGGATCCTACCTGATGGGTAGGTACAGATAGCCTCCTCCACGCTCTCGTCCGTCAACCTCCTCTGTGAGTCGTCACGTCATGTAGTCCACCTCCAGGTACTGACTCGTCGTGTATTCCACCTCCGGGTACCGTCCAGTCCTCGAACACTCGGCCTCCGTCAGCACTGCCTGTCGTCTGCAACCAACACAATGAGGTGCGGGCATAGCCCGTGTAGGGGTGAGTATAACGATACTCAGTAGGGACCCCGAGACCCTCAAGGTATCACTAAACCAACATGGATAACCACAAAGAATATCTCAACAGATAACCTATACTTAGGTATATTCTCATACATATACCTAAGTTATCAAGTAACCCATCTCAAACATGAGGAAACACAAGGATTGTGAAATCAACGGATAACCACTACCCAGGTATATGCCCATACATATACCAAATTTAGCAAGTGACCCATCTCAATCATGAGGTAAACACAAGGTCAAAAGTCTCAGCTCAAACCAGGATTTTCATTATCGAAACCGTAACTGCTGAAGAGCTCCGTCTCTGGAGTGTACAGTGGTCCTGTCACGACTCTGAGGTACTGCTCACTAACCTAAGACTGCTGAAGTACTCCTCCTGTCGAGTGCCGCAGGTCAGCCACCCAGACACAGTAGTGCTTCCCGCCGAGGTATGTCACCCAAACACAGTAGTGCACACCCCCTAGTAGCCTGCTAAGGTACTCTCCGGATGAGTACCGCGGGTCTGCACTGTCACACAGGTAGTGCTCCTTCCGCCATGGGTCTGCACATAAGAAAGTAGTGCTCCGTCCACTGGGCTAGTCGACTCACTCCAAGTCGAGTCGGTCAAGCTGTCGTCAGGTCTCAGTCGGCTACACGGTTTCCGTACTCCGCACGCTCGTCTCCGGGAGGGTCCGCTACACGAGCTAAAGGTCAATACTCCAAGTATCTCAAAGTCCCACAAAGAAGTATCTCAAAGGACCGCCTTGTCAAAGGGGTCTCAACGCAACAGACAGCGCGTCAATCGGACACCCGGTCTGTGAGTTACTAGCCTTTTCATCCCAGGGCCCCGGTTGGATTCGTGTGCGAACCAAATCCAGCCGTATCTCAACTGTACCCTGAACTCTCATAGGTTATACTCATAGGGACCGTTTCTCAACGTGAACAACAACAACGCTGACGGTTCGTCAAATGGACATCCTGTCTGAAAGATATCAGTTTTTCCGTTCCAGGGGCCCGGTTGGATTTCAGGTGCGATCCAACCCAGCCACTACCAACTGTATCCAAAACTCGGGCAAAGTATTCCAAAAGTTCCGTCTCATCAAGAGGAATTCAACGAAACAGACAGCGCGTCAATCGGACGCCCGGTCTGTGAGTTATTGGCTTTTTCGTTACAGGGGCCCGGTTGGTTTCGTGAGCGAACCAACCCGACCGCACTCTGACTGCATCCAAACCTCGAGCGGAGTAATCCAAAAGATCCGTCTCACTTAGAGGAATCCATCAAAGTCAACGGCACGTCAATCGGACGTCCGTAGCTCAAGATATAAGTGTTTCCACTGACGGCGAGTCGTTTGGAGGCCCGTAGCCCAAGTTACGGGCATTTGAACGAAAGTGGCCCGAAAACGGGGGTTCTGGGTCCGGGGCGACCCGGCCCGACCACCCCCCCTGGGTCGGCCGAACCGGGTCGACCCGGCTGGGCCCGACCGGCCGGCCGGCCGCGGCCAGGCGGTCGCCTCGGAGTGGTGGGGGTGCGCGCGGCAGCCACCCATCGCCGCTGATTGAGGTCAGCGGTTCGCCGGCCGCCCCTTTTTCCGACGGCGCGCCGCCACCGTCGGTCGCCGGCGCCGGCGCGCTAGTGTGGCGCGCCGCCGCCGCCTTCCGCGGACCACCGGACGCGCTCCGGTGTTTCGTTCTTCCTGTCGTCTTCACCTATGTCCCCCTCGGGACCCCATCTTCACTGTGAAGGGATTCAAACGCCCAAACTGCCTGCTTCGTCATCGGCCATCAATCCGCATGTCAAAACGAAACACGCCGTCTTCGTAGTTCTCTGGCGCGGCGTGCTGGCGCCGCACCCCTTCACCGTGGCTCCGCTCCGGCCGTGGCGCCTTCGACTTCCTTCGACGTGGCGCGACGGCGTCCCGTTCTTGTTCGGCTTCTCGGCGTGGCGCGACGGCGTCGCGTAGTACTACTGAGCGATTCTCGCGTGGTACGACGGCACCACGCCATCCCATTCCATCCATATTAGAAACAATATCAATAATGGAGGAGGGTCGGCTGTGTTTGTGCGGTCCGGCCCCCTCTCGTTAATCGATAACAACTGGTTGTAAAATCACGAAGGATGACAAGATAGAATTCACGAACGAAATAATTAAATAATAAACTTCAACATCAATCCGCATGAACGAACGATCCGCGGATCAACCTGGAATTGGTTGGTCTGCGCTCTTCGTTCTTTTTCTCAAAAGATAAGAGAACACCAAAAATAAATTTCCCTACCTCGGTTTCAAGAGCGGAGCACACCAACAAGCCGCGGAAGACAAGCGTCGCGGAGGTCGGGCGTCGCGGTAATCGAACGTCGATTCTGTTGACGTCAAGGTGCTTCCGAAGAGGTATCGTCGCTGGAGAAGCTTCGTAAGCTGACAAAGGAAGTCTGAGGAGGAAGAGGCGTCGTCGATCTTCGGAAACACACCGGCTACGAAGAAGAGAAGCGGCGTTCTTCGTCGGAGCTTAAGTGTTCTTCGTGTTCTTCGTCAAGGTTGAAGAAGATGAAGAGAGAGCTTCCAAAAACCTCTCAAGGTGGAAAAGGATACTAACCAAAATAAGATAATCTTAAAGCTTATTTTATTTACACAACTAAACCACTTGAATTTCAAAAGTTTGAAATTAAAATATCTCATCTCAATTAATAACCCAAGTCGTCAAGATTAATTAGAGGGGAGTTATTGGGAGTTTTAAGGGGAGTTGAGGAGTTAGTGTTCGTGTGGGCCCCACCACACTTAATCCTCTCAAGGGAGGTTAAGTGGATGTGGGTCCCACCTCTAACTCCCTTTGGGAGGATATAACCAACATGGATAAAAAAAATGTGTTTCCACATTTTATTTAACTTCATTTTATTTCCCCCAAAACTAACTCTCATCCCGCATAAAACACAACCTCAGAAAAGGTCTCCTTAAGCGAAAATCGGCGCTGCGAGTTCATCGGTTCCCTCGGAATTCGATTCCGGGCACCGGTTCAAAAGTTAGAAATTCCCGCTCGCTCGTTCACTGAACGTACCCGAGCCAAACTTCAGAAATTAATTCCGGGCAGACCAGGCCTCGGAATCAGGCGCCGTCAGAAACTGCATTCTTGTAAAATTCCAAAGAAAATTAAGAAAAAAATTTCCTTGAAATTTCCGGGTCTTTACAAATGTGGTTCAATGAGATGAAAATATTTTTTGGTGAATAGTAACTTTTTACTTTTTTTTACCACGATTAAAAGTAAATAGGGTAATTAAGGGTAAAAATGATATTATTATTACCCTAACACATGTCCTAATTCTATTGGACAAGTGTAATTCGACCAAAAACAACCTTAGGAATAAAATATGACCATTTAGGCCCACTTGGATTAGATTAGGGCATTTATTATTAATTTATTTAAAGAAGGGTTAAAATAGTTAAAATCAAAGTTTAATAAGTAAATAATTTTTAATATGGGGTTATACATAAGATAAATTAGACTATAAATATTCATTAGAAATATAAAAATATTTCCTACATAATGGTATTTTATTTGTAATTTTTAAACATTAAACAATTTAATTTATTTATGACACAAAGATGATGCAGTAATTATCTTATTAATGAAATATTGACATAATTGATGTTATAAACACTAAAATAAATGTAATTTGAGACTTTTTATGAATTCCAGTAATTTTTTAGATTAATATGACATGTTATTATTGATTTAATTAACTTTTTTTGAACTAATCATTCTGTTATGATTTTCACAAAAATTAATTACTAAATAGTGTCAAAATTGACATAAAATAGTTTTTAAAACAAATATTATATTAGTAATTGTTATTTTATTCCTAAAAATATAAGGTTCGGCCAAATGACTTAGATAAAGTTATATATATTAATAATAAACAACTTGGTTTTCTTTTGACTTCTTATAGTATGTTTATTAACCTTATATTATAAGAACACAAGAAGACACGGTAAAAGTAATATTATTTAACTTAATGTTAAATCTAAATGATAAGGTTAAAATAGGAACCTAAACTTGTCTAAATTATATTGGATGAGAGGATTTAGACCCATACCCACCTTATCTTTGAAATAAATCAATTTGGAGATATTTAAAACCTAACTTGACTTTATAATAAAATAATATTTTTAGTTTTTCCAAAGGAGCCCCTCTCCTCCCTTATAAAAGGGCACCTCCTCCCTCTCTTCCTCACACCACTTTGAGCCTTCATGCTCGGCCAAACCCTGCCAAATTCCCTTCTAAACTTCCCTAGAAACATCCTAGTGGTTCTGGTCTTCCTCAAAGACCAATTTAAGTTCCCTAAAAGGAGGTCTCAAAGAGGCGCTTCAAAGAAGAGGTAATGCCCGTTACCGATTCTTTCATCTTTATTTCTTCTTCACTTCTTCTTCTTAGGTTGTTTCATTATGAAGTAATAACATCAGTATCACTTATATACTGATATGTTATTATAACTATGAAACAACCTTATTTCACCATCTATCCATCCTACGGAAAACAAAATCACCGCGCGTGCGTACGTACGGAATACCGTCTCCGCGCCGTGGATTAATCTATTTTCCACCACCACCTTACTTGGATGGGTATAATGGTGTACATAATAACTATATATGATTATTGTAAATTTATATTGATTCTGAAATAGTATACATACACTCTAATACAATTCCACGATCATGTGAACGATATCATCGCTCATGCGTACGTACGGACTACCGTCTCCACGATGCGACGAGATTCATTCTCCAGGTTAACCATTAATGAATGATTATAAAGTATATATAATAAGTAATCATGAAATATATGACATAATAATGATACTGTATTTATGTGTATATATATGTATTTCATCTACTTAATTCCATTCAACTCAATAAGGAAACGAAAATAGCATTCATGCATACGTACGGTCTCCCGTCTCCATGAACGGTGTATTTCTTTCCATTTACTGATCTATTATATATATATATATATATTCTGAATATATATTATATATAAATCATGTTTTATATTCTTGAATTAAGTAATCATGATCTAATTAATCATATGAATAATTACAAGTCAAAACACGGACGACAAATGAAACGATTTTACCCAAAACGCTCTTTAACATGGAATTTACAAAAGAACGGGTAATATAAAGCCATAAGTGAACCATATATGATATAATAACAATGAGTATGATTTTGGAATAAGTCAATGACATTATTTAAATCATTATACAGGAGGTTCAGACACTTACGAAGCAAATCGAACCTAAGGTAAGGGAAATATCACAATCTCATTTTTATCTGAGATTGTTTATACTTTGGCATTTACTGGGGTGTATTTTATCATCCAAATCCATGTTTCCTGAATATTTAATATCATTTCCATTCACCTACAATTGTTTAAATCCTATTTTACCCTTCGGTGAGTTTTTAGTAAAAGATATGAAAGGAATCTTTTTGTAGTTTTTCGTACGAGGTACTTTTTGACTTTTCCGACAAAAGTACGAGAAGAATGTTTTTTTTAACTTATACGGCATGAATGGATTTTTAAAAAATTATTTCCAAGAATATTCCTTTAAAAGTTTTCAAGTTTATTTTTAATCAACTTCTTTTAGTTTAAAATTGTATGACATGTTAAGAAAGGAAAAAAAATTTGAAGTAGAAAGGATATTTTCCTCAAGAATAGAGTTCAAGTGTTTTATCAAAATTATTTTCCATATAAGATAATATAGGGTTCTGATTCTATCCCTATCATCACATTGATTTTATTATGTTGTGATGGAATTATTTTTATGAATTCATTTATCTTATATGAATTGTTTTATGATGTCACGATGTTTAAGAATTCAATTTTTATTACATGGGTTATGCAATGATGTACGATTTATGATTTTTGTGGCACACATAAGAATGGTTCCATTATGAGATGGGTGGGACCTATATCTCCCTCCAATGCATTGGGTAAAGATTTTATATCTCATGAAATAGACATGGCTAGAATGGTAGGTTATACCGGTTTAGTGAAACAGGACTGAAACGGGGAGTGAACTCGGTTCAGAAATGGACTTTGTCCACTAAGATAGTCTTGGCAATGAGTCTTGATTAATAAGAAAGGATTCTATATGATTATGTGTGTATACCAAAAAGTTTCATTTTTTAAGTTATGATTATTGGGATTACATTTCACTACTATGATTTATCCCATGTTATGAAATTATCATCTCTTTTGCAGGTCAAGATTTCCAAAAGTTATGTGGTTATGTATATGATGTGATTGATATTTCTTTTGTTTACCCTTACTGAGCATTTGAGCTCACCCTTTTATGTTTTCTTTTCCCTGGGACATAAAGAAAGGATTTAGGTTTAAAAAAAGAAGATCTTTATGGGAGATGTTGAAGATCTTTCACCACGATTAGAAGATTATATTCTGAGTTTCCAAAGACACTAAACTATTACGGTCCTTGTGTGTGTGTTTTTGTAATGTACTAAGTATTCACAAAAGTAATGTAATGTCTATGTAGGTTAATCTTCGGGTCTCTACAAACGCATTGGAGGGAGATATAGGTCTCACCCATCTCATAATTAAACCATTCTTATGTGTGCCACAAAATCATAAACCATACATCATAGCATAACCCATGTAATAGAATAGGATTCTATAACATAATCTATATAAGATAAAAGGACTTAAAAAAATAATTCCATTGTACCATAAGCAAATAAATTTAATAATTGGGATAGAAACAAAACCCTATATCATCTTAGATGGAAAATTATTTTGATAAATCTCTTGAACTTAGTTCTTGAGGAAAATAACCTTTCTTCTTCAAAAACATTTTCTGTTCTCAACATTTCATTAAATTATAAAATAAAAGAAGTTAATTGAAAATAAACTTGAAAACTTGTAAAGGAAGCTTCATGTAAATAATTTTCTATGAAATCATAAAATTTCGTTCATGCCATATAAGTTAAAAACATTCTTCTCGTACTTTGGCCGGAAAAGTCAAAAAGTAACTTATACTGAAAAAGACAAAAGATTCCTTTCATATATTTTACTAAAAATTCACCAATAGTTAAAATTAGATTTAAATAATTTTAGGAGGATATAAATAAAATTACATATTCTGGAAACATGTATGTGGATGATAAATATGCCCCAGTAAATACCGAAGTATAAATAATCTCGGATAAAAATTGAGATTTGCGATATTTTCCCTTACCTTAGGTCTGATATGATTTGAACGTATCCAAATATCATATGTAATGATTTAAATAATGTCATTGTCTTATTCTAGAATCATACTCATTGTTATGATATCATATATGGTCATATACCTATCTTCTTATTAGTAATATTTCATTGCTACTTGTTATTCGGGTGTTCATTGCTTTATGTTCTTATGCGGGTTTTGTCGAATAAATTCTTATTCCTATTTTTAGGTTATAGCTAAATCATTTACATAATGGTAGTAGTATAATATATATCAGATTTATTCATTCAAGTCATTTATATAATCATGGTTTAATGAAGATCATGTAGAACGAATCACATCGCATCGTGGAGACGGTAAGCCGTACGTACGCACAAGCGATGATATCATTCCCATAATTATTGAATGGTATTGGAGTGGTTTATAGAATATCTCAGGATTATTATCATGTTATAATAATCATATATAGTTATTCTTTACACCATTATACCCATCCAGGTAATGTGGTGGTGGAAAACAGATTACACCACGGCGTGGAGACGGTATTCCGTACGTACGCACGCACGGTGATTTCATTTTCCATATGATGGATAGAATGTGAAATAGGGTTGGTTCATATTTATAATAACATATCAATATATTAGTGATACTGATTTTATTAATTTATTATGAAACAACAAAAGAAGAGGAAGTATAAGAAGAAATAAATTTGAAAGGATTGGTAAAGGATATTCCCTCTTCTTCGACGCGCCTCTTCTAAACCTCTTCTTAGGGCACTAATGTTGATATTTGAAGAATACCAGGACCTCTATTAGGTTTCTAGGTAAGTGGAGAAGATAAATGGGCTTAGTTTGGTCGATATTTATGCTAAAAGTGGTGTTAGGAGGAGAGGTAAGAGGTTCCCTTTTATAAGAGAGGAGAGGGGCACCTTTGGAAACATAAGAAATATTAATTCATAATAAACTCAAACCCCACTTAAAAACCTCCAAAAATAACTAAATTCGAAGATGAGATGATATAGGTTTGTAATATCATCAACCAATAAAATTTAGACATGTTTTAATTTTATTTTAAACCTTATCAAATAGATTTATCCTTATTTAATCTATTTAATTTTATTTGCGGTAATAATATTCTAAATTTTAAATTGTTATAAATAATTTCTTATATGTTTTTAATTTTCCATAATTGGATAATTTATAACATTTTAGATCATTTAAATTTAAATTTATAATTTTTAAATATGTTTGTGATTTTTAAACAATTTTATAATATGTTATTTTTATAAAAGAACAATAGTGTCAATTTTCACACTATTAATTTATTTGAATTTAAATAAAATACAATAAGAGTATATATTTGAAAAAAAATATTTAATAGACTCCTAAAATGTAATATACATCTATAAAATTTGTGGATAACATTAATTAGTTCATATAATAATTATTTAAATATTTTTAAAACCATTTATTTGATATTTCAATCAATAAAATAATTTCTACATCACTATTGTGTCATCATTAATAATAATTATTTAATCCCTAAAAATTATAAATAAATTATCATGTTTTAGATAATTTTATTATATTTCAGTATACTAGTCATGTTCTATTTTTTATGAAGTTTATCACTAAATTAAAATTATTACACTTATAAGATATAAGAGAGTGACATGTTGTCACTTTCTTTGGTTTTAATTATAATTATATAATTTTCATGGTCAATGATCCACGAAATGAATCTATTCCAACCCTTAGATGATATGGGTTGACTTTTACTCATCCAAATTTTTTTTTTCAGGTGTTAGGGTAATTTTATAATCTTATTTTTACCCTTAATTACCCGATTTACCTTTAACTGTAGTAAATAAAAATTACCGTAGTTACTATTCATAATATCAAAAAAAATTAACCTATTAACATAATTTGGACCCACTGAATCCAAATATGGAATCAATTTTTCAAAATTCAAAACACATAAGTTGTAGTAATTAATTTGAAATTAATCATGTTGTTAAGAAGAGGAGTTTTAAAAGTTAAAACATTTCCAAAAATTGAAATGTTTTTACCTTTGAATTCAATGTAAAATTAATGGTAAGTAAATAAATTATATTAAATGGTAAAAATATATTCAATTTATACTTTAAAAAAATTTACTATTATAATTTAACCATATAAATTATCTCGATGAAAAAAGTTGTTTTTAAGTAAAATTTAGCGTGTTTTTACTATTCATCAAAATAAGAACGTTGTCAGAAAAATATCAAAAATTTATCCAATATAAATTTTTATATCATAATTCAAAATAAGAAGTTTATTTTGTAAAATTTAACTTATTAACTTTTCAAAAATATATTTAAAATGGGTGTTCCATCAAAAGGCAGTAAAACTACACTTTTTGAAAAATACTTCTTTTATCCGAAAAATTGATTTTGTTTTCATATCTTATTTTAGAAAATGTGTAAGATGTATTATAATGTTATAAAATTTCAAAATTCAGTTAATACTATTCATAATGGCTAGTTCATAATATTATAATAATATATCATTGTTTAGTGAAACTCGGTATTGCGTACAATGCAAGCTATCAAATAAGGTTTCTCTTGCAGGTAACGCAAGCCAAGTCAGTTTTGTGTGTAGTGAAATATTCCTTTGGTATTGCATTTAACATAATAAATAAAAAAAATATTCCTCATAAAATCTCAGGGTGTTACATTCTACCCCCCTTAAAATGAATTTTTCTCTTGAAATTCGTCACTTCTTAACAAACAGATGAGGATACCTCTCCCTCATCATATCCTCAAGTTCCCATGTAGCTTCTTATAATTGGTGGTTCCTCCATAAGACTTTAACCAAGTGAGTTGTCTTATTTCATAGAAATTTTTCACTATGATCCTAAATCTCTATCGGTTGTTCTTCATAAGAAAGATCTTGCTCCAAAGGTACAACTTCTGAGATTAGTACATGTGAAGGATCAGGTATGTACTTTCTCAGGAGAGATACATGGAACACATAATGAACTTGAGAGAGATTTGGTGGAAGTTCCAATCGATAAGATACCATCCCAACACAATCCAATATTTAAAAAGGACCAATATACCTAGGGCTCAGCTTTCCCTTCTTTCCAAATATCATTACTCTCTTCCAAGGAGATATTCGTAAGAACACTTTATCACCCACTTCAAACTCTAAGTCTTTTCTTCGGTTATCAGCATAACTTTTTTATCGAATCTGAGATGCTCTTATGTGTTATTGAATATATCTGACCTTTTCTGCCATCTCGTCAACAAGATCAGGTCCTAATAGCTTTCTTTCCCCAACTTTATTCCAGCAAGTTGGAGTTCTGCATTTCCTTCCATAGAGAGCTTCATAAGGAGCCATCTGAATACTTGAGTGAAAGCTATTATTATAAGAAAATTCCACCAAAGTGTTGATCCCAACCACATTTGAAATCCATAGAGAAAGCTCTCAACATGTCTTCTAGAGTTTAAATTGTCCTCTCAGACTGACTATCTATCTGAGGATAATAAGCAGTGCTGAAACTCAACTCTGTATCTAGAGTATGCTGAAGACTTCGCTAGAACTTCGAGGTAAACCTCGGATCCCGATCAGATATAATAGAAAGTGGTACTCCATGAAATATTACCACTTCCTTTACATATATCTTGGCAAGTTGATCAAGAGAGAAATATTTTCTAATAGCAATAAAGTGTTCTGAAGTTTTACGATGATCAACTACAACCCAGATAGCATTACAGCCTTTGGATGTTTTAGGAAGTCCAATGAAAAATTCCATAGTGATTTTTTTCCCAATTCCATTATGGTATGGGTAATAGTTGTAACATCCCCTTAGACTTCTGTCTCTCAACTTTAACTTTCTGACAAACCAATCATCAAGAGACATATTCAGCAACATCTCTTTTCATTCCATCCCACTAGAAGTACTCTTTTAGATCCCTATACATCTTCGTGCTTCCAGGGTGAATAGATAATGAAGAACTATGAGCCTCATCCAATATTTCCTTATTTAATTCTAGGATGGGAGGAACACAAACCCGATTCCAGAACCTTATTATTTCATCATAATAAATGTATAATTCAGGAAAATTTCTTACCTTCTTTTGTAGCTCTACATCTTCTTTTTGTGCCTCTTTAATCTTCAAATGTATAGATGGTTGAACATTCATTTGAGAAAGATAAGATTTTTCCCCTTCTATTATAATTCCAAGATCCATCCTTGTAAATCCATAAATATTGGGTCTTTTGTGATCCTCATCATTGATAAGCTAGCATGGTCTTGTCGACTTAATGCATCTTCCACCTAGACAGCTTTCCCATGGGGATAATGAATTGAGCAGTCGTAATCCTTAATTAGCTCCAACCATCTTCTTTGGTGAATATTCAACTCCTTTTTTGTGAAAATATACATTAAACTTTTATGATCAGTATAAATATCACACCTTTCACCATAAAGATAATTCCACCAAATCTTTAATGCAAAGATTACCACATCTAACTCCAAATCATGAGTTGGGTAATTTTTCTCATGGATTTTCAATTGTCGTGAGGCATAAACTATCACCATATCATTTTCCATGGGAACACACACTATCCTCTTCTTGGATGTTTCACTGTATATCACAAACCTTTCTTCACTACAAGGCATTGTGATCACATGTTCACTGGCTAACCTTCTTTTTAACTCCTTGAAATTCTCTTCACACTCCTCTATTCAAACGAACTTAACTCCTTTTCGAGTCAACCTGGTGAGTGGATTAGATAATAGTGAAAAATATTTCACAAAACGTCGATAATATCCTTCCAAACCAAGAAAACTTCGGATCTCAGTTACACTTGTTGGTCTCGACCATCTTTTGATAAACTCTGTTTTTGTTGGATCCATAGATATCCCCTCTTTTAAGATTATGTGACCCAAAAATGAAGCTTTTTTATGCCAAAATCCACACTTGGTAAATTTGGCATAAATCTTCTCCTTTCTTAGGGTCTTTAATGCAATTCTCAAGTGATATTTATGTTCTTACTTTCTCTTTGAATAGAAAAGAATATCGTCTATAAAGACTACCCCAAACTGATCAAGATAGTCTCTAAATACTCTATTCATTAGATCCATGAAGAGAGTTGGGGCGTTAGTAAGACCAAATGGCATCACTATAAATTCATAGTGTCCATACCTTGTACGGAAAGTCATCTTTGGTATATCCTCCCTTTTGACCCTTAATTAATGATACCCTAAATGAATATCAATCTTGGAAAAGTATTGAGCTCCACGTAGATTTTCAAATAAGTCATCAATGCATGGGAGAGGATATTTGTTCTTGATATTGATGTTGTTAAGTTATAGATAATCAATGCAGAGTCTCATTGATCCATCTTTCTTCATAACAAATAGAACACGTGCTCCCCAAGGTGATTCACTAGGGAATATGAATCCCTGATCAAGATTCTCTTGGAGTCTCTTCTTCAATTCCTACAACTCAATTTGGGCCATTCTATAAGGTACCTTTGAAATGGGAAAAACACCCGGTATGGGATCTATTGAAAACTCATCTTCATGATTTGGTGGAAGACCTAGAAATTCCTTGGGAAATACATCATCAAACTCTCGTACAATGGGAATATTCTTAATCATGAGTTTCTCTCCAACCATTTGAGATAAATAACCTCCATTTATTAGAATTAGGGCCCATAAGATGGAATAAATTCCCATTGGAAGGTTATGTTCATCCTTGCATCGATAGATGATCATAGATTGATCAGGGATATGAAATGTGACTTCCCTTGTTTGGAAATTAATATGAGCACCATATAAAGAAAGTCAATCCATGCCAAGAATCACATCAAATTCCACTATAGGAAAGATCACATTATTTTCAAGAAGCACTTTCCCACAAACTTCAATTGGAGAAGAATTGTAAACTTTTGATTCGACTTTTATTCCATTAGGAGTTCTCAAAGCTAACTCAACAGCTAATCGTTGTGGTAGTATGGCGATATCCTTAGAAAATTCTTCAGAAATAAAAGAGTGGGTGGATCTAGAATCAAATAAAACATTTTCTACTTTATAGTGGATGGTAAGTGTACCTTTCACCACTTCGTTATCATACTCCACATCACCGATAGAAATTTCATGTGACATTCCTTTTTCTTTGGCCTTAAGAGTTTGTTGATGTCGATCATCATCAACAACCGTTGGATTAGGGTATTTATTGGTATAATGCCCCATTTCCTTGATCTTGTAACATTGAAGTGTAGGAGGTGCATTATGAGTAGCCTTTTATTTGTTTGCATCACTAGACATCGTTTTCCCATCACTACGGCATTCAAATGCCCGATGACCTTATTTTCCACACTTAAAACATTTACTTGTCCCTTTAAGGCAATTCCCTCCATGTTTCTTTCCACACTTTGAGCATAAGGGAAAACTCATATTTTTTTCTGTATGGCCTTTAGATTTTCCTTTGAATTCCATTTTCCTCTTCTTATCAAGCCCACATGACTGATGGGTTAATCTAATCTCTGTCTCAACCTTGAGAGCACATCGAACAATTTCTTCATAGATATTGAAGTCCCTTATGGCTAACATCGTTCGAAGACTTGGTTTTAAGCCACTAAAGAATCGATCGATCTTACTCTCAGGTTGGATAATAATTCTGGAAGCGTACCTTACAGGTCTTGTAAAATTTGCTTCGTAGGTACCAACCGATTCATCATCCCTTTTCTTTAGTTCAAGAAACTCATTCTCCATATTTTTTTGAAGAATAAGAGGGATGTACTTATTGAAAAATAAGTTCTTGAACTCATCCCATTCCATGGACTCAATATCATCCCTTTGCCTAGTATTCTTGACAAGATTCCACCATTGATCGGCTTCACCTTCCAAACGATAAACTACTAAGATGACTTTATCATATTCAGAACATTTAAGGACTGAAAATATATTTTCAGTGGTACTAATCCATTGTTCAGCCACTAATGGATCAAAAGACCCTCTGAATGAAGGTGGACGCAACCTCATGAAGGATTCAATAGAATGTTGCTCCCTCCTTTTCTTGTTTGGAAGTCCTGTATGATTCATAGCTTGAGAGAGTTGTGTGAGCATGGCTACAAAATTTTTCATTACAGCTCCCATAATGTTTGGTTGCTCAGGGGGACAATCATTTCATTTCCCATCGCATTACGCATTAACTCGGTTCCTTCGGGTTCCATCCATTGATTAAAACCAAGAAACATAGTGTGAGAAACACTAATCACAACAGGAAAACAAAATAATCAAGAATAAAATTTCACATTTTAGGTCTTATCATAGGTTATTTATGGCCATTTCAAAAATACTAATATTGTGTTCTAGGATTAGACATATCCTTAGGGTTCTCACTAAGGCTTTCACATCCTAGTTTCCAAAGGTTGACTATACCTTTCCTCTGATACCAACTATAACGAACCATAATTTACATGCATTGTTATTACTTCAAAATTCAAGCATAATTATTACAACGTATAACAAAACCATGAAAGGACCGTAGAGGTATAGTGTCTTTAGAAATAGGGAAACATAAACAACTGGTTCATAAATCATCTACATTGTCTCCCACTTATTTCATCATATCTAGAGTCCCTTTTGGCATATCCTACTTAATACCTTTCTTCCTGACCTGGGGAAAAGAAAACATACAAAATGGTGATCTCAAATGATCAGTAAGGGTAAAAGAAGGAAATATCAATCATATCATATTCATAAGAATATATCATTTTGAAAATCTTAACCTGCAAAAGAGATTATAATATCATGATATGGGATGAATCGTAGTAGTGAAATGTAATCCCAATAATCATAACATAAAACCTGAAACTCTGTTTCATACACACATAATCATAGAAAATCAGTTCATATTAGTCAAGACTAATTTCTAGGAACATCATAGTGGATAGAGTCTACTATCGAACCGAGTTCACTCCTCATTCCATTCATGTATCACTGAACCAGATTAACTTTCTGTTCCATCCATGTCAATCTCATGAGATATAAATCTTTACCCAATGCATTGGAAGGAGATATACGTCCCAACCATCTCATAATGAAACCATTATCATGTGTTCCACAAAATCATAAACCATAAATCAAAGCATAACCCATGTAATAGAATTGGATTCTATAACATAATCCATATAAGATAAAAGGACTTCATAAAAATAATTCCATCGTAACATAAGAAAATAAATGTAATAATAGGGATAGAAACAAAACCCTATATCAACATAGATGGAAAATAATTTTGATAAAACACTTGAACTTAGTTCTTGAGGAAAATATCCTTTCTTCTTCAAAAACATTTTCTATTCTCAACATGTCATGCAATTATAAAGTAAAAGAAGTTAATTTTAAATAAACTTGAAAACTTATAAAGGAAGATTTATGGAAATAATATTCTATGAAATTAATGGTAATGAAATACATCATATTAAATGGTAAAAATATATTCTATTTATACTTAAAAACAATTTAATATTGTTATTTAACCATAAAAATTATCTCGATGGAAAAAGCTGTTTTTAAGTAAAACTCAGCGTGTTTTTACTATTCATCAAAATAAGAACGTTGTTAGAAAAATATCAAAAATTTATCCAAAGTAAATTTTAATTTCCTAATTCAAAATAAGAAGTTTATTTTGTAAAATTGAACTTATAAACTTGTCAAAATTTATATTTAAAATGGGTGTGCCATCAAAAGGCGGTAAAACTGCTTTTTTTGAAAAATACTTATTTTATCCAAAAAATTGATTTTGTTTTCATATCTCATTCTAGAAAATGTGTAAGATGAATTATAATGATATAAAATTTAAAAATTCGGTTAATACTATTCATAATGGCTAGTTCATAATATTATAATAATATATCATTTTTTAGTGAAACTCGGTATTGCTTATAAAGAAAGCTATCGAAGAAGGTTGCTCTTGCGTGTAACGCCAGCCAAGCCAGTGTTGTGTGTAGTGAAAGATTACTTTGGTATTGAATATAACATAATACATAAAAAAATATTCCTCATAAAATCTTAGGGTGTTACACATGGTGATATGTGGAGGAATGTCATGTCTCCAACATCAAACTCTGGGTCTCATCCACAGTTGTCATCATAACTCTTTTGTCAACTCTGAGCAACTTTATTGTGTTGTTGGATGGTCTTATCTTTATCCACCATTTCTTTAAACATTTCTAGACTGAGGATTTTTCACTCCCCAACTTCATCTTAACATTTTGGTGTTTTATATCTCTTCCCAAAAAGGGCTTCATAAGGATCCATTTGAATGCTTGAGTGTAAATTTTTATTGCAAGAGAACTCAACCAGAGGAAGATATTTATCCCATTCTCCTTTGAAGTCCATTGAGAATTCTCTCAACATGTCCTCAAGTGTTTGGATAGTCCTCTCAGATTGGTCATCTGTTTGAGTTTGATAAGTCGTACCAAAGTTCAGATCGGTATTCAAAGCGTGTTGTAGACTCTTCCAAAACATAGTGGTGAATCTTGGATCTTGATAAGATACAATTGATAGTGGTACTCAATACATCCTTACCACTTATTTTATGTATATTTGTGCAAGTAAATCCAATGAGAAATACTATTGAATTGAAATGAAGTGTGATGTCTTTATAAGATGATCCACAACAACCCAGATAGCATTGTTTCCATTGGATGTCTACAGAAGTCTGGTGACAAAGGCCATGGTGGTGTTCTTCCATTTCTATGTTGGTATGGGTAATGGTTTCATCTCCCCCTTAGACTTATGCTTCCCATCCTTCACTTACTGATAAACTGGGCACTTTTATGTATACTCTACCATCTCCTTCTTCATGTTATTCCACCAATAATTCTATCGTAGATCTCTATAAATCTTTGTTTTTTCAGGTTGAATGGAGAAATTCAATCTATTTTCATCATCCAAAATTTCATTCTTTAAATTTGGATTTTATGAAACACATAGTCTTGACCCAAATCACAAAACTCCTTCTTCATTAACATTGAACTCTGAGGATTTCCCTTTTTTGATAGTTTCCATTTTCTTCTAAATTCCCACATCATCCTTTTGATGATCATTCAGCCTTTACAAAAGTGACAATTGAGAAATTATTTGTGAAAGTATTGATGGTGTTTCCATATTTATGATTCTTATTTCCAACATAATCAAATCTAATAATATTGGATACTTTTAAATTATGATCAATGAAATAGTTTCTGAATCCTTTATACTTAGAGTGTCTTCCACTTTATTCGCTTTCCTCATATGGTAGTGAATTGACCAGACATTGTCAATGATCAGCTCTAACCATCCTTGTTGGAGCATGTTCAACTCTTTCTGTGTGAATATAAATGCGGCTTTTGTTATCTATATATATTTCACACTTCTCCTCAAAGAGATAATTTTACAAAAAAAATTAAAGCAAAGATTACTACAACCAACTCTATATCATGAGTTGGATAGTTTTTCTCGTGAACTTTTATCATCCTTGAAACATAGGCAATGACTTTTTCATTTTTCATCAACACACAGCCTAGGCCCTTCTTTGAAGCATCACTAAATACCAGAAAAAAGTTCTCCACTTGTTGGTAGTGTGAGAAAAGGTGCAGTGATAAGCCTCCTATTCAACTCCTTAAAGATATATTCATATTCATAATTCAAAACAAATTTGACCCCCTTCTAAGTTATCTTAGCAAGAGGGTTTGATAATCATGAGAAATATCTCACAAATTGGTGATAATATCCAGCTAACCCAAGGAATCTATGGATATCTGTCACCGATGTTGGCCTCAGCCATCCCTCAATTGCATTTGTCTTGGATGGATCCATAGATATCTCATTACTTTTGATTTCATGACCCAAGAATGATACCTACTTCAACCATAGCTCACACTTGTTATACTTTTCATAGAGCTTCACCTTTTTCAAGGCATTAGTATAGTTCTTAGATGCTCATCATACTCCTCCTAGTTTTTAGAGTAATTTAGAATATCATCTATAAAGACTACCAAGAATTTGTCAATATAATATCTAAATACTCTATTCATCAATTCCATGAATATTTCTGGAGAATTAGTAAGTCTAAAAGTCATTACTATGAATTCATAGTGCTCATACCTTGTACAAAAATTCATCTTGGAGATATCCTCATTCTTCACCCTTATATGGTAATATCTCGACCGCAGATACACCTTGGAGAAGTATTGTGCTCCATGTAGCTGATCAAACAATTTATCAATTCATTCTAGAGGATACTTGTTCTTTATTGTGATTTTTTTGTGCTCATGATAATCATTGCAAAGGTGCATTGATCCATCCTTCTTCTTGATGAAGAGGACTGGTGCACCCCAAAGTGAAGCTCTTTGGCGTATATACCCTTTATCCATATTCTATTGTAGTTTTTTCTTTAGCTCCTCAAGATCCAAAGCATCCATTATATGTGGAGTCTTGGATATTGGCAATGCCCCAAGTATAAAGTCAATCAATAATTCAATATCTATTCTAGGATGAAGACTAGAAAATTCCTTAGGAAACACGTCAGCGAATTCCCTCACAATAGGCATGTCTTCAAGAATGGTTCCATCATTATACTCGATCCTTTGAGCTAGATATTCATGCTCAAGGGTATTAATATATATCTTGTGATGATGTTTCTAAAGAAGATTCTTCCTCCTATATGAACTTATATAGAATTAGGGGTCGATTTTCCCAATGTAGAGTGATTTCCATCCTGTAGAAATTTATGTTGGCTCTATATAGGTAAATCCAATCCAAGCCAATAATTGCATCAAATTCTACTAGAAGGAGTATGAAAAGGATCTAAAGTAAGTTCAATCCAAAAATTGTGATAGGGTAGGAGTTATATTCATAGGATTCAATAATTTCCCCATTTTCCATTCTCACCAAAATCTCTACTTCCATGATTTGTAGTGGTGTTGGGATTGTTCTACTAATCTTTTGGGATCTAAAATAATGCATAGAACTAGAATAAAAAATTATGTTTAATATTATTGAATGAATAACTAGATTACCTTTCACCACTTCATTTTTAAGATTTGACTCAATGGTTGTGATGGAAAAAATATCTCTCTTGCTCCCTTGGAAGTTGTTGTTTGCCTTAGAAAACCATTGGATTATGGTACTGGTTGGAAAAGATCCCTATTTATTTTCAATTGTAAGAATGAACAATGTGTTGAGGATAGAACAAAGTGTTCCTCTCTTATACCATAATTGAGGGTTTTTCTTGTCACAATTAATGATTTAGAGGCCTTCTATTCCACACCTAAAGCAATTCCTCATCCCCTTCAAGCAATTTATACGGTTCTTCTATACACACCATTGTAAAGTGGGGTACAGGAATTTCTTAGCACCATTGGATTTATCAATCGGACCACCAGAATTAATGTACAATTTTGGATTCTTATCCCCATGATACCTTTGAGATTCACTTATCTCCATTTCAACTTTAAGGGTACATCATACAATTTCCTCATAGCTATCAAAGTCATGGATCGCAAGGGATTTCTTTATTCTAGGTTTTATCCTAATAAAGAAGTGGTCAACCTTGCATTCAAGGGTAACAACAAATCTAGAGGCATATCGTGAAGTCTTGTGAAGTTTTCCTTGTATGCTCTGATGGATTCATCTTATTTTATCTTGAGGAA
Source organism: Viscum album (assembly GCA_963277665.1). NCBI lineage: Eukaryota > Viridiplantae > Streptophyta > Magnoliopsida > Santalales > Viscaceae > Viscum > Viscum album. Next base: position 555,642,522 of record OY728122.1, on the reverse strand, counting down.
AAGGAAGTCACATAAAATTTTAAGTCGGAGGGTGTGAGGAAAATATTTGTCAAAAAACATTTTTTGGAAATCCTTTCATTCCAACACCTTGATATCTTCCTCATGATTCATATTTTTTATCAATGTCCACCATTGATAAGATTCACCCTACATATGATAAGAAACAAGAAGAACCTTCTCTTGTTTAGAACATTAAAGGATGGAGAAGATCTTCTCAATGAAGTTTATCCATTGTTCGGAAATTGAGGGATCATATGATCTATTGAAAGTAAGAGGCCTTAATCTCTTGATGCTCTCGATTGAATATTATTATTTATTATGGCGGGTTTTACATTCCTCTTGACCCATGTTTCTATTCAAAACATGATTTTAGTGGGAGAGTATCTTGATAAAGTATTTGATTCCCACTCCCATTAGATTCGGAATCTCATTAAAACATTCATCACATTGATCTTTACATCGGTTGTTAGCCAGAGTCCTCCTATTACCAGCCATTGTCAAGAATAAAAGTAAAGTAATAGGTAACACATAAAGGTTACTCCAATGAAAAAAAGGGATAAATTATAAATTACATATATTTCCTCTACTTGTGAATTTAATGGCATCAATATATGTTATTGTTGATCTACTTCCCATCATATATTCTTAGGGGAATTTTTTTATTACCCTAATAATGGTTCATACTAAGATTATGAATTTACCAAATCATATCCAATAGGACGGTCGAACCAATAGTTAATAAAGTCTCATTGTTTTGCACCAGTTCTTGTTCGATTCTAGCTCAAAGTGGTGTTTCTGGGTTTTACCCCTAGATACATTTGTTCCAGAGTCACCTCTAGTTGTTCGTATACAGACAGGGATGTATTTTCTTGATAAACCACTTACTTTATACTCACCAAAATTTATGGATATTTTTCTTATACTTTGTCACATCCCTAATTATTTCACTTGTATTTTATAATAATAATCCCAAAAACAACTAAACCTACCCTTTGATACCAACTATAAGAACCTTGGTCTTTATTACACACTTAGACATGGTTAATTACATAAACATGCACTTAAGACAACTCTATGGATAGATAGGTATAGTATCTTATGAAATTAATAACATTACATAACAACTTTAAAAATGAAATATGAAATCTTTATTTCAATCTTCTTTGACATTCCCAACTCAGTCCTTCATTTTTAGCACTGCATGGAATAACCTGAGGACATACATAAGAAAGAGGCGAGCTATAAATCCCAGAAATGGAGTAGACAAGGAATAAAATTAAGAATAAAATACATGTTAAGAAATAGGAATATCAATGGAGAATAATAGAAACATTAACATAAAATCATGATATTACATGATTATCACAACATCAAAATTTTGCAACGACATACAACATTATATTAGCATGAGCCAAGTTCATTGCACATGGATTGGATTGAGAAAAACCTCATCGAACATGACATAGTATGATTAAAACCTCATTTAACATGGATTATCATGATTAAACCCTCATATAACATGGTGTATCTTGATACTAAACATTACCCAATGCATTGTAACACTATTAGGGAACACCATTTATAAACATTTCATTTCATGCTTAAGTGTTCCACATGGATCATATAACATGGAATCATTCAACATAATAAGTTATTCCATAATTAAGTAATGTGGAATACATACATGTATTTACCATTAAATAATTTTATTTTCATAAATTTTAATACCATTGATAGAGAAATGGGTATGGTATTCACTACACAATGATTTTGGCTTGGAAAATCACGGTGCAATTTCAGCAGCATAACGACGTGACATAAGAAATCATAAAAATGGTTGATGAGAGATAAATGGGTATCTCATCATATGTACATTAAATTAAAATTAATTGGTTCATATATATACATGTCCCAACAAATTTAATTTGGATATATAAGGCGTAACATAATAAAGAAACTTGAAGAAAGAGGAGACATGGAAAAACTCTTACGAAATTTCAGAAAGGTAACGGGTGTACATGGGAGGGATTAATGAGAGAGAAAGAGGTATCTCATAATTAAAACATCAGTATGGAAGTATAGTGGAGGTAGTAAATCATACCCCAAAATTTGGAATTTAAAATAAGAGGGTATAACAACAACAAAAACTTGGAAAAAAATGACAAAGGAAGAAATTCTTTACTTGAGTGTGTGACTTCAGGAGCTTGAGGTGGGGCTTCATGAGATATTGGGGCACCTTGGGAGGATTTTAGAGAGATTATGGAATATTAGGAACTTGATAAAATGATTTTTTTTATTGATTATAAGTGTGATCTTGGGTTTTCTTATATAGAAAATGAGAGGGGATTTCTTTAATATTTCAAAAACATAGGTTTTTGAATCTATATAATTAAATATTCACAACCACAAACCTTCCCATGGTTTATGCCCATGATTTTTTCCAAATGGGAGTGTAAAAAATTATTTTATAATTCCAAAGTCTAACTTATTAAAATATTAGGCTTTCTAATGTGGATTTGAGTCACACTCTCAAGGAAATCATTTTAAAATGTTAAAATACTTTACAAGTCTTGGAGGGTCCACTAAGGCATTATAAAACTTATCAAGAAAATATATAATCACATTATTTTAAAGTTAAAAAATATATTGGCCTAATATCCCTTTTATAGTATTTTATGTCATCACTATTGGCCCATTATGATGTCATAAAACACATTATATATTTATATGATATTTAATTTTTACACAAAAATTTGATTTTCTTAGAAAATTATGAAACATACACCATTGGATAATTCCCAAATCTGGATTCCAAAAATAATATTCATTTTATCTAAATAATTTTCAATATATTTTAATTTTCACATTTAAAATAAAATCCATAATTTTTTAAAATTGACGAGTTTTGACAAAAACAGTGTTCAAACCTTAATAAAAGTAACATCTGACTTCATAAAAAATTATATGATCATTTATATTTACTAAAAAATATATAATAATAAAATATTATAAAAATATTACTTATTAAAAAATAATTAATTTATCAAAATAAATCATTTAATTAAAATACAATTTCAGTTTTATCGTATGAAAATATAATTCTTATCAAACTAAATACTTAATCGTTTATAGAGTAAAAAAATAAGGAATAAATATAATGATCACTTATAACTAAAAGGAGTGTTATTATAACACTATTATAATAAAAATATTAATAAAACCAATGTTTAATATAATAATTTATATATTTCTAAAAATTATCATTTTACCTAAAAAATCAATTCATTATATTTATAAGAAAAAAATATTCTCATAAAGGAATTGATGGAATACAAATTTTATTTATAAAAAGGGATTAAAAAATAAGTAACTATTTCCTTATTACATAACCCCTTATAACAACCGCATAAGACCTAAGGTTAAGGTGTGCGATGGTGACAGACTCTTGGGCGGCTTGGATAACATCACCCAAGTGGTAATCTCTCTTAACTTGACCTTCTCTCAGAGTAGATTCCATTCAAGATTAATGTATTGAAGCTTGGATTGGGCTTGGTCATGAGCGAATCCCAGTGATGCTACACCCTTTCTAAGTTCCGACAAATTATCTTCGTATGGCACGAGTCTACTGGATGAAGTCATCCTCTCCTTTGTATGTGTCCAAAAAATTCTTTTTCAAAATATTAAATTTATATCAATCGTTTAATCACTTTTCAATGGCTATAATATCAAAAGTAATGATATATAATGGTCATTTAAACCCAATAATAATAATAATAAATAGTTCATGTGTTTTCTGTATCCATAATATATTTAATTAAATAAAAGAAAGGGAAATTTTCTTCGTGATTGTTTGGGTCGTTACATGAATCTCCTCTTGGAGAGCCTCTTCGAAATGAGAGATTTTTGAATATTATTATGAATTGGGATCCAACACATGATATAATTAAATTAGGGAAAAAACTTTGTAATGTTATAAATATAGCACTTGAAGGACATAGTGGTATTAAATGGGGACAATAAGGGACTTTTTTAAGTGTTAAGGGGTGAAATTTTTGTTAATACTCATTCCATAACATAAAAGGAATTCCATTTACATAGAAAGTGGATAAAAATTTGAAATATATTGAAGATAAGATAAGTTTATGTTGATAAATCCATAATACACTAATTTATAACTATATCTTATGATATTTTTTGACTTTATCCCATAATTTAACCATTTTACCTCATTTTAGCCTTTAATAAGATGCCTAACGTTTTCCTTGAAAACTAATTTCTATGCCCAAAAATAAAATTTTCCCAATTTATTAATTTTTATAAGATGATTAAAAATATGAAATCAAAATTATTTTTTCAATTTTTATATCTGAAAAAAAAATAATTTTAATATAAGTATGCATAACACCTAAAAATATTGTTTAGAAAAATGTATTTATAATAATAAAAATAAATTCATACTACATACCAAATTATAACCATTAGATGACTAGAAATTATATATATATATATAATTTCACTAAACATAATAATAAAAATATAGGGAAATTTTATTTTAAATAAACCAAAATATAATATATAATAAAAACAATATTTTCAAAAAAACATTTTCGTTTTCACTTGAATAATTAAATTAGTATTCATTATATTTTCTTAATTAGTTTATATATTTTCCTAATTTATTTTATTAATCAATCATTTAATTTTTCCAATAAATTTTAATGATATAATTCTTAATAAATAATAAATTCACAAAAAATATGTTATTCATAAAAATAGTTTCTCTAAATTCAATGTTATTTTCCTAAGAGACTTTAAAATTTTTATGGTATGAAAAATTCATGTTTTTTTTTCTAATTATGTTTCAATTAACTATATTAAAATTTATTTCATTTTGAATTTTTATAAATCATTATTTAGTTTGGTTCATTTTTTTGTGTTTCACAAGCTATAAAATATAAAATATTTACTTAAAATGATGTACATACAAAAAACAAGGGGTGTTACAATTATTGAATATCATCTTCCCTATCACGTATGGGATAGTAAAGGTTCCTAGATCTTGGAATTTTAAAAGTAATGTTGGTTTGACAAAGGTATATACATTCCTACCTCAATTTACCCTTTCATCTTCATGTATCCTTACCCTCTTAACACATAGTTCATTAATAAATTTTACATGTCTGGGAATTTAGTTGATTTCATCAAATAGAAGGATATTGATCTCCACATTTTGTTAATGTATAAATCCCCTCATTATTTGACTATTTTTTATTATCTCTCTTTGGTTGAACTATTCTTATAGGTAATGAAACTAATGATTAAGGAAAATAATTAATCTTACCTTTTCAATTTTCATCCTTCACTGGTTGTGACTCAATATGTGCCTCTATAGGGTCTTATTAATCCTTAATTTGTTTTGTTTCATCTTTAGATTATGGTGGAAACTCATCATTTCCATGTACTTCTTTGTCACTTCTCAATAAAATAGAACATAAATTTTACTTTGGGTTAGGAACTGGTTGATCTAGGACTTACCTAAAGTCTTGGATTACTAACGTATTCAAAGTATTATGAATTTGTCTAAATAGAGTTTTTAATTCCCTAAGCTCCAAAGTATGGTATTTATAAGTTGTATTGTTGACTACCTTGGTACTTCACTAACTATCTTATATAATCATTTATGGATGGATCTGTATCCGATGTGACTATTGATTTCTATCTCTATACTATTTTTTTGAATAATACTTGAAACCAATATTTTTCACAGGTTTTTGTAAATTTATTTTGTGATTGGTATCCAAGTACTTTGTATCTTTCACTTTAAGGAAACAGTCTATGTAATCCTCAATATACTTGAAAACTTGGTATACCCACAAGGATTTCTATAGTGATACAATTACATAATTAAATGCTAAATTTCTCAAAAGAAATGTTATTTTCTCAATTTCATATTATTTAATGGGTTGTTATAACTTTGTAACTCATGATAACCTCTTGTCATAGTCCTAATACCAAATTTTTGTGAGTGATAAGAAATAATCTCAATGAATTCCATATCCATGGTTAGAGATTTATTTAAGATATGTTTTCATGGATAATCATATAATATCTTTGATCCACTATCTAAAATTCCATGGTTGTATAAAACTAAGAAATTATTCTCTTTTAAGATTTGATGTGGGAAGTTAGAACACAACTTATTGAAAATATCTCAATACTCATAAATAGTTTCTCGTCTATCTTTACTTATTTCATAGATTTATTTCATTGATTTTTTTACTTGATGTTGGGATGAACTTCTAGATTAATTATCCAAAGTGATCATCCCAAAAAATAACTTCACCTGGTTATAAATTATATATCCCATCCGTATTTTTACCTTAAAAAGATTCTATAAATTCATTTCACTATATTTAATATTTTCTAGCACTTCCTAGATGGAAGTTAATCCACTAAATGATAAGAATTTTACATTCTTGTTGGGTTATTCACCTACTAAACAGTCTCACTTTGGTAAGAGATGGATTACACCATGGTTAAACACAAAATCTACTTGATTTTTATGTATCACCATATAGATATATATATATATATAATTAAAATTCAGTCATCAAAAATTTATAAGTGTTCTATTAAGATATATTAATTTCTATTCCATATTATCACTATTAAATGAAGCTATATAAGAATATGATGATGTGGATTAATAATCAATTGATAGAAAATTATCAAACTTTTGATCCAAGGGTTCTTTGATCCTAAGATTCCTTTCTATTTCCAAAACATTCTATCAGCCTATGGATCAAAAGAAAATATAATATTGATTCTAGACCTATCTAATCCTTAAAAACATATCAAATAAGAAAATAAATTAGAATAGTGAATATTTTTTACTTCCTCAGGAATGTAGATAATTTATTTGATGAAATAGTTGTAATATGGTCAACAAAATCAAATTTGAAACAAAAAAAAATGAAATATATTAGTGTGACTCAACCTATCTCATGAAGAGGAATCTATCCTCAATGTTCCCTTTCTATGTGGGGGGATTCATAATATAGTGAAAAATAAAGAAAACTGTGTTATAAATTTTTATAAATAAAGAAGTGTTTTATATAAAAATAGGTACAATACCTTTATAATGAATATTACCTCAAACATACCCACAAAATCATAATTCTCTTAATTAATCACTCTCATTTACTCACTAATTTGAAAATATCTCAACCAATTTTTCTCCCTTAGTGTGCTTGGCCGATGTTGAAACATTAAATAATCACTTATAATTCTACTAGTATCTTTAAAATTTTTTTGAAGATCCTTTATCACTCCCCAATCTACCTTACCACACTCCACAATTTGATAGATAAGGAATATTTATGGTTTCTATAATAAAATAAATGAAAGAAGAGTAAAATTGAATAAACATGCAAGAAAATGATAATACACAACCACTTAATGTAATAACACATTAAATATTTATATTTAAAAAGAGAAAAATAAATTATTACTGTTCAATTTAGTAGTTTGAGAGGGATGGTAGAAATCCTCTTATCTAGGACACAAGGAGACTATAATTACATCGCTATATAGGATACTTTAGATATACAAACTATGAATCACAAAATGTACAAACAATATCTCCCACTCCCTTTTTTTAGAAAAAAATAAATAAATTTTCTTGAAAAAGAACCTTGATTCAGATATGTTCCTTCATAGGGTTTTAGTTTGAGTGACTAAGGTGATTCTATGATCCCAAAAAATCCATCTCTCTTTCACTCTGTCTCTCCCCCTCTATCTTTATCTCTTTCTATCCATATTTAATCACCTGGAACCTATATGTTCATTATATAATTTTTTAATTATATGAGGTATATGGAATGGAATATTCTCATGGTACCTTAATTCCTTTCCAATGCTTCACATAGAATTTTCCTTTGTCAACATATTCAAAAGGATATATTGACCATTATCACATATTTCATGAGTGAAGAAATATAATATTTGTGATGATTTTAAGGATTTTCAACAATACAAGTTTTCAATGGAGGAAAAAGTATTAAAAAAATTTATTAATAGGGAATCATAGAATCCCAACAACATTTTGACAATAGTATCATGTGATCTCTTAAAAAATATTTATTTCACCCTTTGAATTCCCGAATTCAATTGATTCTCACTGGAAGATTTGATTTATTATTACATATAACATTAAATAATATTCAATAAGGTAAAGGCATGGTGATATAATATGAATGAAGGAATATAGTTTTATTTTAATGATACGTGGGTGGCTAAGTCATTATTGGTTATTCTAATACTGTATTATAATTTAATATAATAAAGGCCCCAATTAATCAGATGCAAAAACTTGGCTAAGTAGGTAATAATTTTACAAAATCCACCACATTTGATGATTATTAGATACCTCTTATGCTGACCAAATTATCATTATATGAGATCCATTATGACTTAATATGATATTAGGTACAAACATCACATTTTATGATGATGCAACACTTTGAGACCTGGGAAATTCATCTCATAGGGCCTTTAAAATATGTGATTTAATCACACATGAGCTCCGGATTCCATAGTTTTTTCTCACATGGAGTTAAAAATTATATATCTATACATACCTAATGTAACCATCATAATCCCATAGCTAATCATATGTGAGTAACTTCCCATAGATTTATTCACATCAATTCTTGATTTAATTCCTAATAGGAAACCATCTAACTAATTCAAACTAACATGAAACATAGTTATTGCAATTTATCATACACAAGTCACTTTTCCAAAAAAATAATTCTTAATTGGATCCATAAAAACTAATTTTAATCTCCTGAATTTGTTGAAAATTCTAAATTAATCATCCATAGGATTGGTATTATTCATCAACAACTCACTTGGCCAAATTTCTCGCATGTGGTCATCAAAATTAAATAGAGTTAATGTAGACTATGTTTGAAGTAATTTCAAATTTTAATTAATCCCATAAAAACATTAGGATTAAGCCTTTGGAAAATAAATTTCAAAATACATGTATATATAAGAATCAATCCATTTGATAAGAATTAATGAAAAATAGGGGAAACTCTCAAAAATTCTGAAACCGAAATTGAAAAATTATTGGTTTATCAGTCGGTAGCTGGATATATAAATATATATATATAAATATATAAATATATATATATACATATGTATATATGTAGATATGTATATATGTATATATTTATATATATATATATATATATTGGGGCTCTATGAGACACATAGTTTTCTTGTGTGTGTGTGTGTCTATTGAATAGTGGGAAACATTTCTTATTACATTTTACCCTATATGTTATAGTTCTACCTATTATATGTGATTCTGAGTATTCATATATCATTATACTAGAATTCCACTATATTGAACACCTATTCAGATCCTATAGGATATAGACAAGCTCGACCCACTAATTATTTTGTTATATCCCTCAGATTTACATGTATCCCCTCTTGATTAGTTATTCTAGGAGAGTCTATAACAACCCCACCTAGACCCATTACCTGGATAAGATCAAATTTATACTAATGTTTGATACAACCCCAATACAAAAAAAGCTAGCAGTAAATTCCTAGGGATTCACCAAATCATTAGGGGATTATTTTACCTTACATACTAGATGACCAGAAATATATAAACTATAATTTTATAATATAAATATGATGTATGATAAAACAAACAATACTCACAAACATGAAATAATAAAAATCAGAGTTGAGAACCCAAATAATAAAACTGGATATTTATATAATACTTGAGTACAAAAAAACATACACTAATGTTCCAAATATTTCAATACTCAGATATCTATCCCACGACCATCCCTAAGCTCTACTATCCACCGACTATGTCCACAAAATCATGGTGATCACCTAGAAAAGTAAGAGCTATTCCTATTACCTATATCATGAAGAAAAAAATCTATATATTCATGAAGATTTATATATTGTGAGGGGAGTATACAAACTAGTATAAAGTCCATCAATGTCTTCCTACACACCCCATAGGACAAGATCAAGTTGTCTCATAAAATATATAAATGGGTGAGAAACATGAAAAACTAGTTAATAAGATACAGATATACATAAAGTGGTGTAAATAACCCATTCCATAATTCATTCACATACCATAAACATAGACACTGATGAAATGCACAAAACATTCCCTTCTGGGTTCTATATCATGAACCAAATTCATTACCCCTCCATGTAGGAGTCTGGAAAAGAACACAACTCATGATCAAAAAACACATTTCCTTGGACCCAAGTCGTCTTTTGGTGATCCAATATAGTATTCCCCAATTTTGGCATGTTAAACATTTGTAATCCAATAAGGCCCCATCAATATGAATCATGAACACACACCAACACCTTCATATAAGAATTTTACAAACACCAAAAACTATTATTTTAAAAACGATAAAAATAGTTTGGTATTTTCTCAAACACATATTGGGTATCACACACAAATATTATTTTCAAAACATAATACCTGAAATATAAAACATCTAAGAGGTTTTATCCTAAGATTTCCATAAATAAGAAAAAAAATTCCACCATTAGAAACCAAAATCCATCATGTTCTACATAAAATTATACTAATATAGAATCCACTTGAATAATCCCAGCACATAATAAAGAACCATTCCACAGAATTTTAGATCCATAATTTCCCAACATTCATAAGATGTATTACAACCAATGACACATAAGAATCATACCATGTCCATATATTTGAGAATTTATGACCTGGAATAAGGTTTTTTTCAATAATGAATGAGAAGATAAGAGATGGTAAGAAGTTTTCGAAGCCTTGCCTTAAATTTCTTGGTCAAATTCACCAAGATTCCAAAAATAGTGGATTTAGAAGTAATAGAACCACCAATTTTTTACCAAGAAAGATCTATATATCGATATTAATATTAAAGATATGAAAAAAATAATGTTTTAGGGATGACATTGGTATAAAAATATGTTTTTCAGACCCCCTTAAAATCACACCTGATTATCCTTCACATTTGGGTAAATTGTGTGCCAATCATAGGAATGATTTGTCTAAAAATTTACAGGGCTATATGGTATGGTTACATGTTTTACTAGACCATTCACCCAAACCATGTGCCTACCCTTTAGAGAAAATCAAAGCCACATTGTTTGGCACACATTATAATGAAACTATACACTAACCATGTTCTTGTACCTGGACACCCATTTTACTCATTACATTTACTTAGGAAGACTATATGGTTTCCCCTAGTCATGCACAAATAGTGTTCCCATCAGAATCTTGAAAAAGAATTCATATATCCATACAGTACCTCAAAAATTTGAATTTAAAAAATTGATAAATTAAAAATAAATTTCAAAATAGAAATATACCTCAAACTAGAGGTTTTATATTCTACTAAACATTGTAATTTCAATCCTCGAAATGATGAATGTTAGAGGTGTCCTATAATATATCAAGATACTACTCTAATATATTATTATCACATTCAAAAGTATATTTCTTCATACAACAATGCTTCCATAATACCTATACCAAAGAGATATTTCAAACTCTCACAATTCTTTCATACCTATCAAAGATATGAATCATGGTCTGATTAAATATAGCTTCCAAATCAAGAGAAACATCATCCCAAAAAAACACATGTGGGGGGTTTGGATGGTGTATATTCAATAGAGATATGTAGAAAACATCTTGAAATTGACTCAATATTTGTAGTAAATCTATCTGATAAAAGATTTCATCGATATGATGAAGCATCAAAAATTGTCTAAAATACCGAGGATATAATTTCCCTTTCCTCCCCAAACTATGGTTCCCTAACCATGGATGTAACGACCTGAATTTTTTTTTTGGAGTAAATTTTGTTCCCTAGTTTTTTTGGGTTATTTTATTTTTCATTTAATAAAATGAGTATAATTAAAATTATACCATTGGGTTTCAACTGTTATATGGTCGTTGGTCAATATGACTGTTGGAAACTAAATGTTACAATTATTTTCTATAAATATATGTGATATTGATTAATTAATATAGAAAGAAGATTTGATGGCCCCATCCAGTAGTCTCGGGCCGATCGAATCCCATCTAACGGAACTCGGGAAAGAGGTAGCACCTTTGGGCTTTACTCTGGACCAAACCCAAGTCGAACTTCATCATCTGGAATGGAATCTCCTTCACGAGAAGTTCAAGCTGATAGAAATCACTACTCGGGCAATGTTTTCTGAGCCGCCCCAAGATTCTATCACCCTATAACACCTTACTCTTAGGTCCTTTGCTGGTGTTATAAGGGGCTATCTAACGACATCGTAACTGCCTTGTGTAATCCTTTGATTTAAATAAAAATTGTGATTTATTCTTATGGTGAAGTTTGTGAATATCAAGTGTCTAGATAAATATAGGATTTATATTATTGATGAATTTTGGAAAAAGAAAATTTTAAAATATTTATGTAAACCATAAATAATTAAACATGTGTAATGATTTTCAGAAAACGGTCTTCTACAGTTGTGTTCAGTATGAAATTTAGATTTTAATATGATCAACTTAATTTTTGATGAATAGTAAATTATAAATAGTGATTTTACGCTTAGGATTAGTAATGTGACCAAATGGATTAGTAATCTCACTTAAAGAAAGTATTAATACAATTTAGGCATCTTGATTAAGTAATATGATTCAATAAAATATGTAAATAATTATTTCAGAAATTATTAGTCAAGTATTAGTTTTTTCAGGTGAATAGTGTTTTTTAATTAAAAATTAAATTAAAATTATTTAGAAAATTATTTTTATAAAATGGTGTTTATTTTTGAATTCAGAGCATTGATATTAGGTTATGGTTATTTTTGGGGATTGTTCTGAAAAAATGAATTTTTGATGAATAGTGAAAATACAGTTTTTAGTTTTGAGTGTTTAATGACATCATTAAGGATGTAATCATTATGAAATAATTCTGGTAGACTTTTGAATAGTAAGATAAGGTATGATTTTTTCCAAGTGTCCAATACCATGGGTAAATACCATGTGCAAGCCCGTAGTTTTTTCAATACCACCGATGAGATGTCCCTTGGAAATTAATGCTTTGTCCCCTCACTTCTCCTATAAATACCATGACTTTCCCTCATTCATTTCGTTTCCAAATCCTCCGAAACGAATTTATGGTCTCTTTATCTCATAAGGAGTCCTACCAAGGTGCCTCAAACCCCTCAAGGTCCCTACCTTCTAGTTTTAAGAGTTACCTTTTAAAGTAAGGGATCTTACCTCTCTCTTTCTGTTCAAGTACTCTCTCTTATGCCATTTCTTTTATGCTCCATGTTCTTATTTTGGAGGATGTTATTTTATATTAATATTAATTTAATTTTTATGTTCATATAATTAGAGACTCCATTTTACTCTAATCATTTCATTTTCTTAATTTTTAAGTGGCGTTGTTAGGCTGCCAAATTTTCGTAAGGGATTCTTTCACCTTTCTCATTTTGAATGTTCTATTTTCATGTCAAGTCTTTCAAGTTACTTTTTCTTATGTTATGGTATAATATCTATATCCATAATACTTTCCTTTTATTTTCATATTATGAGTTACCCTATTTTATCTCATAAATTCATTTTTTAGAAGTTTTAAGTGACGCCGTTAGGATGCCGAATTTTCATAAGAGAAATATTATTTTTTGTCTTCCTTTAATGTTTTTAATTTCATATGGTTTGTAATTATAATTTAATTACCATGTTCTTATATCCTTTATATTCTGTCCCTCTACTGTTTTATGGATCATTTATGAGTGGGTGACCATGACCCCTCTCTTTTCAATGTTTTCTAAAACCCTGCAACATAGTCGTTATGCTGCTGAATTTTCATCTCAAAATGTATCTCTCTTTTTGTCAAATTATTTTATTTTAATAAGTGGATACTAAAAGATCATTATTATACAGGGGTATTCAAATATATATCAAAATTTTCTATTTTAAATTCTGGGATTTACATATATTAAACCCTCTTTCTTTTTCTGTGGGATTAAAGTGACATAAAGATCATGTCTTAAAAGCAGTTTTTAAAACATTATGATTATGAAATAAAACCCATTTTTTATGCTATATGGGTAATTTATGAAATTTTTGATGATTATAAATGTGGATAACATGATAATAAAAAAATTAAGGGTGCTCCCTCATAGCACTCCAATTCATTGGGTAAAGACTTAATCTCCAGAGATGACAATTTTCACGATACCTTGGTGAATAACCTTGATAATATTTTTTAATGGAACCTTAGGGATGGACCTTGGTGAAACAAAAATTATTATCTAAGTTAAATGTTGTAGCCACATATTCAAGTTATGAAACACTTTATTTTTATTATGATATGCCTCATGATTTCTTTCTCATGCCATAACGTTCTTTTTCATGACTTTGTTGATGTATCTCAAGTTCACATGTAAAATGTTTACCTTGTTTCCTTTACTGGGCCTTCTTCTCACCCTTTCCTTTGATGTATGTTCCCAGGTTATGAGATGTTGTAATGAACATAGGATGAACAAATTAATAATCCTTTAAAGTGTTTAAGAAGAATTTTTTTATGTTGTCGTGTATTAAGTTCCAAGTTTCCAAGACACTAAACCTTAAAGATCCTCGGTTTTGTATAATGTAATGAAAGTTTATGTGATAAAAAGGCAGGATGTTATAGTTGGTATCAAATTATAGTTTAGTTATTTATTTAAATTATGATTTGAAAACATTGCAAGGATTCTTAATGAAAATATTAAATATAGGAAAACATCCTGGTATTTTGGTGAAGTATTGACTAAGTGGTTTCCAAACAAATAAATCCCCGTCGGGATACGAACAAGTAGAGGTGGCTCTGGAACAGATATACCTAGGAGTGAAAACTATTACAAGGTTTTTCGGGCTTGACCTGGGGTATCCTAGTGCACGACAATGGGCCTTGCTTCACTCTTGGTTTGACACTCCCAGGGGATATGCTTTGGTAAATTCATAAGCTTAGTATGAACCATTATTGAAGGAACAAAGATAAAATAAAATAAATATTCACATAAGAATATATGATCACGGATAACATAGATTGGAACCTAGGGGATCAAAAGTTAGTATATTCTTTTCTTCTACAAGTTTATCCTTCTATGATTAAAGTTTCCTTTTCATGATTATTTGCTAAGTATTTAAGACCCATAATTATACTTTAATTTCGTAGTTAATGGCGGGAAATAGAAGAACATGTACCAACAACCAATGTGATAGGAAATGTGATGATTGTCCTATTAATATGATAGAGACGACGAGAGATCAAGTTGAACATATTTTGATTATGTAAAACCAGCTATCAAAAATCACAATTAATAATTGGTACCTAGTTGAATGCCCAAATTCATCCAGGAAGAGGAATATGAAGTCTCAAGGATGTTCATATGATAAAGGTGATAAGGGAAAGAAGACCCAATTTCTTTTGTGAAAAAGGTGTGGAAAGAGGCACCAAGGAAAATGTTACAAAGGAACTAGGAGGTTCTTTAAGTGTGGGATGATAGGGCATAAAGTATCCAATTGCTTTAAAAAATTGGATAATGTGATTAATGGAGATAAGTTTCAATCTAATGTACCTTATACTATTCAATGTTGTAAATATTGAGAAGTTGGACATTATCCAAGGAAATTCTCTCTTGGAAGGGATGAGAAGCATGATGAGAATCAACAGTCTTCAACAACATGGGAACAATGCAAGTCATATGCTGAGATGGATCATGATGACTGAAGTACATGTAACTTCTTCGCAATAATTGTCTATGTCATGTTGTATTTTTAGTTCATGCTCTATGAGCATATCGTTAATGTTTTATAAGGACATCAAGTCACTACCTAAGATGGTTTTATATCATTAAGGAAAACATATATTGTTATGTATCACATGTTGATGTCGTGAAGTTTTTCTTCTTGAAAAAAATGATTAGGGGATTAAAAGATGAATATTATTTTGGAAGATGTTCACTAATTTGGGAACCATATATGATCAAGGTAAATATATTACTACGGTATTTTCTTTGATAAGTAAAGGTTGACTTATATTTTGAAGAATAGATGAATTTAAGGTGAACTTATGGTAATTTGGGTTACTTATGGAAATAAAGAACCTATCTTGGGGAAAATGTGATTAGGTTAGATACTTTTGTTATAAGACGTTAAGAGTGGTTGATGTAGTTTGGAGACAAACAATAAAGTTTATCTTGGAAGACTATGTTATTAAATCCTTCTGATTTTTCGGTTCCAATCTTAGTTTCGATTATTCTGAAGAATTTTAAGGATGATTGTGTATTAAATGGTCTTTTTGGAACTTTGGGTACTTTTGTTTAATTTTGGAGATTAATAGTCATATTTATTTTTATAAAGGATTATTATTTTTGGGTATTATTTGATCTCGTACTAACCATTTTAGATTTAGTTGATGAATAAAGACAAGGGAAAAATATAGTTATTCTTTTGTGGATTATTTGATTATATAGAAGATGATTCTTGTGCTTTTGATGAGACTGGGTCCTTTTGAATGCTCATTGTTTAGAGAAAAGATTAGTCTTGGTGGAAGCTTATTAAGGTATGGAACTCTACTTGAAGGTAAGTATATTTTCTTATGTTTTTATTCTATGTATTAAATGAGTTCCTCAAAATTATAAAAAGGAACGTAAAAAAATGTTATTGGATTATGTTTCCTACTAGTTAATCAAAGACCATTTAACACATCTTAAGTTTGTGATATTCTTGTGGTTAATTTTCTCCTAATCATGTTTTCTATCAATCTCCATTAGAACTTTACCCTTTTTTCTCTTCTATATCAATGTTTTAATACATGGGATCCTAGTATAGGTTAACTCAGGAGACCTTTTTACTTCCCTCTCTTTCATTTTATGTAATAGTTTTACTGACTCTTTTTCAGATGTGGTACTTTCAACAAAATTTCTAATCCCAATTTTAAAATTGCGAGGATGGAATTTCTTAAGGGGGGAAGATTGTAACATCCCGAAAAAAAATTTTTTGAGTAAATTTTTTTCCCTAACTTTTTTGGGTTATTTTATTTTTCATTTAATAAAATGAGTATAATTAAAATGAGATGGTTGGGTTTCAACTATTATATGATCAGTGGTCAATATGACCGTTGGAAACTAAATGTTATAATTATTTTCTATAATTACAAGTGATCTTGATTAATTAATATAGAAAGAAGATTGGATGGCCCCATCCAGTAGTCTCGTGCACATCGAAGCCCATCTGACGGAACATGGGAAGGAGGTAGCACCTTTGGCTTTTCTCTGGACCAAACCCAAGCCGAATTTCATCGTGTGAAGCTGGAACAGAATCTCCTTTGAGAGAAATTCAAGCTGATAGAAATCACTACTCTAGAAATGTTGGCTGATCCTCCCTAAGATTCTATCACCCTAGCACACCTTACTCTTTGGTCCTATGCTGGTGTTATAAGGGGCTATGTAACGAGACCTTAACTGCCTTGTGTAATCCTTTAATTTAAATAAAAATTATGATTTCTTCTTATGGTGAAGTTTGTGAATATCAAGTGTTCAGATAAATATAGGATGTATATTATTGATGAATTTTGGAAAAAGGACATTTTAAAATATTTATGTAAACCTTAAATAATTAAAAATGTGTAATTATTTTCAAAAAATGGTCTTCTACAGTTGTGTCTAGTATAAAATTTAGAGTCTAATAAGATCAACTTAATTTTTGATGAATAGTAAATTATGAATACTAATTTTACGCTTAGGATTAGAAATGTGACCAAATTGATTATTAATATCACTTAAAAAGTATTAATATAATTTAGGCACCTTGATTAAGTAATTTTATTCAATAAAATAGGTAAATAATTGTTTCATAAATTATTAGTCAAGTATTAGTTTTTTCAGGTGAATAGTGTTTTTTAATTAAAAATTAAATTAAAAATAATTAGAAAATTATTTTTATAAAATGGAGTTCATTTTTGAAATCAGAGCATCAATATTAGGTTATTGTGATATTTGGGGATTTTTCTGAAAAAAATGAATTTTCAGTGAATAGTGAAAATACAGTTTTTAGTTTTGACTATCTAATGACATCATTAAGGATGTAATCATTATGAAATAATTCTGGTCTACTTAGTAATAGTAATATAAGATATGAGGTGTTCCAAGTGGCCAATACCATGGGAAAATACCATGGGCAAGCCCATGGTTTTGCCAATACCATCGATGAGGTGTCCCTTGGCTATTAATGCTTTGTCCCATCACTTCTCCTATAAATACCAAGCCTTTCCCTCATTAATTTCATTTCCAAATCCCCCCCCCCATGATTTTATGGTCTCTTTACCTCCTAAGGTTTCCCCAATCCCTCACGGTCCCGACCTTCGAGTTTTAAGAGTTACGTTTTAAGGTAAGGGATCCTACCTCTCTCTTTCTTTTCAAGTACTCTCTCTTATGTCATTTCTTTTATGATCCATGTTATTATGTAGGAGGATTTTATTTTATATTCAACTTACTATAATTTTTATGTTCATATAATGATGGACTCTTTTTTATGCTCATCATTTCATTTTCTTAATTTTTAAGTGGCGCTATTAGGCTGCCGAATTTTCGTAAGGGATTCTTTCACCCTTCTCATTTTCAAAGTTCTATTTTCATGTCAAGTATTTCAAGTTCGTTTTTCTTATTTTGGGGTATGATCTCTACGTCCATCATACTTTCCTTTTATGTTCATATGATGAGAGACCCTATTTTATCTCATCAATTCATTTTTTAAGAAGTTTTAAGTGACGCTGTTAGGCTGTCGAATTTTCATAAGAGAAATCTTATTTTTGTCTTCCTTTCAAGTTTTTTATTTCATATGGTATGTCATTAAAATTTCATTAACATGTTATTATATCCTTTATATTCTTTCCCTATACTATTTTATGGATCATTTATGAATGGCTTCCCATGACCCCTCTCTTTTCAATGTTTTCTAAGACCCTGCAACATAGTCGTTATGTTGTCGAATTTTCGTCTCAAAATGTCTCTATATTTTTCTAAAATTATTTTATTTTATTAAGTGGATACTCAAATATATTTCTTCTATAGGGTTATTCACATATATATCAAAATTTTCTATTTTAAATTCTTGTATTTGCAAATATGAAACCCTCTTTCCTTTTCTATGGGTTTAAAGTGACATAAAGATCATGTCTTAAAAGAAGTTTTTAAAATGTTATAATTATGAAATGAAACCCATTTATTTTATTCTATATTGGTTATTTATGAAATGTTTGATGATGATATATTTGGATCACATGATAATACAGGAAAATTAAGGGTGCACCCTAATAGAGCTCCAATGCATTGGGTAAATATGTAATCTCTAGAGATGACAATTTTAGTAATACCTTGGTGATTAACCTTGGTAATTTTTTTAATGACACCTTGGGGATAGACCTTGGGGATAGACCTTGGTGAAATGGAAATGATTTTATAAGTTAAATATTGTAGCCACATATTCAAGTTATGAAAAATGTTATTTTTATTATTATGCCTCATGATTTCTTTCTCATGCCTTAAAGTTCTTTTTTATGACATTATTGAAGTATCTCAAGTTCACATGTAAAATGTTTCCCTTGTTTCCCTTACTGGGACTTCTGCTCACCCTTTACATCGATGTATGTACCTAGGTTATGAGATGCAATAATGAACTTAGGATGAAAAAATGAAGAAGCCTTTCAAGTGTTTAATAATAATTTTTTTATGTTGTCATGTATTAAGTTACTGGTTTTCAAGACACTAGAACTTAAAGATCCTCAGTTTTGTATAATGTAATGAAAGTTTATGTGATAAAAAGGCGGGATGTTATAATGGGGAAACTCACCAAAATTCAAGACATACCACTTCAAATGATAGTATAATATAATTAAGATCCAGATAATATTTATGAAAGATATTGGTTTTTTCTATCTATTTCATGATCAACTGGATTTTTTAAATATTCTCATACACACTACTAATGATAGATGGTCCTCCCATGAAATACCAAATTCCATCATAAAATCTCTAAGTGTAACATCTTGTCAGCTTTTTCAGGTGCTCCTTGAATGTTTTTTCAATCTCCTTTCAGTTGGTTCTTTTCATAGGGTGTTTCATGTGAAATATAAAGAATTTTGGAATCTCAAGGGGGTATTCATGTTTTGTGCGTGGTTAAGACAAACTACGCAGATTAGCCCAGAAAATCATGTGCCCAATTATATTCCATTGGAAGGATGAACACAATTTTTCCAAACATGTGACCAAACACTTCAAATTGTGTCACCCCAAATAGTGAGGTCTTCCATGGTTGGTACACAGTATGAAAAATTGTGTGTCCACCTAAGATAAACCATGCACCCTACCAATAGGGGTGTATATCTAGGGTGCATGGTTTTTCTAACAATTCATCCCTACCTCAAAAAATGTTCATACGGGTTTTAATTCCCCAAAAAACATTATTGAAATCCTAAAAGCCTCTATTTTACCCCCAAATCACCCTATTTAGACCCTGACTCAATTATTTGGTCATTGAAAGCTCCCAATAGGTGATTTTGACTCATACGAACACCTTTATTGGTGGACTGTAGCTCTTGTGATTTTATTCGATCTCCTTCAGGTAAGTAGATGTCTTGTCATGTGGTTTCTTCCAATATCTATTTATCTACTCCTTAGAAAGTGATTGATCATCAAGTTATTAATGGATCTAATCTCTTTTTTTATGTATCTTGATTCTAGGTTATGTTTGTTGATCTACTTCTCCTCATTTTTAATTTGTGATATTATTGTGGGTGTTTCATTGGATCATGTGATTAAAGTTAGGTGCTTCCATAATGTTTTCCCTATGTTTGAAAATGAGGATTTATTTATTGAACCAAATTGATATTTAAATTTATTTGAAAACACGATTTTGAAATAATTTTTTGTGTGATTTCGAATGGAATGGAAATTTTTGAAAACACTAATTTAAATTGAATTGAAATGTGGGATGGATTTTGGGAAATGATGTTTTTAATTTTAAATCGATTACATAAATTAATTTATCATTGAAATTTTGGAAAAATGGATTAAATTGACATATTATTTTAAGGGGTATGAATTGATGAAATTCTCTATTTTTTGTTTTGAAATTTTGAATGGCATGTTGAAAAATTGAAAAATTAGGAAATTGTATTTTGTATTGATTTGAAATGTTTCATTTACCCATGTTTGAATCATTTATTTTGAATAAAATGTTATCCATGGAAGTTATAGGTAATTTGGAAAAGAATTTTGGGACCTTGAATTCCAAAAAATAAATTTACAATGATAAATATAACTATAAAATTATGGAATAAACTCCCAAGAGGGTTACCCTTTGAGAGTTTATATATCCTATGATGGTCCCCTGATTATGGTGTAGATTGATTTTTGTATGCACACCTATCTTGAGATGAGATCATTATTAAGTTGTGGAAGGATCCTATTACCTTAACTAACATATAATGAGTCTTTTGAACATGGTTATATGATTTATTGACTCGATTATATGTGCCAGTTATTATTTAACTATTTTATTCTTAACTACTTCTTTATGTAACTGTATTATATAAAATGTTCATTTATTCTATTTTTGATATATTTTTCTTCTCTTGTAATTTTAAATATTGTTTTTTAATATTATTGAATGATATACCATGACTTATTTATTTAAAATAAACCATTATCTATTTTTTTATTATTTTATTGATTATGGAATACTTGGTGAGAACCTACAATGATTTAAAGCACAAATCCAACCTTTTCCTTCTAGAGTTTATATAAATTATTATTCCAGGTCCGAGAAAAGGGAAAGTACTACATGGAGGTGGTGGATGTTCATGATCCTTGGGACCGTAGTGTGATAATAATGACCAGTGTAGCTACTATCCACTTATTACAAATGAGATTTTGAGACTTTTGTCTAGTTCACATTGGTCATTATTTGTGATGCTTATATTTTTATTTGGTAACTGTTTTAGTTGTTTGTTACTGGTACATTTTTTCTTTTGAGTGTTGATTATACTGAAATGTATATTTTATATTCTACTATTTTTTGGTAAAACCATCCCCTCTTTTATCTTGTATGATGCTAGGTGTTAGTTGCCAACCCATGGGCATCATGAATGCTCATTTGGATATGTTAGATCTGGATCAGGAATCAGGGTACTGGGGTATATGGGCCGATTAATGAAAAATGTGTATCATAGTTATAGGTTACTCATATTTCATTGATGTTAGTATATAGTTTGGGATGTCATTATGGGAATTAGAGGTTGTTTAGAGTCAGTTCCTGTAAAAATCTCACCATAATGAGCCTTAATTCACCCTGGGGTTGGGGAAGAGTGTCTTTGAGGAATATTTTGATCGGATTCTAGTCTTTTCCCAACCTTTGATTTGATTATATTGAAATACCAATATTAAATTTATTCTCGATCGAATTGATATTCCTATATCTCTTTTCTGAGTTGTTGTATTGTGTATCCTTTTTTATATCTTTATTAATTTCTATTGATGTTTTTTGGAATCATTCCTTTGAGAAGATGTGTGAATAGGACCCAAGAGAAATCTATTAGGGAAATATAGTTATAAAATCCTTTAGTGATATAGATTCTTAATGATATACTGGTGTGGGATGTCCAATCTCTTGGGAAAGTACCTGCACTCATCCTCATTCAGAATTCGATAGAGGAACCTAAAGAGTATGAATATCATGATCTTTTTCAAGATTTTCTTCACCAAAAGCATCCTTATTTCAAAGGATCTATTGACCCTCCAGAGGCTGAGGACTTATTGAAAAAGATATAGATTATTTTTTGAGTTCTTGGAAATTCCTAATGTCATTAAGGTGAAATGTGTTCCATTTTACAAAGAAGGGAATAGCTGAAGATGGTGGAATAATATGGTGATGGGGAATAAGCACAAGGGTTTGGAATAGAAAGAATTCCAATTTCTTCTCACCAATAATTTCTTCCATGAATCTATGGTCTTGGAAAACCCTGTGGAGTTTTTAAACCTCCAGAAGAGTGATAAGTCCATAACATTTTTTTCAAACTTATTTTAATAGCTTATTCATTTTTATCCTAAGGGGTGACTAATGAGAAGCTAAAGGCATGAATATTTTAGCTGGTTCTTTGATATGAAATCTAATCTCATGTTTTCTAGATAAACCTAGCTTCTTATGATGATTATCTGTATAGGGAATTGATGGTTGAGTATGACATGGCTGGTAAGTCAAGGTTGATGGGAGTTTCTTTTTCTCCCCATGGTAGCTTTGTGAGTTCCTTTAAAGTAATAAAAGAGGTGTTATGAGTCTCCTGGTGGTTTTAGATAGTATGTGTCTTATATACCTCCTTCACTGCCTGATAGAGAACTATTTACATGATCTAAGTTTGAAATGGTTGGGAATTTGAGTCATATTTTTACTAAATCCCCAATCATCTGTAGTCCTTGTGGTCACTCAAGATATCTGTAGAAGTTATACCACTTCTTTTCTTCTCTGTGTAGTGGTGTAGACTCATCATCTCTAAAACTTAAAATGGTACAATTATATTTTCCATGGTCTAAGGGGTTCTAGACATAGGCATCTAGAACAAATCTTCTTCATGCAATGGAATAGTCTCTAGTGGAAGATGAAATAGGTCCATAAACTATGAGAGGTATGGTCACTATACATTCATCATTAGTATCTACTTTACTAGATTATAGTGCATCTATTTCATTTATATAAACCTATATTGTCAACCTCTTAAATCTCTCTATGGATATTTTTTCTTATGTGATGGATATTACTCTATCCCTCTGAATGAAGATGAAGGTAGGTCTCTATTATCAGGATTTTTTTTTCTTAGAGATTGATCTTGCCAAGATTTATCTATACCTCGACCTGAAACCTCTTGAAATTATTTAAAAGATGTATTGGATGGTTTCTAATAAATCCTGAATTGATTTTTATCTTTGAAAGGTCTCATTTACTACACCTGATGGGATGTTTCATGTCTTTTAAAGAGAATGGGACATGTGGTTGGGTAGATCAAGGCCTTATTTTCCAGATATGGAAAGTGTAATATCAATGTTCACTTTTTATATTGAGTGATAATATTTTAGGGGTGATCTTTATCCAGTCATCTTCATGTTTCCTAACGTGTTTCTTTCTAATTTATCATATCTTCCATCAGTAAGATTGGTAGAGTTCTCTCTTTATTTAGTACATGGTACTCAGTCAGTATTTATAACATTTTACATTAAAACACTATCTAAAATGAATGATTTTAAATCTTAATTGGATGTCTTGTTAGAGAAAGGATTTATAGGGCCAAGTGTTACACATTCGGTAGCACATGTACTCATTGTGAAGAAAGATGAAGGTACGCTTTGCCTCTCTATTGATTACCAAAATATAAATTAAGTTACAGTGAATTATGTTTTTCTAAAACCTCATATAGATGACCTATTTGATCGCTTTAAAGGGGAAAAGTGGTTCTCAGATATTTACCTTCAGTCTCTTAATCGCCATTTTTGAATTAAGGAATATGAAATTCCAAATAAATTCTTCAAGAGAATGTATGGTCACTTTTAATATCTTATAATTCCTTTTTTATAAACCAATGAAACATGTAACTTTTTGGCATCAGGTAATAGAATATTACATGAGTACCTCAATTCGTTTATGGTGGTATTTGTAGATGATATTTTGGTTTACTCTGAAATAGAGGGGGATCATGTGAAACATTATAGATTCTACCTAGAAATATTGTGAAATCACAAACATTAAATAAAGATTTAGAAATGATATTTTTTAGAAATGGGAAGTGAATTACCTAGGTCATATTTTCTCAGAATATGGAATCTCAACCAATCCTAATAAGGTGCAGGTTATTATGATATGGGAGAAACCATGTAATGTTTTTGAGATATAGATCCTCTTGGAATTTGTGGTGTTTACTATAAGTTTTTCAAATATTTCTTGTAGTTGGATTCTCTGCAGACCACTCTCACTTAGAAGAGAGTGAAGTTTATTTTGGAAGAGAAATTTTAGAGTTATTTTGTTGAGTTAAAACATATTTGGAAATTTTTACTAGTTTTGACTCACATAGAGGCTAGGTAGGGATATGTGTTCTTCTATCACACATCAAATTTGTCTTTGGGTTATGTCCTTATACAGAGTGATAATGTAATAGTCTATGGAATAAGAAATATTAGGTCACGTGATAAGAATTATCCAAACCATGATCTCAAACTCAGAGCTTTAATGAATTCCCTTAATATTTGGTGGCATTAACTTTTTGGAAAAGGTTTTCCATTTATTATGACTACAAAATATTGAGTTATATCTTATCTCCAAAATATTTAACCCTTTGATAGGTGTGTTGGGTGGTGTTTCTATATTATTTTGATTTTGACATTTCCTACACCATTGGGAAGGGGGGTGTCATTGTTGACACCTTGATTAGAAAACCCCCAATGGAGGACATTAATGATGTTGAGAATAGTAAAACTTTGTGGCTCGTTATATTTAGTTTCATTTTGGAGTCCAGGGGGAAGTGTCCTAGGTTATCTTGGAGAGTTTTTAGTTGACCTATTATCTTCTTGAGATGATTCTTTAGGATAAGTAGCTTGATTCTTAATTCTATAACATTAGGGACTCTATTTATTATTTGGAAACCATAGATGAGTGTATGTTCTTTTCTGAGGGTTTCATATGTCATCAAGATCAGTTTTTTGTACCTTTAACTATAATAAATGTTATAATTATGGATGTCCATAATTTCTAGTGGATAGTACACCCTAGAACCATGAATATATTTTATGATATGCAGTGTTTATTTTGGCATCCAGACATGTGGAAAGAGGTCACTGACTTTGTTTCTCATTATTATACCAATCAACATGTCAAATTAAAGCATTGAAGACCTTCAGGATTAATTAAACCACTCAAATTTCCAACTTGGAAGTGGGATGTAATCTATATAGACTTTGTAATTGGGTTCTCATATACCACTCATAAGAAGAATATGATATGGGTTTTGATCGATAGGATGAACAAATCAGCACACATTATACTAATTTGAGATACAACCAAAGTTTATGAAATGGGAAATATCTATGTATAGAAGATTATAAAATTTCATGGTGTTCTATCTCTTATTGTTTTAATATTGATCCCCAGTTCACTTCTCACTTTTGGAAAGGCATCCATGAGGCTGTAGGATCCCATGTGAGCTTTAGTCTGGCACATCATCTGCAGATTCATGGCCAAACAGAACATGTTATACTGATCCTTGAGGATATGCTACATGCTTGTGTTCTAGAATTTGGTTTATATTGGGACATACATTTTGAAATACTTGTCTCTTCCTCTAATAACAATTAATAGTCTTCAATTTGGATGGTTCCTTTTGAGTCCTTGTGTGGAATGCCTTTTAAATCACTATTGTGATGGTAAGAGATTGGTGAAGATTCCTTAGTTAGACTGAGATTGGATCGATATATTACATTAAATATTTAGTTGATTCATTAGAGGATTTATATGGAACATATATGGTATAATTCTAATTTTTATTTTTGTTAACATGCTTTTGAATTTTCAGTTTTGGATTAGGTGTTTTTTGAGATTCACCTTGTTTTCATCATTACGGACATGGGAAATAGGGGAATATTTCTCCAAGTTTTGTGGAACCTTTTGAGGTTTTTTTGGTAGGTGAGGAAATTTTGTTACTGTTTATCACTTATAACATAGTTTAAATTGATATATAATGTGTTCCATGTATCAAAACTTTAGAAGTATCTTTCTAACCCATCTCATCTCTTGAGCTGGGAGGATCTTGATATTGAGCCTGATTTATCCATGACTGAGTATCCAAACATGATCATTGATTCTAATATAAAGGTTCTTAATGTGAATAAAATACATTTGGTTTTAGTTAAATGGAATCCCAACTCTAATTATCATTATACTTGGGAGTGTAAGGCAATGATGCGGGAGTATTGGTGTCACCTCTTTGATTTGGAGCTTTCTTGATAGGCTTTCTAGGGATAGAAATTTTTTCTAATTGGGAGGTTTTAACATCTCATTACCTTCTTTCAGGTATTACTTGAACCTTTTTTGATATCCTTTTTTTGGGCCTTATCTCAGGGTGTTTTGGGTGAAATTCGGAGAATTTTGTCGGCCCAAGGGGCAGTGTGAGTTCGGCGCATAGTTTTGAAAAAATGTTCAGTTTATCCCATCAAACTATGTGCCATATTATGAGACAATAGAAGGGGGTTCATGGTTTACACAAATCATGAAAAAATACTATACATACCATTAAACCTCATACTATAAGGTTGTTCATGGTTGGCATATGGTTTTAGAAAAAATGGACCCTATCAGTAGGGTTGCACAGTTATGCTGCATGGATTTTCTAAAAGTTCCACCCTACCCAGAAAACCATGAATATGGGTTTTAGTTCCCCAAAAAAATATTAAAATCCATAAAACCTATTTTTTAATGACTAATAACTCTATATCGACCCTAAATTAAATCCTAGGTCTTTGAAGGCTCCAAAGAGGAAATTCTGACTCCTCCAAACACTTTTCTTAGTGGATTTAAGATATGTCGATTGTGTTTGATCTCCTCCAGGTAAGTGGACCTCCTATCATGTGGTTTCTTCAAATATTTATATCTATCCACATTATAAAGTTGTGAATCATCATTTTATTAATGGATCTAATTTTTTTATGTATCTTTATTCTAGGTTATATTTATTGATATCCTTCACCTCATTCTTCATTGGTGATCCTATTGCGAGTGTTATCTTTGACCATGTGATAAAATATAGGTGGTTTCATGATGTTTATACCTATTACCAAAACCATAAATCACTTGATTTAATTTAAATGAGTTTTTAATTGATTTGAAAAACCTAATTTTAAAGTATTTCATGTTTGAATTGAAATGGTAAGGAAATTGTTAAAAACCCCAAATTTAATGGAATTGAAAAGTGGGGAAGATTTTTGGAAAATGAGGGCTTTATTTTGAAATTGATTTGATAAATTTATTTGTTATTTAACCTTTTTAAAAATGCATTATAGTGAAGTATTATTTGAAATGGAATGAATTGATTAAAACCTTTAATTTGGTATTGAAATAAGATAGGCATGTTCAAAAAAACTAAGAAATTGTAATTTGAATTGATTAAAAATGTTTGATTTCCACATGTTTTATTGATTTACTATTTAAAGAACATGTTAGATTAGGTATTTAGTGGTAACTGGGAAAATTAATCTTAGACCTTGAATAACTATAAATTAATTTATGAATTAAACTATAACTAAAACATTGCGGCATAAATTCCCAAGAGTGTTCTCCAATGGGGTTGTAGATATCCTATACGAGTTCCCTAACTTGGGTGTAGATTGATCTGTGGGTGAACACCTATGTTGGTTTGAGATAATCATTGATATATATGAGGATCATTTTACTATATCTAATATACCATGGGGCTTTTGTGCATTGTACTATGATTTGTTGACTTGATTATACATTCCAATGATTGTTGAACTATTTTATTCATTCCAAATGCTTTATATAATTGTTTTTTGTAAAATGTTCATTTAAGTGAGTTTTGATTTATCTTCCATATCTTCTAACGTGAAAGAAGGTTTTTTTAACATGTGAATAATATTCCATTCTTTTCTTATTTAAAAGGAAGAATAATTGGTTTAATTATTATGGAATTAATTATAGAAAACTTGTTGAGAGACTACTGTTATTTAAAGGTAACAGAATAACTTTTCCTTTTAGACTTTTTAGATTTTCTTATTCTAGGTCCAACCAAATTGAAATCACCACTTTCCGTTGGTGGATATTCTTAATCTTTGGGACCATGAAGCGATGATGGTGACTGCTGGAGTTTTAATCCACTTATTACATAGGATTTTTAACATCCCACCCCTCCTCATTGTCATGAGTTGAGGATGAATTTATACATGGAATTAGGTGGCATCCCCAAGAAATAAAATCCTAGAAATAAATGACAAGGGATTTATTAACATATAGAGAAAAAAATAACTTTCAAAATAAAACCACCACAACCAATATACCATAACCAAACAATCTCTAAATAATGCATGAATCCATTGTGATATAACTCATAGAACGATATAAACAAAATAATACCATACTATACAATAACCTGTATCAGATTACAATTTAGAAACCAATACCATAGTACAAAACTGAATAAAAAACCAACAAAATCAAAGTCTCAAAAGACACTAACTCTATAGATTCGCGCATTCTCCAAGCTCTAACTCCATAATCCTTTCTCAATGTATCATGATGCATCGCTAAATAAATGAGATAATTTTCTTTTACCTATGTCTCTATAAACAACATCTTTATTGGGTATCCAATCATTTAACTCTTTTCAATTACACTTAATCCTTTTTTGGTGTAATCTTACATTACATCATGTATTCTTTGTACTTTTTTATGTTTTTAAAAAAATCATAGGAAGTGTGACTTGGGGTTTTTGATTCACAATTCAATATTTTCTTGAAAAAAATACCTACACATGCATTCCCAAGTGATATTTACATACTCGTGAATGGTATCTTATTGATCTACCAAGTCATAAAAAGGTAACCATATACCATGTTCCCCAATGGCACACGCCCCTTTAACAGGGTCACATCCATCAAAATGAACACATTCCATTCAATTATTCAACAACAATTCCACACTAATTATGGAAAACCAATTCAATAAAACAATATTTTTATTAAAAACCTTCCCAGAAAACCTTTTCCCCTGAATCAAATAAAAAACCCATTTTAAAATCATTATTCTAAAATAATTCAACAAATAACTTTGAAAAATAATTTCTCAATTTCATAAACCATTAATAAAGAAGGTATATACCAATATTTCCATGAAAATTACACAATGAATTCCAAAAAATTCAAACAATTAGAAATCAATACTACAAGTTTTAAAAAGATGAGCCGAGAGTGAAGCCACTTACCTCAAATAAGATGGTGAAAATGAATAATGGCAATAATTCTTCAATAAAACCGGTTTAAAACTAAAAAAATCATCCTTGTCTCATTCCCTAACATTAAAATATAAAAATATAAACATGATTGAAAAAAACATAATAGATATATTCACAAATTATTAGATCTATGGATCTAGTGGAGAGAAGAAGAGGAGATCTAAGAAGAGCCTCCAAGAATGGTGACTTACTAAGGAATCTGGGCTTTAACGCACTAAGAAACACCAACAGATCACTCCTGTATTTAAGGGAAGAGTCTCTACATCCTTTGTGTGAATAGAAAACAAAGTTAGGGTCATACTAGAGGAAACTAAGTGGTTAAGGATCAATTATTAATGATATATATAATTTTAGGGTCTAATTTATAGTTGTACATGATTATGGTGCAATGTTAGGAAAACTGTTTGCTAACGTTCATAAGACCATATTTCCAAAAGCACAATTTCTCTTATGTGGCCACATAGTTTTCTCTAATAATGTTCCAAAAGATGTTCCTACCTAGAACCCACTGGGTCACTTTTTATATTTTTCTGTAGTAGTTTCACAGTTTGTACTAACAATGCTAAAATCGTGCACCTCTAGAAAAGAAACAAAAACATTCTAAAATACATCCAAAAACATCAAAACATCACCCAAACATTTTAAATACATTAAATACATAAATAAATGGGTTCTTAATCTAAACTGGTGGGTTCTACACTCTTCCAACCATTAGCCTTTCTGTCCCCAAAATGTAGAAAATCATTGTTCCCCTAAAAGAGTTTGGGCCACTGCTCGACCATTTCCTAATCTAATTTCTAAGTATCTAACTAAATAGAAATATTTTTCCATAAAACCCACACTTTATTGATGATTTTACCATGCAAGACATTATCATTCTTATCCACAATTCATGTTACCACATGAATCAATGAAGCATCTAGATCTTGTTCAACATGATCCATCGAATCAAATGTTAGGATTAGGGTGATACCTTTTCAACTATGATACATGAAACACATTGTGCACTACACAAAACAATTTTTGAAATTACAACCTATATTCTAACTCACCGACCCATTCTAGTATCTTAAATGGGCCTATGTGTTGAGGAGATAACTTTTATTTCTTCCCAAAATAACAATTCCCAATCCTTGGAGAGATTCTAAAGAACACATGATCAATACCCTTGAATGAAAATGGTCATTAATGATAATCCGTATAAGATTTATAATGACTATGAGGCATTTATATCCTTTTCCAATTCAACTATATCTTCTACATTATCTATGGGCAAGGATCAGTCCAACAAGTGAATTCTCATGTGTTTCCACTAAAAAGAGGGGATAACAGAAAGGATACTCATATAATACTTTAAAAGGAGCCATATGTATCTAGGCCTAATGACTATTGTTAAATGACAACTCCTCTATTGGTAAATTATACACCCACAAGTCACAAAAATACATTATAGATTCCCGAATCATTTCTTCCCATGTTTTTATCATCCTTTCATATTTTCAAAATCATTTAAGGATGATACATCGTACTCATGATTGTGTCCCAAGGACATACTATAAGGATTTCAAAAAATGAGATGTAAACCTCATATAACTATTGTATACTATCAAAACTAGTACTCCATTCCTCATTACTACATCTCAAAATTGGATTATAGACAAGTCCTTCACAATATGAGATTCATGAATAGGAATGAAATGGGACAAATTTGTGAGTTGATCCACTATCACCCATATGGAATCATGTTTCTATGACATACTTGGGATAACTATCAAAAAATCCATGGCTATTTTCTCCAATTTCAATATAGCAGTATGTATAGACTATAACATATCCTCTAGCCACTGGTGATCTACCTTAACCTGCGGAAAGATGAGGCATCTCACCACATACTCATCAACTTTCCTTTTCATGCCCACCCACCAAAACTGTTCTTACTACATCTGAATGATGTACTTGAGATATCCCCCTTCCCAACCCAAAATTGGTGATATCCTGATTGAAAGTCAATTTTAGAGAACCATTTATCTCCCCTAAATTGATCAAATAGATCATCAATGCATGGAAGTAGATTCTGACTCATTATATTTATTGGTTTAAGCTAACAACAGTCCACACAAAGTCGAAGAGTTCCATCAACCGTTTTGAAAATAAGACAGGTGCTTCCCATGGAGACATACTAGGCCGAATGAACCATTTTATTTCCAACTCTTCCAACTACACTTTAAATTACCATAACTATATTGGTTATATTCGGTATGATGAAGGGAAAAAAAACTAGTCCCTGGAAGGATATAAATCATAAAATATATTTCTCTCTAGGGTGGAAACCCTAAGAAAATTTCTATAAAAATGTCTATAAACTCATCAAAAACTATTGGGAAACCTCTATTCTGGATCTCTCCCATCAATTATAATTTCAAGTCTACTAATTTGTAAACATTTTTTCAACTTCTAGTGATGACAATCTTATTTCACTCGCCTTTACATTCAGCTCACCTCTAAAGAGATGGTCGATGTCATCATCAATCCTAAAACTAACCCTTCAGAGATAACAACTATAATGACCCAAACTTTTATCAATAAAATTCCTCTTTTGATTTAATTAAATGTCTTATTATGTAATATGGTTATAGAAAACATATTCAATTATTTTTTTATTATATACTATCATATTTAAAAGACTACCAAACATCATTGTGATTGATAATATAGACATTGGATTTTGATTATATGATTATTATAAATATAGGGTTTTAACAAATCCAATTGACTTAGGAAAAGAAAGATATGGCCTCAAACAGTAGGATCATACCTTATGAATCCCATTTATCAGAGCCTATAAGGGAGATAACATCACTTGGATTATCCCTCAATCAATTCCAAGCGGATATCTAATAACATAATATTGATAAAAAACATTTATGCTAAAAGTACAAGATTCTCGAGGTCATGACTTAAACCATGTTTGTCGAACAACCCCATGAAAGTCCCATAGTCACACACCATACCTTTAGTACGTTTGTTTCTGTATTATCGGGATATGTATCAAAACCCTATAAATATGATTTTGTACAATCTTTTATATATAATAATCAATATATTTGCATCCTATTATTTTTACTTTATAATTGATTTTTATTTTTATACAATAAAACACAAATCATATTTTTTGGGTAATTTTCAAATTCAATTAAGGAATTTATTTTGTTGAATTAATTGATTTTTTAAGTAAATAATATTTTAATAAAATATTATTATTAAATAATTTTTATTAGATATAAATTATCATATAATTTCTATGAAGTCAAATATAATTTTTATAAGGGCTCCAAAACTGTTATTGTCAAAAAAACCCATCATTTCTCAATAAATGTCAATTCTTATTTTGAAAATTTAAAAACACATATTTAAAAAATTATTTTGAAAAAATGAATATTATTTTTTCAATCAAAACACCAAAATTATCCAACGTTGAATTTTTTATAATTTTTTGAGACCGTAAAATTTTTGGGTAAACATTAAATACCGTATAAATATACAGTGTGTATTATGACATCATAATGAAAAAAAATTGATGTAATAATACTATTAATGGTATCAAAGACAATTTATATGTTTTCACTTTAAAATAATGTTATTTTTTATTTATTTTATTTATTTTATAATTCCTTTATGAATCCTCCAAAACCATTAATATGTTTTAGGGTTTTAAAATTATTCCCTTAAGAGTATGACACACCTCAACATGATAAAGGGGATTATTTTATTAAGTTCAGACCTTTTCCTCATAAAAAATTAAATACACTTCCATTTGTCAGAAACTATGTACATGAATCATAGGAAGGTTTTTTGTTTTGATTAGTTTATTTTAGAGTCTAAAACCTATTTTTGAGAAATGTTAAAGAAATCCCAGCTCTTTTTCAATATAAACCCAATCAATCTACCATTCCTATTCACTAAAAATCCTTGGTTTACTTCCTTAATCTTCCATACCCTCCCTAGATTCCTCCCAATGTGCCCCAATCTCTTATAAATCCCCTCCCAAGAATTTTGAGTCACACACTCAAGTAAGTGATCCTTTCATTCTCCTCTATGTTAAATTTTCTTTATTATCTTGTGCCATCTATTTTCTAATTCCTAATGTTGGGATATATATTTATATGTCAATTTCATTTCCCAATTTATTTCCAAATTATTATAGACCCATTTATCTCTCATAAAACCATTTTATTTATTTTTAAGTGAAGTTTTTATGCTACAAATATTTCACCACGATTTACCATTCCATAACAATTGTTTAATGAATAATATACCAATTTCCTATCAATAGTATTAACCATTATATATTTATACTCATTTTAATTATTACATAGATGTATTTATTAAATTATTCATGGTATTGGAATAAAAAATTAAGATGAATTAATCCATGTTTTATGATCTATGTGGAACTCTTAAGCATGAAAATGAAATTAATGTGATGAGTGCGCCTGAAATTATATAGAACATCAATGCATTAGGTAAAATTTAGTCTCATGAGATGTTGTGTTGTCACTACGGGTGAACATGATTCAATTATGGTAATTTTTCAATCATTATTTCTAGAATGTTATCCTTGACCTATGTTTATGATGCAGTGTTTTAAGATGTTACCACATTTCCCATGTTATCAGGATATATCATGTATTATTGTTCATGTTTATGATTCCAACCCCTTCTATGATCCATTGACATTACTATTGACTAAAATTTATTTTTATCTTCATGTTACTCCATGTTTATTTTCCTTATTGGTATTTATAGATCACCCCTTTATTATGTATTTCCCAATGCTATCCCGTGAATTTTTAAGTATGAGCATGTTAATGAATTTTCCAATAAAGAATTTGTTTTTTCTATTTTAAATTGTTATATAATGTAAGTAATTAAAAAGTAAAATAGACTTTTGAATATTACAAGTTCTATTAAATTTAATCTAGTGTAATTAATCATGAATTAATGTGTATCAATTTTAAGGTTTGTCATAGTCGGTATCAAAGGAAAAGTTTAGTTATTTTTGTGTTTCAGATTAGAAAAATCTAGTGAAATACTTAAGGATAAGACTAAGTATATGAAACATACCTGAATTTTTTTAATTATATGTATGTTTTTTATCAATAAACTACATCCCTTTCTAGATATGACAAGTGGATGTGGCTCTGGTAAAGATATATGTAGGGTTAAAACCTAAAAACACCATCTTGATCTAGAATCGACAGGTAACTGGTGCACGACAATGGCCTATGATACACACCTAATTTGACAATACCTAGGGATATGATTGGGTAAATTCATAAGATAATTATTAACCATTATTAAAGAAATAGGAAAAATTCCCATTACAATATATGTTAGGAAATAAATCAAGGATAACATAGATTTCAGCCTATAAATTCAAAAGTTAAAAAATACAAGTAATTTATAATTTATACCTTTAATTTCATTAGATTCCCCCATTATGTGTTTAATAGTTTAAATATACTAATACCTAATTTCCCTTTTATTATATACAATGGCCATATATAAGAGTAATCGAGTAAACAACCAATGTGAGTATAAATGTGATGACTACCCCAATGAGATGCCCAAACCAATGGGAGAGGGAATCACAAAATTATGAATATACTCTCTCAACTCACTTAGGTTATAAATATAAACTTGGATCAGAAGGATCATACAAATCCCACAAATAGAGAACAATATATGATTGAGACCTTTATGAAACAAAGGCCTCTGACTTTCAATGGATCATCTGATACCTTAACTGCGAAACAATGAATAAAATCCATTGAGAAGATATTCTCCATCCTTAAATATACTGAGTAAGAGAAGTTTCTACTAAATGTTTATCATATGGAGGTAGAATATGATCACTAGTAGAAATTGATCAAAAATACAAATCCTGGGGAAGACAACGAAGAAATGGGGTGGAAGGAATTCCAGAAAATATTTTTCAATAAAAAATTTCCTTTCACTCAATAACATAAAATGGAAAAGGAATTAATTTCCCTCAAGAAAAAGAGATGAATAGAGAGTGTGAGGAAAACTTAAAAAGACAAGCATGATATTCCTTTAGGTTTATTGGTACCCTCAAATGCAAGGTTTACCGCTTCTTAGGTAGGCTAAAACCTAGTCTATGAAAATCCCGGGTGATCTGATAATTTGATAGATTTTTTGGAAATTGTATGATGTTCCCTAAAAATTGAGATTGAGGTTAGTGAATATCAAGGTTATCATAGGTATACGTAGTATAAATAAGAGTTTAATTCTCATGTTATGAAGGAGAAATATAATGGTACCAAGAAATTTCCTCATCCCACTTGTCAAAGGTGTGTAAAGAAGCACACTGGAAATTTCTGAAGGGGTGATGAAATGATTTAGGTTCTATAAGGAAGGACACATAGCTTGTGATTATTGATAAAACAAATTGACTAATATGATAGAGGAAGGAATTTATCCAATAAAAATTAATGGAATTGTACATTTCATCAACTAAAAGTAACCAAGGCCCTTTGAAAACCAATGCACTAAGACAAGGTTTTTTGGAGATATCCAATAACCTCCAAGGCAGAAAGGGTGAGATTTTTTTACCACAACCACTGAGGTTGATCCTGAAAATGAAGTGCTGATAGGTATGAGAGTTATTCATTCAATAATAGATAATATAATTTTATTCTAGTTCTATGCATTCCTTTATATCATGAATGTTTAGTATAACTATTCAAACACCACTACAAAGAATGGAAGTAGCAATGTTAGTGAAAATAGTAGATGGAGAAATTATTGAATCCCAAGTATATAACAACTCCTCTATAAAAAATTTTGGGATGAACTTCCTAGTGAACCTTTTCATAGTTTGGTGTAATTTTATGTAATTATGGGTATGGATTGGATTTCCCTATATAGATACAACATAAATTTTTGTGAAAAAGAAATCACTCTTTGTATCATTAATCATCCTCCAATTATATACATGTGTAAGGAGGAGGATGAATCTATATTATCACTAACATCACAATAATAGATATTATTTCCCTAGTATAAAGCATATCTAGTTAAAATGATTGAGTTTAAGGAAATAATCATCCTTGAATACATTCCCATTGTGAGGGAATTCACTGATGTGTTTCCTGAAGAAGTTCTTAGTCTTCCTCCTAGTTAAGTGGTTGAATTTTCAATAGATCTTATACTTATGTCATTTTCATTATCCAATAATTTATATAGAATGGATTTTGTGAAACTTCAGGATATGAAGTAACAAATATTGGAGAATATATATAAAGGTTTCATATGCCCAACTGAGTCACCTTGTGGTGCACCATTCCTATTCATAAAAAAAGAGAGAATGGTCATTGTGACTTTGCATTGATTATTGTGAGCTCAAAAAGATCAGGATAAAGAAAAAGTATCCTCTGCCATGTATTGATAAATTATATGATCTTCTATGTGGAGAATAATACTACTCCAATGTGGATCTACGGTCAGGATATTAACAAGTTAGGGTAAAATAGGAGGATATCGCCAAACCTACTTTTCATACCAGTTATGGTCCCTTTGAGTTCATAGTAATTCCATTCAGACTCAATAATTCTACAAAAATATTCATGGACCTAGTGAATAATATCTTTAGAGATTTCCTAGAAAAAAATTTAGTATTCTTTATAGTTGATATTCTAATACACACCAAAACTAGGGAGGATAATTAGGATCACCAAAGCATTGTGCTAAAGACCTTACAAAAGGAAAATATTTATACCAAGTATAGTGAATGTGAGTTTTGGTTGAATTAATTTTCATTATTTAGAATATGATCACAAGAAATTGGATATTTTTGGATCCTTCAAATATATAAGAAATTAAATAATGGATGACGACAACATATATGATAGATATCTATAGTTTACTTAGATTAGCTAGGTATTATCATCGATTTGTGAGAAATTTATCACGATTTTTAAACCCTTTAACCAACCTAACTTAAAAGAGAGTCAAGTTTTCTTGGAATGATGAATGTGAAGAGAGCTGAAAGAAGATGAAAAAGAGTCTTATCACTATGTAGGTACTCACAAAACCCACAAGTGTTTAACTTTTCATGGTATTTAGCAATGCTTATAATAAGTCCTTGGGTTGTGTGTTAATGAAGAATAATAAATTCATAGCCTATGTTTCATGGAATTTGAAATTTTATGAACAGAACTACCCAACACATGATCTGGAGTTGTAGGTAGTGATATACACTTAGAAAATATAGAGTCCTTATCGCTTTGGGTAGAAGTTTGCAATATATATAGATCTAAAATTCCTAAAGTGTATATTCACATAGAGAGAATTGAATATATGACAATGAATATGTTTAGTGCAGGTCAATGAATATGATTACTCAATCAACCATATCCAAGAAAAGAAAATAAAGTGGAAGACACACTAATTATAAATGATCCAGTAATTCTATCATTGGTGAGAATTTAGATTGATCCAATATTATTATATTTTTAAAGGATTGATATGGGAATAATAAATGATAGAACAAAATAAATCCTTTCCAAATGATTTCTCAATCATCCCTTTTGTAGAGGATAAATAACGCTCAAAGATATGATGTGTGAATTTATAAGAAATATGAAACTATAAAAAAGATAAATACTCAGAGTTTGATGATAATAAATAGGGAGTTTTAATATTTTTGTCACATCTATGTGTAACATCTAATAATGATATAAACTTAGAGCTTCTAAATGACGTACATAGCTCAACCTTCTATATTCACCTAAAGAGCACAAAGTTGTATCAAGATCTTTGAGAGAACTATTTATGGGACAATGTGAAGAAGAATATCATTGAATATACATCAAAGTGCCAATTATGTCAACAAGAGATGGTTGAAAGTCAAAAGTCTAAGGGGATATTGCAACCATTACCAATACCAACATGGAAATGGGAAAATATCACCATGGAATTTGTCACCACACCTCCAAATACATATAGGGTAAATAATGATATATGGGTCATTTTGGATCATATTGCAATGATATCTCACTTTATCTCAATTTGAGAGGGCTTATCACTTTACCATCATTCATGGATATACATCAAAGAAGTGGTGAGACTTCATGGAGTACCACTACTGATTGTATCTGATCGAGATCCAAGATTTACCTTCTAGTTATGGAAAAGTATCCAACATGCTCTAAACACTAAACTAGACTTCAAAATGGACTATCATATTCAAACTAATGGAAAATCTGAGAATACTATTAACACACTTGAATATGTATTGAGATCATGCTTGAATAACATCAAAGGAGTATTAGACCAACAACTACCACTGGTATCATTCTCTTACTACAATAGTTTCCACCCAAGCAACGAAAAGGCTACATATAAATCCCTTTATAGGAAGAGGTTCATAACACCACCATATTTGGATGAAGTTGGGGAACAAAAGTGGATAGGTCCTGAAATGGTCGATAAAATAGTGTAAAATGTTAAGAACATTTAGTAGCACATCAAGGTTTCTTAGAGTTGACAGAAGATCCATGTTGACAATCAACGATGAGACCCAAAGTTTGATATTAGAGACATGGTATTCCTCTAAATATCTCCATGGAAAAAAGTAATAATATTTTGAAATACAGGAAACCTTAGTCTAAGATACATCATTCCATTTGATATCCTTGATCGCATCATAGTGGTGGCATATTGACTAGCACTACCACCTAACCTATCTAAAGTACATGATGTATTCCATTTATGCCTATTAAGGACTACATAATAGACTCCTCACATGAACTCAATATATATGTGGTACCATTAGAGAATAAAATTTTCTATGAGGAGAAGTAGGTGAATTTATTTGATTGTAGAGACAAAGTTATATGAAATAAGGCAATTAACATTGTAAAAGTACATTGGGGAAACCAAAATTTTCAGGAAGTGGTGTGGGAACTAAAGGAGGAGAAGAGATAGAGTTACCCTCGTCTATTTTAGTGTGAGAAATCTAAATTTCACGGAAATATTCTTAAGGAGGGAAGATTGTAATGACCAGAACTATTATAAATAATATTTTCCTTTTGATTTAATTAATTGTATTATTATGTAATATGGTTATAGAAAAAACATGAAATTAACTGGTTTTATTATATCCAGTCATATTTAAAAACCATTAAGAATCATTACCATTAATAGTATAGTTGTTTAATTGTGAGCATATGATAAGTAAAAATATAGGGTTTTGACAAATCCAATAGACTCCAAAAAAGTAAGTGATGTCATCAACCAGTAAGATTGTACCCATTGAATACCACTTATTGTAGATTTCGAGGGAGATAGAATGACTGTGATTTTACCTCAACCAATCCCAATCTAAGATCCAACAACTTAAGAATGAGTGAAATTGTTTACGAGGGAAGTTCAAGATCATCAAGATCATGTCCAAGACCATGTTTATCAAACCACCCCATGAAAGTCTTATAGTCGTGCACCTTACCCTGAGGGAGTTTTCAGCAGTATTAATGGGATATATATCAAGACCCTAGAAATATTTGTATGTACATTATTTTTAATAGAAT
Organism: Viscum album; assembly: GCA_963277665.1. Classification (NCBI taxonomy): domain Eukaryota; kingdom Viridiplantae; phylum Streptophyta; class Magnoliopsida; order Santalales; family Viscaceae; genus Viscum; species Viscum album. The sequence goes on along the minus strand of OY728122.1, from coordinate 555,601,760 downwards.
AATTAATATATTTTCATCCTATTATTATTACTTTATAAATTATTTTTTTATATCATAATACACAAATTTTATTTTTTATGTAATATTAAAATTTAATTAAGACATTTATTTTGATGAATTAATGTATTTTTGAAAAAAAAATTAATAAAATATTATTATAAAAAAATTATTAAATATTAACGAACATATAAATTTTATGAAGTAAAATATAATTTTTATAAGGGTTCAAAACTGTTATTATCAAAAAAACCAAGAATTTCTCAAGAAGTGTTTATTCTTATATTAAAAATGAAAATATAAATATTCAGAAAACAATTTCTATAAAATTAATATTATTTTTTAACTATAATTTTAAAATTATTCTACATAGAATTTTTAATAAATTTCTAAGACAACGGAATTTTTGGGTAAAAAATAAATAATGTATAAATATATGGTCTGTATTTGACTTCATAATGACCCAAAAGTGATTTAACAAATACTATAAAGGGTATTAAATACCAAATCAGTGTTTTCCATTTAAAATAATGTGATTTTATGTTTATTTGATTAATTTTATAAATCCATTATGAATCCTTCAAGACATTTAATATATATTATGGTTTTAAAATAATTTCTTTAAGAGTATGGCTCACCTCCACATAATCATTTCGTCCAATTTGGGGGAAACCCAGGGGACAACGGTGGAAACAGTTATGGTTTTGGCTATTTTATTATACATAGTCCAAAACCTAAGTTTGATAAATGTTAAATAAATACCCACTCTTTTCCAATATAAACCCATCCATGATTACATTTACCATCACTCAAAATACATAGAGAACATCCTTACACTTCCATATCCTATTTATAGCCCTCCCAAGGTGCTTGAAGATCTTGAAAATCCCCTCCCAATCATTTGGTGTCACACCATTACACTGCTAAAATTTCTAATGTTGGTATACGTATTTCCATGACCCTATAACTGACCACTTTATTTCCTAATTAGTAAAGACCCATTTCTATCCCATCAATCCATTTTATGAATTTTTAACTGACACCATTATACTACTGAAATTTCACCGTAATTTTCCATGCCAAAATATTAGTTTAGTGAATATCATAACCATTTCGTATCAAGGGAGTTCACCTTTATAAACTTATACTTATTTGAAATGGGTCTAACATGTATTTATTCCACACTCTATTATTGTGGAATAAAAATTATAATGAATGAATCCATGTTTTATGATCGATGTGGCACAGTTAAGCATGAGAATGAAATGAAAGTGATGGGTGCACCAGGAATTATATATCAATCCAATACATTAGGTAGTGTTTATTCTCAAGAGATGTCATGTTGGGATATTAAGTGAACTTATTTCATTTATGGGGATTTTCCATCATGATTTCTTGGTTATTATCCTTGCCCTATTTTTATGATTTAGTGTTTTAATATGTTTCCACATTTCCCATGTTATCATGTTATATCATGTCTTATTTTTCAGGTTTCTGATTCTCACCACTTTTATGCACCATTAAAATTCCTATTTTCAAAAATATATTTTTATCTTCATGTTGGTCCATGTTTATTTCCCTTAGTTTGCTTTATATCATACAAATTTCTTATGTGTTTCCCCTGGTTATCCCATGCATTTTTAAGTGAGAGAATGTTAAATAAGTTTTCAATAAAGATGTTGTTTTTCATGTTTTATATTTTTATTTAATGTACCTAATTACCAAATACACTAGACTTCTCGATGTTTTTTGTTTTATTAATTATTATGCTATTTAATAAATCAGGAATTAAAGTGTATTAAATAGAAGGTTTTTTATAATAGTCGATGTGATCCTTGACCATTTCCATCCAAACCATACCCAGGATTATGCATAGAAATCCATCTCAAACACAAATAATCCTAAATCAACTCATATCCATAAATTATTATAGAAAATTCATTTCATATAAAGGCTTGAAATTATCATTGACCAATAGGTGTTTGAGGTTTGAAAATAGAAGGCATCATCTCAACATTTAAACTGCAAATATCAATAGCACGAGAAGCAATGAATGAATGGGATTCACCCTTATCAAAAAAAGTTTTCATAAGGGTATAATTCAAAAGAATCATAACTCTCACCTTATATGGTTTATATTGATCATCCACAATCACCTACTCATCTTCACAAAACTACTTACTCATTGAACTTTTTATTTTATTTCCCTATAGAGATTGCACTGGCCGATGAGTCATGGTATTATTATAATCACAATGGATAGCTCAGTTCTTCCGATTAGGTGTATCATGTTGACCTCATCCCATCAAAGCATGTGATGTATTCAAAAAATGAGATGTGTCTCGAACACTGAACCTCATAGAACTGTGACAATAGTGCTAAATATTCCCAATCCAGTTGTAATTTTGGAATTCTCTTGGTAGTGTTATATAATCTCACTTCATGTGATCAAAAGATCCACATTGAAAACATCCTACTTTCCTCTTGGGTGTTAGAGAATGATTCACTGATCCAGTCATTTGATTCTAATTCATTCCACTAAAATGGAAATACATGTACCTCTTCCACTTATTTCCCACCTTTATATAATTCATTATGAAAAGCATGACAATTGTCGAGAAAATATCTTGCCTCATCCCAATTCAAAAATGTGTTCCTTCAAGGATGAACTAGAGGAAACTTCAGGTACAAAGTGGAGTAAATTCATAAATTTACACACATACTCTATCATTGAGATATTATAATGATTTAAGCTAAAAAAATTATTTTATTCTAGAAATCCTAAACATATAAGGATATAATAGTTCGTTAAACAATTATTAAAAATCCTCCCATGGAATTCCTTGGTCAAATTTAGCATGAAATTTTAAATCCCACCAATGGAATGAAATATCCACAAGCATACACATTACTAAAATGACTTTCAACTTTGCTAGTGTGCCTAGGGAATAACATATTCTATTCATACTATTGAGCCACACATATGCTTTCTCTAGTTATGAATCACCCAGAAATATGGGTGGATAATATTTCTTGAACTAGAAATAATAATCCCCTTACCTTGATTAATACCTTTGGATCCCACTATCCACATCTTCAAATTCTTGGACAAGACTTGAAACCAGATTTTGGTTCACTTGTAGCTTAAGTGAAACCACATTCTCAATGGCAAGTTCTGGTTGGTTTTTCTATTCCAATCATCTTCCAATTTCTATAACCAAAACAAAAAACCATAATTCTCACTCTATAACAATTTAAGGCTTATAAATTTCAAATTTTACCATATAACATCTATCACAACAAGGATTTCCAAAATCCAATAGTTTTTCTCTTCAAACTATATTGGAAAATTCCACCATGATTTTGAAAATCAAACCATTTCCAAAATACCACTGTCATGCCTTTCCAAAACATCACATTTGAAAAAACAATCAACATTTTTTAAAAATAAACACATTTTCTCAACATCATAAACCATAACTCAAAATAAAATATGCACTCCTAGTTGGAATACATTTATAAAATTCATGGCATGCTCCTCTCAATATTTAAACCCATGAAAATGAGATTACAACTCTTATAAGTTTCTCAAAACACTCAAGTACCCAACTCCCTAGTGACTTTAAGTTCAGCATAAATAGGTTAGTTATGCCTTTTTTAGTCAACATTTCATATCCAAAAAATCTTACTCTTTTCTTCCATATAGACTCCAAGACTTATCAAGAATGATTTTTCAACTCCATTAACAACAAACCAATACCATTTTCCACAAAATATTCCTAGACCAACCAAGATTGGTATAATTTTTAACATCCCACCAATCTAAATTTTCTTGAGTAATGGAAGAATTGATAATTAACCTTAGGTGACATCCCTAATATAGTAAATGTTGGAAATAAATTCCAAGGGATTCATTAAGTGATGGGGGACAATTTTCCATTTGAAAATAAAATAACCACAACCAACAAACCATAACTAAACAACATTTAAATGATGTATGAAACCAGTGTAATAAAATTCAAAGAAATACTAAAAGGAAACAATATAAAACTATATAATTTCCCATATTAGAGTACAATAAGGAAACCAAAACCAAACCCATAGTAAAAAATAGAAGAACAAATCAACAATCACTCCAAATATAATAACTCCATAGCTCCCAAATTGCTCCACGCTCTAACTCCACAATCCAAGCTCAAAGTATCATGATGAATTACTAAAGAAATGATATAATTTTCTTTTACCTGTGTCTTAATAAACAACATCTTCAAAATAACCAAAGTGGCATAGTAGGGGGGAGTAACAAAAATAATTAGGTTTTCCCCAAATCAATTCCTTACTCACTCCACTAGGATAAAACATTTTTACACATTTATATAAATAAATTTAAATACATAACTTTAAACAATTTTTAACAATTTAAAATAAATCCAATAATTTTCTCAATAAAACAATTTCCATGGAAAACAACCAAACAAGTATTTCAAACCATTTCACAAATCTATTTTTCATAACCCATTCCAATAAATGTATTCACACATACATGCCTAGGTTATTTCTCTATACTCATGAGTGGTCTCTCATCGATCATTCGTGTGGTCACAAGTGAACCATATATAACTTCCCCAATCGCACACACCTCTTTCATAGGGTCATGTCAAGGAAAATGGGCACATGCCAACCAATTATTCGAAAACCATGTCAAAAAAATTATGCCAAACCATTTCAATAAAACAATATATTTATTTAAAACCATCCTAAAAATCCTTTTCCCATAAATACAACAAAACAACCATTTTAAAATCATTCAAAAAAACACTTTCCTCAATAATTCCACAATTTCACAAACCATGAATAAAGAAGGTCTATATCAATATTTGCAAAAACAATTCACAATAAATTACATGAAATTCCAATAATTTTAAATCAATAATTCTAGTTCTATCAATAGGAGTAGATAGTGAAGTCATCTTCCTCATAAACTATGGTGAAAACAGAGAACGGTACATATTCTTCAACTAAACTAAGATGAAACACCAAAATCCTACCAGAGATCTCAATCGTTATCTTTAAAATAGTAAAATATCAACAATAATGGAAAAAACATTCATATATATCCCCAATGGATAAAATCTATTAATACAAGATAGGAAATAAGAGGATATCTAATAAAATCCACCAATAATGAAAACATTCCAAGGAATTCAGGCTTCAACGCACCAAGAAATGCCAACAGATCACTCCTGGATCAAAGGGAAGAGTCTTGACGGCCTTTGGTAGGAGGGAAAACTAAGTTAGGGTTGTAATATGGGAAAAAATGGTTAAGGATCAATTATTAATGACATCCACAATTTAAGTATCTAGTTTTTTAACCATGCATGGTTAGGAAAACTGTACGCTAACCATGCAAATTCCGATATATAAAAAAGCATAGTTTCTCCTAGGTGGTTTCATGGTTTGGTAAAACCATGCACCTAACCATTCACCTACTCATATCCCATTACCTCACTTTTCATGGTTTTATATATGAGTTTCACGGTTTGTACTAACCTAACTCAAACTGTACACCTCTAGAAAAGCCCCAAAAATATTCCAAAAATCCTCCAAATACTCCAAAACTTCACCCAAACACTTTAAATACATAAAATACATAAATAATGGGGTACGTAATTCAAACTATGAATTCTACTTGAGTTTTTGAAACTTTTTATAGTTGAATTCATTTTTTCCTTTGGATGTTTATCTTTCAGTACAGGTACAGTTTTACCTTCTTGTTTTTAGTACTTTCTACCTTTGGAGTGTTGACTATACTTACTTGTATCTTTTATATTTTATTTTTTGTGAAAAAATAATTCCCTCTTTGATCTTTTATGATTCCAGGTGCTAGTCTCTAAAACATGTAGATCAATAACGCCCATCGATCTATGTCAGAAATCGGGTAAGTCATTAATATAATAGGGTATCTAAGATGGTTTGTGACACTGATCATATCTTCTAGGGTTTTAATTGTATGATCTTCTCATCAATTTAAGGATGGTGTATCATTATCATAATAAAAATATTTCTATTATAAAGTTTCAAAGACTACCAAAATTGTGAGGTAAATCTTGAGACTCTATACAAGTTTAAAGAAACTAGTACTATGTACAACTTAACTAATTCATGAATGTATATATTTACCAACACCTTAATAGAATTCAACTCCATAATTGGAATGAAGTGTGGAATCATAGTAATTCAGTCAAAATCAACCAAATGTATTTTTTCTTATAAATTATTCTCAATAAACTAGTAACAATGTCCCAACCAATCTTCTCTCATTCCCATACATGTATGGGTAATTATTTCAACATACCAGCTTATAATTAGAGTTTAGAATTAACATATTGAACAATGGGAAATTTCCTATCATAATTTTCTACCTTATTATTCATAATTGACCACCAAAAATAATCCTTCATTGTTTTATACATTTTATGAATACCTAGATAGATTTCCTACTATGAATGATAATATTCATGAAAAATCTATTCCGTGAAAGAAGGTGAAACTACAAAGAGATCTCAAAAATGAGACATAAAGTTTTATTCATCGTTCCATTGATCAATTCCATCCCTATCATTGAGGTTTACCATAATTATGATATGATTATGGTCAAATCATTGAGCCTCATTGACTTGTTGAACAATGTTTGAGACAAGGCTGATCAAGAAGAATATCATAAAATCATTCTCCTCAGTAGAATCAAAATAAACGACACCAATTATCCCACTGGTTTATAAGAATCTGAATATTATTTCACCACTTTATTATAATTCTTTTCCTTGAAGAATAGACCACTATATTCCCTTCCTAAGGTATATATACAAATTCAATGTTGAATTTTTAGAGGTACTCCATCTATTGTTCCTTCCTAATGTTCAAGTAAATTTATTAAAATTTTGATTCAAGATTTTTTATTAATGAACATTGTTAAATTATCCAAAAAGATACATTGTAATATTTTTTAATACTAGGTCCAGCATATCTAATTATTAATCATCCATTAGATATTTCATTTCAGGTGCCAACTACAGTCATACATCATAAGTTTTTACTTGGTCTAACTTCATGAGAACACAACCCAATCTGGATACATACATATCATCGTAGAAAAAATAATCCTCATATAGTTCTATAAAAATCAGGATAATTTTTGGAGTAAACTAAGACTTAGGATCCACAAAGTATTCCAAAAAGTTGTTTCTACAATGAAATGGAATACACTTCCTCGTTAATTTAGTCATAGAGGAATATGAACATGATAAATCATAGACAAATTAGTGATAAGGACATATTAATCTCAAAATTATTCATACCTTAAATAAATAAGTGAGAATATCCTAAGAAATAATAATGTTAAACTATTCATGGTCAACTTATATACATGTCTAAAAAATATATTACCTGAGGACTCAAACTTATTCTATCCTAAAGTAAAACTTTGAAAACATAGAAGAGAGATGGTAATATTGCAATGAGACCAAGGAAATTTCCATGTTCTTTTCAGGGTCTTACTTAGTTAGATAGAACACTAAGATTTCATCAATAAAAACAATAATGAAAGAGTAAATATACTTATAAAATTTATACTTCATCAATTCATTGACGATCATTGGCGTAGTTGTAAGACCCAAGGGTGTAAACAAAAACTTGTGGTGGATATAACAGCTTTCAAAAATTATATTTAAAATATCCTAATTGTTTAATTGGAGTTTTTGGTATCTCAATAAATGATAAATTTTGGAGAACCACTTGGATCCATTAAAAAAATCAAAGATATCATCAATTCAATGAATCTAGCATCGATTTTTTATCATAAATATATTTTTTTATGATAATAAATATGAATTCATAAGTTTCCATCCCATTTCTTTATAAATAAAACTATATCAACCCAAAGTGATGTACTTCGTATAATAAATCCTTTAATTTGTAAATATTCCAACTAGACAACCAGTTCATTCAACTATTTTAGTGCCATTATATATTATGGAAGTTAAATGGGACACATTCCATGGACTAGATTGAGAGGAAATTCAACTTCACTTAGAGGTGGCAGTTTATATAAATTATATTAAAAGACATAATTGTGTTGAGATAAAATATTAAGATAAACCCAACCTATAGTTACATCAATAACCTCCAGTTTTATTGTTTCCAAATGACATGATATATTTCCAACCACATTCACTAATTTCCCTTCCATTTGAGAATTGATTTTTGATTCTACTTTAAATAGATAAAAAATCCATTAGGATTTGTGAAAGTAACCTTCAATGTTTAGAAGTAATTAAGGTATTTTAATGCTACTAACAAATTAATTCCAAAATATTGGTAAAAAACATGCATCTACAAAATAGTGAACTCCCACAAAAACTACACTACATCAATGGTAATAGAACATGAGACACACTTAAATCCAATACACTCTCATTTCCCAAGACTTTTCTTGGCACTCAAGACATGAGGCAACATTTCCTAAAGAAACCCTATTTTTTATAACATGAGAATATTTAAAAGAGGTTAAGGCACCAGTGGAAAATAATAATTGAATAAATGTTAAATTGATAAAAATATTAACTCACACCAATGAGGGACTTTCTAATATCCTTACTCGATCTGCAGAAACTAAGCGGTTTATAGATTGGAGAAGTCTCAAATAAATCCTTAGGTGTGCCTCCCCATATAATCTAGGATTAAACTAGTATTGGGAGTTTATAATGTTACCATGGGGATACCATACCCTCATATTTTTGGTATGGTTAAAATGGAAATAGGGTTGAATTTTCATTTAAAAATTGAAATGAAATAAGTGATACTAAAAAATGAGGAATAAATTAAAATAAACAATATAAGAACAATGGAATTGGAAAGTGTTTTAGAAATTAAAAACAATAAACAAAGTGGAACCAAAATAATAAATTGATTGATTTATAATATATTATTTTATTTACAGATTAAATAATTTATTGATAAATTGAATGAAATAAATTAATATATAAAATATATGAAAACTAAGTATTCCACCAAATTTGTTAAGGAAGTTTGAAAATAACTCAATAAGATCCCATATGTCTCCCAATAAAATGGTTTGAGGATTTTTTTTTAATACATTAAAATTACTTTAATAGTCTCCAAGAATGTCCAAAAGAATAAAAACCCTTGAATTTAGTGGTAGTCATGAAACCAAGAACAAGAACCTTGGCTTCAGCTATTTTCTAAGAACCTAAAGAGATAGATATCTTGGTTTTAGAGTTTTACCAAGAACTTGAAGATTGATAAAAATGGGATTAGATTAGGAATAAATAATTTTAATAAATTCTCTAAATTATTTTAAAATATTCTGAATTTGGAATTTTTATAATGATAGAGAGAATGGATTGAGATCAATGTGTTTAGAGAAAAGATTATAAAGAGATCTCTAGAGTAATCATAAGATTAAAAAATTTACATTTTCATTTTCTTCGGATCAATTTATTTATTTATTTTTTATTATCTATAATTTAAATAATAAATGGGTGGTATATATAACCTCTATAATTCTAGGGTTTTTCATGGAGGATTTTATAGATCAGGAGACCCAATAAAGAAGACCATAAATGCATATCTTGAAATTCTGACTCAGCACCACTAGATAGACAATAAATTCCATCGTATTTCTCATATTAATGTTTTAGGTATACCACTAAAAATCCCTTTACAGGGTTGTTGTTGTCTACCACTGAGGATACAATGATCTACTAGTAGATCATCTCTCTCTGTCCACTAACATCGGCTAGCCAGTGATATTCCACTAGGAAGCCGGTGATATTATGATATACCTAAATCACTTATCAATTCCACCATCTAAATGGAGGCACCACACTATGTATATAGTAGTGAAAAACTATAGGGGAACCTTTATTTCACTTATCCATTCATTTTGATGCTTTCATAATATAAGGACCTAACCTTAAACATAAAATAATCATCACTTTTTATGTCAATAATTCATCCTCTTAAATTTCAAGATACTTCCAACTTTAGTGTTTTAGATAATTAGTTAATAAGTCATACATAAAAAACATATAATTAAAAATTGAAAATTTCCAATTTGTATCCCTTTTTTCCAACATATAAAAATTTTAAAACAATACATGTTGTATTTTCATAAAAAATATTCATGAATTTAAAATTTACCACTTCCTTTCTATTATCCATCCTTAAATCCTATGAAAAAAATTTCAAAAAAGTGGGATAAGAACCAAAATATTAAAAAGGGACATAAAAGGAGGGAAATTGTTAGTCTGGTGAAAGAAATGAAAATCCATGAAATCAATTTTCTTAAAAAATAACATTTATCATTGAAATGGAATTATCATTATTTTGAAAATATTTTTTATATTGCATTTATAAAACAAAAAAAATCCTTAAAAACTCATTACTAATTATAGAAAAGTCATGTAGGTTCTTTGGAAATCATATCATAGAACCCTTATAGAACCCTTAAAAATTTTATTAACTAGACATCCAACTCCCAATATAATTCTCTAGAAAACTTAATCATTACCCAATACTGTAAGGGTTGGTTTCCTGAGAACCAACTATTTTGTAATTTGATTACATGAATGTTCACTTATTATATATTGTTCATTGTTCTGCATGACTATAATATAATAATGTCCTAGAATATTTGTTGCATTTATAAGGTCATGGAAGATCCCCTCTATGATGGGAACCTTGAAATGCTATAACAATATTATTAAATAAAGTTATGCGATTGGATGACATCCTATTATGGGACACATAGTATACATACCGTCATGTGCAAGTACTCGTAAGAAGACAAGACTCTCTCTCAGGGAGTTCGCACTTGGTAATCTCCAAGATGGGAGATTATGAGAACAGATCTGCCAGAAGTAATTCTGCATGTCTTGGTGTAATTGGACATTACAATCTGTGAACATGTGTAATGGTCCTTAGACTGCAAGATTATCATTAACTCATGTCATGACTCGCGCACTTAGATTTACTAACGAAAACTATCACGCAGACAGTTGGCGGGAAGTAGGGTATGTTGGGTGCATCACGAGTGACATGTTGTTAATGGATAAGTCGAGGAAGGATTTGTCCCTTCCATTTACGGAAGTTGATATCTCAGACCTTTGAATGAAATAGAACTGTCACATGAAATTTCATGGCCATGGTGTAAACGACGAGTTTATTTCAGGTAGTCAAAGAACGACCGATCAAGCATATAGGTTTATGACACTGCCATGAAACCTTCTTGATGAGATATTGAGACAAAGGGATTAAATTACATAGTAAGTGTTCGTATGAGGTGATACATCCATGTAGCATCAACTTCTTTCTCTTGGGTGCCTTGACCCGTTGCTAGACAGTAATCTTGGACTTTAGTCAAGCCCGCCTAATGCCAAAAAGAAAGGGGCCTAGAGGGTCACACACTAAGTGCATTCAAGTATCTCAAGTAGAATAAAGATTATTTGCATACGTGGTTTAATAATTATTCAAGGAAACCTAAATTGTTTTAATGTTGGAGGAAGAATAAAATAAAACTAGTACATGCAGTGCATCAATTATTACACACAATGTAGTTTTATTTTGAAAAACAAGTACACGTCGTGTATTATTAAATGTACACGCCGTGTAGTTTTCATTTTGGAAAGGAAATGAATTAATGAAAACAAGATATACACACCGTGTACATTGAATGTACACACCGTTTAGTTTTCAATGAAAAACAAGTACACGTCGTGTATTTATTAATACACACCGTGTAGTTTTTCTAGTCTGGATTCTGAGGAAATATTGTTTTATTAAATGATATTGATTATAATCACTGTGGGCACATGTCAAGGAATTAATGACTCGACATGAGGTTTACAAAATGGAGTTAATGAAATAAATAAAACATGTAATGTGTTTATTTATTGTCATAACTCTACAACCTCAAACCCAATTATAAATATCCTCTCAACCCCAACTCTTTTCCTAAGATAATAGAATCGTTGTGCACAACAATTCGGGAGAATTATTTTAAGGCCGGAAGAACCTCTTCCTCCAAGAAAACTCTCAAGACCAAGAGAGATCCTCTTCCATCGGATCAATACGATCTAAGGAGGACAACTCAAGAAAATGATTCTCCACGCTAACACCCAGAGACTCCTTTGGAGACTTCTGGAGATACGAGGTGCACGTGTGGATAACCTCTGGAAGATGTCTACACTTGGCTTCTATGATGAAATGATGAATCACATCAGAATGTGATCAAGAATATCAACGAAGAAAGAACACCAAAAGTTACTTATTTTCAATTGATTAAATTAATTATAATCAACCTGCAATGATTCTACTTTGTGGTTCCGGGACTTTCCTTTTCTTTGTCTATTTCTGTGATTCGATCCATCAAGACTGGTGTTTATCATTGTATTGATCCTGGATTGATCATTGTTAATGACAAAAAGCCAAGTGGGCACATCCACCCATGCACTTCCGCTGTGCCTGAAACCTTCAAATGGTATCAGATCGAGGTTATAATGTTGATTATAGTTATTTAACTTTCATTGATAATTTACGCATTTATATTTGATTCAATTCGAAATAAATCATTCTATAAATCTGAATAAACGAGATATGTTCTTCCTCCTTCGTTTCTCGATTCATATCGCAGAAATGGTCTTTTAATTTTAATTTTGATTAAAATAAAAATGAGGAACTCATCCAGAGGATCCGCTCTTTCTATCTGTACAACAAGGGAATACACAGCGTGTAATGAGAACTACACACCATGTACTTAGGTACAACTAAACGGTACTGGTCCTCCAAACCATGCCATGTGAATTGATTACTCCTAAGCATTTAACACCCAATGTTGACCAGAATTAAATGTTGTGTGGGAACCGGAATACACGCCGTGTATGTTGGAGCAACACATCCTGTAATCCGATCTGGCCCAAGTGAAACCGTGTACAAAGGAGAAGTCGCGTACCACGTACATAGAATCGCCTGGCTGGTTACCATGTAACAAGGAAGTACACGTCGTGTATGATTTATCTACATGTCATGTACTCCAAAATTTCCAAAGTAAAGAAAACATGCCAAATCCCCCGGCATGTACTTTGGATAAAGGGTGAAAGAAATACATGCCATGTAAATATAAACTATACGCTGTGTACTTTCCAGAAATGGAATTTCACCAGGTTTCCTCCAAATGTACAAAGACACCGTACATGGAATATGGATGAGAATAATCTCAAGGAAATTTAGAAAGGAATTTAATATAAAGAATTGATTAATTATAAGATCATAATTAATTGAATTCAAGCACGAAATATCTTGAATAATAGAATGATTAAAAGAATTTGAATTCTAAATATGCGTAAATGTCGTTGCATGCTATGGATGATCATGAGATATACTAAAGACCCTTTGTATGTGTGTATGGTTTCATTTAAATTTGTTTAAATTAAATTCGATGGCCTGCAAGCCTTATTCCAATAAAATGTAGGTCATGTGCGCCCATGGTTTCTTTAATGTAAACCCCATGTAATGGAGGATCTCCCAAGCCATAGGAGATGGTTTGAAATCTGAAGCTGAGGAAAAACCAACCCAAGAAGATACAAAGGTGGACAGGTGGGAGCTACAAAACATGAACTATCAGGTTCAAGGTGTTTTCCCTAGGTCAGGGTTAGATTATCAAAACCGCTAGATAAGCTAACCAATAGAAGCTCATGATCATGCCATCTTATTTTAATTTTGTCTGATTGCATGGTTTATTTATTATATATGTATTGTCGCGATCACATAATTTATAAAAAAGCATGAAAATATGGAATAAAATAAAACCAGACTATGCGTAAACATTATCAGAACATGGTTAATCACTTAAGCTAGCATCACTTAATATTAACAAGCATGTGATAATGCAAAACTATGCATAAAAGATTAAAATCCCTCAATACCATATTAAGTCAGACCAAGCCTTCTGTTACTTGATTAAGGACAAGACACAATAAAACTATGTGTTTGACCAACCCTTAATGGGACACTTACTTTTATAAAGGAAGCCCTTATAAAAGGTTTCGGGTTTACTTAACCATATTACAACAAGAGTAGTAGCCCTTGCTAGACTTGATGTAATATTGGATGAAAGAGTTGAGAAAATCAAAGTTAGGATTTTAGTATTGGGGTGTCCACTCAACAGATTAAGGAACTGTAAGCTCACAGTTGGCTAAGACCTGCCTACCTAAATACCTTCAAATAACTTGACCAACCCTTGTTGGGGTTATACGAATGGGAATATGGATCCTTGCCACTAGAATGTCAAAGCAACTGGACATTCCGAGTTCAATGGTGAGGGCCATTGGGACTTGATAAAATAGTGGGAGAATTAATAAATTCATTTATTATTTTTCATAAAATGTAATCAAAATGTACTGATAAATCTGCTCTTTTAATTTGTAGAATCAAAATGATAAACTCTTCAACCACATTTTCATTAAGATCAATTCTAGATAAAGATAATATCCTCACCAGCAGTAACTTTCAGGAATGTTTTAGGCGCCTTCACATTATCCTTTTCCATGAACGAATGTTTTACGTGCTGGAGTCCTCACTTATTGATTCTCCAACCCCAGGGGTGGGTGATGAAGATTTCCTAGTCTATGAACAACATTTTAATGACACTCTCTACGTTCAATGTTTGATGCTATCATCAATGTCTAGTGAGCTCAGGAAGTCTCATGAAGACATGGATGCCTATAGCATGATAGAGGACCTCCGTGGTCAATATCAGGAGAGAAAAAGACAGGAAAGGTTTGAGATATCCAAGGCTCTATTTCAGAGAAATCTTGGAGAGGGTGCCCTATCCAAGCCTCATGTAGTCAAGCTCATTGGCTACATTGAGCGATTGGAGGTTCTAGGATTTAAACTCCCCAAATAACTGGGTACCTATCTCATTCTTACATCACTCCCCCAGAGATTCTCAAACTTTGTTGTGAATTTCCACATGAACAACATTGAGAAATCTCTGTTTGCTCTTCTTATCCTCATTCGCCAAGTGGACAATGACATGAAGCGTGAAAAGCCTTCTATCATCATGGTGAATAAAAGGAAAGGGAAGGTGAAGAGATTTAAGCCCAAAGCTTCTTCAAGGCCTTCCAAGAAAAGGAAGATCAAAGGGGAGGCAAGAGAGCAGGAGGCTGTTTGTTTCACATGTGACAAGAAGGTCCACTGGAAGAAAACCTGCACCCATCCAAGGAAGTATGGGGAAGCTTCAGGTGCGTTTGTTATCGAATGCAATCTATCTGTTTATACCAATTGGGTATTATATACTACTTGTGGTGCTCACATCTATATCCAAATACAGGAACCAACTAGATTCAGAAAGATTGACCAAGGTGAGGTGGATCTATGAGCAACCAACGGAGCCAGACTCATTGCGGTAGCTGTCGGAGACTACCACCTCACATTGACTACTGGGATGGTCTTGGTCTTGAAATGATGTTATTATGTACCCTCTGTAACCAAAAACATTATTTCAGTATCCAGATTAGACACTGATGGATTCATCTTCAAGTTTGGAGGTGGATGTTGCTACTTTTATAAAGATAGCATTTGTTTTGGTAGGGCACATTTATATAACGGCCTTTATGTGTTAGACTACACAAACCAAGTAATGGAAATCGATGAAAAATTTAATTCACATGACTCATACCACACCCAACATTGGCATCACCGGCTAGGTCATGTCAATGAGAAATGTTTGATAAAATTACATCAAGATGGGTATTTATATTATTTTGAACTAAAACCACTTGGTGTATGTCATGCGTGTATACAAAGAAAAATAAACAAATCCCCATTTAGTGGGAAAGGTGAAATGGCTAAATATCTTCTATAATTAGTTCACATAGATGTGTGTGCACCATTTCCAGATGAATCAAGGGGTAGGTTCTCGTACTTCATAAATTTAACTGATGATTTTAGTAGATATGGATATATTTACTTAATGAGGTAAAAGTCAGATTCTTTTGAACGATTCAAAGAATAAAAGAATGAATTTGAGAACCATCTTGGTAAGAAGATTAAGAAACTATACTCAGAAAGAGGAGAAGAATATCTTAATAAGGACTTCACGGATTTCTTAAGGGAGTTTGGGATTCTATCTCAACTCACTCCTCCTTACACACCTCAGTGGAATGGTGTAAGGGAAAGGAGGAACCGCACCCTGTTGGACATGGTGAGATCAATGATGAGTCATGCGAGTCTTCCATTATCCTTTTGGGGATATGAATTACAAACAGCAGCACACATACTAAACCAAGTACCAACTAAATAGATAAATGGTATTCCATACGAGTTATGGAGTAGACGCAAAGCCATGTTATCGAATTTACATGTGTGGGGTAGCGAATCATTTGTTAAGGCCTCTTCAGGTAAAAAACTTGCACCTCGAGGCAAAAAGTGTATCTTTATAGGATATCCCAAGGAAAAAAGGGGATATTACCTATACAACCCCTTAGAAAAAAAAATGTTACAGTGGAAAGACATGCCATATTCCGTGAGAGGGAGCACATCTCCATAAGAGGTAGTGGGAGTGAGATAGACTTTAATGAAGTCGAGGCTCCAGATACATAGGAGCATGAGAGAGGTGAGAGAACCAGAACGATATGGTTTTCTTCTCACTGAATATGGTGACTCATTATTGGTTGACAATGATGATCCTCTTACCTACAAGGAAATAGTTGAAGGAACATACATTTCCAAGTGGCAAGAAGCCATGAATTCTGAAATGGATTCCATGTACCAAAACCAAGTCTGGATTTTGGTAGATCCTCTAGTTTATGTAAAGCCTATTGGTAATAAATGGGTATTCAAGAAGAAACTAGACATGGAGGGGCAATTCAGCACCGATAAGGCACAAATGGTTGCAAAAGGTTTTATACTGCGTCAAGGAATTGACTATGATGAAACCTTTTCACCAGTTGTGATGATGAAATCCATCAGAATCCTATTGTCCATTGCTACTTACCATGACTATGAAATTTGGAAAATGGATGTCAAAACAGAATCCCTTAACAGGGACCTCCAGGAAGATGTCTACATGACACAACCTGAAGGGTTTGTGACTCCAAAGGATTCCAACAAGGTATGAAAGTTTCAGAAATCCATTTATGGATTAAGTAAAGCATCAAGGTCATGGAACATTTGTTTTGATGAAGCTGTAATGGAATTTGGATTTGTAAAGAATGAATGTGAGCCTTGTGTCTAAAAAAGGTTTAGTGGAAGTGCAGTCGTTTTCCTGATTGTATATGTTGATTACATATTACTAATTGGAAATGAAGTACATGTCTTTCAGTCAGTTAAGGCATGGTTTCATAAATGCTTCTCCATGAAATACTTGGGAGAGGCAACATATATTCTTGGGATCAAGATCCATCGTGATAGATCCAAGAGAATGCTGGGCCTGAGTCAATGTACATACATTGACAAGATGCTGAAGAGATTCAGTATGGAACAGTCCAAGAGGGGATTATTGCCAGTGTCACATGGCATTCATCTTTCAAAGAAAATGTGTCCTCAGACACATGAGGAAAGAAAGATAATGGCAAGGATCCCTTATGCATCCGCAATTGGGTCAGTCATGTATGTTATACTATGTACGAGGCTAGATGTTGCTTATGCATTAAGTGCGGTAGGTAGATATCAAGCTGACCCAGGAGACCTCCATTGGATGGCAGTCAATACTATCATTAAGTATCTGAGGCGTACAAAGGATATGTTCCTAGTTTAGGGAGGAGATGAGGAAATAGTCATCATAGGACATGTAGATTCTAGTTTCCAGACTGATCAAGATGACATGAAGTCACAGACTGGATACATCTTCAGTTTGAATGGAGGTGCAGTGAGCAGGAAGAGCTCAAAGCAAAGTGTGAAGGCAGATTCTACAGCGGAGTCCGAGTATATTGCAGCTACTGAGGTAGCTAAATAAGCAGTATCGATGCAAAGATTCGTCCAAGATTTGGATGTTGTACCGATAAGTAAAGATTCTATCACACTCTATTCTTATAATACTGCAGCGGTGGCACTCGCAAAAGAGCCAAGGTAACATCAGTAGACAAATCACATACTTCGGAAGTATCATCTCTTGAGGGATTTTTCTCAAATTGGTGAAGTTGCAGTGATCAGTATTTCCATGGAAGACAACGTGGCAGACCCCTTGACTAAAGCCTTGACTCAGTAAAAACATGATCATCATGTGAGTTCTAGCGGTCTAAAATTCGTAGGCATTTGGCTCTAGTCCAAGTGGGCGTTCATAAGGGTTGGAGTCTTGAGAACCAACTTTTTTGTACTTTGATTACATGAATGTTCACTTATTATATATTTTTCATTGTTCTGCATGATTATAATATAATAATGTCCTGGAATATTTGTTCCATTAATATGGTCATGGCAGATCCCCTCTATGATGGAAACCTTGAAATGCTATAACAATATTCTTAAATAAAGTTCTTCAGTTGGAAGACATACTATGATAGGACACATAATATAGAGACTGTCATGTTCAAGTACTCGTAAGAATACGAGACTCTCTCTCATAGAGTTCGCACTTGGTAATCTCCAAGATGGGAGATTATGAGAACATACCCGCCAGTAGTAATTCTGCATGCCTTGGTTTCATCAGACATTACTATCTACGAGCATGTGTAATGGTCATTAGACTGGAAGATTATCATTAACTCATTTCATGACTCGCGCACTTAGATTTACTGAAGAAAACCGTCACGTAGACATTTGGCAGGAAGTAGGGTACGTTGGGTGCGTCACGAGTGACATGTTGTTAATGGATAAGTCGAGGAAGGATTTGTACCTTCCATTTATAGAAGTTGATATCTAGGCCCTTTGATTGAAATAGAACTTTCGCATGAAATTCTATGGCCATGGTGTAAACAACAAGTTTATTTCAGGTAATAAAAGAACGACAGATCAAGCATATAGGTTTATGACACTGCCATGAAACCTGTTAGATGATATATTGAGACAAAGGGATTAAATTACATAGTAACCGTTCGTATGAGGTGATACGTTAATGTTTCGTCAACTTCTTTCTCTTGGGGGCCTTAACCCGTTTCCAGACAGTAATTTTGGACTTTAGGAAAGATCGCCTGATGCCAACTAGAAAGGGGCCTAGAGGGTCACACACTAAGTCAATTAAAGTATCTCAAGTAGAAGAAAGATTATTCCCATATATGGATTAATAATTATTCAAGGAAGGCGAAATCATTTTAATGTTGGAGAAAGAATAAAATAAAACAAGTACGTGTCGTGTCTCAATTATTACAGGCTGTGTAGTTTTATTTTGAAAAACAAGTACACGCCGTGTATTATTAAATCTACACGCCGTGTAGTTTTCATTTTGGAAAGGAAATTAATAAATGAAAACAAGATATACACGTCGTGTATATTGAATGTACACACCGTATAGTTTTCAATAAAAAACAAGTACACGCCTTGTATTTATTAATACATACCGTGTAGTTTTTTTAGTCGGGATTTTGAGGAAAAATCGTTTTATTAAATGATATTTATTATAATCAGTGTGGGCGCATGTCAAGGATTTAATGACTCGACATGGGGTTTACAAAATGGATTTAATGAAATAAATAAAATGCATAACGCGTTTATTTATTGTCATAACACTACAACCTCAAACCCGATTATAGATATCCTCATAACCCCAACTCTTTCCCTAAGACAAGAGAATCATTGTGCACAAAAATTTTGGAGAATTCTTTCAAGGCCGAAAGAAACTCTTCCTCAAAGAATGCTCTCAAGACCAAGAGACATCATCTTCCATCGAATCAAGACGATCTAAGGTAGACAACGCAAGAAAAGGTTTCTCCATGCTAGCACCCAGAGACTCCTTTGGTGACATCCAGAGATACGAAGTGCACGTGTGGATCACCGCTAGAGGAAGTCTACAATTGGATTCTGTGATGCAATGACGAATCACATCAGAACATGATCAAGAATATCAATGAATAAATAACACCTAAAGGTACTTATTTTCAATTGATTAAATTAATTATAATCAACCTGTAACGATCCTACTTTGTGGTTTCGGGAATTTCCTTTTCTTTGTCTATTTCTATGATTCGATCTATGGAGACTGGATTTTATCATCGTATTGATCCCGAATTGATCATTATTAATGACAAAAAATCCAAGTGGGAAAATCCACCCATGTGCTTCCACTGCGCCCGGAACCTTCAAATGCATCATAACGGTACCAGGGCACACCCATTGTATAAGTTATAATGGGTTCACCAAGCACTATCTCGGAGCTCCCATTGTAAACAATGTCCAATTACTATATAATGAATAAATAATTTTAATCATGAAACTTTTAATCATAAAACATTTTAAAAGCAATTTTAAACTAGAATGAAAATCACTTTCAGAAAACAAAATACTTGTTTCTTTTAAAAAACCATTTCAAATACCAAAATAACATTTTCTTTTAAAGAAAATAATTTTCAATACCAAAATACACAAAAAAAGGAAATAGGGTTTTTATTTGAATAAATCAATAATTATTATGAATTAATACAAACTTAAAATAATGGTTATGAATGTATAAAGGCATTTTTGATGTATACTTTAAATTATTACATTCTTTTTTTCATTTTATCAAAAAGTTCTCTATAAAACACATAAAAAGATTCATTTTTAAAACCTTTAAAATAAATTCAAAATAAAAATAAAATTTTCTTTATAAATATAATATTTATATATATAAACATTTCTAAAATCATTTTAAACACATGGATATGTAATAGATAGATATTTTGAAGGAAAACATTAAAGTTTTTTTAAGAAAAGTCCATTAGCACTTTGATAATATTTGAATGATAAGCCCCATGAAAAAATAAAATAAAATAAAAATTTATATATCATTATAATAGATAAATTCATGATATAACATGTAAAATGGGCTTTATATAAACCTCACAAAACAATATAGGTTCATTAAATCAAAATATGCCTCAATGAAAGGAAATTGAGATGAAGTCCCAAACCTTGAGTCTGACTTGTTGCATGTGTTCATTATCTTCCAAAATAATAAAATTTTGTTAATTATTTAATTTCTTGAGAACCTTTTTAAAGTTTATTATTACTTTTATTTAACTTATTACCATGTTATATATAGTTATTTAATCAATTAAGTTTACTTAGTGTGTTTCGATGATATATGGATTAGGTGTCAAAAATGAATTCGGTAGGTTGATCGTTTTTCAAGAAGTTAATTATTAAACATCTCAAGAATATTAATAATGAAATAATTATCATATTTATACTTCAATTATAATTTTTCAAACCAATCATGATATGTTTTTATGAAAAATTAACAATGTTACGATCATGGAGATGATTGGTTTTACGTACGCATGAGCGATGATTCCAATTTTGAATGATCATTATGGTAAAGATGGTATAATTTATTTTATCTTTAAATAATTATAATAATATAATAAATATCATATAATTTATTTAAATATACTTACATATATCATCCATGTGTTTTAGTGATGAAAAAAGAATCACATCGCTTCGTGGATGCGATAGTCCAAACATCCACAAACAACGTTATCATATTTTAGTGTAAGAAAAAAATGATATATTATATTTTATAATGAAAAATACATCATGAATATAATTATTATTTTATTTATATAACATATATTTAATAAATATATCCTTATTACCTTCCTTTTAAAGAATTGGTGTAAAATGATTCACAACGCCTCATGTGGCGGCATATCATCGTACATATGAGCGATGTTATCGAATCGCCCACGGAATGGAAAGTAAGAATGTATATATGAAATCGCAACTAAATAAGTATAAATATGTTAAAAATAAAATATAAATACATTAAATAAATCATTTTTACAATCTATAAGAAACGATGATGGAAAACGGATGACATCGGTTCGTAAGGCGGTAGTCCTCCGTACTCACGAATGATGATTTTGTATACCATTTGATGGAAAATGGGATAAATTTCGGTTATGAAATTAATATAATAAAATATTATTATGTTTTATATAATTTTTTATTATATATTCATAACTAAATAACATTTTAAGGATATGGAAGAACAAATAAAATAAAAACGCTCAGTTAGGCACCATACCTTTTCTTCGGGCAACCTCCTTAAGTAACCATAAAAGGCCTCCTTTGGATGGATTTATGATCAAAATAAGGTCTATAGATCTCAGTAATGGAATTTATGAATATATTTTGATATGTATTTCTAAATAAAAATTTATTTGAATGTGTGAAGATTATAGCCGAGGGGTGGCATTTTATATGTGCGGTAAGTGGCACACATGTAATTATTGAAAATAAAAATGTGTTCCCAGGTTATTCACAAGACACAAGGCACAAAAATGGTTCATTATCAAGAATAAGATATTATGAAGTCTAAATATTTCCTGAAAAAATATTTTAGACAAGTTTTTAATTCATTTTAACCCTTTTCATTTTAGTTTAACCCCTGGTAAAAGAGGTTTTACCATAACTGCAGTAATTAATTTTCATTATTTTTAGTATTAATTATTGAAAAAATTTAAGATTAACCTTATTAAATGATATAAATTATGAGTATTACAAATATATATTCCATTTTACCAAAATAAATTCTCATATTTTTTAAATTTTAATTTAAAACAAAACCTGCTGATGTGATGAAAAAGCTAGTTTTCTAGAAGTGTATTTTTCAAGCAAAAATAGTTTTATATTTACTCAATGACTAAAGGTAATAATTGTATGGATTTAAATCTATATTTATTGATATATAATCTATAAATTTCATTTAAATAATTCTTAATTATTTATTATCTTAATTAATTAAAATTGGAAAATATTATATATTTTGAAATAGTTTTCAGAAAAATCTCATTTTTAAACCCAAAAACAAAATTACACTTAAATAAAATATAAAGATTATTTAAAAGTAATTAAGTAGATTAAATATAACTATATAATACTTATTCTATATTAAACCATATTTAAAACATAATGTTTCTTTTAAATTACTTAATTTATTGATAAAAGGCATTTTTACCAAAATTAGTATTTTCCACTATTCACTAAAAATTCAATATTATCATAGAAACCAAAAACTTTAGCATAAGTTAATTTTCATATGTATATTTTAAAAATAAAAATAATTTTTTAAATTCAAATTATATAATTTATAAATTAATCTTTTAATTAAAAACTGATAATAAAAGAGTTTGAAAAATATTTCCTTTTTGATTAAAAAAATTGATTCATATTTTAAAAATAAATATAACTATATAATTAATATTTATCTATAACAAAATGATTTATTTTATCACTAACTTTTTTGTTACATTCTTTTCCCATTTTAGAAATTGCATCCTTGCAATTTTACTCACTTATTAAACATATAACAACCCAGGTACTCATAGAATAATTTATTTTCATATTTATTACTATTATTGAATTAAATAGTTAAATACAATATAAAGATATTAAGTAATTTTTAAAACCAAAAAAATAAATAGTTTTATTATACTAATTTAATATATGATTATATTTAAAATATTAATTTTAAAAATTATATAATTTTAGACTGATTAAATTAATTTATTTTTTTAATTCAACATGCCTAAATTATATTAGGATTCATTTTTGAGAATTTTTGGAAAATATTTATTTTTCAATGAATAGTAAAAAAAACTGGTTTTTATTGAAAATTGTAAGAACCTAGTTTTTCACCCAGGTATGGGTCCTTTAAATTTCAATCTACATATTTACTTTGGACCTAATATGGATTCCTTTTGAGTTAGTAAAGGTCTCAGGGGTGTTCGGGGTAAGTTTAGTGCCTAGAACCCATCTTTTTGGAAAAAATGGACAGGTCACACTATTATCTCACAATTTAGATAACCATGTAGATTGAAATTTATAGATATAACCACTTCACACAGTTTGCGCATGGTTGTGCAACCTAACCTTGCAGTATTCCCCTTCTACCTAGAAATCTTCACATGGTTTGGGCACAATTTCTCAAACCGTGCGGACAAACTGTGCACCGGCCATTTTTCTAGGTAATTTCACAATTTTTCCCTTTAATGATCTAATTAGAACCCCCCCCCCCTTTCTCCCTAATCAATATTCCAATGGGATTAACCTATTTTTCACTCATTTTTGATCCATTTTAAGATCTAAGTTAGGAATCAAGAGATCTCCTTCATTTGAGATCTAATCGAGGTTTTGTTTCTCACGTTGGATGCGCAACGGTAAGTACTTGAGTCCTCTTAAGCTGTTATCTTTCTCTCTAGATCTCGGCCGAGTTATCAGGGTATGAGAATTTTTTTCTATTTCTTATATCTACTCTGATTCGATCTAAATAAAGGGCCAATATCAAAGGAGTAGAGTCATACAATCCAAAGGTGGTTGTTCTATAACTCATCCCTAAAGTTTGTTGATTTTGAATTTTTTGTGTGGGGCCCACTGATTTCATTAGATGTCATTAATTGAGTTTATATGACATGATTATACTCATTAGAACCATATGTAAATGATATTCCCATATATGTGATTAATTGTTGGTTTTTATGACCACAACTCCATCCCTTCCTTGTTAATGGTTATGAAATAATTGTTGTTTAGTGTTTTGACATGTTTACGCCACCATTTGTTCATTCCTTGGTTGGACCACACTAAGTGTAAGATTTTTTATATTAATTTCCTTGATTTATATTGTGAATTTCATAATGGTAAGTACCATGTATGTGTACCACTTGACCCGCCTAAGGTAAGTGCTTCAATTGATAATTAAATTTGAAATGGAAATTGGAAAGTATATTGGGTATATGACTTGACTGGATTAAATGTGAATTATTGATAGGTTTCATTTCCATAAAACCCCTTAGCATATTATTGTTAGGTATCAGAATGAACCTATATTATTTAATATGCCTTAGATAGATTAAATGAATGGTTTCATGCAACTTGGCCTTATCACACCAATGAAGGGTAAGTCATGAACCAATGGTTTCATGCAACTTGACTATATAAAACTATTGAAAGGAAAGGCTTGAACCAAATGAAATATTACATGAATTAATAATAAAATAGGAATTCCCCAACCCGATCTTACCTTGTATTCGGATTGAATATTCTATGAGCACTCAGTAACCCCATTTTGATTCAATGATATAGCTTGATTAGGTTGATATCCACCTAGATCTCGATCCTTGTCTGTTTTTGGATGCCTAGTATGACACCAAAAGATCCCTTCATATTATCATAGGATGCCTTGGATACACTCCTTGGATCAATCATTGACAAGTAGGTGTCATGGTTAAATCCCATCAGACCCATTCGTTGCTTAGACCTATTTTACCTTAGATGAACTCCATGGATTCAACAGGTATATCATTGTGGAATTCCTTGGACTATGCTCCTTGGATTACAATTTTACCCCATGCAGGGATACAGTATTACTGAGATGGAAACCCTTTATGTCTACGTCACCTTGGTTATTACCTTGGGACTTCAATACTAAATATAACTAAAGGTTTCCTTATTACAACTTGGAACCTTTATAATGGTTAACTTGTGACTTATTTAAAAATTGGTAATATTGAAATAATGAATTGTTGACATGTTTAGACACATGTTGAGGGATGAAGTAGGTACTTGGGTATTTAGTTACATTATACTAATTTACTTTATATATCCATGCCTACACACCGTTACATTTACGTTACATGGGCTGGATGTTATAGGCTTTATTAGTGGTGGCCCATTGAGATTTATCTCAAACCCTCTCCTAGAGTTGTTTGGTACCCAAAGTAGACTACATGGGTGCAGGTATTGACAAAGGAAAGCATGCAGCTTCAAACACTTTATTTTTTGTTGTTTAGTATGGAGCTTTATATCAAATGACTGAGATCGATCTTGGGATGCTTGGAATAGTATTTTATTCCTTTATACTATTGTGGAACATGTTATGTTTGTTGTCTTGTGTCCATGTTTTCTAGTTTTCTGGTGACATGACATATCATCGTTAGTTGTTATGTTCTTGGATGTTATTCTGGTTATTCCAGCTATTGTTATTTTAGTTAATATTTTCTATCTGTGCTTTATTTTTATTTATGTTTCTTCCACTAATTACCTATATTCACATCCATACGATGTGCTACACTTTGGAAATGAGGTCGTAGTCTCCCCACAGAAAAACCCTAGTCCCTCGCTGCTAGTCGGAAACCTCTGGTGTTTGGGGAGATGCGCTTGAGACCATCTGGCCCATCGGGCTTGGGGAACCTGTTCAGAGGTAGCTGGGTCTAGGATGTCACAAACTGGTATCAAAGGAGGTTATTTTTTTCCTTTACAATTTGCATATAATAGACTGTAGATTAGGATCACTTGGGACTTGGTTATAAGTTGTGATTGATCATTCCGAACACATGTTGGGGGTAAAAACCAATTTTCCAAAATTATAATGGTTTTATGCTTTTACCTATTACAATTGATATTATTTAATCGTTGGTCGATGCACATGTTGTGTGGTTTTGTTGATTATTACTCGGTTTGAGGATTTCTTTCATCCTTAGACTGATGATATGAGGGAAAGGATTATTGTTACATGCATCATTATAGGCACCCAGAATTCACATGTCATGCATATTGTCATGCCATATAGGTGCATTTCACAACTATGCATTGCTTGATATGCCTGTGATTTTTGAGTGATGGTGTGATAGTTATCTAGTGCATGTATTTTTTTGTTTGGATTGAGTGACTTCATGTCTCAATTCATAAGGTGTATGGGCCCTCTTGGGTTGGGATGATTAATTTACCGAGTCAAGCCATTATTCTATAAATAAATGGGTTTTGTTTCTATTGGTAGTTGTATGGGAAATGATTCACTAGATATTACTATCCATTATAAAGTAAATCATGACTTATAAAATGAATTGGTAGCATGAAATCCTTGTTTTATATGTCAATAAGGTGTTGAAGACAATGATCCAGATATGGTGGGCCCTGAGCTGCTAGTCTTAACTCTAGGATTTCTACTAGTGGCACCACCTATTCTATCAAATTTGGAAATTTATGCCCAAGTTCGTGATATTTTCTTACATCTAATGAAATCCATGCATGGTGGTCCATATCTTGCACCTAAGATGGATGATCTAATTCATGAGTTATAGTAACAACATCATCCTAAATTCTTAGGGGATGGTAGTATTTAGGCTACTTATTCTTGGCTAGAATCTACCCAATCAATATTTGATCATCTGGAGATTACTCTAGAGTGAAGCATCAAGCTTTCCACATAAGTACTTCGGGATTTTTCCGAGTGTTGGTGGGATTTGATTACCTAGGATGGTCATCATCAGGGCATGTTATTAGAAGATTGTGAGATTGCCTTCTATGACCAATTCTTTCCCCGGATACTAAGAGCTGATAGAGCAAGATATTTCATGAATCTCGAATTGGTTTCTATGTCAATTAAGGAATTTTTAGCATGTTTCGTGGAATTTCAATTATTTTCACTACTTCTAGAAAGTGATGAGCTTTCACATGATATATGCTTTGAGGATGGGCTCTAGTACACTGTTTGTACGTAGATCAATGTATTTTTCCTACCTACTTTTTAAGATATAGTCAATCAGGATCTTATCACTTAGTGCAACCTGGGGGATGGAAATTGTACCAGGAATAGAGGACCAGTGTCGCATCATGAAATTAGTTATTCCAGTGGCTGGAAGTGTTCCCTATAGTTTTATCATCAGGGAAATGAAAACTAAAGTTCTCATTTCGATAGATCTAGATTGTGTAATTAGTGTGGACGATAGGGGCATTCACAACCTCAATGTGATACAGACCCACTAGGGTTTCAGTCTTGGGGCTGTATGGGGAATCTCCATCATTTCTACATGACATTTCCACCAGATTTGAGTGGAAAAGGATCCGCACCAGATCCACATGTAGGAGCGTGTTACTTTATGCCGTGTCCGGTAGGGAGTTGGGATTTCACTGGTAGGTCTGGTCGAGGAGGAGGTTGTGGCCATGGAAGTTAGACCCATGATCACCAGAAGCACCAATAGAGTAGTTATGATTGTGGTAGTCCATCTATTGCACAAGGTCATTGATCTGGTCAGTTTCTTGCACTACAACCAATACCTAAGGATCAGGCTTCGGGACCATCTATAGTATGATGTACTATTCTAGTAGCCTCTACTAATGTATTTTCTTTATTTTATATAGGTTCTTCAAAATCATTAATCTCTATATATATTTTGGAAAGTCTCCGACTAGAGATATATTATTACTATGGTTTCATGACCCTAGATACGTCGTTAGGGGTACAAAAAGAGGGCATACACTAGTGTATGGAATGTCTCATAGAGGTGGGTAGTTACCCTTTCTTGCATAACTTCTTCATTCTCGATATGATAAGATTTGATTTCATTCTTGGAATGGACTGGTTGGTCCACTATCATTCTTTTATAGACTTCTAGCGCCATAGGGTATCTTTTACATCACTAGAGAGAAACAGTTATCTACATAATGGCGAGTGGGATGCCCAGGTTAGTTGAAAGGGACTATAGCATCATGGTCATGGTTGAGTGACCGCCTATATTGAAAATTTCTTCATGGTGTATCAGGGTTTATGACAATAGGATCTCCCTCTAATAGTGGATCATTTAAGGGATGTTTTTCTTGGTGATTTTTTAGATTACCTTCAAATATAGAAGTTGAGTTTACAATTGATCTTGTTCTAGGAGTAGCTCCAATGACCAATCCTCCATAGAGGATGGTGCCAGTAGAGCTTCAAGAGCTCAAGCGGTAGTTATAGGATTTATAGTCCAAAGGTTTTATATGGCCTAGTACATCCTCTTAGGGTTATATCGTACTTTTCTCCAAAAAGATGTTTGGAAACTTACATTTATATGTGTATTATATATGGTTGAACCAGCTTATGGTCAAGAACCGATATCCACTTCCTCGAATAGATGATCTCCTTGACTACCTCCGAGGAGCAAAGGTCTTCTTTTAGATTAACCTGAGATCGTGATATCATCAGGTGTGTTTCAGACCATCATACATACCTCATATACCTTTTCATAGAAGTTATGGTCTGTATGAGTACCTAGTTATGTCATTTGGTCTTACGAATGCACCCATTATTTTCATGGTTCTAATGAATAGGGTTTTTCACACCTATTTGGACACTTTGTTCATAGTCTTTGTGGATGACAACATGGTTTATTCTCTCACACATAGTGACAATTCCATATATCTTGAGATCATTCTAAGTACACTGATAGAGCAATAGATTTAAGCTAATCTTTCTAAATGCAACTTTGGGATTGAAAAAGTCCATTTCTTAGGTCATATAATATTGGAAACTGGAGTATACGTTGACCCATAAAAGGTTAGTTCTATAGTTTCCTTGGAGCATCTGAAGAACATGTTTGACATACGATGTTTCTTGGCGCAATCTGGTTATTACAGGTGTTTCATACAAAACTCTTCTCACCTTGATTCACCTCTTACTAGTCATACAAAGTAGGGTGTCAAGTTCATATGGTCAAAATAATGTGAAAATTACTTTCTGGAGATGAAATGGAGGATTGTATCATCACATATTCTGACTCTTATAGAGCTAGGCATAGGTTATACCGTCTTCTGTGATGCATCAGGTATCGGCCTAGGAGTAGTGTTGATGCAGGAGGACAAAGTCGTTGCATATGGATCTCTTCATTTGAGGCCCCACAAAAAAATTACCAGATATAGGACCTCGAGCTAGTAGCAGTTGTCCATGCTTTATGTTGCTAGAGACATAATCATTTGAGTGTGCACTTTGTGGTTTACACAGACCACAAGAGCCTTAAATATATCTTTTAACAGCATGACTTGAGCCTTATATATTGTATATGGGTCGAATATATACAATACTTTGACTTCAATCTTTCCGATATGCCTAGGAAAGGCAATGTGGTTATAGATGCACTAAGTTAAAATACTCAAGAACAGGGCATATGGTAATCTAGTGATGAATGGAAATTAATGGCCCTCTTTTCTGAGAAATATCTATAGTTTCATGATATTCATGATCATTATTACCTTTCAAACTTGATAGTTACCACTTACCTCCTTGAGAAGGTAAAGGGTAGAAATTTTTCAGATCTAGAAGGCTTGGTACTCTGTGAGAGTATATCCGAGAGATAACCCACCTCCAGATTGGTATGTGGATGGAGGTGATGTCCTGCATCTACATGGATGTATCTATGTTTCTAAAGATATGGGAGAGGAGTTGATGAAAGTGTCTCATGCTTCTCAATGGTCATCCAGGAATCTCCAAGAAGTATCAAGATATGTGATTCTAGTATTGGTGTCCTAGGATGAAATGTTATATAGCATGCTTTATCATTATGTGTTCCATCTATCAGCAGGTGAAGGTGGAGCACCAGAGACCTGTAGTCTTGTTACAGTCACTTCCAATCCCATAATGGAAGTGGGAGGATGTTTCTATGCATTTTTTAGTCATCTTACCTAGGTTGTCGAGGGGTAGCGATGCAATATGGGTATTCATTTACCGACTAAGGAAATCATCACACTTCATTTATTTTCAGGAGACTTTCTCCGTTGATGAGTTGGGAAGACTATATGTCTGTGATATCATATGACTACATGAGGTTCCTCATACTATTGTTTTAGATAGGGATCTCGTTTCACCCCATGGTTCTGGTAGGGATTGAAAAAGTATATGGGGACTTAGGTTCTTCTAAACACAACTTTTCACCCTCAGATTGATGGAAAATTAGAAAAGAGATTACAGGTTCTAGAGGATACTCTTTGAGAATGTGTCCTTGATTTTAGTGGTTCTTGGGAAAATAATATCCCTCTCGTCGAGTTCACCTATAATAATTGTTATTAGGTGAAAATTCAGACATATCCGTTTGCGGCCTTATATGGTAGGCCATGCCATTCACCCATGTGCTAGATAGAGGGAGGTGAGTCGGCCCTACTAGGTACTCATTTCATTTATAAAACATCAGAAAAAGTTAATATGATCAGAAAGTGTATGACTACTACTTATTCTAGACAAAAATATTATGTTGATCGGTGTCGACAACCTTTTAATTTCAATATTGGGTAATGTGTTTTCCTTCGGGTGTCACCCAAGCTAGGAAATAGATGATTACAGAAGAAAGGGAAGTTGTCTCCTTGTTATGTATGTCCTTTTTAAATTCTGGAGAGAGTCGGGCCAATAACCTATCTATTTCTATTACCTCAGAGGTATTGTGTCATGCATGATTCCTTTCAATAT